>CM046371.1:949704-2149704 GCA_025413025.1 Ficus hispida | reverse complement strand
TTTTGCTGGTTATATGGTGGAAGATGTGTTACATGGGATGCCTTTATTGGATTTCTCTGGTGATAGCTTTTGGTCTGCCAAGTGTGAAAAAGAAATCATTTGAATGTTCTAAGTTTCACCTTGCTTTGACCTCCTAAAATATCTGTATTACCGTTCCTTACATCAAACCACTTTAGAAAGAGTGCCTATAAACTTGTTCGGATATGAACGGATACCTATTGCTTTACTATGTTAAACTTCTGTATTGCCTCGTTTAAGAAATTTTTTTGTATTCCCTCCACATGTAATGGCCTCTTTTCCTGTCTTTTTTGTCTCGCCCCTTGTTGTTTTGGGCTCAACTCTGAGTTTGTAATACTCTTGTACTATTTGGATCCCGCTGATCAGTTGTACGGAAAAGTGACAAATTTCCCTTCTTGCATTAGTAGTTAGGCCTGAGTCGTTACGGTTTTTCGGTAACAAGAAGCCTTGTGAAAATTGTAATGGTCATAGTGAGATCTATACAACCCGTTTCCTCTTGGAGCAGTGCACTTCCTTGAATTCAGGATTTCGGAGTTTTTACTTTTCTTCATTTCCGTTTTTATTTTTATTTTTATTTTTATTTTATCTTTTTTTAGGATATTATTGGTGTATGATTATTTAGTGTACTTATATTAGGAGACGTGGTCGGTTTTAGGGGTCATGTACTTTTTGCCTACCTCTGTTAACAGAGGAGTTCTGTATTGTCCCTGATATGATACGAGATCAAATGTGTGGATTATGCCGTCCATTGTATTTTCGCAAGTCGTCGTATACTATGCAAAAATTTGTATACGATGGAGTGGTCTGTATTCATGTTAACGTAAGTAGTGTCCGAGGAGCTGCTTCATTCTTGATGGGGTTGCACTTTAAGAACTACTAGCTGCTTCAATGTGCCTTCCAATGAACGCAACTCAGGTTGATGAAGGAGTCGATAAAAATTTTTCGGGGTTTCCTTGCTAGGGCACAGAAGAATACCTTATCGGTATTCCACTGTTTTAGATGTTAGCTATTTATCAAGTTCTGTTAATTTTGCATATTATTTTCATTCTGATAATGAATTGACCTGATCTGAGACGGACATAAAGTGTAATAGCGGTAGAGATAACCTCCCCGTTGTTTTTTCGTTTGAATTCTGGTTATACAGGCTATAACAATATCATAGATATTAGTAGTATGCTGCTTTCGACTTGCAAAGATTGTGATTTCATTTTTGCATTAACAATGGCAAATGGCTAGGACCTTGTTTTTTTTTTTTTTTTTTTTTTGGTTTTGTTTCTGCTTCTTTGGAAACTTGTGATATGTAGATGTCTGTTATCTTAATGGCTTGTATTTGTCCCTAGTGGTTCTATTAAGTAGCTTCCATGAAAATCTCTGCCTCTTAATTCTGGGACTCTATATAGTATGTGTGTGTGTTTATATATATATATATATATAGAGAGAGAGAGAGAGAGAGAGAGAGAGAGAGAGAAAGGTCTCGTATCTGTTGGGCGGATACATCTGGCAACTCAAGACTAGACGTTGATGGGAGAGCAACGGTGCAGATTATAGGAAGATTTTGAAGGGCAGGCTATTACATTATGACAGATTTAGACGAGTAGGGTGCGGTAGATAGTGTTCATAAAAATAGGGGACTGGATGAGAAGGAACAAAAAGCAAAGAAATTTATGAATCGTGGCATTTCGAGATAGAAAGGTCGGAATTTGGGAAGTTCAAAAGCCTAGTTGGGTTTTGAGACCGAGAATCTGGCATTCAAATCGGCTCTGTAAGAGGATATATGTAGAGAAGCTTCGGTCGACGTTGGTGGAAGCTTCTGAACAGGTTATCGGAGTGTCTTCCTTAAAAAGATAGGTGGGATTTAGGTATTGGCCGACAAAATTGAATTCTTCTTATCTAGATTGTGGAAATGTCTATTTTCTGGAATCTTTTTCTTTTTTCTTTACCCCCCACAAACCTCAAAGGGGAGAAAGAACAACATTACTAACGTTTCGAAAAGACATGATCCTGTCTTGCAGGCCAAAAACGACAAAATTTTCTTATAAACGACTTAGTATTACAGAACGACTAGAAACATCAATGAATCATAAAACGACACAAAACTTAAATAAAATAAAATAAAATAAAATTCAAAAGACGTCAAGCAAACCAAACCGTTAAAAGGGCAAGCTTTACAAAAACGACAATTAAAAAAGAGAGCAATTCGAAGACAATATTTCACCCCTTATAAGTATTACCCGTTAATATTAACATGCTACCTCAAACTTGGTTATATTTATAAACACATTTTAGTACAATGCTACCTTATTTGTTAAAAAACTGCAATCACTCCCCCCCCCCCCCCCCCCCCCCCCCCCGGTAAATTCTCTACAATTGAGGAAATTTGTCTTAATTATCTCCACCTGATATTGTTGACTTCACTACACCTTTTAGAGACGATTGCTGTCACAAAGCTCCTTCAAAATTCAACACGTCGGCAAATTCCTCTCCTTCTGATAGGCCTATCCGCCACCACAACGATGCACCTTTAACGGTGACAGATAAGAGACCATATATATATATATATATATTTTATGTATAACAATGAATGTACCTCCACCTTGTATTGGTGTGATCTTACTGCAATATATATAGGATGAGTATGTTATCCAGCAACGTCGGATTCCGGCATAGAGAGAAGGCAGAGGGAGATATACATATATGGTACAATCTTTTTTTTTATTAGGATCATTCATTTTCTCATCCAACGGCCTCAAATAAGATGATTGTTCTTGTCCGATAAAAATGAGATGCTAGATAAGAGAGTTTAGCTATATATATTATGGATTTGTGAATATATAAGTCATGGGGTTGATGCACATTTCCATCTTGTCGTGTTGCTATTTAACTTTTGAGATTGATGAATTGAATATTATGACTAAATCACTAGTATGAACCATAATTAAAGAAAGCAAACCAATGTCATGACTCATGGGCGTCAATGTTATGTGATGTGATATTGATGTAACTTGTGTTGAAGCCACGTTAAACATTTTGCCAAATTATGATCAAATTTATTAAGAAAGAGAATGATAATTAACAATTTAGATAAAATTTTGGTGAATTATTTGAATATCGACCCTCTATTAAGATGATGACATGATATGTCCCGTCTATTTGATAATTTCTCGGAAATTATTGCACAATCAAATATTGTGAGGTCCTACTAGACATACCTGCATGACTTTGGTACAGAGATGCATCATATGAAGGAATTAATAAATTCTCTATTAATCGAACAACCATGTTTTTTCCATTAATGAAGTTAATTTTCCAGCCGATAAATACTTGTATATATATATATATATAATTTTTTTTAAGCCGGAAAAAAAGGTTCTCTATGGTTTAATTGAATATAGAAAAATTATGGATGTTTACTTTAATGGCTATAATGTTAGAGTTAAAACGACATTCAACTCAAGTCTTACGTATACATGTATATATGTATGTGTATATGTATATATCTCCATCAATTATGCATCTGAACCTGCTCAGAAGAAGTAACCGGCGACGGCGGCGACAGCAACTCCGGCGAAGGTGGAGAAGTCGACGGCGGTGGCTCCGCTGTTTTGAGGCGCCTCAGCAGTGGGGGGGAAGACGCCGGGGGGAGCCGGTCCGCCGACGGGGGCCTCAGCGACTTCGTCTTCGACCTTCGCCAAGTCATAGTCCTCGTCGGAGGTTCCGATGAAGTCGTCGGAGGCGGGGCCCAAGGCGGGGAGGGCTTCGACGGCGGCGGAAGAGTCGGCGTCGGGGGTAGTTTGGGCGGAGGCCAAGCTGCCTGCGACGGCGACGGCGACGAGGAGGAGAGCGAGAACCACGGCTGCGGGACGTGCCATTTCTGAAAGTTTGTTGCGGAGAGACGGTGGTTCTCTGGTCGGTTTGGGTTTGGAGATATCGGGATGAAGGAGAGAGAGAGGGAGTTACATATACGACATATATATATATATGTATATATATGGAGGGAGAAGGAAGGTTTGGGGGACGCCATGGACTGCGGTTGCGGAGTGTGAGGAAAGCCATGGGGGTGGCCATGTTGGTTATTATATTATTATTTGCTAATTTTTTGGTAAATATTAATATTTGCTAATTTCAGTATATTACAGTTACCCCTCTTACTTTAGGTTTTTTTTTTTCGCCTCTCTTTTTTCTTTTGAAAAAAGGATTTTTTTTTTTTTTTTAAGGGCAATTGGAATGTATCTGGTTCAATTTCAAAAAAAAAAAAAAAAAAAAAGAATTTATCTGGTTCACTATAGTGGGGAATATTTAAAGTTGGTGGAAAAGAAATATATAACAGCCAGTTTGGTTTTGTTTTTAGAGATTTTAAAAGTTATTTGAAAATAACACCTTGCAAATTCTCTCTCTCTCTCTCTCTCTTTTTTAAACCATGCAATTTTTCTCCAAATAGATATACATATATATATATATTTATTATCTATGCAAGTTGTGTGTTTGATAAGATGTTTTGGTAGAATAAAAAGTGAAAAGGTCAAAAAAAAAAAAAATTAATAAGAGGAATTTAAGCTAGAAAATGGAATACTATTGTTTGACAGGGGGAACATTAGAGTGGAAAGAATCAGAAAATTTACAGGGCTCATCTTTATTAAATCTAGTTAACTTTTTTAAAGAAAACAGAGGAAAAAATGATAGCACTAAAACCATTCTAAAAAATAATTATTATTCTCCTAATTACACCCTATTTCAATGTTTCAAAAAAAAAAAAAAAGCGTCTATGAGCTATTACTCACTTTTATTCTAAAAAAAACAATAAAATAAATAATTGTATAAAAAATTCATCTCTCTCTTTTTTTTTTTCCCTCTATTACCAAACATTTTGAAAGAAAAACTAACTATATTCTTCAGGTTAACTGTTAATCTATGTATATATATTTGAAACAATCGTCGTGTTAAAAACAAAAAACTAAAATCAATAACCATTTACCGCAAAATCAATATGTAAGTTACTTACCATTTAAAAAATGTATCTTTTTCTTAATTTAACAAAGTTAAAAATCCTAATTAAAAATAAATAAAATATATGTGTTGCGGTTGGGGGACGGCGTGGGTGGGTCAGAATATGGAGAAAAACAAGTTGTAAAAAAGATGTCGTACACAGAAGAATGTCGTATGGAGAAAAACAGGTTGTAAAAATGATGTCGTTTGACCTCCCCAAAAAATGTCGTACGGAAGAACGTCGTGTGAGAGAAACAAGTTGTAAAAAAGATCTCGTCGTTTGATTGCCCCCCCCCCCCCCCCCCCCCCCCCCCCCCAAAAAAAAAAAAAAAAAACAAAAAAATCATACGCGGAAGAATGTCGCATGGAGAAAAACAAGAAGTTAAAAAAAAAAAAAAAAGTCTTACGCAAAAAGGAAGTCGTGTGGAGAAAAATAGGTTGTTAAAAAGATGTCGTTTGACAGCCCGGAAGTATTGAAGAAAGGGCCCAGGTTAAGAGAGGCCCAAATTGGATGTCCATCACTAAGATCCAACCAAACAGGGGTACTGAATTAGGGCTTTTTGAAAAACCCTCTCAGAGAGGGAGACTCTCTGACTGTGAGCGAGCCAAAACTACACTTCCTCCATTGTTTCTCTCAAATCTTCTACACTCTTCTCTCTCTCTCTCTCTCTCTCTCTCTCTCAGACCGACTGGCACCTCCGAGGGAGCACCGCTGCCGGTGAAGAAATGGCGCTGGCGTTCGACGAGTTCGGGAGGCCGTTCATCATCATCAAAGAGCAGGACCAGAAGACCCGATTGCGAGGCCTCGATGCTCAGAAGGCCAACATTTCCGCCGGCAAAGCCGTTGCTCGCATCCTCCGCACCTCTCTCGGCCCCAAGGGCATGGACAAGATGCTCCAGAGCCCCGACGGCGACGTCACCATCAGTACGTTTTGCCATTTCTACTTTCTTCCTTTTTCTCCAAGTCCAGTGTGCTTTTAGGGCTTTCGTTTTCTTCATCTTGTAATGTTGGCGATTTTAGTTGTTGTTCTGGATTTGTAGTGTTTGATTGCTTTCGTGATTTACTTTGTGGATCTGCTATGGAAAGGACTGAAACGTTAAGTAGTAAAGTTATCGGAGTGATTTGGAGTTGGTTTGTGTGAATACCTGTTTTTCTTGTTAAGTACCTAGGGTTTTGGAGTTCTTGGATGGTTTAATTTTTAAAGAAAACAACATTCTGAGCTTTTCGGATATAGAGGACATATAAACAAAAGTACAAGTTCTTTCGTTAATTTCGATTATGTGATCTCATGATCGCGGATGGCTTTTTTTTTTTTTTTCCCCCTCACAGCAAATGATGGTGCAACGATTTTGGAGCAAATGGATGTTGACAATCAAATTGCGAAGTTGATGGTTCAACTTTCGCGTAGTCAGGATTACGAGATTGGTGACGGGACTACTGGAGTTGTTGTTATGGCTGGTTCACTTCTGGAGCAGGCCGAACGGCAATTGGAACGCGGTATTCATCCGATTCGGATCGCTGAGGGCTATGAGATCGCCTCAAAAATAGCTGTTGAGCATCTCGAGCGTGTAGCCCAGAAGTTCGAATTTGGAGAGTCTAATATAGAGCCTCTAGTTCAAACTTGCATGACTACTCTATCTTCAAAGATGTAAGTTTTACGTCTTGCTTTGCACTCATTTATGGTTTATCGGATTACATCATGTCAGTAGTAAAGCGTATGTGGACGCTATCTTGCTAAAGCTTTCGAGAATGGAACTAAAAAATTTGAAAGTGGCAGTAAAAATCTTTTCTTGCACTTTTGTAGGTGCAGAAAATATATTTCAGCTTCTCCAACATTGTTCTCTACGAATTTTATAGTCAAATTAGCAAGTCAAAGTATTCAATGGTGATAACGTTATTGAACTATATGAAAGATACCTGTTTGAGTAGGAGCTCCCATCGGTTTAGAACTAGAAGTAAACTGAAAACCTTGATTTGGCTAAAAGGACCCATTATTTGCATTCTCCTAATAGTCCCTGTATGAAAGATATACCTATCATGTGTTCTGTGGATATGAGCCTTTGTTTTTTATGTTGCAGTGTGAACCGGTGCAAGCGTGATCTGGCTGAGATTGCTGTTAAAGCAGTTCTTGCTGTTGCAGATTTAGAGAGGAAGGATGTTAATTTAGATTTAATTAAGGTGGAGGGAAGAGTAGGGGGCAAGTTGGAAGATACTGAGCTCATTTATGGAATTATCATTGACAAGGATATGAGCCATCCACAGATGCCAAAGACGATTGAAGATGCAAAAATTGCTATCTTGACTTGTCCCTTTGAGCCACCGAAGCCAAAGACTAAACATAAGGTTGATATTGATACAGTGGAGAAGTTCCAAACTTTACGTCAACAAGAACAGAAGTACTTTGATGAAATGGTCCAGAAATGCAAGGTGCCATTGCCTTTTCACGTTCTATTTTGATTACACCCATAATTTTAAGTTGGCATTTATAGTTGCAAGTTGATTTAAATTCACTTTGCTCTTCAGTATGGCAGTATTGTAGCTTATATAGGTTTGTTTCTGATGGTTGTGCGATGTGGATATACCGGGAAACTAATCTTTTGAGTCACAGGATGTTGGTGCTACCTTGGTTATCTGTCAATGGGGTTTTGATGATGAAGCAAATCATTTGCTGATGCACCGGAACTTGCCTGCTGTAAGATGGGTTGGTGGTGTTGAGTTGGAACTAATTGCAATAGCCACAGGTTTGTCTCTCTTAATCATTTTACAATTGAGCTTTATAAACAAACTCTTTGATTGGTTTTGTTACTTGATAAATGGTTTCTGTCCGTTTGACAATATTGCTACATCTATCCAATGATTGTAATCACACACTTGCAGGTGGAAGAATTGTTCCAAGGTTCCAGGAGTTGACTCCTGAGAAGTTGGGAAAGGTATGTTTAGCTGTTTTCCTATGTTACTTTGTGTGCTTTTTGCATGGTTTTCTTACATTCTGAGCCGCGATATTAACAAGTTTTGCTTTTCTTAAGGCTGGTCTGGTTCGAGAAAAATCGTTTGGTACAACAAAAGACCGAATGCTCTACATTGAACATTGTGCAAATTCAAAGGCTGTTACCATATTTATCCGTGGAGGTTGGTTTCTTGTCATACACACACACGCGTGCACCAGTATCTTGACTTTTCACATTAAAGTCTATTCAACCAAGTAACTTGAAGGCATTTCGAATTTGACTACATGTTAATTTTACTGAATCATTGGTATTTGATTTTGCTTTGCTAGGTAACAAAATGATGATTGAGGAGACCAAACGTAGTCTTCATGATGCATTATGTGTCGCCAGGAATCTCATTTGCAACAATTCTATTGTCTACGGTGGTGGTTCGGCTGAGATATCTTGTTCAATTGCAGTAGAGGCAGCTGCAGATAGATACCCAGGAGTGGAGCAGGTTTGAATATTGTTTTGTTTCTTAGTTCCTCTTTCATATTTCGTGATACTGCATATTTATTCACCGCTTGTCTGTCATGTGTTCCTTTTATTGCAGTATGCTATCAGAGCATTTGCTGATGCTCTGGATGCCATCCCTATGGCACTTGCGGAGAATAGTGGTCTTCAACCCATTGAGACATTGTCGGCTGTGAAATCCCAGCAAATTAAGGTAAACTTATTTAACCTTTGGAGTTTTCTGCACTTTTTTTTTCAATGATTTTCGGCTTTCTGTATATGCATATTCAACCTTATCGGCATTAATCTGTTCTAAATTTCGGTTTTGGTCTTCAGGAGAACAATCCTTATTGTGGAATCGATTGCAATGATGTCGGCACTAATGACATGCGTGAGCAGAATGTTTTCGAGGCTCTGATTGGCAAGCAGCAGCAGATCTTACTGGCAACACAAGTTGTCAAGATGATACTGAAAATAGATGATGTCATCTCCCCTTCTGAGTACTAATGATGTTTGGGTTCATGACTTGGTTCAAATTTTCTCAACAGAGTAGGATGCCCGTTGTATGGTTGGTATTCTCTTGGTTTGATTCCGGTTTTATGTCATTTTTTGATACAATCTCCTCGCTTGATGGATACTACTCGTTGCTTGTAGCTTTTTGAGGTGGCTTTCTTTGAAATTGTAAGCATAGTTACTTCCTTCGGTTTTGTGATAATAGTTTGTTCGATTTCTTATTTTTGTTTCAAGTCTGGATCGTTACCAAACAATGTCGCCTTTGCGTCTCATGCTAATATGTCATGTGTGGTAAGCAGCAACATCCCAGCAAACGAGTGCGAAACCATTGACTGGCCATATAGTTAATCCGTCATGAATTTTCTATCGAAACCCCCACACCAATAATTGGACACGGAGATGGCCCGTGGTGCTGGGTTGTAAAGCACATTTTTAAGGACTTTGGGACAAAATGCAAGAGCCTGTTAAACAGTGTGAGATGTTTCCCAAGTTAAGAATGCAGTGCATGAAAATTGGAATTATTGGTTTTTTGTTCTTATTAGTGGGTCTACTTACTAAAGTCCATGTCTGTCACATTTGGAATGAAGAGTACCGTCACGAACCTTTTATTTCTCTCTTTTTTTGCCCTCATAATTTTAACCGGTATTACAAGCACTTTAGATCTTATCTTCTGTGTATATATATATATATATATATATATATAAAATAGATTCTGATTGGTTAAACGGGGATGCCTTTCTTCTGATATTCACAGTAAACCGGCCATTTTGTCATCGCATTTTGTTTTGGATCTTCAAATCTTTGAGAATGAATGCCAAAACGTTCTATCCGTCAGTTCGCAGTAAATTTGTCAGTGAACTCGGGACTATGCCACATGTGAAGCGTGGAAAAATTGAGAATCTGTCTTTTTGTTCATTTTTTTTTTCTTTTTTAAATTGTTTTCCCTGAAGATATGGGTCTTTTCTCTAGTGCTGAAGATTTCAGTCACTTCATTTAAAAAAAAAAAAAAGAAATCCATAATTAATCCTGTGGGCCATGTTTTCTTTTTTTTAAAGATAAACAGCATTGTAATCTCCTATTTACTGTCTTTCTGAGACATAACTGATTTTGTATCAATGAATGCCTAAACCATGTTCATGGCTTTATCAATGGACAATGAGTAACCCCTTTCCCACTCAGAAAAAAAAATAGTAGAAAATGAAACAAGATGCGTCCAATTAATCTCTTCCGTTTCGCAGTCGTGCTGTTGAAAAATGAGAATTCTATGCGTAAGATGTGAACGAAAAAGAAAAATTATTTATAAGATTCTGTTTTAAACCGTTAAATCTGTATCACATTGATAGAGATATCTTATTGTAAAAACTCTCATTAAGCTTGATAATAAAATTAAAAAAGTGCTGTTTTGCTTTTGTCAACTCTACCGACGAGGCACAGAGCTATTTATGGAATGGAGATGGATATCAGTGATGCTTGGACATTTATTGCAATAGCTTTTGTTGGTGACATTTATAACAACTGGGGTTGTCGGGAACACAAGGGCTTTTAATGGTGGGAGGGCAACTTTAGTAGCTAGCTATTGTGATAATTGAATTCAAGCAAAGACTACAACATCTAAGACGCCAATACTTGGGTGTTCTTTGAAGCTTGACGATCGTCAAAAAGGAGACACCGGCAAATAGTGTGGAAAAAGTATTTTGTGTCTGCAAAAAATACATGGTCCAGAGAAGAGACCCCCCAATGTGAACATTTATTTCCTCTCAAAGACTCTCTTCAATCAAAAACCAACCCATGTGACTGAAACTCCAAGTGGGAGTACATAATTTGTGAGAGAGATTTCACATTGTCTCTTTTACGATAGAACTTGGTGGCATTAAATTCCAATGGAACATTGTTACATATGACAACAATTGATAAAAAAGATAGAAAAGGACATGCATAAAACCCAACACTTTGGCTTTTTTTTTTTTTTCTTTCAATTCAACCCCCCCCATTAAGTAGGCTTTCAAGGGAAGAACTTACAACATGGTGGGCCAATGTAGAAACTTAGCCAAGGTTTGTAAAAACTTACAAGTAGTTAAAATTTGCAAATCTTGATATAATAGGTCCAAACTCTATTACCTTATACTTACTTACAAATTGGATATCCCTTCTTTTACCAAAATAGTCTCTTTCTTCCAAGATCATTTGTCATTTTTTTTTTAATCCTCCATCCTTCAAAACACTTACCCTATTATTAATTAAGATATTATAGACAACGTTTGTGACTTCATGAATGACAAGACAATCAGCAACGCGATCCCTTCCTGCACTTAAGTGAACCGGCACCCAATGTGATCGAGCTCACTAGAGTAGACGGCCTTGCGCTTAAGCTCGATGCCTTGGCATAGTTAGAAGATGCTCCGGCGCCGGACGAAGTGAAGATGGCTCCGTTCAAGAGCAAATCTCCCGATGACCGCCAATTCCAGTTCTTCCACTGGCTTTGTGGTGCATCTTCATGCTTAGTAACCTTTCCCCCCCCCCCAAAAAAAAAAAAAAAAAGGACCATTTTAATATTTGTTACCTAATGGTACTAAAAACATGACCAATTGATATATGTCAGATAATGTACATTACCTCTTTGTTGTCTTTGTTATTTGGAGCAAGAAATCTATTGCCTTGGCTGTTAATAGTAGGAGAGGCACTTCCACCAATTGCGTACATTTCCCAATGTGTGTAGTCATTGTTCACCACATGGAAGTAGCCATGTCTACACCTGCAAACATTAAACATTTACGGGTGGGTCCGTTTGAATCAAAGGTTTAAAATGTAAATTTTTATAAGAGAAAACACGGTATAAATAAAGACAGGAAGTATAGAATTGGACACTATACCTAGGCATTCTTTGAACAAGCCCTTCACCAAAATGGTTGAAGGCAATAGTGACCTGCATATTCTTGTCCTGTGTGTAGCTATCACTATGTCCCAAGAGCATGACCTTGTTGTGGTGGGTCATGTAATTGTTGGAGATGGTTATGGCAGTTGATCCATGAATTGCATCAACGAGGCCATCCTGGCAGTTGGAGAGGGAGCAATGGTCGACCCAAATGTGGCTTCCGCCGAAAATCGACACCCCGTCCCCATCGGACAAAGTCCTCCACCCGTAGTGGCTGGGCGAGTCCCGCACATAGGCATTCCCACCTTGCTTACAGTCATGTATGTTCAATCCGTGAATGATCACATTCGTCACATACTGTATGGTGATGCACGGCCCGCCGGCGATGTGCACGCTAGCTCCTCGGCCGTCGATCGTCTTGAACGAGTTGACCATCAGCTCCTCCTTGAGCTTGATCACCATGTCACGGTTGAAGATGATCCACAATGGCTCGTCCTGGATGGCACCGTACCTAAGTGTCCCTGGCTTGGGGTTCACAGGGTGGTCTCCCGCGTCTGTCACCACGTAAATCTTGCCGTCACGTCCTCCGATCGCGTGCTTCCCAAACCCGATCGCGCAGTCCGCCAACCGCTGCCGGTTCTTATCCCAATTGGGGTCACAGCGCCAGCAGTCGTCAATGGGGTTGCCTGTCCCGCATGAGAGGTACCCCAAGTTCCTCCTATTAATCGACTCATTTATGCTCCTATAACAAAATAAAAAAAAAAATAAAAAAAAAATTGTTACATAAACCAAGAAAAAAAAAAGTTACATTGATGTAGATGGTAGTAATTTAGGCAATGACACAATACACACACACACACACACACACACACATTTATGTCTTTATATATAATGTGTGTGTTGAAGTAATGGAATCAATGGACATACTTGTGTACTTGTTGTACTACTAGCTCAGGATCTTGAACTGGGGAAGAGGAAATGAGGGTCGGGGCTAGAAGGAGCAAGACTAGCAGTGAAAGAGAAAGTGGCATTGCCATTTTTTTTAATTTAAAAAAAAAAATTTTTTTTTGTAATTTTTGAGAGAGAGAGAGAGAGAGCAAATTCTTTTGTGATGGAAGAAGAGAAAAAAGGGCAGAGCTTTATATAGGGAATAAAACAGATGAAGGAGCTATATTCTTAAATATAATATAATTGTGGGGTCCACTATTTCCATGATTTCTCCATTAAATGGGTTCCATTGCAGTAGTTTGGCCGTTAAGCAATCCTCTCTCTATCTATATTTTATATTTGTAAGGAATTCTCTTGTGCCAATTTGATTATTTGCATGAAATTAAGCTTAGCAAGAGGAAATTTAACGAAAAGGAATGTATACCATGATTACCTACTAATTTGTGGGTTATTAGTAAAGATCTAAGAAAATAAGGGGGAAAAAAAGAAACACCAATGTTGATGTGGGACTAATATAATTCATCATAATTATTGTCTAATATCTGACATCCTTATTAAACGATATTTATAACTTCTTTTTGTTTATTATTATAACAACAAATTAATTATATTATTATATTTCTTATTATAATATTATGAATGTAAAGTTACATGTAAATATATTAATAGTTATAAAATTCTAAATAAAATGTCATTATTATTGGATTTAACCGTCAGATTAGGAATATTTTCTGTATATACATATATATATGTGATTCGTTATGTGTATAAAGCATAACTTTAACTGTGCACCGACACTTTGCCAAGTTAAATTATTGTCGGCGTGGTACTACAACACCACACGAGTGCTGAAAGTTACGAGCCCCTTATTTTTTCTGTAGGAGTATTGCATTTTTTCCATTAATTACCGAGAATTTCATTAACTTCATAACGTAGTACTTGCAGTAAACAACAAAATATGTCACTTCTAATTGACTTATAATTTAAGGTCCTCTTATTTAAGTAAAATGCTTATTTACCATAATGGTATTATATAGTTTTTGAAATTATTGAATTCTGTTTTACAGATTCTTTCGTAGACCAGACATTGTTTCAATCTATTTAATGAAGCACCTATTACAATTCCTTGAAAAGGCAAAGGCAAACTTCACCAAAGAAAAGGCTAAAAAATAAAGGTGACACAAAAAAAAAAAAAAAAAATTTATTGATTTACTTGCTCACTTTGTATACCATAACCCCTTGAGTAGAAGAATAATTCGCTTTCCTTTTTTATTATAATTTTTTTATTTTGTGCCTTTTCTCATGAAATATGACCCAAATTTAAAAAACTCCAAAAACCCCCATACCCCTTTTTAGTCTAGCACCCAAATAAACGAAAAAAAGCCGCACCTTTTTTTCTTCCTTGAAGGATCTTTCATGAGTTTATCTATATAAATATGTATATATATATATATATATATATATATATATGCACATATATGTTTATTGATTATTATCAAGTCCCACGTTGATCTGTTATACTTTTTGTTTGATAAAATCCGGGAAATCAATACGAGAACTTCTCAAAAGTCATCCGTCTTAATATTAATATTGCCAAAACAAGCTTAACTACAGAGCTTTAATGGCATCTGATGCATGATTGCGTTTACATTCCAAATATATAATTCATGCATAAGTAATAGAACTTATAGGGAATATATATAATTTATAAACCATATATATATATATATATATAACAAGGGTAAGAAACTATATCTTAAATATAGGCTATATATCTTCAAACACAACACATGCCATAACCACAAACTGCGCAAGGATATGGTCAGTTGAATTTTTTTTTTTTCGGGTGTAAACGAATGCGATGACATAAGGCCTAAGGGCAATAGTTTCTTGGGCCATTTGTGACACCCATTTTATTTTTTCATTTATTTCATATTATTATCCAAGTATTTTTTTGTTTTTCAGCTACTTAAATTTTTCATTTCAGATTTTATCTTTTTAAAACTAAAATTTTTTAATTTTTTTAAAAAATCAATTAAAATTATAATTAATTTTTAAAAAAATTAAATAATTTTAGTTTTAAAATTTGAGTTGAAGTTGTAAACCGAAACCGAAACCGAAACCAAAACCGAAACCGAAATCTAATTTTAATTTTAAGAGCAAGGTCTGAAATGTGAATTGAATAAGGTCACATGGGGTCCGTACCATCCGTCCACAGGGGCTGACGTGGGCATCTCTATCTTTGAAAGCCACGTTCTCCCATGTGAGCTTTGTTCCCTTATATTCTTCCACGTTGGGACCCACTTGAGAGGGGAGGTTTAATTAGGTCAAATTTCAGCACTTAGATTTCCATATTTTCAGTTTGTCAAACTGAAATCTTAGCTAGAAGAAAGGCCGACCGTTAATGGTGGTTGGTTTGCTGATCAAATGCTCATGATCAAACTACACATTATTTCATATTTTAAAAACGTTATGCTGTATATAACACCAGTGATAATGATTAACACACAACTTATTTTAATATAGAATCACACAGTTAAATATGTCAATCTTTTTTTTTTTTTTTTCCCTCTTTTTAATGGTATGATGTGTCATATGGTAGGGACGAGACCCGACAATGCATTTGGATTAGCCAAGCTTTGCCAAAGCGCTGGAGAATTCCATTAGTAACATGATCATCCACTTAAGTAACAACTAGCAACACGCGTCTCTTCTTGGCTGTTGCCATGCGTCTTTGCTAGCAGCCATATTTGTTCATGTTCATGGCAGTGATTGTCTTCCTCCCAATGATGAGACGCTAGATTTCAGCGTGATTATATATATATATATATATAGAGAGAGAGAGATTGATAAGATCATCAATTTTGCATTTGCATTGTTATCATTACGTATCTTGAACGCTATTGTGATCATCACCCCCAACGAGAAAAACAACAACAATCACTTTGGTACTAATGACCTTAACATGCTGCTAATTTCGAGGTGATTAGTTAATTATTACTTTAGATCTTGATAATCTCTAATTAGGATGACAATCAAGATATATAAGCCGCTGTCGGATAACCCTTTACCATCTCCATTCTTCAAAATAATCTTCATCCCTAGATATAACTAGGGATGGGAGACATTTGGGGTGCCTTACCTGTACCCTCACAATCCCGCCATAATATTTATTAATGATAAAATTTTCAATAAGTTAGACTAAAAAAGGTTGCAACTCATACTAGAGTCAATTTAAATTCAATGTTCATAAAAAAAAAAAAAAACCCCTAATTCCAAAAAAAAAAAAAAAAAAAAAGATATAAAGCAATATCATTATTAGGATTTAAGAATTTAGTAACACATATAATCCCTTATTAAAAATGTATATCGAGACGAAGCGTTCTCCTCTTCATAATCCGAATATGATTTAAGTAGAAGAATTTATCATTATCTATATCCCAACCACATTAATAACCTCCTGTTCCTATCTTATTAAGGGTGGGCCCCAACAAGCCTCGTCCCCGTGAAGGAAAATGTCATCTTTATCTCTACTGAGTAGCTAGTACACTTAATTTGATAAGGTCTCTTAGCAATATGTATTACAAACAAGCGTAATACGAGGATATAGGTTGAATTAATAGAGATTAAGCATGCAATCCAGAAATTCCGTACAAAGTAATAATTAAATTGGTAGTGCATAGTTAGTGTCACGAAAGGGAGATATAATCACATGCACGTAATTTTCACCGACAGCTTTGAAATAGGCACAAAACCTCCCTTCTACACATGTCATACTGAGCTTTCACATTCCCATCCAATAAATACATATACATATTTATATATATATATATATATATATCTATATCTATATCTATATCTTGAATCTTGAATCTAGTCTTTTCTTTTTCTCTCTCTCCTTCTCTTTTTGTGATAAAGTGAATGTGTAATTAATATGTAAGGTGATTTTTTTTTTTTTTGGTTATGGGTAAGGAGAAAAACTTTATTCTTTTCTAAAAAAAGAAAACACAGAGAAAATAAAATTTTGAACCTAAAAAGTGCACGTAACAATGCAAGGAGACATAAACGTATGTTAGTGATGTGGCCACTTACTCAATTTTTGAAACGTCGATTTTTAAACTTAATAATAAAAAAAAAAAAGGTCGTGCTCTTATATTAATGAGAAAAATTCTATTTGTACCTCATTTAATAATTAAAATGTAGAATAATGTCTTTATTAATGGGGGTTTTTTTTTTTCAATAGCCGATATCATTTTGTGGTTCCGTCTGGGTGTGAGTGAAAGATAAACGGCAGACAATTAATTAAAGAGATGGGTGAAAATATTACATATTGAATCGAGCCTTACTCTATGAAATGTCAATAGTATTAAATATCACAACTAATAAATATCGAGATTCATCTGTGAGCTTTATGTATTGGGGATCTGCTGTTATTAATATGTGATATTACGTACTATTGAGTATTGACATCCTTTAGTGTTAGAAGATTATTGGACCGTTTGAATGGCATTTAGCCTTCACTCTCCAGCACAACTGCACAAGTAGGGACATAAAACTGCTCAAACCCTCTTATATTTTCAACCAAATTTAATACTCTACATTAATTTCTGTTCTTTTGTTTCTTTTTATTTATGTTTTTCTTTCTTCTCAACTAACTCGGCATAAATACACTGATCACCCAAAAAAAATAATAATGAAAACAAAAACAAAAAAAAACAAAAAAACAAAAACAAAAAAGAAACAAAAAAAACAAAAAACATATGGGCAGGAAACTGATTATCCTAAAAAGATGCCATAAAATCTTCTTAAGTAATACTTGAATTTCAAATTAGCATCAATAAGCTATATATTTCCGTGCAAAACCTTTTAATATTGTGAATTATCTCACTTAATTAGTTAATTATTATTGGGCAAAAAGAATTCAAATTATGCACGTAGAACATAAAGTCCAAAGAGCTGAAAATAATTACAGCCTGTTTAGTTCATAGGTTATAATGGTAGGTTTGAACAAAAAAAATTAAATTGTAAATTTAACTGTATGATCCAAAAGAGGGCTAAAACATTGCAAAGAATTAAAAAGGATTAAAGAAAAAGGAGATGTAAAATAAGAGATGTGGAGAAACAAAAGCAACTTTTTATTCTTTCTTTTCACTTGTGAGTGGTGAAAAATACATGAGCATATACAAGTTTTATTTATAGGCTAAGAATCATAAGTAAAGATTAAAATAGCTGAAGAAGGCATAAATTGTATTGATAAGGGAAGTACGGGGTGATATTGAGATCTAGTTGTCAGGTTATAGTTTAAAATAAAAATCATATACATAGAATATGAAATACTAAATCATTGCATTCACACACAATTAATTTATTATAACCATTTAAGAATAATATTCCAACTTATTTTGATATACAATAAGTTGGTCTAAAGCAAACTTAAACTCAACATTCCTTTACTTAGCCCCAAAAAAAAAAAAAAATAAAAATAATAATAACACTCTTCTCTCTCTTTCTCGTGTTGCCTTTCTATATTGTCTTATACTTGAAGCCAATAAATTAAAGAGCCATAAACAAATAAGGCAAAATGCATTGCTCTCCGGGAATTGCTGCTACGCATGAGCCAAAACCAGAAAATTAATATATATATATATATATATATATATATATATATATAGGCATAGAAGACCAGGGCTCTAACTAAATTATGGTCCAAACTACTCATCTTATTATTGTTTCTTTAATATGCTTTGAACTTAAGGCATCTTGGCTTCTGCATTGCACATGCTCATCAAGACTTGTCACTTCTTCTTCCATATATATATATATATACATGTATATTTGCACATATACATATTTATACGTAAATATATAATCTTGTGTGATGTATATTAATATAGATACATATATGTGTATGTATATATTAATATACATCACATATATAACATGAGCCGATGAGCGAGAGACATGTGGTTGGCAGAGCCATTGATGCTGATACATCTTCAACTCGACTCTCTCATAAATTCTTCCATTAATTTGGTCAGCTCATCCACATTGGTTTCGGCAACATCCCTCTAAATAAATTAACTATATATTTTTATACATATATCTATATATTTG
Source organism: Ficus hispida (assembly GCA_025413025.1). Classification (NCBI taxonomy): domain Eukaryota; kingdom Viridiplantae; phylum Streptophyta; class Magnoliopsida; order Rosales; family Moraceae; genus Ficus; species Ficus hispida. The sequence continues at coordinate 2,130,815 of CM046371.1, read as the reverse complement.
GCCAAAAGGGCACACAAGATTATTATTATTATTTTTTTTTAATAATCAAACAGGCATTAAATAAATTCCACAAGACGTGTTTGAAAAATAATTATCAAATTGATTTAGACATGGCATGTTTGTGAAAAGTCGTATACGAACGAGTACGTTTGTGTACACATCCATACAACTATAAAATAATTGATATAGAAGAACCTACGGTGGAAAGAAATGTAATGCATGAATTGCATACGATTTTTTTTTTCAGAGATTATTGATCACATTTTATAATATATATATATATATATATATAGATTTATTGGCCTCTTAAAATACGAAATAAAAAAATAATTGATCCAATTTTATTCGAATGATAGGTTTAGTTTCACTCACTACCACGATATTGAAACCGCCTAACTTGACTAGAGCTTTTGATTATCGAACCTCAATGCATTTTATGAGTAAAAGAAAAAAAATATATCTGCATCACTCCATTAATGTTTTATATATAACACGGTTATTAAAGTGTGAATATGATTAACTAACCTATAATTTAAAACATAATAAAGAAACATCTTAATGATTGGATCATATGCCGTGCTTCATGGATTCAATTATATTCCTCCGAAACTGGCTTTGAATTAATTAAAATTTCTTTTTCCCACTTAACCAACATGAAAGCAGTTAAGTCAAACATATAATTATTACATGCACAATCTCTCTTTATGTTTGTTTGTTTGTTTGTTTTTATTTTATATTTTTCTCCCTTTATTGTCACAAAAAGTTTGCAAGTGTCGGGTTATTCGGCCGTGATGGGTTTGTCACATGAATAAAGTTGAAAGTTATTAGTAATAAAATCAGCATTAATCATGCACGTATCATTGTAATCAGGAGAGGAAATCAAGGGCTTCACTCATATCGAAGCAAACAGTGACTCCTACAAAGACAGAGATGTTTTGGAAACTCAGCTAAAGCTTGGGATGAGTAATATACACGACCATTTCCTAACATTTTAAATATTTTCATTTCTCATCATTTTAAACGATATTTGAGAAACAACATTTAAAATAATATAAAATATTATAAAATATTGTCATTTTCAATTTTTAGGTAAAATTCTAACACCACCTCCCCTCCCCCCAAGTCCAGTCCTGAGACGGATGGTTCTCACACCACAAGTGTAACGTCTGGTCTTGAGTCACTCTTTAGGATCTTCTCATTCACTCTTGTCGTGAATTTCTTTTCCCTGAGAAGAAACAATGACAGTATTTAGGGAATAAGCATCGTCTAACTTTGTGCCAGCAACTGCAGTAATACAGAGGATACAAGCGTTATCCGAAAATGATTGGGCATAAAGCATCTGCCGGTGTTGCCAACATTTAGACCATTCTATTTAAATGGTCCGTCTTAATACGTGTTTGGTTGGCACAATTGGAAATAGAGCAACCAATGTCATTTGAGTTTTTTCTCTTAAATAGTAAAAAGTCCCCCCAACTCCTTCCAAAAAAAAAAAAAAAAAAATTTACCTCCTTTCTAATATATCGTTTATAGTATTTTGAAAAAAAAAATATGAAAACCATTTTAGATTGTCGTTTTCTTATCTTTCTCATATTTTTTCAAATAATTACTTCTAAACATATATTTAAATATTTTTGTTCTAGGACTGTTCGAAAGGTTAACATTCAGATGATATTTTAAATATTTATGTTAGAATTGTTTTTAATTACATGTTTTCATCCCAGATCTTTTTATTCGGATACTTCCCTAAATATGCAATTGGGCCTTAAAAGAACAAAAAAAGTGTGATGAGTTCAACATGTGATTTGGATCAAAGAGAAATGAGATCAGGCCTATATCAATTTAGTCTTTCAAGAGACAGACTGCATATGTTTGATGGACCACAGGCTACATGTCTTGTTAACTACGCCCGCGGCATGGCCTGGCCTGGTATGTGTTTTATCAACGACGGAAATAATTAAATAAGATTTTTATTTAAATAATTGAAGTAAATAGTAGGTTTTAAAAATATATGAAATTAATAATAATAAATAAAATATTTTATTGTGAATACATATATGTTATAAAATATTTTTTACTAAAGTGTAAATATGTCATTTACTTAATAAATTTGTTGTTTACCTAATAAATTATCTTGTTCACGACATGAAAGATAGCCGATAAGATTCCCAAAAGAGATCTAGACTGAGCTTATATTTAAATTTATTTTAGATCCCGAGAATAACGGAATTTACACCATAAGATCCATTGAAGCAACTCAAAACGAGATAAAGGATCACATCCTAGATTTGTGGGCTCCAGGATTGCTATCAAACTCAAATATTTATTTCTCAATTTTATTTATTTCAAGACTATGTTATAGAAGGGTATAAATAGGCTTGTACGTATGCTAGAAAATCCTAAATTGCATTTTATTCCTGGCCTTCATTGTGAAACCGCAGCTTCATAGTGGACATATTCTCGAATTGAGGGTGAATCACTCTAAATTTTATCGTCTTCTCTCCATTTTTCCAATTTAGTTTACTGTACATACGTGAGAGATCATTCTTGATGAGGTTACGCGAGTGTATTTCTTGTTAAACGGATTTTCACCTTCAACATGTGTTACTGATGACGGTATAATTCTTCAAGTTTATGCAACAAATAGTTTTAGTCTGCTGTTTAAGATTTCAGACATTAATATCTGCAAGAATTAAGCGAGAAAACTTGTGAGTTAGGAGATGAATGTGTTGGGGGGTTTCTGATGTTTGTACTGATAAATGGATGAGACCGATGCTTGTGGTTGTCACTCTTATGTGCACTACGAAACATGCTCTCTTCAAAAGAAAGAAATAAACTCTTGCATATGGTTTTTAATCTTTTGATATCTTTTAATAAACCAACTTTTATGAATCTTTTCTTGAGTTACGAAGTCAGAAATTATTATAAAAGATGATTATAGTTACATAATCTAAAAGATATAGACTAATAAGTCATGTGTCAATTTATACAACAATATATGGGCTAAATATAAAAATAAAAATAATAACAACAATAAAAAAATAAAAAAAAATAAAAAAAATAAAAAAAGAGACAAAGTGGACCTTCATTGGCTTCATCCATGTTTGGCCCTCAAGGTTTCAGGAATTTTTTTCCCGCAAGAAAGCACGTTTTAGTTAGCTTACTAAAATTTGTTTGCAATATTAATATATATATATATATATATATATATCTCTTTGAAAGATTATTTATTGTTTTATTTCTGGTTTTGAGTTTATCAAAATGTCAATGTTCTCAGTAGTTGTACCTCCAAATTTTAGTCTTATTTGGAGACGTGTTTGGTTGGTGGTGAAACATTCAAAGTGGTTTCAGAATTCACAACAGAACTTTGATTCATGTTAATATGTGAACTTTTTTTTTTTCCTCCTCCTTTCAGAGTGACGAATTTAACTTTTGTAACTTACGGATAAACATGTAACTAAGTAATGAATTAACACGTTACAACTTTTTTAACTTGAAAATACATCCTTAGTTTAGGACTTCACTCCTCACTTCTTAGCAGTTTGTACTTGAAGAGGAAACAACCTGAATTCCAAGTTGATTCTTTCTCAGTCCTGCTGTTGGGATTTGCTTCTATATACATATACACACATATATATATATATATATATGTATGTGTGTATATGTGTCCTATCTTCTAACTTATAGAAAAGCCAGTTGTTCACAGGTCGACGACCTGTCTTTAGACACATCACATTTGGCCAACACTGGTCCCCGGTACTTCACCTTCCCTTTGATACACTTGGACATTTTGATTTTAATGCAACAAGAGAGAGAGAGAGAGAGAGAGAGGAGAGAGAGAGAGAGAGAGAGAGAGGAAATGATGCACACCAAATTAAATTAAATAAAATTCAATTCAAACCCAGAATCAAGGGCTAAGCAGATTAGCTATGAACAATTTTTAAGATTAAAATAAATTATGAAATGGATCCTTGACCGAATGTATCAACTATCTTCACTAACTTGAAGAAGAGCCTAAAGCAAAGCAACAACCAGATCCTTTCCTTCCAGACAATATTAACAACCATTTTGACATAAAAAGTGCAACACTTGTTTAGGCCCCTCCTATGTACCTAACTTAAAAACAATTGTTTCTTTTTTAACCCCCACCTCCAAAACCAACCCACCACCACCCCCCCCCCCCCCCACAAAACACTTCTCTCTCTCTTTTTTTTTTTTTTTTTTTTTTTTTTTATGTACAAAATAGACGATGGAAATCTAAAGCACCAAATGCAACTGCTTGATTGATGATCATCATGATGAAGATGAGCTAGCTAACTGAGATCAATGTCCACCCTCTCTGGATTCCCCCGTTCGGTCTGGTTTCCGTCGAGCTCTATCCCGAGCTGCCCTTTGTCCCCAGCCCCAAATGCATAGAGCTTCCCAGATTTAGTGAGGGCAAAAGTGTGAGCATTCCAGTATATAGAATTGGTCAGGCTGATCTGTACAACACGCTCCTTTACTTCCTTGAGTGATGTTACTAGTTCTGGTGTCAACACATTTGCGTGCCTCACTCCCTGCAAACCCACACAACACTCACTAGTATCAAGTTCATGATTTTTGGAAGTCCCTTGGTCAGTGCCTTTTCCAAAATTAATGCCAGAAACTTGACTGTTCATAAAAACTACAGCTTTTCAATTATGTGATGGTCACTTGTTATTAGAGAAAATAAAGTATGCATGAATCAAAACTAATGTCTTAGTGTGTGTGTGTATATATAAATATCATTGATGTCATCCCGTCTCCCATTCATCACCTGGAACTCCCAGAACCCGTCAATAAAACGAAAAAGACCCGACTCAATTCTGCTCGAAGGATGGGTTGAGTTTTCACTCCCTTGCACCATAAGCCCAACGCCGCATGGCTTAAGGCCAGGTGGGGGTTCTAAAGTGGGGATATTGAAGTCTGAACTAGAGGAGATGAAGGAAAAGCATCCTTACAAGCTTACTTAACCTCTTTCCGGTATTATCTGTGTGTGCATATGGCAATTTTCATGTCTCCAACTAAAAATGAGTAAAGGCAAACCTTGTCTCATGAGAGAGTGGAAATCTGTTGGGATTTTGTGCCTCAACAGATGTTTCGATCACATTTCTAGGCAAAGAAAGAGGGATTCTCCTAAACATTAGTCGAAATACGGGCCTAGAATATCGAAATGAAAACTATTGAATATGCAGGAGAAAAGAGGAAAGCCAGACCTCTCCATCGGGACCAGCGTTATTATGTCCAAGACTAGCTGATTCTCCACAACCAAAAGAGAAGACATCACCTTCTTCAGACACCACAAAGGTTGTGTAATCCCCCGTGGCAACATGAACTGCTTTGACCTTGCTCAGTGACTCCACAACCTTGGGAGTTGATTCACAATCTTCATTCCCGTGGCCCAAGCAACCATAACGGCCCCAACCCCATGTGCAAACCCTTCCATCCTGCCCCACCACCGCGGCATGCCAAGCACCCGCTGCAACCACCATAGGCTGCAGGTTCAAGTGCTGAAACTGTTCGATTAGTCGTGGGTACTTCTCGTCGTTTCTCGAACCGTGTCCAAGCTTTCCTCCCAATCCACAACCAACAGAGTACACAGACCTGATATACTATAGAGTTAGAAGCTAGACAACATCGTAATACTCGATACAATGACTAATAACATAAGAGCCATACAACTGCGATATGGTTTTAAGCTAAACATTTGAAAACAATGACTCACATTCCAGTAGGTTCACAAGTCAGAGCAAGAAGGTAGCAATATCCAGCAGCAATTTGAACAACAGGTATGTTTTCGAGGGCTCCCAACAAATGATGTGGCTCGACATCATTCGGCTCGGTTTGGTGACCAAGTTTTCCTTCATTTCCCCAAGAGAATGTGTACACCCTGCCTTCCCTTGACAACACAGCAGTGAAGAAATTTCCAATTGCTGCTTGAACAACAAATATGTTCTTCAAAGACTCGACCAGTTGCGGGCTGTTCACAATTTTAGCTCCTTGACCCCCGAACTCGGTCTCCCCGAATGAGTCCTTCCCAAAGGCGTAAACCCGGCCAGCATCACTGATCAGCATTGTCCTGCCAGCCCCAGCAGTTGCATGGATAATTCTGATGCCTTCCAATGATCTGCAACACAACGGAGTTCCATTAACTTCCCTTATTGTAACCAAACTACTTGGTTGTTTTGGGTGTCTACAGCAACCTGATCGGGCGAGGCCGCCATTCCTCATCAGTGGTGCCATGTCCAAGCTGGCCTGAGCTGTTGGAGCCAAATGAGTAAACAACTCCTTTTGAAGTCACAGCAATGCTGTGACCCGGCCCCGCTATCGCCTGCGATTTCTCCCTCCTTGAACATGCTTCTCCGGCCAACAGAAACCTCAGGACCAGTTTCCACGACCCCCCACATCTCCGCTTCAACTCTAACCGCTCCTCATTCGTCATTGGCCTAAATATAGCTCTCTTTTGGCACATGTCTAAAGCAGCAAGCTCTGGCAGCGACAAATCGGTATCGGGAGTAAAATTCGCAGGCTGTCTGAAAAAGGAACATGTTGCCTGCAAATGTCAAGAACAAACCACAACATAACAAAACTCAATCAGCAGCATTATCAAGAACTCCAAGGTCTAAGCCGAGCCGACGAAAGTGCAGGGGAAAACAGGAAAACTTGCCTCTAACTTTGCGAGATCTTGAGGGTCCAAATTACATGTGGTAAAAACATGTAGAACAATGTGAGGACTGGCAGCCAAAGGGAATTCTCCGGGGCTAGAGTCCCCGAAGCAATGGCGTTGCTGCCGTCTTTCGAATGTTATAGTGGAGGTGGTGTTAATTGGCTGTTCAGGAAGGTTATGGTGATATTGTATAGTTGGGGTTCCGCTCGCTGTGGCGTCCATGGGCACTGCGGAATTTTTTTAGGCAGTGCCCCAAAACTTGGCAAAGGAGAGATTGAGGTTCTAAATTGCTGGAAAGTATGAAACATGGATAAAGAAATAATATTACTACCTGTTCTTTTTCATTGACCCAACATTTTTTTTTTTTTTAAATAAGCTTCACCGTTTCTAAAATCTTAACATCATTATTCATTTCATTCAATAATCTTAATCTTATTCTTCCTAAATTTACATTGGTGAGAGCAACCAAAGGCAGAGAGGTGTCTACCTTGAAACTATGTTAGCGATCAACAAACTTCAGGTCTCAAACCTACAAATAGAACAAATGCCTAATATCATGGCAAGTATGAGAAGTAATAAAAGCCAAACAAAAAATAAAAAAATAAAAAAATCCTATTTTTTCATTTTCTATGTCACAATAAGGAATGCCACAACCAAAACAAAGAATGCACATATACTTATAAATAGTTTTGGCTCCACAATCTCAATAGAGCTCCTAGGAAACGGGTGCCTAAAGAATCAAATTACTCTGGGAAATAAATTTAAAAAAAAATGCCAACTTGTTGATTTAAAAAAAAAAAAAAAAGGAAAACAAAAGGGGAATTCATGTGGTGATCATCTAATCTGATCGCATCTCAATCACCATACAATTGAGGCCACACAATGGAGATGGACCAAATAAGGAAACCCAGAACCAAAAAACAGTATAAAAACACAGATCAAAAACAAGAAAACTTTGAGGAGAAGAATACTAGTCTTCCATTAATGGATATTCCACAGCAAAAGAGACTAAAAAGGAAAAGCATTTTCATAACCAGAGAGAGAAGGAAACTCCTGTGCACGTCAACCAACAATATGTCAGATGAACGCGATCACTAGTTAACCAAACATGCAAAAACAAACCCCAATCAAAAACCGATTTTTACACGGAAATTTATAGAAAAAATTCAGTTTTTTCACATACCCAGTTCGTAAAATCATCAGGAAAAAAAAAAAAGAAAATTATCCACCAAGTTAGCACACTTTCTGATCAGGAAAAAAAATAATAAAAAAAAAAAAGAATCTGTCAAAAACAAGCAACAAACTTTTTTCAATTCTACATTATGATCGTCACCGATCGTGACCCAAACGACTCAGAAAAGAAGATTACATCTCAGACAATCCCACGATTCCTCAAAATCCATCCGAATCCGCCAACAATTGCAGAGAATTTCATGTTCTTTTTCCTAACCACAAAAAAAAAAAAAAGGCAAAAGTCGGATCGAACTAAACAGCAAGAACACAACTTTCTGATCAGATGGGTGCTATGTTATCCTAAAACATGATCAAGATTAAAACTTCGGATTTTTTTTCAAGGATGGAATTTTGATAGGAGAGGAAGAAAAGGGATTTTTTTTTTTTTTCCCCACCCCTTGCAGAAAGAGTGAATGTATACAAAACCAGTTTTAACCCCTTTTTTTTATTTTTATTTTCCTATTAGAGGTGACACACTCCTCTCTCTATATATATATATATATGCGTGTGTGTGTGTGTGTGCATATATGACATATCTATACGTTTTTTTTAAGCGATGAGGTGTCAATCTCTCTTGGCTTGGGGAACTGTTGGTGGTGAATGAGAGAGCAGGTGCTTAAACTCTGCCAAATATTTATAATTTCCAATATTTTCTAACTCTTCACACGTCACCTCTCTCTCTCTTTATTTATTTTTTATTTTTTATTTTTTATTTTTTGTGAGAATCACCGTTTTGAGTTTTAACTGTGGTAAGTCGGTAACTGATTTTTCTCCACCGTATGGCCCAACGATAACCAAGGGTGAAATCCTTTTACCAAGCGGGGATGAGTGAAAAAGAAATAAGTGTGAGGCTCACATTCAACCCTTCATATTCCCTTTTGATTCTTTTGATATCCTTGTTATACTTAATTACATTGCATTTGGGAAACATTTTTATCATTTTCAACACCTTTTTGTGACTGAATTTACAGCTTAATTGCCTAATTGGTTTGTTTTGCATTTTTGCATATATAATTTTCTTTTTCTTTTTCTTTTAGATGCTTTTCTTATTAGTTATAATCGTATGTTGGCACTTTGTTATGCAAGTTTAAGGGTGAATATTTCTACCAATACTAACATGTTTTATAAATATTAGATTAAAATCAGATCAAAATATAAAGAATTATATATAATTTGTAGAACCTCATGTAGTTTAGGTTTTATTCTGTTTTTAAGAATTGCTTTACTAGTTTGTTATACACGTAGTTTAAAAACTACCTCTTGTTTACTTCTAAAAAATACTTGTGCATTGATTTTTTTGGCAAATGTGTGTTGATTATCATGGCAATCACTTTTTAAGGTTTGTATTTTTTTTAATCCGAATTTAATTGTACCCATAACTTTATACAAAAGCGAAAATGAGAATTCTAAGTTGACCAATAAAAAATACTTCAAAAATGGGATTGTATTTTGAATCATTAAATCTATATTAAGTTTTATTAATTATAGATATTTTATTTTCAATAAGTTGTTAATCAAATCCGACATTTAAAGACATGAACTATCGACAAAGAATACCCTACATAGCTCCCAAGTCAAAAACACCTCTCTATAATCTGTACCCATAAGAAGGCTCTCCCTCTTTCTTTGCCTCTCTTAGAATCAATACTCGTAAGAAGGCGTGGTGAAACTGGATTATGTGCCACTCTTTTTTTTTTTTTTTTCCCTATAGAATATATGATTATAAATAAAAAAAGAATGATGTATCTAGATAATTTTAAAAGTGATGTAATCCAAATTCAAGATCTTATCAAAGTGAACAACCTATTTTACCATCTCACATCGATACTGGACGGTGGATTGTTGATTACCATACCACTAAATACTAATCAATTCAGTGTAACGGGCACATTGTTTGCTTTTTCATATCAAACACCAGCCAGCCTAAAATCAAGGTCAAATTACAATGAGTATTGTGGTGGGCAAATAAATAAATATACAAAAAGATGTCATAATCAACAAGTTGCAAAAGGGTCCAAAAATTTCAAGAGAAGGAAAGCTAAATGAGTGAACCACGGTGCTTTTGCTTGATTGCTTGATTGCTTGATTGCGGTCATTTTGGGTCTGTAAAAAAGGTCCCCAAAACATACATGAGGGGAAGCATAGGGTCCTTGTGTCTCTCTTCACCTAGAATGCTTGCTTTGCACCACTTCTTGAAACAACTCTAAGGAAACATGTGTGTGTAATATAAATTGGGGAAAGTATTTAAATTATTTTACTGAAATTTCAGGTTTTATACTGTGTTTTTAGGTATTCCATAATCATTCCTTTTATTTTTATTTCATTAAAAAGTCTCCTTTTTATAAAATTTGACTAAATTTTAAGATTTAAAAAAGAACATTTTAACCTTAACAGAGACCTGATTGATTAAGCATAAGGTATTTTTAGGTTGTCAGGACGGTTTTTTTTTTCGCATTTTTAAATCTAGTCAAATTTCATTAAAAACAGAGATTTTTAACATAAAATTAAAAAACATATGAGATAATTGTGGCATTGTTGAAAACATATAATAAAATAAAATGTGACATTTCAATAAAACATATATAAGAGGTTTGGATGCCTAAACTATATATATATATATATATATAATATGCATTATTAGTCCTAAAGCGTGAAGGATTAATCTAAATCTATCCTAAACAGTATCCGAGGGTTAATCTAATCTGTCAAATGGTGCTTCTTGTGAACTGAATTTATAACGTTCAATTAATTGTGTTCTTCTACTTTGCAAACAATATTTTTTAGAACGGGCGAAGATAATGGAGAGCTCTATTGGTCTAGAGACACATATTATAGTAATAGTACACTTAGAAGCATGACATCATCTAGGATCTTTAAGGGGTGGGGGTGGTAGTGGTAGGTATATATAATATAATAATATGCTCTCCTCCATTAACCAATTAGAGAATATAAAAAGACACCCATTTGCCTAATTTTGTTGAAATGAGTGTCATTATCGTAAAAGTTGCACTGGAAACTACAATAAGGAAATTGGTAAATTTTGAGGATCTTCATGAGGGAAAAAGGGTGCCAAGTAAAAGAAGTGTACAAAAACGAACACTGTTCTCCATATGTTCTTTCCACCGAGGAGTTTTCTATACCATATTCGTTGCACATGCATGGATTTAAACGTTAAATTAATTAAAAATCATATCAAAATTTTAAGAGAGAGAACTACCTAATTAACTACTTTTTTTTTTTTCATCTATTGATCAACTGACACAAATTCATCACTTTTGACCAATATGATACAAATTTTAGTTAATTTTAGTTTAATTTATATATATATATATAGAGAGAGAAAGACAAAGAGAACTACCTAAATAACTATATATTTTTTTATCTATTGATCAATATGACATATATTATCCAGTCTTGATCAATATGACATAAATTTTAGTTAGCTTTAGTTTAGTTTTCGGTCATATTGGTTTAATGTTAATTCCTTGTATCATGTTGATGCAATGTCTCTAAATTTATATCATTTAAGTGCTTCCTAAAAAAATAAGTAAAACTAATAGAATCTGATATATATCTAATAATTTAAAAGAGTTCTACCCTCTACCACATAGTTCTAATTTCAGGAATTTTCATCTCTTCTAAATAAAAGAATGGGAACTAAAAGAAAAATTTTAGAGATACCATTGATATGAAACAATACAACTAATAAAAAATAAATCTTATAGTATGAGATTATTATTATTATTATTTTTAATAAATGTATGGTATCGAATACCACCGATGCACTTTGAACAAATAAAAACTTTTCAGACAAGTAAAACTTGAGTGAAGAAAATTTGAAATGAGGTAGCAGGTCTTCACCTTTTGAGAGAAAACAATGTGGAAACGATTTAACATTTGGTAGCTCAAGAGTACAGTTTGGTTTGGATCTGACCATCATTGAGCCATGTGTGGAAGAGACAGACACATGCAACTTCATTAGCTGTCAATTGCTAACTAGGAAACACACACTTTCATTATGTAACTTCCATGAAAGACAACCCCCTCCTTGAATATATATGCCTTAAATTCTTACATGAAACAAATCACATCACTAACCCCAATTCATATACATATACAATGTCTAAAACCTAACAGCAGGATATATCCGATAATTATAATTATAATGTTTTATTTAAAATTTTATAACTACTAATTAATTTTTTTATAATTTTTATTTAAAATATTATAACATATAAATCAATTAATAATTATAAGATTTTATATCTTATAGAAAAATTAATCAGGGAAAAATACCTCTTTGTAATTTAGTAATTCATCAGAAATCCTAACACAAGGTATTTGGATCATATTGCAAGTATAGAAACCTTGTTGGATATAGATTTTGTTGTTAAATATTAAGCACTGAAATTATGGAGGAAGAGAATGTTTCAAACAGTTGGTCTAACGTCTTAATAATTGACATTTGTGGTTCCCATTTTAGAATATATTAAACAATTATATGAGAGGTATGGGGTCATCTTCATCATCCATTATTTGTAAGATTTCCATTAGACTAAATTACAATATTCAGGCCTTGACATGGACAGCAACATGTGCCTCTCAATAGCTATATAACTCTTGTATATTTCATTCTGTACAAAAACAAAAATCATTATATTTTATTTCATTTCCATATATATATATATAGATATATGCATTATGCCTATATACATACATATATATATATATATATATATATGGAGTCACCCTCGTAGAGCTACTAGATATAGTGTTATCCTTTTATGGGCAAGGGTAGAAGTTTAATTACTCACCGCAGAAAAAAAAAAAAAAAAAAAGGTAGAAGTTTATCTATTTATTTATTTTGCTAAAGTGAAGTTTATTATTTATTTAGATTTTATATTTTTCCTTCTACTACATACACAAATATAGTAATAACATATGTAGATTTTCACTTTCATCGATTAAAAAAAAAAAAAGAACTAGTATTGATTTTTTTTTATTGCAAAAAAAATATTGGGCATGCACAACCAAAAAGAATAGACTACTTGAGAATATATATGTATGTATATAGGCGAAAATCAATAGCAAAATAGTCCCAAGTCTAGCTTCCCAAAAACACAATCATAGCAAATTACCAAGTATATATATGGCTGCATTATTACCTCAAATCTGTTTGTTAAAAAGCCTGAAACGTTTTTCTTTTGTTTTGTTTTGTTTTTTTTTTTTTCTTTTTTTAAAGAAAGGAAGGAAAAAAAAAAAAAACTTGTCATGCAAGTGATCTTTCATGTGTGCCTGCAAAAATGGAGAATATTGAAAGGGAGCATGATAAGCATGTTGGCTCTTGTCCCATAATTGAGGACAAGGCACCCATTTGTGGTCTCACCATCTGCTGAGCAGCATTTTCAACCAAAAATAATATTTATATCATTTTCCTTTATTTATATATATATATATATATAAGTAAAGGGAAAAACGAGATTCAAACCCCAGCACATGGCTCAAGCTTACTAATGTACTTTCCTTCTTTGTGAATATAACGTGTGTTTAACACCATTTGCATGTTATATATATATATATATATATATTTTTTTTTTTTTTTTGCCGAAGAAAAAGAGGGTTATAAAATTAGAGGACTTACTTAGATAATTTCATGAGAAGATAGTCTCCAAATAATACATAAATACCTCTTAAAGTGGATTTTTATATATATTGACCACCATGATAATGACGATTTGAATTCAAAATCTTTAATCAAGAGAACAAGCGTCTTATCATCACATGGTTACTTCTTACTTTAAACATCGGATTCAATTAAGAGGAGGTCAATATTTTGCATAAACTTTTACCGAGTTCTGTTTTCTAATACGTACACCAAATTGGACTAGGATCACGTAAGCAATTGTTTTTTATTGACAAATCAGCATAACAAATTTACTAAAATTTTTATAGACTTATCACCAATAATTGGACCAAGTTCTCACCTATTTAAATAAGTTTTTTTTTTTTTTGTTTTTTTGTTTTGTTTTTGCTTAACTTTTATAAATTGGTATATTCCTAATTTATTGGGCTGTGTAATCCCTAAGTATAAGTTTCTCCGTGTACGGCAAGGCAATAAAACTCCTATTGTCACACGCACCTGGCTTAGACTTCAACCCCATCAATTTGTTTTATAATCTGATTGTTGTTTTTTTAACTGTTGGGCAATATTCTTGTAGGGGTAACTTATTTATCGGACTACTGATGCCAACAGTTTGATTTTAATCAAATGGTATCGATGAAATTAATGCACGAGTATTGTCTAATAATATATATAAGAATATTTATTTTCGACACCATACGATGTGCGTTGTGAGATTTAAATCATAGAAACACGATCGATAAATGTATAAAGTATGTATGGTGGTGAGATGTGGCCTCTAATAATTTCTCCTAAAACAAATCGATCAAGTCAATTTGTTAGTTGGAACAAAAAAAAAAAAAAAAAAGGGAATCTACAAAAATGCCCCTCCATTGATAAGCATAAAGATTTATACCCTTTCTAAAATAAAAAACAAAAATACCTGATAAGATATCATTCTATTGAAATGCAGCTAAGTTTTCATCGTATTCTACATAAGGCTGAATTTGTGGGTATAATGATGTTAGTTACCTGATAATGATAATTTGAAATGCATCTAAACACATAAAAATCGATTAAGACACTAATTTCATTGTTGTCTTATTCTCTAAAACAATAAATTGTAAATTACACCGTTGATAAAATCTCAACTACAAGAATTGTTGAAATATATATATATAAGTCCTTTTCATTGATATATGTTGGACAGACTTTGAAATGTGAACATAAAACTAAATATCAAAAGTCATATGCAATAAACAAGAGTTTCAAAAGAATAGTAATATTTCAAAAATGAAAATAGAACAATTGGGATAAACTTTTTGGCTCAAGAGCTTGTGATAGACTGCTACTTTCTTGCGAGAAAGTTGGAAGAATTTAATAGAATGACAACTTTAAAAAGTGAAATTAACATGACAGGCTAATTTTTTTTAAGGGCAACCGCCCCACAATGGGAGTGGGGCCCCCCCAAGGGAAAACACACATCTTAGAACCGTATCCACTCATGATATGCTTTCTGATGAATCCAAACTAGAATCTGTACATTTTTCGTGGCATTTTTCCGGCTATCTACAGGCAAAGAACTGGCGTCATTATCAGGAAGGCCTAAAATCGATTCTAGAGTGGTCATCAATTTAACCTCTTATAGACATTCATAGAATACTACCATTGGATGTTTTCATTTGTGTTGGGAAATGGACTATTATTTCACGCCTTACCGAATAAAACCAAGTAGATCCACTATTCTTTGATGACAATCTCTATTTTTAAATATTAAATCCAATTAAAATCACATCAAAATGAAAAAAAAAAAAAAAAAAAAGAGTATGTAAAATTGACGGAATCTGCAAATCTTTTTCTTTTTGCCCTTTCGTTTATGTGAAGAGTGAGAACAACAGCATGCAACATTGGACCCACAATGCTCAAAATGTTAAAATGCACAAGGAAAAAATGGTACAAACTCACGTCGGATTAGAAAAGCCATTATGTGCGGAATTATGGCTTACTTACATCAACCGTGACAATCGTTGACAAGCATCCATGAAATATTTGGCCGTATCAATAAAAGTTAATGGCTAAACAGACAAAAATACATGCTTTTTATATTTATGCCTAAAAGAGAAGATACCTTGATCACCTTGTACCTCCGATTATGCTAAAGTGTATTAAGATCGCATGCCCGGTTCAATAAATTACAACGACTCAAAACTAACGAACAAAGCACCCCCAAGCTAGCTAAATAATTATTCTTTTGTTGTATGGTAACGCCAAGTATATACAACTAACAAGACTTTCATGGGCACAAAATTTTGATTTGTTGGTCCTGCCACCAACCCTTTGTGAGAAAAAAAATCGACTTCTCTCTTAAACAGATTCTACATATGCCATCTAAGGCAACGAATCGTTGAGAACCTAGTCCTCACAAGAACTATATGATTTGCGAAGAGACTCTGCGCTTATGCATCTCAGCCAAAGTGCGCTCTCCATATTGTACTTAGAGATGATGATATTGGTTAACTTGGATTGCAAATACAATCTTGAAAGGGCAATCCCATTTGTTTGGTCACTCCCTTCTGACCGAATATTAGTTTTCTTCTGAAGGTTTGTTTTCTCTAGGGGTCGAGGTAGTGTATACCTGAACTTCTCCCTGAAATTTAGCATTCACATGGTGTAACCACTTACTACAACGCAAACTTCAGAAATATGATAAAGAAAGAAAAGGAGAAGAGACATGAGTGCGCATATATGTCACTGTAAACTCACAATTATACCTTTCCCGAACTTTCATAGGACCGCTCCTTTTTTCTGCCATCAACATCTAAACTAGTAGACACTTCGTTGCCCAACGTGGATGTTGTGCTCTCATTTTCCTTCACGTCCACTGTAGACAGATTACCATTCACAGTAACTCCACTACTGGAGGAATTGTGAATATTATCAGACTGATGACTCCCATTCTTTTCACCAATTAAGTCAACTCCACCATCGTTTTCTCTCTCATTCGTTATTTGAGACACGTTCGCTGCTGCCTCCTCAGCTTTCCTCTTTTCTTCTTCTCTTTGCCGTCTTCTCCTTGCTTCTTGCTCCTTTATTTGTTTAAATCTGGAATATATTAGCAGAACAAGAAAGTTAGAACTAGAACTAAAACTAAAAGGAGACAAAATAGAAGAACAATATGACTAACTGTTAACCTGTCACCAGGTCGTAGACCATCGGCTGTCAATTTTTCTCCTTTCCTATTATCCTTTTGGGTCAAAGCCAAGTCTGGGATGGACTTCTCTACTCGGGGTTGGTCTTCCCTGATGACATCAGTACTAAATTGTTTCACCGGAATTTTAGCACCCCCCAACTTTTGAAGCCATACTTGTTGCGCTGTGCTTAGAATATTATTTGTTAACCTGCATCAGCAATTTTGGACGATGTATTGTAAGGTTACATAAGCAACTCCAAAAGTCAGCTAAATAGATTTATGGATAACATTAATTGATAAAGAAGAAGTTCCTGAAAAATGGCTATTATGCTAGTAGAACAGAATGGTTTACACCGCTCACCAATAAAGGCTCAGACCGGAAGGAACGGAAAGAGCAAAATAACCAATCATCAAAGGCAGGAACTTTGAAACCGCTTGAGAACTCTTCATGTTTGGATCATTACTCTGAAAGTACAGCACGTTAAGTTAACAGAGCTGAATTGTGGAAATAAAGAAATGTAAACTCAAACGCAACTTACAAGTGTCTATAGTTAAAAGGCGAAATCTTACAAACGACAAACGTTAAAATTCAAACAGACAAATTCCATATAGAATGAGCAAAGTTATAAAGCTTCAAAATGCAATGCAACCATGCGGTTGATATGTTTTGTTATTAGAGTTATTATTTTTTAAACTAAGGCTACCATGGAGGCAGATATATACATAGGTTGAGAGGCTATCATGCTTGAAAAGGGTTTCTTCAAGTTTAAACTTGCTAAGAAGGAAATAATGTTGAATTGTAGCTTAACTCAACGAACAACAATAGATTTGTATGGAAAACCCACCATCTAGTCAACAAGGCTTATAGTACGGCTCGTTAAGTTCATTTAAGCAAGCTAACGTGCACCTAGAAAATTACTGACCTGCGCTGACTGCATAATTTGGACAGAAATGTACTGTGAGACGACCAGTAACACAGGCAAGACAAGATATGCGAAGGTATCCGACCATCCAAGCGGTGGATGACCATCCTGAAAGATAAATAAAACAATGAATGATTCAGCCAAAGCCCTAAACAAAAAATAGTATATCCAATAATGAAAATTATTTTAGCGAACTGCAATGCAGAGTTGAACAAAACAAAGATGAGAAACAAGTTAAATATCTAGCTTGAGCAACCATTTTGAAGTAATTAAAGCATTCACAACTGCTTGGTAAATATCTTAGACAAAACAGATCTCATTTAAAAATGAATTGTCTGCTCAATGTAATCAGGGAAAAATTCATTGCCAAATTACAATAGAAAGCTAAAAGGAGGATTTCAGATTATCAAGAGCAGAAATATCTGAGATGAAAGTTCCGACTTAAAAATGGCTCTTAGTTCTCACCAAGCGCACAAACCAAATAGTAATCCCCTATAGAAGATAAGTTTTATGAAATTCTGATATACATAAATACATACATACATATATATATTATTGATAACAGGAGGGCAGCCTTCAATTAAAAACACTTACAACAAATGGGAAAAGCCAAGAGATCCCACTGCCACTTTGTCGAGCAGTAATTGTTGTCGGACCAGACAAGGAAGGTATCCAGAAAAAGCCTTCGGTGAGGAGTCCCTTATATTGCGTAGACAAAATTAAGTTAGATTTCAAAAGGAATACAAGTAGAAAAACACAAAAATACTAGTAGCACATCAACACAAGCAACTACCTCGTCTGCCACATTTGAAAGAGCTCTATATAACCCAATCCAGACTGGTATTGTGGCAAGTGTGGGCAAGCATCCTGCCACAACCAAAGGATATAAAAAGATAATCAGACCCAAATAAGAAGTGTGGAAAAAAATCAAAGAATAATCTCACTTATATGAACTAGCCATTCTGGTGAAAAGCCTGAAAGTCAAACTATAATACATAACTGAAATCCTTCCCGATTGAAAGAGACAAATTTTATTCTCGATTTCATTTGCCAAATAAAATTTCTCTCTAGAAACACGCATTAGCATTGATGAACTCTTACAATGCAAAACAAATACCTGCCAGTGGATTTATGCTGGCTAATTTATACAATCGAGCAGTTTCGAGTTGAATTCTCTCCTGCAAGTTGACAATCGGTATAAATCTTGGTTAGTAAAACAGAAAGAGCTAACCAGTTATATGGTTCGTTTAAATCTTCCCCAAATCAATACAATATAGTTTCTGTCACATCTTTGGCTTCTTATAAGATTGGAAAAAAAAGAAAGGGAAAAAACCAAACCATGACCAAACTGATTTTGGCTGCAAAAAGCCAGAAAACCAGTATAAAGCAAACACCTTTACTCATCAACTTCCATTCCCTCGTACAAAAACTTATACAGACGACATAGCAAATAATACAAACGACAATAAATGAGGAATGTAGTTAAAATATGTATACATATGTGTGTATATATATACATATATATATCACCTGATCTCCAGCAAAACGCTGCTGAATAGCCTTCACTTGAGGCTGCAAAGACCTCATAGCCATGGCGGATTCGACCTGCCCATGCCCAAATTCCAAAATCAAAGTCGCAAACTTTTCAAACCACACAAAATCTTAAGAAGCAGCACAAGACCAATCACAAACACAAACCTGCTTCTTCGTCAAAGGAAAAGTCGCAGCTTTGACAAGAACAGTGAGCAGAATTATCGCGAAACCGTAAGCATAAGGAACATGTAAAGCACTAAGCCCAGCCTTCAGAACCTGCACAACAAATTTCTCTTCTCAACACAAGAAATTCCACCAATTAAACATTTTCGATCGAATATTTGATGTTTTATTGTTACCTTGAGAACGCTCTCCATGTAATTGGCGATTCCAGAAAGCCAGTCGTCGTTCTGCTTGGCGGTGGTGAGAGCGTCCGACGACGGTGACGAAGAAACGGCAGCGTCGGCCAGAGTGTAGAGGAACCCCTCGGCTCGGCCGAGCAGCTCCCGAACGACGCCCTCGGCGGCTTCCGGGTCGGGTCTGAAGCCGAGGCGAGCCACGGCAAGCGAGCCGCGGAGACATGGCTTGGGGATGGGGAAGTAATGGGTTTGTCGGAAAAGTGGATTTTGTGTCCGGTCGGAGAACGGAGATAAGACCAGGCTAGGTCGATTCGGCAATAAGGTGGTCATTTCGATGGTGAACTATAGGAAAGCAAGAGAGAGAGAGAGAGAGAGAGAGAGGAGGTTGGGTTTTGCAGAGAAAAGCTTTTATCTTTATTTTACTGGTCCGCCATTTTTGTAAAGCTCTGCTTTTCGTCTCTTCTCTTTCTCTTCTTCTGGTATTGAGTAGACTCGGAGGAGGAGAAGGAGGTGGATGGAAAGGACGACGGATTGGGTTTTTCCACCTTGGGAGGTTTTTTGTTTTTTGTTTTTTTTTTTTTTTCCGAGGAATTTTTTTTTTTTATATTTTAATTTATCGAATTTGGAAAAATCAAAAGGAAATGTGTAATTTCCAACTTTCCTACCAAAAAAGTATGGGGACTAAAATACATCAAACATGATGGATGAGTGTATAAAAGGATCTATATCTTTATTAAGCTTTATTTTTTTTTGTTCATTTATTTTGATTCTCGTTATTTTTTCTTAGATCTTATTATAGTTTCAGTTATTGAAATATAATTAGGTGATGATATGATAAATTTCTAATAATCGATTAAGAGAAACTAATATAAAAAATTTATTTATATCATATTTAAAAATAAAAATTATTGTCTAAAAAGCTAAAACCTAAAAATGATATCACCATTCTAATCCATTTATTCACCCAAAAAAAAGTATGGTGACTAAAATATCTAAATTTTCTTTTCCCCACATGTTGTAAGATGATGTAGATAGAAAGTCGTGGAAAATGAATTGAAAAAGAGACGTGTGAAATTCGTTTTTCATTGATCATTTTACTGTTATTTGTTTTTAGTATTATAAAAATTAATACTATTTATTGTCCTTATTTAATTTGTAAAAGTACTATTTTTCAGTCCTTACATTTATAATCTACTTATAATTTCTTTAATCCTTCATAAAAAACTACAGTGGTATTTGGTATTGTTTCTAAATGTTTTTGAAAATGTTTTTATATGTTTTTAAAGAGCGAAAATGAAAACATTTCTAAATAACGTCTTACTTGCAAAAACTTTGAAACAAAAGCAAAAAAAAAATAGTGAGAATAATTTTTGTGAAGTAAATGAAAAATGATTAAAAGTTGTTTTCTCTTTTACATTTTTTAATTTTAGCCTACATATCTGAATACATGTTTTACATATATATATTCAAGCACAATTTACATTTTTTAATACCTAAATCAATATCTCTAAGAACACAACTAAACATAATTTAATAAACGATCTCGCATCATCCTCAAAGTACTCTCGTTTTTATTTCATACTTAAAAAAAAAAATCATTTTTCAAACAAATAAAAACATTACTAAACATGATTGTAAATACAATCTAGTGAAAATTTCAAACTTGACCTCAATACAAAATGTAGAATCTTAATCCCATATTTCCACGTTCAAAAAATACTAATAAATAAATACCAAACACACCTCCAACTTTCGTTTGGGCTTTTTGGGAAGCGAAGTGGTGTCAATCTTGGGCTTAAAGTGGGCCTTTGGGGCTTGAGTTGGCGGGCTTCTAAGAAGCCCAACAAGAAGTTGATGCTTTAAGTTAAGCCCAAATTAGATTCCGACTATTGTAAATTTGACCTTTTTTTTTTTTTGTTTTTTGTTTTTTTATAAGTTATTGTAATATTTGACTTACCTCGCATGTCCTATTACAAGCTTTGCTTTGAGCTTAAACTCGGAAAAACATGCATATTTCCTTAGCCAAGTTAGTTAAATCATTCCATTCAAAAAAAAAAAAAAAAAAAAAGGGTAGTTGAATCAATTTTCGTGAAGTACAAAGAACGAATCCAAAACTCAAAAAATATATATATATATATATATATATATATATATAAGTCCACAAAATGCATGTGGACTTGCTAAAATTGCTCTTTACGTTTTTAGTTGGAAAATTGCTCTCTAAGTATAGATGAAGACTATTTTCTCTTGTGAAAGAGAGAAAGTATCTCAAGTTATGTTAAAAGAAGTTTTCATTATAGAAAGGGATATAAGTATCTAAAATCTTACATCTTTCAATTTTATTTTAAAAACTTCCTTTTTTCACGAAATTTAATCAAACTTAATATACAAAATTATTGTTTGAACCATGAGATTGACCAACTCAGTAAAACTCAAGATGATCTGAGGTATATAATTTAAATGACTTTAGAGTGCGTTTAGATGAACCATTAGAGTAGTTATTGTGGTATTGCATTATAATATCCATTTGATTATATAATTATTAGATTGCAAGCATATGAATGTTTCATTATTTCACAACTATTCAACTCAAACGTAAATATTATTTTTTTTGTTTTTTTTTAATCCGTACTACTTTATTTTCTATTTTTACACTATTTAAATGTTACCTTTAATCAAAAAAAAAAAAAAAAGCTATCTAAACACATATTTTATTTGAACTCACAATTCAAATTCTACATTTGAATGCAATACATTCAATTTGAATAAACATTAAAATGTAATTTATGATCCAAACGAACATCAATTCTGAGCAAATTTCACCAAAAATGAAGTTTTTTAACATCAACTTAAAAAAGAAAAAGAAAAAAAATCGATACTTAAAAATAAAACATGACATTTCCTTAAAATACATAAAAAGGTTGGAGTAATCATCTCTTTGTAGGAGTCTAGTTGCTACATTATTAGAGATCATGATCACTCATCTAAATTAGATAACTACCTTTCTTATTATTCTAATTCATATTATTTTAATTTTTAACCATAAAGTCTCACTCTCACACTCTTACTATTTGGTTAGAGCACAAGGTGTATATATATATATATATATATATATATATAAATATGTATGTGTGTGTGTATCCAACGGTCAACGTGCACAACTGTCTACACAAATTAAAGAAGTTTTCAGAGGAAAAGTACCACAAGCTGCAGTGGTCATGAATTGATATAAGCCTAGCTAGTGTAATGGACTTATTATAAGCAAATGTTCATAACCATAAAACCAAATCAAATTCACAAAAGCCATGGTTAACTAAACTAACCCAATTGAACACAAAACAAAAAACCAATATACATATATACAATTGAACACAAAACAAAAAACCAATATATATACATATATACAATTGAACACGAAACAAAAAACCAATATACATATATAAGTGGAAGTGATAAGAAACTCTTTGTGGGGTACCCAAATATGAGGTCCATATCTCACACATTAACGCTCTTTGGATAAGAATAGAATCCACACATCTCATTTCTATTGGCCCTCATTCCCTTCCCCGTCTTCCACATCTCTATTCCATTTGTCTTTTTTCTCATATCCAACCATTTTGCAAATTATCAGCCCTAGTGAAGAAACAAAGCCAAAAAAGAGAGGAAAAAAAAAAAAAACCCAAGCTAGAGCTAGCTTAGCTTCAATGGCGGCAACAATGGCTACCACAATGGCAATATTGAATGCCAAGTGCATAGCCACAAGCAACACACCAAAGAACATGATCAACAAGCCAAGCAACTCAAAACTGCCCACCTCACTTTTGTCCCTCCAAAACCTTCCCAAGGGCTTATCTTCCTCTTCTTTGGCCGGGACCGCCATCGCGGGGGCGGTGTTCTCCACCCTAAGCGCCTGCGACCCCGCGATGGCGGTGCAGCAGATAGCGGAGATAGCGGAGAGCAGCGGCAGCAGCGACAGCCGCGGCCTGGCGCTTCTGCTGCCGATCATCCCGGCCATTGCGTGGGTGCTCTTCAACATTCTCCAACCAGCGCTGAATCAGCTCAACAAGATGAGGGAGACCAAGGGAGTGATCGCAGGCCTTGGTATCGGCGGCGGGTTGGCCGCCATGGGGCTGCTGTCTGCGCCTGAGGCGATGGCCGCCGAGGCGGCTGCCGGAGGAGACAGCAGGGGGCAGCTGCTGCTGATCGTGATCACGCCGGCGGTGCTGTGGGTGCTCTACAACATCCTACAACCGGCTCTCAACCAGCTCAACCGGATGAGGTCGGAGTGATCTTCCTCTTGAGAAAGTCCTTGTACTACTCGGCTTTTGTCGATCCTCCTGTAATTCCAACCTAATTATATCATGTAATGAAAATACTTGTTCCATGTTACCATTTTGTTTTTTAATTTCTTGGGTTGAGCACTTTGATTTAAGTTCAGTTTTCTGGTGTGGCTATAAGTAGCTAGGCCCTTCTGATGTGTATTAATTGATGATATTACAGCCCAAGTTCCTCACACAAACTATATATTAGATTCTGGATTTGTTAATTAGTTTAATATAATTTTGAAGTATACAGTTAATTACTCAGATTTAAACCTATAATATTATAGATGTTGCTAAGAAGAGTTGACCGAAAAAAGATAGGTTGGGGTGGAGTTTCAAGCTTGGTTCTTGGAACACATAATAAATTAGATGCTTTTGTCATACTTAATCCTTTTTTGTCCATTAAAAATAATTAGTAGTATCCTCATGTTCCTATCCATCATTCGTTTGAGAATCTAATGACATCACAATTGTAACTACTTATAACAGTAAATTAGTAGACGATTTAGCTGAAGCTAGCATATATAATTAAGAAGATATATATAATATGGATGGCAAGGGTTTTGGTAATTGTTTTGGGTGGAATTTAATCAACTATTGATATTAAACGACATGTCAGCATAATATAAACGCAACAGGCCTTTTTTTTTTTTTTTTTTTTTTTCATGACACTGCAAATTGAAAAGCCGTTTGTCCTCAAGGACGAATCACATTTGTATGAAACATATTTGTTTTCATACAATAAAACGATTATAAGAGAATCGACGTGTGATTTTGTAACGATACATACCCAAATAAATTCTTTATGAATTCTAAGGTACTTTTTTACTTTATTTATTACTTTAATTAAGTAAGAGGATTAATAATTCAAAGGGAAGTAGACTACTCAACAATTTCACATTTATTTATTTTATGCAATAATTAATAATTGAATTAAGATAAAGAATTCAGAAAATCTAATAAAAATAAAATAAAATAAAAATATTGAATCAATGAAATGTTCCTTCATCTTCTCAAACTTGAGTCGGGTTTTATAAATTTGAACTATAGAAACAAAAACAATATAAACAATGTCGTTTTTCCAATGATGAGAAAATTACATATCGTTTTCCTAGAAGAACCAACGAAAATATAACATGAATAAAAATACATTTCAATCTTTAAAAAAAAAAAAAAAAAAAAACCTTTTTAGACAACCAAGAGGACTTTAAGATTTCGTGTTTTTTTTCCCCTAGTTAAATAACTGATATGCTTTTTATTTTTTATTTTTTTGATGAAATAATAAGTGACATTTCTAATCATGTAAAAAAACAACAGTGTCTAACGATAATTTTATACGTAATTCTATAATAAGGTGTAGAATTTGAATCCTTACACCGTTAAGTTTAGGAAAAAAAATGTTTTCAGTTTATTATCCTTAAACGACATGTCATTATTATGTCGAATACACACGTCGTTGAAGCTTGAATAGAGAAGGCTATGCAAATGACATGTCTTTTACTATCAAGCAATATGACTTTAAAGAACTAGCCAAATGCTGTTGCATTGAAATGACTTAGAATATAAATAATATGCCATTTTTCTCTTTAAGAAACAAGGACATGTCGTGTTCTTGTTAAAATTTTGAAGAGATACGACGTTACATGTTTGTTTCTAGAGGCAAATTTTATCTTTGAATATGACATGTTCTTTGAAGACAACGACATGTCATTTGGTTACAGTTAAACGAGCTGCCGTTTTGTGAGAACGACATTTATTGTTTTATCGTTTCTCTCCCTCTCTTTCTTTTTTTATTTTTATTTTTATTTTTTTTTTTAGAGAGAGAGAGATTATCGCTTCTCTCTTAAGAAAAGTATTGAACATTTTTTTCTTCAAAAAAACATAAACGATAGTGGCATTCCGAAGAAGAACATGTATTTTCTTAACGAACAGATAAATGGATATAGGAATTAGGACAAAGATTCTTATTCCTTTCAGGACAGATTTTTTTTTTTTCCTCGGCAAATTTGAGCTTATAAGAACTTGCCCTAAATTTCAAATGTAACTTCTTTTTTCATTAGCCTATGAAATTGTAACAAGTCATAGTCGTTGTAAAACTTAAATACAACACTAAAGTGAATTAAACTTTATCTGGATAACAAGACTGATCCGTAGCAAAAATTAAAAGGATTTAAACTTAATTTGGGCTTAATATCTTAATTGTTAAAGAAAATCTAGTACTAATTAAAAAAAATTTAAATTAGTGTTGATTTAAATGGGTGTTTTATTTATTTGTTATTTGTTAGTTTTTATTTCATGGTCATATGTCTCTTATTTACTAAAGAGAACGAAAAATCGAAAACACATCACTCTTCTATACCTGCTGAGCTAGCTCCAGATTTAGAACTCGGGGTGTTTTCAAAGGTAATTAGATGAAGAGTACTTATTTGCACTCTCACTCTTTTGAGACTTCATTTCCTAATAACAAAGCTTTGAGCTTTAAGCTACCAAAAGAGAAGCCGATTTAAGATTGCCTTCAGGTTAGTAGGTGATTCTGAAAAGAAGGCCTTAATAGCCCCAACAGAAGATAGGAATTTTTTGCGGTACGGCTGCCAAACCATCCTTTTTAACTTTTAAGAAGTTGGAAAAAAAAAAAAAGGGGGTCAAAAAGATGACATAAAAGAAATTGTATAGCTCTTACAATATATGCATTAAAACATTAGGCATGCATTATTTATTAAAAAAAATAAAAAAAATGCATTAATTCGAAATATATTTTACACTGATCTAGGTGGGGAATTGAAGTACCAACTGCTCTCTACTTCTCCAGCT
This sequence comes from Ficus hispida, assembly GCA_025413025.1. NCBI lineage: Eukaryota > Viridiplantae > Streptophyta > Magnoliopsida > Rosales > Moraceae > Ficus > Ficus hispida. Next base: position 2,104,142 of record CM046371.1, on the reverse strand, counting down.
AGCAATTTTATTGCAGAAGATATAATTCTTGTTGTCCGTTGGTAGATCTATATACCACACATAACATTCGTTTGGCAGATTATGTAAAATAAGTAAAAGTTGATTAATAGTAAGTGTTTAAATATATATATATATATATAATAGGTCAAAATAGTTTTTTAATGTTCTAATAATTAACAATAAAAATTTTATAATAAAGTTTAAAATGCGTTAATAAAATTTTAGTACAAGTTTTACCGTAAAAAGAATAGTTTTTTTTTTTATTATTTTATTTTAAAGAAGTCATATTGAAAGCTTTTTTGATAAGCTAAAATTATCTAAATATTTATAAAAATAGTTATTAAATTTAGAAAGACAAAAACAGCATATAAAAAACTCGGTGAAATAAACACGTAGCTTTTTAAGCCTGCAAAGAATTAGCTAAAGGAGATAAGGGTGATTTTATGTAGATGACAAATTAATTGGCACTCAAATTAGAATTCTTTATGCTTTTCTTCTTTTTGATGAAGCCATTTTATTTTATTTTGGGTCTAAATTTATTCTACCCCACTAAGGCTCTCTCTCTAGGAAGCCGGTCGTTATCATACAGAGAACTCGGCTACAATAAAATAAAGCAAGCAATTTGGCTTCTTTTTCGTTTTTGGTATTATTTCTGTTCCATATATACATGATATATATATATATATATATATATATATATATATATACACACACACACACATAACGGGGAGGTGGGGTTTGGTGACTAATTTGGTCCACTCATGAACTAGTTTTGAGTCTACTTTTTTATCCCCAAAAGATAGGATCATGGCTGAGATATAAGGAATCTACTATCTAGCTAGATCGAGTTTGACTTTCTAATTGTAACAAGCCTATAATATATGTTCGTAAAAAACTAAAAAGTACTGTATTAAATGTCTCAATTTCAACGATCAAGATAGTTATAATATTTTATTTAAAATCTTATAATTATTATTAAATTAACTGATTATAATAAATATTATATTGAAAAAATTACAAGTATTCTTTTATAAAATATTAAAATTGCACTTATATATAACATTTTTTTATATTCTTTTTATGAATATTTCTTTTGTTTTTTTCGTTTTTTTTTTTAATTTATAGAAGTGCATTACGGGCTAACTTTTTCTCACCCACACCTTTACTTTTACTTTGGTTGTTGAAAAAGGAAAAATAAAATAAAATAAAATAAGGAAGAGAAAGAACTTTGCTTTTGCCTTTTTACTTTAGGTGCAATAGAAGAGAGTGGTAGATAGCTATAAATTAATATACAGCTTGATTAACGGTCAAGTTTTTAGTTTAATTATTGACTTGTTGATATGTGGATAACACATCGTGTCCAAAGCTTGTTCTTTCGGTATATCATATAGAATTTTTTGGGAAAAAAAAAAAAGATAGATAAATTAACCAACAATATCCATTTTACTCTTACTCTATATCACTTTGGACGGATACATACATTATATATATATATATATATGTTTATGCAATGTGAATGTCTTTCTTTCTTCATTCATTCCGTTTTAATTTTCAGATTTTCTAGAAAAAATTGCCTATGTGGAGAGATAAGGTTTCGGGGATTAATCCTATGGACATCTAAAACCGTATAATTAATCAACGACATTATGGAAGATTAAAACAACTAAAAATCTTTTAACAGAGTCCTTTAAAAAAAAAAATGGTGTGCATATCCCTTCTAGAAAAGGAAGTGAAAAAATAAATAAAAAATAAAAAAAAGAAAGAAAGAAGGAAGGCTTTATTTACATGTGAAATCAATTAATTTAATAAATGAATCGCCGCAAACAAATCATAAGCGCACAGCCGTTAGCCGACTTGCGTTTTAGCTTTGCAGCTGTCGTATATTCAACGTTTTCCATTTTCGCAAGTGGCACCTCAAAAAAAAAAAAAAAAAAAAACAATTAACTTTACAAAGAGCTCATCAAAGAAACGACACGTTGACCCTCCTTGCATGCGCGCTACACCCCACGTGGTCCTCACTGATTGGCTCGTCCAGCTAATAATTCTTCGAAAATATTTTTCTACTTCTTTTTTCCTCCAAAAGAATTAAGAAAATATGAAGTTATATATAATAAAAAATAGTGGAAAGGTTGATTCTTGAGCAACAAACATGCACCAAAAATTAAATATAGGCAGCGAAAGATGAGCCTAAGGTGGATGGGATACGTAAACATAGTCATTGCACTAATAGCGACCCATCCATCTCCGTTTTTTCTTTCCTACGAGAAATTGTATTACCAGTAATTTTATATCTCATTTTATTATAAGATATAAAATTTAAATTCAGATTTTAAGTTAGTGAAAATTTATTAAACTCTCGTATTAATAATGCTTGTAGTTGACTATTATATAGATATATATTTTTTTTCTTTAATTAATATTTGGAATACTAATAATCGGCTTACATACTAATACAAGTTTTATAAAGTTTTACGCATTGTCAATAAATCGTATCATTTTTGTATAACTCGTCTTTCATTCCATATAATATAGAGAGAGAGAGAGAGAGAGAGAAAACCGCGTATAACGTCTCTAAAGCTGAGAGAAGGAGAGAGAGAGTTTCTAGAGAGAGAAAGTTGCATGCAGAGATAATGAAACCCTCACAAACAAAGCAGAGCTCAATCATCAAGTACTTGCTCATCTCCACCTTCCTCACCCTCCCTCTCTTCCTCTTCCTCTTCACCCTCCAGCCCGGCCCACGCCGGCCGACCACCACCGCCGCCGCCGGCGGCCCAACGGCGTTAAAACCAACCGGGGGTTCGAAATCCGGCGACCTCAGGATCCGACCTGGATACGCCTCGTACGAATCCTACGTCCAACGACAGCTCAACAAGACGCTGAACCCGAAGCTCCGGCAGATTTGGACGACGCGGGATTGGGAACGGAAAATCAAGGTTTTCGCCGAATTCTTCTCGGGGCTGAAGAACCAGAGCCTGGTTTCGAACGAGTCAAAGGCGCTCTGCATCGGGGCCCGAGTCGGGCAGGAGGTGGAGGCGCTGAGGCGAATCGGAGTGGCTGACTCGGTCGGGATCGATCTGGTGCCGTATCCGCCGCTGGTGTTCAAGGGAGATTTTCATCACCAGCCGTTCGATGACGCGACTTTCGACTTCGAATTCTCCAACGTGTTCGACCACGCGCTCTACCCGGAGAGGTTCGTGTCGGAGATCGAACGGACGCTGAAGCCGGGCGGGGTTTGCGTCTTACACGTGGCTCTATCTCGACGGGCCGATAAGTACTCGGCCAATGATCTCTACAGTGAGGAACCGTTGGTGAGAATGTTCGAGAAGTCCGACTTGGTTCACGTCAGGAAGATTGACGGGTTCGGTTTGGACACGGAGGTCGTTTTCAGAAAACGACAATAATCCCACTGTCGTTTTTCTTCCACTTGCAATTTTTTGAACATTCATTTATTTCTCTTTTTTCTTTTTTTTTTTCTTTTTTTTTTTTCTCAATACTTGTAATTTTTTTAAATGATCATTAATTGACAATTCACATGGCTTGGCCAAGTTTTCAGGCTCGTCTTTGTTGTCTCCATATGGAATGTATGCAAGGAATTAGGCCTTATAGTATTTTTTTTTTAATACAAAAATTTATTATTTCACGTGGATGTTTGGCGGATAGGTTAGGTGGACACTTCAAGAAGGATGTCAAATTTGGCCTATTCTAGATGTAATTATTATGATGAGAAGAAATTAGATACAACCACTGAGAATTATTATTTGGCTTTGGGCATTACTTTAAAGAAAGAAATAATCAATGAGCTATATAATTATTATATTAATTATCATATATGATGAGGAAAGAGAGAACAAAGTGGGAGCCAAATCAAAGGGAACCTTATTGTGTTTTACGCAAAAGCCACAGGGTAATTAAAATAAGGAAAATAAAGCGTTTTAAGCAAAAGCTAAGGCAAAGAAAGAGTAAAGGAGAAGTTAAAAGGAGGAATTCGTTTGGTCTTTTAACTTTAACAGGAACTTTGTGGATACTCTTTGTAGTGATTACAGCCAATGCTAATTATGTCCCCGTGACTTTCGATCTAAGATTAATTAAATGGAGAATAAGGATTTGTTTGACATATTGATTTATTTTAAACTAAACTGTATTTTTTTTCATTATGTTTTTTATCTTTTTCTGAAAATTTTTTGTCTTTTCTGAAAAAATCAATAAAAATTACTATTTAAACTTAAAAATCTCGACTCAATTCAAACTCAACTTATGCACCAAACATCCCCCAATAATACCATTGAGTGGCCCAACATACAACCCCCCCCCCCAAAAGAAAAAAGCAAATAAAGTCTCAATTACGTTCCATAAAATTAATTGAAAATTCTCATGAAAAAAAGAAAAAGAAAAGCACACTACCCAAAAAAAAAAAAAAAAAAAGAGAGACCGGCTCCGTAGAGAAAAATGTGAAATCATCTACAGGAGAGAGAGAGAGAGGAAAAATACAAAACAAGGAACAAATTCATAAGGTGACTCTATTCAATGGGCAAGCTGTCAGGAACAAATTCATCAGGCTGGCTTTCATCTTCCAGCTGTAGCTGAGAAGCTGTTAGTTTGGCTCTCTTGTACCTGCTTGAACTTTTAAGGATGCTATCAAATGTCATATTCTTCGCACTTGAACTGCTGCCCCAAGATAAAATCCATTAAAAATAAAAAATAAAAGACTCAGATACTATAATATAGAAAAGTATAAGCAAAATCAAAGTGTTCTTGAAACTTACCATGATTTTTTGGTGCTTCTCCCACCACTCTTCGTTCTGTACGAGGTATTAGATCCTGTTGAATGCAATTTCAATTCGATTAACAATAAAATTGTGATTTTTCCTACAATGATAATCGAAAATCAAACAGTGCAACATGGCTACGAGAACAACATGACAAACTGTGAATTTTACCTTTACACGGTGAGTTGAAATTTGCATTGCTCTCCCCGTCCGAGTAGTCAGAGGACTGCAAGAAATCCGATGGGGTTTTTGTGCTGGCATCTGATTCATCCACCTCTTCGTCTTCGGAAGTCTCAACACTGTCGTCATCTTTGAAAATTTTACCTGGTGTGGCTATCGACTTCTTACTAGGTTCCGAGCTGTCCACAATCTTACCATCACTCTTGCTGGCAGTTTTTGCATTCGACGCACGGTAGCTATCCATGCCTGGTTGATGCTTGTTCGCACCCATATCTTTACTAATTGTCTTCCTTGAACTTTCCATGTGAGAATTCGAGACGGAAGCCAAGCCTGCAGTTTTCCCTGAACGAGTGTATGTCCCAGAAACACTAACAGCGTTTTGTGTTTTGGTTTCTTTCGGGGTTGGACTTAACTTATCAGAGATGTCACTTGGTGGAGCTTTAGCCTCGGAATGAATGTTTGTCCCAGAAACACAGACAGCGTTTTGTGTTTTGGCTTTTTTCGGGGTTGAATTTAACTTATCAGAGACATCACTTGGTGGAGCTTTAGCCTTATTCCTAGAAGATTTCTGCAAATTCTGCTTAGGCTGAACTGCAGATTGATCAGGCTTATCCTTTGATAAAGACGACCCTTGAAGAGGTGTGGCGCTAGATTTTCCAGCTGGAGGTTTCCTGTCAATCCCTTTTTTCTTGTTCGACTTCACTGACCTCTGACTATCAGATGATACTTGATCCGACTGTATATCTGGCTCTTCTATGTTCTTGGTAACTGCAGATTGATCAGGCTTATCCTTTGATAAAGACGGTCCTTGAAGAGGTGTGGTGCTAGATTTTCCAGCTGGAGATTTCCCTTCAATCCCTTGTTTCTTGTTTGACTTCACTGAACTCTGAATATCAATTGATACTCGATCCGACTGTATATCGGGCTTTTCTATGTTCTTCTTGGCTTTTGGCATCTTAGCTGCTTTATGTGCTCCAACCTTCTTGTCGACAAGAACTCCACTAGACGTGACAATGTCGGGCAAAGATTTTTCTCCAGAAATTTCAATCTCTTTATCAGCTTTATCTGCAGAGGCAGGAGGATTATCAATAAGGTCAGCTGCACCAGCATTCCCTTCGTTTCTATGGTCAAGTGAGTTTGATTGCACTTTGGTAGACTTGGCTAACACTGAATTTGATTGAGCAGGGACAAGTTCCTTTTGAACTCCAAAATTCTGAGATTCCATTTTCCCTTCGTTCAAATGATCTTTGGCAGCTGTTTTCTTCAACTTACCTTTACTCTTTGTATCAGAAGAAGTTACCACCTGACATTTATTATCAGCTGGTGGTTGTGAAATTTGATGAACTACACTTCTAAATTCCGACGGTAAATCAGGAATGTTCTTCGCTGATGACTTTTGTTTCTTCTTGGATCTCTTCCCGACTTGTTCTTCCACATTTTCTGCATTTTCCTGATTTTTGCTGGTTTGCTGCATGTTTTTCACCATATTTCCAGTGATGCTATCATTTTCCTTTTCTAGAATAGTACTTTCTGCATTCGATCTTAATTCTTCTTTCCCGTTTGGCTGAGAGGAGATACTTGCTTCATTCCTAGCCCTATTGCTGGACAGTTCATCATGTTTAGCTCCAAGAGGTTCAGCAGAAATATTAATCTCAGACCCTCCAACGTGTTCCCTATCTGATGCAGTCACAACTTTTCTAACCAAATCCTTGGGTTTTCTAGTCCTTTTCCTCTTTTCACCAGAGTCTGCAGGTTCTACAGTTCCATTTTCTCCCACCAAATCAGCAGTGGCATTTAGCTTTTTCAACTGCGTGTCGAGAGAATCTTTTCTCTTGGATAATGCTCCTTGCTCTTCGGCATTTTCAGCCCGACCACTTTCAATATTCTCTATCCCAGGGAACGCAATTTCATTGGGTATATCACTGTGCTTTTTCGACTCCATTTTGAAAGAATCCTTTTTCTTTGACAATGCTCCTGGCTCGTCTGCTCTGTCAGTCTGATCATTTCCAACATTCTCTTGCCCAGAGACCCCAATGTCCGTTGGTATATTGTCACTATTTTGCGACTGCGTTTTTAGAGAATCCTTTTTCTTTGACAGTGATCCTTGCTCTTCTGCTCTTCCAGCTTGACCGCTTCCAATATTCTCTTTCCCAGAGACCCCACAGTCCAACGGTGGATCATCATGCTTTTTTGCTTGCATTTTCCCAGAACCCACTCTCTTTGACAATGCTCCTTGCTCTTCTGCTCTTTCATTCTGTTTCCCAGAGACCCCACCATCCAACGGTAGATCATCATGCTTTTTTGCTTGCATTTTCCCAGAACCCGTTCTCTTTGACGATGCTCCTTTCTCTTCTGCTCTTTCAGCCTGACCAGTTCCACTATTCTCTTGCCCAGAGACCCCAGTGCTCAATAGTTCATTATCATGCTTTTTCAACAGCGTTTTGAAGGAACCATTGTTCTTCGATAATGCTCCTTGCTCTTCTGCTCTTCCAGCTGGACCACTTCCAATGATCTTTTGCCCAGAAACCCCAATGCCCAACAATAGATCATCATGCTCTTTTGATTGCGTTTCGAGATACTCCTTTCTCTTTGACAATGCTCCTTGCTTTTCTGCTCTTTCAGCCTGATCATTTCCAATATTGTCTTGCCCAGAAACCCTAATATCCGTTGGCTGATCATCATGACTTTCTGTTACAACAGGATGATTACCTTCAACTTCAACAGGATAACGATCCTTTGAATTTCTCAATTGGGTTGCTGTAGGTGTTGCTTCCCCTTTAGGTGCATCACTATCATATTCATCTGAAAAAGAAGATCGACCAACAGAAATTTTCCATTAGAATTCTTTATAGTTCTTAAGAAATAAAGCAAACAGTGACATTATTAGAGTTGTTCCACATATCAACAAACAGCACAGGGCTCACCTTCTGACGATAGCACGTGCTCTCCAGTATTTAGCACGACATTATAATGTTTTACTCCATTTTCATCTAGCCTTGGAACAGATATTGTATCAAGTTCTTCACCAGTAGTAATCACTCTCCCAGAAGATGGATCTGCAGCACCTACTTCGTCGAGTTTGCTTTTCGATTTCTTTCTCTTTTTCATCTTCCTGGTGCTTGAGTTGTTCGTCAATGGACGAGAGATATCTTTACTGGTATCAATATTTTCTTCCTGCAAATGTTGGTTTCCAACCTTATCTTCAAACTTCCGTTTTCCCTTCGCAGCACCAAGAGGTAGATGAACCCCGTCGGCTGAAGTATCATGGACGACGCCGTAGCAAGTCAATAAGTTGTGAGAATCAGGATTATGGCCGAGCTGATTTTCATCATTCTTCTTTTCTACAACAGAAGCATCAACACTGAGAAACCAATTCTTGTTGGCCCCATCAAACGCATCTTTCACAAACATAGAATCCGACAAGTGATACAGGTGTCCTTTGCGCTTTACCTGCAAGGGATATGAAATATCAATGTAGCAAAGGCTATTCGAGGGGCAAGATGGCAAAATATCACACTCTATGACCGATAAACTTACCTTTAGAGCATGAACAACTATGTTCCCGACGTTAGTGAAGCACAATGTGTGTTCATTCTCAATTTTCCCTGTTCATGAGCAACAAAAAGATCATGTCGTTCATAATCGCGACAATGTAAAATTGAAGATTATCACACTTTGAATCCATGTTGCACTTCGAAAACTTGTTGCAAATAAACCATATTAATATATATATATATATATATATATAAGCGTCTGTGTGCACATATATAAGAGCGAAAACAAGAGCTACACTGGCAAGAAGCAATTTTGCAAGCACAAAAATGAAGAAAAATTTAAATGCTTGGTTAGCTACAAACAACTTGCAAGATGTTCATAGAACTCCAAAATCAGACAAAGAACCACTTATGATAAGTACAATACTGAACACGAAAAACCTAAGTTTTCATTCACAAGTATCTCATCAACCATGAATAACCATTAAAGCTGCTCATTAATTTTTTTTTTTTTTAAATCCTTTACCATTTAAAAAAAAAAAAGAAAGAAAAAAAGAAGAAGAAGAAGAAGCAAACAGCAATAGTTTGAGGTTTCAAAACAACAGCCGGAGAGAGTACAGTTACTTCACAGTTCGACAAGGTTAACAAATACAAGTTAAAAAAGGAGAAAAAAGGAGAGGGAAAAGGGAATACTTTTGAGATCGGAAACGGTGTCGGGGTCGGAGAGGACCATGGCGAAGTGAGTGTTGAGGCTGGTGTCGATGAACACAGTGCGGTTCGCCGCCGCCGCCGTGACCTCCAAATCGGAGGCGGCGCTGGGCTTCTTCGCCATTGATTGTGGCTCGGAACTCCCGCAAAGATGAGAGAGAGAGAGAGACAGAGAGAGAGAGAGAGGTTGATGATGTCCGAGAGAGGAGGGTTTTGAGTTTGTATTTAATATCGTAGAAAAGGCGTAAAGCCGTCGACAGCGATTTCTGCTGGTGTGTGCGTGTGTGTGTGTGTTTTTTTTTTTTTTTTTTTTTTTTTGAAGCTCCAACCGAGCAAAGCGACTCACTTCGGTTCCTGTTGTGTATTTTGGGTCTTGGCCCAGTCTCTTCCCATTCTGGCCCATTCTCAGACACGGCCCAGACCCTAGTTGAGTTTCTTTTTTTTTTTTTTTAATTTTTTTATGTAACACTTTTAAATAGTATTTTTAAGAAAATAATCAAGACAAAATCACACAAATAGCCACCTTTTCTTCTTCCACAGATCAAAATGGCACAATTTCTCCCCTCTTAGCTAGTATATACCCATTTTAGTTTTATTTTTGTATCATATTGATTTAGTGATTTTTTATATCATATTATTATAATGGTTTTTAAATTTATATCATTTAAGTATTTTTCCCAATAATTAAAATAAATAATAAGATTTTAAAATATTTAAAGTAAATTGCAAATGAAAAATTTATTAGGTAAATAGAAAATCTACTAGATAAATACCTGATAAATTTGTTAGGTATTACTATTTTTTACAAATATTTTTAAAACCTACTATTTATTTGAATTATTTTCTAAAAACTGCTTTTTACTTCTTTATACCTTTTACCAAAAAAAAAATTTTTGGTTGAAATTTTGGATTTTTAGTAAGTTTAGACATACAGCATATTAACAAAAATTTTAATATTTGTAAATAAAAAATAAAAAAAATTTATCATGATTACAGTTATTGCGTAATTTTATAGCATATTATGTGATTATCATTATGCTAATTACTATGTGATTATGCTTTTTTTTTTTTTTTAAATAAAGTTCAATTCATTAAAAAGTTAGCAGTTAAGATGGCTAATAGATGAATGGAGGAATTGAGTACAAACTCAAAGTTCCGTAACAGTTACGCGTTAGATCCTATTTTAGCTAAGTTATGGACACAAAGAGTGTGAAATTTCTATCAGATTATGCATGTGATGTCCAAAATAATACACAAGACACAACATAGTGAGGGAATAATCAGAAGATGATGAGTTCTAAATGTGAGGTTGTGAATTGTAATAAAAATCATGCAACTGTCCAAGTCGAGGGTTATTTATTTATTTTCATACGTAGATGGTTTTACCCTAAAAAAAATATTTTTAGGAAAGGAAAAAAAAAAAAAAAGAAAAGAAAAAAAGCCAGAGAAAGAGAATGGTTTTTGCAATAAAACAGCACTGAATAAAAAAAAAAAAAAAAAAGACCAATTGAAGATTATGTTGCAGGCTTAAGCTAACATTTTTTTTTCTTTTTTTCTTTTTAGGTAATTCTAACTCTTTTTTTTTTTTTTTTTACACTTTAAAATTGAGGTGCGAGTTCAAATCTCCATGACCAAAACACACGAACACACAAAAGAAAGCTAACTAGGCTGTAGCAGGAATAAATTATAATTGAAAACTGTCGTGTTACTGAACATTGAGGTGCTTAAGAATGGAGTTAAAGTGAGAGCTCTAATAAGAGATACCATGATATAAAAAGAGAGAATTCGTGTCATTTTTTCTTTGTTGTTTACTCATCATTTTGTTCAACTGTTTATTGCAGAAATGTTCTTCTAGTTCAACAAAAATCATAACACTTAAAAAGGAAACAAGCCAAAGGATGCATTCTCAGCATTACAATCAGCGTCCTGAAAACCCACAATAGAAACTGCTTTCCTTTCCCTAATTAACCTTTCACAATAACGAACTAATAATAATGTAGATCTTAAACGCTCAACGCTCTCAAATCTGCCAACTACATACCGAGAGTAGACGTAAATATTTTCTATTCCTTTTTCCGGGAGTCTTTGAGCTGTCCCCTCTTTCGGATCCCAAGGCAAAACCACAGACGCCATGCATCGACAACAGATTCAGGCAACACATATATCAAACTCCAGAGAAGGGAATGGGGCCAGTAAGGAGTGCAACGAGGTTCGTAGCCTATCCAGCGCAGACCTGCTCGTGCATAGCCGTCTGTTGAGGGAACAAAAAAGGAAGATCTCTTAATGGATGCCATCTTTGTTGCCACGTACAATGGTACCTGCATAAAAAGGAACACCTCGGTTAGGATGTATGTTAACAAAGTCTAATACAGTTGCAAATTTTCAATGCTTTTCGTATTCATATTCACCAAACTATTGGGGAATAGCATACAAAATTAGGGGGTAAAAAAAAAACAACACGATTTTGACATGTCTCTGAATCGTCTAAAGCTACTTTTCATGATGAAGGCATTGAGTTCTAATCGATCGATAAATGCTACAAGGTGCCAGTAGTGCCCGGCACCATAAAAAGCATAGGGTTCTGGATTCCAAGTAAGTCCCATGTGAGATCCACCCCATATGAAATTGTGTTGTCAGGCACCAATGACGCCCGAATGAGACTTCTCTTCTAAATGACAATCAGAAAACAGCCTTTATTTTTTAAGATGCTTTCGAAATATCATGTTGAGATACGATCAATATTCTAAGAAGAAAATCAAGCTTCGATACCAAGTGTTTTCAGTGCCGTGTAAACATGCTGGGGTGTGACCATATATTCTAAAGGGCAAATCAGGCTATGGAGATGAAAGATTACGCCACTCTCTTCCATGGTTGTACATTGAGACATAATTTCCTCCTTTGGGATTGGCCAAGAGTTTCCTTAGTCGATCTAATTCAAAATCAAGCTTCTGTTTTGTTTCAGAAAGAGAAAAAATAGAAAAGAAAAGGCTTCTCTTTTGATATTTTCGTTTTGACAATAACCAGGACAATTTCAAAATCTAAATGCTTTTCCTCAAAAAATGGAAAAATCTGCATCAGTTAGGTGTTATGAATCATGACGGCTCATGACGAATATCAAACAGTTAAAAGAAACAGATGTGATGTTTGGATTTCCATTCTTCATAATTCTAGTCAAAAACCCAACAAAGAAATCTCATGTTTCACAAACCTAAAAGCAATCTAAAACAATCCCCAAAACTCGAGAACTAAAAGGAAAAAGATTGAAAAAAAAAAAAAAAGTTATAATCTTGCAGAATCCTATTGAAAAAAATATAAAACAATACCTGACACTGAACATCTATGCCACTTTTCTTGTATTCAACGTAGAGACACCTCGAGAACTGATCAATATATCTGTTTCCAAATTGAACCAAGAAGAAAAACATCATTAATCTCACCAAAAAAACAGAGTAACAGAACCAAAAAGAGAGAGAGAGAGAGAGAGAGAAAATCGTTTACGCTTTTGTGGCCGCATAAACAGCATAGAGAGGATCAGAAGGAATGACAATGGCGGCACCGGAGCCGATATTCACAATGGCGCCCTTCTTCCTCTGAAGCATCCCGGGAAGAACAGCCTGAGTGACCTTGGTGGTGCCTTCGACATTAATCTTAATCAAGCTCTGGAGAAGCTCCTCGTCGACTTCATGGAAGAATCTCGCGTACGGGTACGAGACACCAACGTTGTTGATCAGAACACCAACGTCCAGACCCTCAATCGCCTGCCGAATCCTCTTGACCCCGTCGTCGAGGTCGCCGCCGAAGTCGACGACGACGGTCTTGATCTGAATCTTGGTCCTCAGCTTGGACTGAATCTCGTCGGAGACGTCCCTGAGCTTGGAGGGGTTCCGACCGACGAGGACCAAGTTGAGGCCTTTGCGGGCCAGCTGGGAGGCGAAGCCCTTGCCGATGCCGTCGGTGGGGCCGGTGACGAGGGCCCAGGAGCCGTAGTTCTTTAGGTTCTTGGGAGGTCGGAGTAAATTGACGTAGACCCATTTGAGGGTGGAGAAAGAGAGTTTGAGGAGAGAGAAAGAGCCGAGGAAGAAGAGGAGGAGGACCCAGAAAGGCTGGGCTTTGAGAGACTCGACGAAGGGAAGCTCCATGGAAGCTGGGTTTCGGATCTGAGAAGAAATGGAAGAGGCGCAGTTAGCGAGGAGAAGAGAAGGGAAGAGTGGAATGGTGAAGAGAGAGTGATGGGTTGGGTTGGGATTTTAAGAGAGACAAAGGGAGGAGAGAGAAAGTAGGGGAGTGGGTGAAGTAGATGAGCGGAAAACTACCGCAATTTACTAACAGTGACGCCGAAGACTGAGCACAGCAATGGGGGAATAAGTACTGTTTTTTTTTTTCATGAATCGAAACCAAAGACAGCGTTGTTTGTATTTCCCCCTCTCCTCTGCCAACGGTGTAGGCACAGGGCTCTCTGTTTTCCGTGATTATTTTTTAAGGGCTAATCTCATAATTAGTCTCCGAATTATGCCGTCTATCCTAAGTTGATCATTCATTTTTTATTTTATTCATCATATTTTTTTTTTTAATTTGTCTAATATTATATCAATAGTCACCCTTTTAATATTATGTATAAAATCATACAAAAATTGAATACGTTTTAATTTCATGAACTATATTTATAAGTAAAGTCACAAATATATATACTTTAGAAGAAAATTATACCTGAATAAAAAATTTAGAAGCAAATTGTATTTTAATCAAAAAATATATATATCACAAACTTTTTGTCATAGAGGCATTTTGATGGTACAATTTTTTTACAAAAAATATTTACTTACAATTTTAATCTTAATCAAAGCTTACATGATCTAAAAGTATTTAATTTCCATTCAGTTTTCATTGAAATATCGATTTATGGGGTATTTTCATAACAATACAAAAGTTTGAGAAAGTGTGACATATAAAACTAAAAAGAGTAATTTACCCAAATAATCCATAAACTCTTTAAGAGGCGACATTTAGTCCTTTTTTTTTTTTTTTTTTGCTGTGCTAATTCTAAACCCTCTAAAAAAATGACGATTTAGTCATTTCCGTCTAATTTCTAACAAATGAATAATGTGCATTACATGTGATCTAAGTTAAGAGGGCATTTCAGTAATTTAATAATAATTAATTTTAAAAATTTTTAAAATTAAAATTTAGCTTTCTCTCTCTCTCTAAAATTCATCTAAGCGACCGGGGGCATTGCGGAGGGGCGATATGGGCTTGGGTTCGACGCACGTGTGGTGGGGGGAACCAAGATCAAGATTTTGGGGTAAGGGGTGGGCCAAAACCTAGATTGCGGCAACGGTTGGGGGGTGGGAGAGGAGGACCCAAATCACATAGGGGGTTGGGGGGAGCTCGAAACCTAAATTCCAATGGCAGCAAGAGGGCCAAACTTAGATCACGCAAAGGGTTATGGGGGCTTGAAACCCAGATCCCGGGTAGTAGGGGGGCCAAACCCAGATCGCTGGTTGTCTGCAAAGGGAGGGAGAGAAAGAGACAACCTTCGGCTTCGGTGTCAAAGCTCTAGGGGGGGCGGTGGGAAAGGGAATGAAGGGAAGGGAGTTTGAAAGGGGGTGGTGGGAAAAGGAAGGAGGGGAGAGAGAGGGGGTGGTGGGAGATCTTTGAGTTTAGCATGCTCTCTTTTTTTTATTATTTTTTTATTATATGAATAAGGATATTTTTATTATTTTAGGGGTATTTTCCGTCAAAAAACACAAAATGTGCTTCTCATGTGATCATTCCGTAAGTTTTTTAATGGAACTAGACAGAAATGACCAAACCGTTACATTTTCAAAAAGTTTAGGATCATCACGACAAAAAAAAAAAAAAAAAAGGACCAAAGTATCACCTCTTAAAAAATTTATAGATCATTTAGGTCAATTACTCAACTAAAAATTAGGGACTACCTTTAAACTAAGAGTATAATCCATGGGTCATTTGTGAAGATAACCCTTTTCTATGTAATCCATCGAATATGCCCTTCACTCTCGTTTTATATGTTAAGTTTGTATTAATATCATTTAATTTATGATAAAAATAAAGGAAAAAAGAGAGGGTGCGTCCATGTGATCATTCTCTTGGAATTTTTGTTTGAAACTAATGAAAATATAATATATAATTGCACTTAATTTTTTATATATATTTTTTGCATTAAATTAACACAATTAGATTAAATGTGACTAATTCAAAATTTAAGAAGTAAAGTGGAAATTTTTAAAATTTAAAAGACAAAATAAGAAATAAGAACCCAAATGGGGCAGTGGAGTGGTTGGATTCACTCCTCAAAACTCTGATTAAGTGACTGGTTTGTGCTTCAGACCACTACTTTGTCCTTGGGCCCTATTTCATTTAGCAACCAAAAAAAAAAAAAAAAAAGGCAAAATAAGAATGTCCTCATAGTTAAAAACCGTATATGAGATTGATCTTTATTTTAAAAGAGATATAAAACAATGTTTTTGGGGGAAAATTTATATAGAGGTTTTTGTACTTGAATCTTTAGTGAATTGGAAGCCATATTTAGAATTTTTAATTTTTAACAAATTCTCTATTGAACATGAAATGTTAGAGTTTTTAGATTCAGTCTCATACATAGTGATATGACGTGTTCTATCATCATGTAAAATTTCAATATGAACTCTCAAACGTTTAGTGAATTGGAAGTTATTTTAGAATTTTCAAATTTAGCAAAGTGTTTTCTTTACTTAAAAAAAAAAAAAAAGAAAGAAAGAAAGAAAAGAAAGAAAAGAACATAGGCAATATGTTAGTGGTTTACCATCAAATGCTTAGAAGTGTTTCTTTTTCTTTAAAATGAATTTGTTTGATAACATAACTCTGCCAGTTAGTCGCCAACTTTCAGCTACCATTTGGCGAAAGGGGTAAATTAATTAATTAAGACAAAGTTGTTTCGTGTTAAACTTCTTCAATCCTGACGTCTAAGACGTTATCTGAACCAAAAAAAAAAAAAAAAAAAAAAAAAAAAAAAAAAAAAAAAAACGACAACATCTTTCTTGGCCTTTCCCAACAAAAGTTGGGACTCTTCTCCCATTTTTCTTCTTTTTATTTTTTCTTTTTTATGGTACTAGACTACTAGTAGTTGAGTCAACAACAAAATCTTTTATTGCAATTGTATACAAAAAATAACAAACACCCAAAATAGAGAAAGAGAAAAGTCTGGCCTCATTAATATGTGCACTCCGATTTGCTCTCGTAATTCGACTCACGTGATCGATTATTGATATTAATTTAAGAATTTCAAAATTAACAAAAAAAAAAAAAAGAAAAAAAAAAAAAAGTCATGATTTTTCGTTACATCTTTTGGTGCTAGCAAACATGACTTGTATCTTATATTTTTATCTTGTAGAGTGTAGACGACTTTTTAAAATAAACTCAGTACTCGCGATGATCAAATAAATGTCGTATAATATGTTAAACAGTCAAAGTAGTCCATTTTTTTTTATAATCACATAATCACTTCATTTTTCACGGAACATTTATGTTGAATCAAATAAATACCGCTTGATTAGTTTGATAGACTCAACGTAATCAACTTGTAATGATCATAGTGTCCCTTCATTTGATGTATATAATAAGTATCGCATGATCTGTCTACAAGAATCATAGCCAATTCGTGACAATCATAGGGTCCCTCCTTTAATACAATGTAGACGCAAAGTTATGAATCTTTTCTATTTTCTTCTACAATAATTGCATTGAGTTTTATTGCCAAAAAAAAAAAAAAAAAAAGTGCTTCACAACAAAGTAGGTAGCTGAAATTAGTTAGAAAATTGAGAGGCATCGAATTGACAAAATCATTTAATAGACATTACTTTCGGCCAAAAAAAAAAAAAAAGTGTGTGGTTTATGTGAACTTTACATGTATACCCAATGAAATTTATCAATCTGTTCAAGATTAAATGAAGAGGTCTTCAAAGAGGATTCAAAAAAGGAAGCCAAGATTAATGTCCGATTTTTAAGCGGTGGTTGTCGGTTTTGGTAAAAACGGTGGTTGTTGGTAAAACGGTTGCAAAATACTACGTTAACTTAGAAAGTTCACTAAGAAAAAGCAAAAAAAAAAATATGTTTAAACCAACTAAGTAGGCGTTGCTTTCTTTACATGATAAGAAACTTGCATTAGGAATCTCATGAAAGTTTGAGAAATTATTGAATAAATCGAATGTATTACTTCTTGACTAAATTATATCATAATTGTATAAATAAACAAACAAAATACAATAGCTCAATTTAATTACATTAAATTCGAAAGCTTAGTTAGAAGCAAGGTGTTTTTTTTTTTTTTCTTTCTTCATTACTTTTAATGTTGCAAACATGTTTACTGATTTTTCAATTCATGAAAATAACCAGAAATAACAACAAAAAATCCACTTGAACCTAATATTGAGTGTTGTTTTTGTCATTTTCAATAAATATTTTGGAATTTAATTTATTTGTTTTCGCTCTAATGCTTCAGTCAGGGTTTGATAATCAATTTTTCTTAGGTTTTTTGTTAAATTTGTTTCACAAATATCACCTTTTTAGCTGTCTTTTTAAAAAT
The DNA here is from genome assembly GCA_025413025.1 of Ficus hispida. Classification (NCBI taxonomy): domain Eukaryota; kingdom Viridiplantae; phylum Streptophyta; class Magnoliopsida; order Rosales; family Moraceae; genus Ficus; species Ficus hispida. Next base: position 2,086,413 of record CM046371.1, on the reverse strand, counting down.
AAAATAAAATAAAATAGAAACTTTCAGCTATCATTTGAGCAAATGCTAGATTTGTAATTTCAGACAAGTTTGCGTACGTTAAAATTACCGAATCCTGATTTCGTAGAGAGTATTTGGCAAAAAAGGTAAGCAACAAGGACAATATTAAGAACAAGTTAACAATCTTAATACGCCACCAAAAAAAGAAAAAAAGACAAAAAGAAAAGAAAGAATACCCAGTGGAGACCAGCCAAAAAAAAAAATTATAGTAATCAACAAGGATGTGTTAACAGACACTGATAATGCCTAGCTGTATACACAAATAAAAAATAGATCCATAATACCATATTATGAGACTCATTCGCACATAAAATTCATTTTTTAACCGTTATAATTCCTACACATTTTTCTTTATGAAGTCTTAAAAAGTTAGACCCCTTCTTTTTCTTTTCGTTTCTTTTTTTATTTTTCCTTTATTTTTTCTTTTTTTTTTTTTGCTTTTCACGGTACAAATAATTGACCCAACTACTAGAGCTCTTTAATTGCAAATAATAGATTTGGCATGGACATTTTGAAGAGAGATCATATGCTTCAAACAAAACAAGAGCTTTTCATGTGTATACTTCCTCATTTCCCTACCATCTTCTTTATGATTAGTACTGTTTGATCTGCAAATTAAAGATTTGAAAGACGACAAAAAAAAAAAAAAAAAAAAAGAAGGAAAGAAATAAAGTAAGAACAGTACTTTTAACACCATTATATTATCTTTTTAACCGTCTAATCCGCTAGTGTTCATGTTAAAAATTAACGACGCAGGATACAAACTTGCTTCAAATTATATATCATTATAACAAGTTTTGCCATTACACATATTCTTACTCTTAGAGTGAACCTGTTGAGCTAGGACGTTTATCATCAACAGAAATATAGAGTACCAAACCATACAACAAACTCATAGTGAGAGACAGAATTTTTTTTTTTTTTTTTGGTGAATAAGAAATAAGAGCCAGAATTTGATTTATGAACCACCCAACTTTTAATATCAATATTCGAGACTCAAACATCAAGACACAAGGCAATTAAGTACATCATGACATAACATTAAACAATATATATAAATAAGTAAATTTATTCATATATTTGTATATATATAAGTATATTGTAGTCTATTGCTGCTGAAGCATTTTTGATTTCTGTGCTTCCTTAACTTTTGCTCTCTTATTTATCCCAACAAAGTAGAAAAACAGACACCAGTTGATCAGCGCATCAGGCAACATATGTAATATGGCCCATTGCATAGAGTGAGACCAACAAGGCGCGCAGAGATGCTCATAGCCAATGCTCCTTATGCTTGCTTTGCTGTATGTTTCTGGCGATGCGATCAAGAAGGTTGTTGCTTTTAGCTTTGTCATCTTTGTCGCCACAAATACCGGAATCTAAAAAATAAAAAATAATAAATAATAAAAATATTGTGTACTACATATAAAAAGTTAATACGAATATCTTGTAATAAGGTATTTTTATCGATACTGTATATGTTTTCGAACATCAAGTTACAAGAAAAAAAAAATCAAAATAAGTACGTTCTAGGATATGTTGATCAATCAGTAGAATCAATCTAATCAGACATCTTTCTCGCTTTGTCAAGATTCAAAAAAAAAAAATTTTAACAGTAATTGACAAATGAAATCTGGCATAATAAGTTGACAGATGAACTGCAGGCATTTTTCTATTTAATTTCAAGACCAAAGTTTCAGAAAACTTGTGAATGAAAGCTTTGACAAAAACACGAAAAAGACAAAAACAAGAACAAGACAAGGAGTGATCATGAAAGAGTATATCAGATGAGAACCTGAGTCTGGATGTCAATTCCGCTTTTCTTGTACTCCAAACTAATGCATCTTGATAACATGGCCAGGTATCTGTATCGAAAGAACTAAAAAAATAATTAAAATTTAAAAATAAAAAATAAAAATAAAAAATAAAAAATCGAAACCTATGTAAAGAAAAGAAAGACGAATTAGAATTTATATGAAAAACATACGATTTGGTAGCAGCATATATGGTATACAGAGGAAACGAAGGAGCGACTGCAGTGGAGGCAGAGCCAATGTTGACAATAGCACCCTTCTTCTTCTTGATCATTCTCGGAAGAACCGACCACGTGATCCACGTGACAGCCTCCATGTTCACTCTCATGATACTCTCCATCAGCTCCGGATCAACCTCGTCAAAAACCTCGGATAAGGGTACGATAATCCGGCGTTGTTAATCACAACTCCGACATCCAACCCGCCTGTCTCCTTCTCAATCACATCGGCAATTTCCTTCCCACTGGACTTGGCCAAATCGAGGACGACGTTTTTCACTTGGACACGATGATCGTGCCCGACTTTGTTGAATTTCTCTTGAATTTCCCTCGAGGTTTCTTCGAGCTTCGAAGGGTTTCGACCGACCAGGACGAGGTTAAGACCCTTCGACGCCACCTCGAATGCGAGGGCTTTGCCGATCCCGGCTGTGGGGCCAGTGATCATAGCCCATGAGCCATATTCCTTGAGATTCTTTGGAGGTCTCAAGAACATTTTCCATACCCAACAAATAAAGCTTATCAACCACTTCAAAAGAGTGATCAACCCTAGAGCGCTTACTCCAGTTATGGCAAAATTTTCCAACTCCATAGCTAGATCATATAAAGGACACGCGCGGTGTGTGTGTATAATCTAAGTATAAATATATTTGTGTATTAACTTGTAGTGGATGGTTTATGCTGTACTAGAAGCCAGCGAGCTCTTGAAATGGGAGTTTCATAATTTGTGTGAACGCATCAGAAGAAGTACATTAATCCAACTGGAAATTAGGCCAACAGTGAACAAAAGTTACAGAAATAATGGTGGGTGCAGTTTGGTTTGGTTTATGTAATTGATTTTATATAGGTGAACTTCACACTCTTTCAACCATTCATGATAAAATGATAATCGGAGGGTTAGGATGATATAACGGTAAATGAACACTCATGCTTTTAATATTGCCATCTTAAATTCGATAAGATATAGAGTTTGAATTCCAATAAACAACAACAACAACAAAAACAACCAGGGAGTGAGGTCGTTGGGAACATTTAATAATGATAGGTAAGGGAGTAAAAGACTAAACGACAATGGCTAAAGCGGGATAAAAATGATTTTCTTTCCCTAAATCTCACGACATCCACACCTCCGGATTCGCACGAAATCTCCTCGGATGCCATATATATTCGCCAACTCCCGTTGAAGTGGGGTTATATTAATTATTTTTTACTTGGGCTATATCTTTTTTAACTTCTGAACCCTACTCACTGCACCTGTCATAAAATTTTCCTCACTATCCCTGCAATCGCCTCATCTCATCCTCACCATCTGTTCCCAATCCAGCAGTCACGCTTGAGTGACCGCACGGGTCCGTTGATCGTATCAAAGACCTTTCCTAACTATATATTAAGTAATTAAGGTTAAGCTGCCGTAAGCCTAATTTCCAGCTCCGTCACTGGTCTAGGACCTAGCAGGGTTGAAGGGGAGTCAAGCAGGTTAAAGAATATTTATGCAAGATAAGAAACAAACAATGCAAGACCGCTTTTGATACGCTATTTTAGTTTGTATTTCTATATATATATATATATATATATGCTATTTCAAATATTTTATCTTTCTATTTTATGCTTTAAAACTTATAAAGTAGACTTAAAATTATAGAATAATTACAATTACAATTACAATTTTAATGTAATGATTAGTAGAAAAAAAATCATTTTGCATAAACCAATAACCGTTAGGTGTTAAAATGTGACATTTGTTAAACTAATTAGTGGTAAATTTCTCACATTTGTCAACTTAAGCACCAAAATGCTACATTGGAGAGTACGTAGTTTTGTTACTAAAATATCGAAATTTGTCACTGACAGATCAATTTAGCATGCCATTAAAAATCTGAGTCATGTCCTTTTTTTTTTTTTTTTGAAGCAAAATTCTAAATGATCAATGATGCTTCATCCCTGAAAAAGAAGACAAGAAAACAACATTATAGATTGATGCCTTGACAGGTAGCATAATATGGACGGTAGGGGATCCTATTATTGAGAGGGGGCATCATATTTTGAAATTCAAGAGTTTGTACTTAAAATATTTGAGGAAATGTAAATGACCTTTTTTTTAAAAGATTTTTTCTAATAAATATTCGAAATTTTAAAAATTAGTAAAATGACCTTTTTCTTTTTCAATTGTCAATAAATGACTGATTGATTATATTATTATATATATTTTTATTAATTGACTATCGTTAATTATTGATTGATTTATTAAAAAAAAAAATTCGGCCATTGTCTTAAATAAGAGTTTAAAACTATCTATTCACCTAACCATTTTCCAAAGTTTTTTCTTGGTTCCATCTAAGAGCCAATCGATAACTATTTAAAATTTTCTTAAAGAGAAAGTGGTTTTCTTGTTGAACTCGATTGACATCCAACAACAGTTTAACATTGGTGCGCACAGTTTGAGTCGGTCTCTAACAGAACCATTTTTAACTGTAAGACAAAACATAGACCATAACGTTTTATGTGTATAGACTAAATAATTAGACCAGAACGTTATAGAATGGACTAGAGTAGTTTAAACCGCACATTGGCTCTTTCCTTAGACCCAATTTTAGGCCAAAATAATAGTGACCCAATAGATACTTTAGAGGGTTTTTAGGAGTTTTTTTTTTAGTCAAATAGTCCTTGTAATTTATGTTCAAACTCAATGTAATTGCCAAAAAAAAAAAACAATTAAAAATTGTTATTCAAATTATAAACATTATCATAAACTAATCCAAACAAATATAAAGACATCTAAAGTTTAAGTCTAAACCAACATAAATGTATCCAAACTATAAAATCCAAACTCCAAACATTTACATATATGTATATATGCATATGAGAAATGGTCCGGTCTAGACGGCTACTCATAAATCACAAACCGAGTAAACATTTTTTTTCAAAAAAAAAGCTTCGTTTAGACTGTTTATTAACGATTCTTACGTGGAACCGAACCAAAAAATTAAAATTCGTTTAGTTTCGAATCTTCAAGCACAACCTTCTATAGCTTAAAAATAGTATACAATAATTACTGTCAAAAGCAAGCTGCAAACGTACGTACATCATCTTAACTATTCAATTGCCAGTTATGCTACTTTTTCGTTTTAGTAAAGTTTTATAACCATGTATGATATTATTTAGACCTCGTTTGATTCTTGAGTTTAAATTCAAAATTTTTATATCAGTTTTTTTCTTTTTTTGAAAAGTTTTTGTTTTTTTTCAAAAAGTTTTTGTGTTTTTTAAAAAGTCAACAAAATTTTTCAACTCAAACTTATTCACCGAACAGACCTTTAGGCACCGTTTTTTAAAAAGTTATTTTATCATTTGCTTCCAATTTTATTAATTACTTTTCTAAATATTATTAAAAATTTTAAAATTAAGAAATTCATAACTTTATCATTTTTAATCAAAATGAGATGATTTTTTTATAAAACATTGTATAAAATTTTGATATGAACGAAATAATATCCATATTACTAATTTTTTCCTGAATATATTTTAAGTTATTACATTTTTTTCACTCCAAACAGTTTATTTTCACTAAATGCATATTTCAAAAACTCAAACAATCTCTAATCTCTTAAGCACCGTCTCCAAATAAGTCTCAAATGGAGCCTTAATTGATAGCGGTTAGAGGTCACACTACGTACATTAAGTTAAATAGTTCGTGGATAGAGTTACATAGAAAATTAAACGTGTCTTTATTAACAATTTTATCGTGTTATCAATTTTTCTCTCTTTATTTTTACTAAACACAAACAAATTAATCATGATAATGAAATCATAGCTTCATTCGTGTTATTTCATCGATGTAAATTAACAGACTAAACGTCACGATTTGTTAACGTTACTGTAGCAATTTGACACCGAGTTAAAGTAAGGGACACCATCAGGTTTTATCACAAACACAAAATATATTGTATAATATATATATATATATATGTATATAGCTAGCTAGAAATGATATGAGTATATTTTCCCCTTCTGCGAATACCGATGGACAAGCGCCAAGCGTCAAGGATATCCTCGGAGGGAAAGCTTGCAAAAAACCACTGAATGGAGTGAGCCCAATAGGGAGTGCAACGAGCTTCATATCCAATCCTTCGAATTGCAGCTCTTGCGTAGTCCGCTGCTGATGGTATAAACAACGTCGTTTTCTCTATCGACGCCACCTCCGACACCATTTTTGTTGCCACATATAATGGTACCTATTACACACATATACACACACACACACACATATATATATATTGTCACCAATATAATTTTTTCCATAATTAAAACGGTTATGGCCTTACTTGCGTGTGTGTGTATATATATATATATATATATATATGTATGAAAACAAAGAGTGCTGTCTGTTTTGATTACACGGCAAACAAATAGCGAAAAAATCAGTCTATTATGTTAGTAAGGACATAAATTAGAGGATAAACTTTTTAGGAGAATTTATATAAAGATAATAAATTTTTAGTGGTAACAAAGAGAAAAATACAAAATTTTTAAAGATAAAATTGATTTTTTTTTTTTTTTTAATTTCACTCAGGTGGAAGCCACCACTCAATTATGTGTGGATGGCTCTGCTCCATGTACCCGTATTATTAATGAAAGTATTGACAATTGATGTGATAGTATGTGTGTGTGTGTGTGTTGTGTGTATAATGTATTATGAAATATACTAATATTGTACGAGGTTAATATATGGTTGGTATGCAGGTACATGGCCATACGGGTCGCATTTATCACAGTATAGTACACATTCTTAGATGCACGTTTGATAATCAAATGAAAATAATGAATTTATGGTATAAAAACTTTCCCTTTCTCTATCTCTGCCTCTTCTCTTTCTCTATCATGAGGGTTAGGGTTTCTTATTTATTTTTCATTTTTGGGGCAGAATTCTAGTGGCGACCTTTAGTCTGTTTCTAATTTTCCGATCATAAATATAAAGGTGAGAATCATATAATGAGGTCTTGACAGAAACAAATCCATAACAGGAGGATGAGTATTATGGGAACGAGCAATACATGATTAAGATAGTTGATGGTGGTGCGTAGTCATCATACGCCAAGGAGGTCTTGCAACATCTCGATTTCAACAAACCAGTATCTTCCAACAATGTGATTCGTTTTATCGACAATGACTCTTTCTATGTAATTGATTTTTGTATTTTTTGGTGTGTAAGTTTGTGTGTAATAATGATAATGTCATCATCGTCTTTTCTTTATATGTTTTATTTATTTTTGTTAATTATAATAACAAAAGTGGTTTCTCCACCTTCTGAGTTGGTTTTATCTATAAAATCTGAGTTTTGACAGTGTTTTGGTCCCGCTAAAGTTACTTCTATATGGAGTTAGTAGTGACCCTAGTGGTACTGAGTTTTGGCCATCGATTGATTGAGAAAATCCATTGATTGTCAGGGTTTTGTCAAAAAGAGTATTACATGTGCTCGATTTCAGTGTGTCGAAGTATATTCCCATTATTGGATCTCAAGTATACGTTTTTTCCTTCGAATGTCATTAGATTTTACTGCTGGATATGTTCTTGTTGAAAGGTGTTTCATGTAATATGGGATTTCTTACATTTAATATTTTTATATCTTCTTTATGAGTTTAATAAAATTACCCTTTTCAAAAAAATAACAATGAATTTATGGCTGAGTAATTGATCTAAATGGTTCTTGAACTCTTATCAAGGTGACGGTTTGGTCCCTATTGTATATTTTTTTTGACTACGAAGACCCTGAACTCTTAAAATTTTGACCAGTATAATCATTTTAATTTAAACCGTTAAATTTCTAATAGAATCTTCCTTAGTCTTAATTTTTATAATAAAAAGATCAAAATACCCCTTAATTTTTTATTTCTTTACTTATTTACCCTTAGTTTTTCTTTCTTTCTTTCTTTTTTCTTTTTTCTTCCTTTTTTTTTTTTTTTTTTTTTTTTTTAAACTCAAATCACAAAACACCAAAATGTAGACAAACAAAACACTAGATAAGCAACTGGAGAGGGAGGGGAGAAAAAGGGAGCCAACGGAAGGGGGAGGGGAAAGAGAGGGAGCCGTCGAATGGGGAGGGGAGAGAGAAGGAGTCACCGATCAGGCCTACAGTGCCTCTCCTGCGCCCATCCGACCTCTGTCGCCTGGCTTTTACTCTGAACTTTAGGTTCCACCCGACCGATGAAGAGCTCGCCATTTACTACCTGAAGCGAAAAGTTTGTGGAAGGTCGTTCAAAACCCCGATCTGTATTGCCCCCCCTGCCGAATCCGATCTCCTATCTGGGTCTTCCCCCACCCCCCAAAATAGAACCCCGATCTGGGTTGCCCCCCACAAACAAAACTTTGATCTGGGTTGCTCCCCCTCCCCCCTCCACAATAACCCCGATCTGGATTTTGTGCCTTGCGACCTCACAGGTGCAAATCAAACTCAAAGCTTTCCATTTTTTTTTTTTTCCAATTTTTTAGTGTTTTCTTCTTACGAGTTTTTTCTAGTTAATTTTTGTTTTTTTAGTGTTTAACAATTTTTTTAGTGTATTCTGTTGTTTTCAGGTTCTACGGATATAAAAATATTAAAAATATGTAATTTAATATTAAATTATTAAAATACTCTTCAATATTTTATCAAATGTTGTACGCCTAACACAATCTGTTAAGTTTCTAACAGAATTAATTATAATAGTCAATATTTAAAAAGTTCATGATCTTCTCGATAAAAAAAAATAAATATGAATCAAATCGTTATTTTTTAAAAAATTTAAGAACTATTTAAGTCAATTATTTTAATAGATGTTTCGTATATATATGTATATATATATTTTTTGATCTTTTTCTTCTTTCCTGGCCGCAAAACATAATATTTGCTAAATATAGCATATGTACATTACACACAGAATGTGTATATATATATATATATCTATATATATCTATATGTTTGTAAATTGTAGTACATATTAATAGAAAAGGCAGTAGTTTAGGGGTATGAAAAACCCGATCAAATTGGAAATACTGACCGAATCAAATAAAAAAGAAACTGTTTGGTTTTTGTTTTAATTAGTTTCGATTAATTTGATTAGCTTGGAAATATCTTTAGTTTTTAGTTCGTACATTTATTTATTTAGTTTGCTCGTCTTTTTGGTTGGTTATAAGTTGCTTTAAAAGCGTCAACATACCACACCAGCTATAAACTATTTGTTAAACCGTCTTTTAAAATGTTATATAACAATTTTATACTTGTAGTAGAATTTTCAATTACTTATTTAAAAGAGAGAGTGAGGGGGGGAAAAAAAAAAGAAGCTTAATAGTTAATTTTATACGTCCAACTTAATTTTTGTACATATTTAAGAATGATTCAAATATAAGCCTAACGATTACAACGAATATTGCGTACGATTTGGTATAATTGAATAATTTTTTAGTCTAAAAAAATTTCAAATTCTCTAAAAATTAAACTGATATCTTGATCAATGATTCTCTTTTTGAACTGACTAATAAACCCACATTTAATAATTTTTTTTGGGTAATTTCACATTTAATATTTTTAGACCTTGTAACATATATAGGAAATTTTAATAGTACAAATATTTACTACTTACAGCCAAATGTTTAATCATAATTATATAAAAATATCACCCTTTTTCTCCCTTAACCTTTGTTATTTGAACAATGATAAAAGTAATAATCAACAGTGTTAATTAAAGACATACTTTAGTTTTTTGGGGGGAAAAAATTAAAAAAAAAAACTTTAATATGGGGTGGAATTCACAATATGATCAATCTTATAAATGGAATCCATTTAACGTACCTGACATTGAACATCGATTCCGCTGCTCTTGTATTCCACGTAGAGGCTTCTTGAAAATTGGTCAATGTAACTGCATGAAAAGATAATTAATATCACTATAACATGTTATAGTTTGAAAATACATCTTTATTGGACAATTCTAATTTTTCAATCCACCATAAAATATATAATTATATATGGAGCTATAACACTAAGGACCATGATTCAGTCATGTCCAACTTATCGTCTTCACACTTGAGCAAAAACAAAAAAAGTTAATTATCGTATTTGATCACCTTGTTGATTCTCAAATATTCTTATATCTATTATCAAATCTGTTTTATTTATATGGCCTATATTATTTTTTTAATACTAGTGTTAAAATATATCGGATTACCTCTTACTGTCGGAACTTACTCTGCAGACTGCACGTTGAGCCCCGACATATTGTATTATAAATCTATACGTAATAGGTTTCAGTACTGTCATTAATTTCACATGGACATAAATAAATAAATAAATAATTATATACATTTGTATATATTTTATCAACTCAGGGAACTCCGAGGTATGGACACTTTACTGGTAGTTGGCTGCTATAAATAGATCAAAATAAGCAATTAAAATAAAAATACGGAAAACTCTTTTTATCTGTTTGTTTAATTTATCAAGAAAAAAAATCTCTCTTAGTAGACTTTGTGACTCTTTCTAATATTTTAAAGATAAATGATGTCAATGGTATCAATTATAATTTTCACTTTTTGTATCAATTGATATAATATATATATATTTATTTATAAAAGTTAATTATTCTTTTGTTGGTAATAATTTAAAAGATTGTTTTGTTAATTAGTGAAGCTAGATTTGTATTTATTAACATAAAGAAGACATCTCACTATCACATAGATTGATTAAAAAAAAAAAAGAGTACAAATATTAGAATTGATAGCCATATTGTTACTTTTTAATGATAAAATTTCTTTACATTTCATATTTAACACAAAATGGTTGTTGAATAAGGTTTTGTTTGGCATATTAATTTAATTATAATTAAATTATACTTTTTGTTGTATTTTTATCTTTTTTTAAAAAGTAAAAAAAAATTATAATTAATTTTTAAAAAATTAAATAACTTCAATTTAAAATTTTAATTCTAATTAACGATCCAAACGAACGCTGAGTTGAATAATTGAGTACGTTAAATTACTATTTTCTTGCTTTTGGGTAATTTGCAGATGCATTCTTTTTGTTGTTTCTTTTTCCTTTCAAATTTATGAGGTTCGAATTCTAGACCTGTCGGAGGTAGGAGTAGGAGAACGGATTCAAGGTGACCAATCTAGTTCAAGGACTTAACCTAAGATTAAAATGGTCCCCTATTAAATAGCCTCCATTATTTGATATTACAAAATAGATATATATATATAGAGAGAGAGAGACACCCAAAATTGTGAGTATTTTTTAGTTTTTTCTGGATTCGTGTTGATTTGAATAAGAAAGAAAGAGAGAGAATGGGAAGGGGGGGGAAAAAAAAGAGAGAGGCTAATTCACAAAGTAGGTAACTGGTACAGGAATGCAGTACTATACACAGGAAGACCACATGTAAATGATATTATAAAGGGCCTATATTTCATGCCAGTTTACTTGCCTAACTACCAGCTCGCCACCTAAAAAAATTTACCAATTTATACGGAATTATTTAGTAATAAGTCGGAATTAAAAAAAAGCCATAAAAAGGAAGCCAAGATTAACCTCCGAAATAAAGGGGTTGTTCTTCGAAAAAAAAGTTGCTTAACAGTACATGCAGGAGCTGTGCTTAATTAAAAAAATAATAATAATAAGAAAGTCTAATTATTTCTATAATAATTAATTTTCAAAAAATTTTGTTCCATAAAATAATTTTGACGTGACTTGTTTTTACACTGCATGTCTAGCAAAACACTCAGTGTAAATATTATATATATATATATATATATATATAAAAGGGTGATTATGCAAATCTGCTTTCTCAAGTTGTCATTTTAACAAATTATTCTACATGGACCTTGAAACTTCAAAAACATATTGGAAAAAGTAAAAAAGAAAAAAAAAACTGTTTAAACCAAATTAAAGTTCCTTATATGAATTATTTTTAAGCCACCGGTGAAAAAAAGTCCCTTTTTTTTTATGTGTGTTAACATTTCAAGAATTGTTAAGCATGCAATACAAACTATAAGAGATTCAAATTCATTTAAAAAAACTATAAGCTTCAAGAAACAGCAATGAATTATACTAATTATAATCAAAGAATGAGAACTATATATCGAATTTTATATATTATATACATATATATACATATATATATATATATATACTTACGCTTTCGTAGCTGCGTATATTGTGTAGAGAGGATGGGAAGGCACAACAATGGAGGCACCAGATCCAATATTAACAATTGCACCTCTCTTCCTTTGAAGCATACCCGGCAAAACAGCTCTTGTAACCCTAGTTGTCCCCTCCAAATTCACTCTCACAATATTCATCCAAATCTTCTCCTCCACTTCATGGAAGTACCTAGCCGCCGGGTACGTCACCCCAGCGTTGTTCACCAAAACGCCGACGTCCAACCCCTCGATGGCCTTCGCCACCACCTCGCTCCCTGTGGAGACATTGCCGGAGAAGTCGAAAACGACGGTTTTTATCCGTGTGGTGGGAAACTCCGACATGATTTCTTTTGAGACTTGTTTTAGCTTGTTTGAGCTCCTCCCAACTAGAACGACGTTTAGGCCTTTCTTGGCTAGTTGGAAGGCGAAGGCCTTACCGATGCCGTCGGTGGCGCCGGTGACCACCGCCCATGCGCCGTAGATCTTGGCGAGGTTTTTGGACGGTCGGATGAAGGTGATGAACACCCATTTGAGCAAGGAAATGGATCTTCTTAGGATGGTGAAGAACCCTAGACACGTGATGAGGAGAAGCCAAAAGGGTTGATAATCTGTATTTAGTGCTTGAGGAATAGTGCTAATTGTCAACATTTTTTAGACTATTTTGGTTGACAATTTGGATGAATATAGATGTGTTGATATTGATTATTTTTAGTCGGTGGTTGCCAGCTGTTACATATGCATGCAGGAAATATTAATGAGCCATTGTCTTATACGTACAAATGTTATAACTCTATGTTGGTAACTTTGTCCGGTGAGATTATGCGTGTATTTTCAGATCTTTTGTTTAATTTTTTACATCTTTAATAATGTCTTATTAATTATATTATATCACATTATTTAAACTCTTTCAGGATTAGTTTAACAGTTTAAAAGGGGAGGAGTTTGGACAGTCTTTAGATTTCAAACTATAAAAATAAATGTCAAATCATTTCAAAATTTTGATATGTTTAATATCTAACTTTTTTGTACTTTATAACATCTAATTTTACTGCGATTAGTTACAATTGGCTAGGACATCAAAATTAGATAAAAAATCTCATTCCATTCCCACCCATGTTACAGATACAAAAGTAAATAGGAAATTGATTAAGATGTCAAAATTAGACCGCAAATCTCATTCCAATCCCACCCATGTAACAAGTACGGTGTTTTTTTTTTTTTTTCGTCAGAGACCTTTTTTTTTCGCAATTAAGTGTTACGTATTTATAAAAAATACTCACACAAAAAATCTATTTTTAGAATCTCAGTTTAAAATATGTATGTTTTTTTTTATAATATTACGTAAATATCCATTTCTAAAAAGACAACTACTTGTAATATCTATTTTGTCATTTTACTATATATAACATCAATGCCCTTCATTATGATTCAAAATTTTTTTCCTTATTTGTTCATCATTACTGTATCTTTATCTTAATTACTAGTTTTTTTAATTATAGTGATGGCATATTAGTATAATTAAGGTTTTTTTTATAAACATATTTCTTAAGTATGATTTAGATTTCTTAAAAACCTATTTTTTTTAAAGTATGATTTAGGTTCTTTACGATAATTGTAACGTCATTATGATAATTTATTTATTTATTATCATTAATATTATTTTAATAGTTAATTTCTAAAGTTTAAATGTGTGATGAAATTGTTTATTTCTTTATGATAATTACCATATCATTTTGCTGTTTTTTTAAATGTGCTATGCTTTTTTTCTTTATGACATTATTATATCATTATGATATCTTCTTCTTTATGATAATTACTATATCATTATGATTTTTTTTAAGTTTTAAAGTGTTTCATATTTCTTTACAATATTTATTTAATTTTTTTATATGTTCGTTGTAAATTTTATTTTAATGACTAACTATTAATTATAATGAATGTTTTTCATATATAATACAATTAATATCAGTTATAGTTTTTTTAATAATAAAGCAAGTAAAATGGTCTTTTTTTCCTTTTTATAAAAGATTTGTTTAGTTTTATATTTTTTTAGAGATTTTTTCTTTCCTTTTTTAATCAATTTTTTTATCTGTTTAGTTTCAATTCTTGATAAAAGGATAATATACTCTTTATAAATAATAATTTAGATATTCATATAAATAAAATAAAAAATTATTTTTTTAATCATAATCTTTAATTTAGATATTTATATAAATAATCCTATTTATAATGGAAAAGTGTACTGGAACGGGACCAGTCACCGACTCAACAAATATTGACGGGCCATCAATAAATTTGGGACGTCACATATGTGGTAATATGGTAGTCGCTGTTTCTCTTCAGAATCAGTCCAATCAATTGTTGTAGCATATTTGGCAATTTGACACGGAAAAAAAAAAAAAAAAGTTTTCACACTTTTTCAAAAAATAAAAATAAAGAAAGAGTTATGATTTACCCCAGCATTGTAGATGAATCCTTCATGAATTGTACTGTTTATTTATCCAACTCAACTACTTCAGACTTAAAATCTTATCGAGGAGAATAAGCGTTAGTTAGTTATGAAACCTATTAATACCATGGCATGTCTACATGAGTATGCGAATTAATATTAAGGTTGTGTGGTTTTTTCTTATAAATTTCTTGATGATCTTACCTTTTGACTCTTATTGTTCTCGGTGAAATAGAATCAGGGCGTCTAAATAATAACACCGTGGTGGTGGTGGTGGTAATTGGACATGGACACGAGAAACCCTTCATGCATTATTAATGGTGATAGTAAAGCCACGCAACTGCCAACTAGCCACCTCTCGCTAGAAGTGAGTCATGAAACCCTTTGTTCACGCAATTCCCTCCTCGTTGGACCCAAAAAGTAGTTGCAATGTGAGCCACATATATAGGATTAGAGTAGAGATGCAATGTACCAAAAACTGTAAGACAAACAACACATAAGTCTCATCACTCACAAAGTTCGCGAGTTGTTTTAGTCAGACTTGAACCGATCGTAACGTTGCAATAAGAATCAACACGGCCAAGTCATTATCTTGTAATTAAGCCGCATTTGCATCGGTAGATCGGAACAATGAATTCTGTCGAACTATTCTCACCGGTTTTTTTTGGTTCTGCTTTCAATGATAGAGTAGTCAGCGACATCATCTTCGTACGTTCTTCACCTAAACACATGACTAGCGTGAACTATCCAATTTACAATAAAGATGAGGTCCTCAAAGCGAAAAGCCAGACAATTCATCAACAATGAATTCGAAAACTTCCTTCACTTTCCGGGCCAGTGGTCCATACTTTCAGTTACTACAAGTTGTCTCTGATATAGGACTTGTCGGCCAATAAGTGGAAATTAGAGGGGTTAATTATCTTTCTATATATTAAAAAGGGCAACAAGAGTAGGTGAACATTGAATATATATATATATATATATATATATATATATATAGAGACACAAAGACAAGTGGCCTAGAACTCTAGACAAGGAATCAGCTATCCAAGAATCTAAAACCTACACCTTTTTTTTTTTTTCCCTTTAATTAAATACATTCAGCATATACATTCAGCCTTTAATTAAGAATCGGAGCAGTCTCTGTTTCCAGCAAATGGCGATGATTGGTATACGTCCTTGAGTTTTGGTCTCAGTCGAAAGAACTGAAGCCAGAGCCCTTTGGAAAATGTTCGTGGTGAAAGGGATCGTCAACGCCGTGCACGGAGCTCAACCTAGGAGAGTAGTTCCAGCCTGTCATCTGCTTCAAGTCATGGTCGTTTGATCTCATGCTAGTTTCCTCTTTGAACTTCAGGAAGAACATCGATGACCAGTAATCCTTTGCCAAGTTCTTCAATGGAGATTTATAAACAAAAATAATTTAAAAAAAAAGGGGAGAATATCTGGACACCGATTCACCACATGTTATGCATTCCGAAATGGAATCTAATTGAAGTTTCAAAAGGGGCCAACAGATTACCTACCGTTTTCATCAACTGTATTAGCTCATTTAATGCATTGCGAAAAAGGTCTGGGTCTGCTAGGTTCGAAGTAGTTAAAATTTCTTGTCGGCTCCGATGAGAAATGTTCACCTCCATTGTAGCCCCTGTATGGTTTAAGAAAGTAAAATAAGCTGTCTGATGAAATATGCCCCATATGATTTGGAACTTGGAAGAGCAAAACACAAGCTTGGAAAAACACGAGACTCTAGTAAGAGTAGTCTAAGGACACCAACTTCAATCCCATAGAGCACCAACACACGCGGTGGTAATCTTTTAATTTTAAAGACTTCCCAATAAAAGAATGACAATTTATATGCCACGTAAATTCGTAAGTTGGGATATTAAAGTTGGTGTCCTTAGCATTTCTCCTCCAATAAATACATACCATGTAGTGACTAGCCTGTCCAAGAAATTTGATTTTCTTCTTTAAGTACAAAAACACGGTACAAATTATTGCAAAGTTTTTTTCTTACAAAAAAATTGTTACAGACCTGCTTTTATGTACTCCTCAATAATATGCCGGGCCATGTAAATCCTTCTAACGGGGTCCTCTAGAGGTATTTTACCAAGTTCATGTACTTCATCGTAAAAATGCACATTCTCTCCTGCCAAACAACTGTGAATCAGAAGGAAAAACGAGACGGGAATTATATATATGTCCCAAACAACACTTTTTAAAATTTCTTTTTCTCCAAATGCAGGATTATAAAACTACGGGAAAATGTAAATTCCATTTGTCCCATACATGGAAAAACTTGCATATTCTCTCTTTGCTTGGCTTTGGAAAACAACCACTTTATGGCCCACGTCTTTCTTTGCCACTTTCAAAACCATATTGCCATGAGAAAAATAATTCCATCAAAATAGGATTGAGAATAGGGAGAATAGAACACCTATCTGCAAACGCCATGAAGGATTGGCGGAATCTCTTATCCAGAAGAAGTTTATCTAGAGGTTCGCTAGGATTTATTGCTGCGGTTGGTTCCAATTGCAATAGTAGTCCGCTGTCAGGTATGCCCAAAGCTTTACCCATTGTTTCAAATTCGAGAGGTTCCCTCCTCCTCAAGCTGATTTGAGAGAGCAAAGGTTGTGAACTTGATATAGAGAACAAAGTTGATACAAGAATACCAGCCTGAAAATTATACACAAGGCGTTAGCCGATATACACAAACTCAAGACTTTTAACACTTGTGGAGTAATATGAAAGATACAAAATGAAACTGGTATATTTTCATACCATAACCAGCAGAAGAAATCTGGAAGCAACTTGAAGCCATGAGATATCATCATGAATTTCATTCAAAATGTAAGCAGCGACCCAAACTCCTGGAAACAATAAGCAAGCCGGTTAAGAGGCCAACAAGTGATGATGCTTAATAATAATAAATCAACATATTCCCACTAATAAAATAACTATTATGTCAAATGACATATCTGGATGAAATTAGATAGCCCAATTAGTCGGGTTCTCCTTCATTCTTACAGGATATGAATATGCATTTCTAACAGCCTAGAGATGATTTTGATGCCACACATTTGTTCTTCTGGATTTTAACTGTATCTTTGCTTCATCTCTTAGACAAAATATCTCAAGCACTAGTAACAGAAATATGGAAAATGCCTACATTTCTCCAACAATTGAACCGAGCTTAAGAAGTATGATTTCTTGCAACAACCTTGAAAACCATCTTAGAACCAATTTGTAAGACTAAGGAAACTGTAGTTAAGTCCATGCCTTTGTTATTAGACTATCTGTCAACGACATTATATGCAACAGATACCACTGTTGATTTATATCAAAAAAGCTAATTAACTTTGTGACCGAAAGCTAAAGAATTTTAAGAGCCCAGAGAGAAATCTACCAATGGATGAGGCTGAAACGAGTATTCCATGCCAGAGGTCTCTCAGTTCATCAAACCTGAAATCGATATGTCGTATGGCTCCAGTGAAGCCAACCAAAGCAATAATATAAAGTGTGTGAAGGGACACAACCGGAATTATCCACTGAAACCCCATGTGACACCGATAATTCAAAGGTTTTCTGACATGCATAACTGCAGTAAAAAAGAGAATACAAATGTTAAAAACAATAAAAAGTCCTGAACATCTAGCAGGAAATTGTGACTGATATTTTAGTATGAATAATAACCTTCGATGATCCTAAAGGCTGTTAAACATGGGGAAAAAAAAAAAAGCCTGCTCCAATTTTTTGTCTAAACTAACGCCTATTTTGAAAATGGTCCTTACACGCAGCTCCGGCGATCCATGGCAAGAGAATTAGCGGAAGAAAAACATAAGATCTGATTGGTGGTAGACACCTCCTGAAATATTGACATCAGAGAATAAGGAGCAACCCAATTTCATTCATAGTTCATTCACCTAAATCAATAACAATCTCTCAACTATATAACTGTGTGCTTACTTGACGAAAATGTAATAGAGTTGGAAGGCCTGCGCTATGCGACAACTCAGCAGCAAACCGAAACCAAATGGCCCTTCAATCCAGACTGCAAGCACAAGACACTTCAAAGGAACTTCTTTAAACAAGACCAGAGATTAAGTAGAATGTAACAATGAAAAACTCAACAATTTCAAAAGGGCAGTGAATAGATAGATAACCTGCCCACAGATAGCAAGACTGCCACCAATGCCTCTTCTTGAATTTCAAGAAATTGATGGAAAGCTGCGCAAACACAACGCAGTTCAGAAATTGCGAAATGTGAAATTCGAAATGCGACGAACCGATCAATAGCAAACCGAAAAGAAATACAGGGCCTAAACCTACCAGAATTGACAATAAAAGGTTAAAACTAGCAAAGACTTGAATGGTTGGAATCCAGAAGCCACTGCCTTTGGAACGAGGGATTTTGTGAACTGCAAAGGGCAATATTAACCGTGACAGAAGCCTGGGAGAAACACCAACAAATTAAAAACAAAAAAACAAAAACGGATATCAATTAAGGTTTCAGACTGAAAAAATAAATTATATAAATAGAATAATACTTCTCCTCAAACTCATGCCCAACTGGGTTTTGTTAAAAATCAGGCTAAATTAACAACTTAACGTTATTCACATTACTGCTGCAATTAAAACTTGCATAAACAATTTTCAATTTGAGTTTCAAAAATTAAAAGCCTGCCCATTTAAACGGCTAAAGAATTGAATTCAACTTGATCAGAGAGAGACCCAGTTGAGTTCCATTAACGAAAGAACAAATACAAGACAGAAATAAGGGGGGAAAAAAAAAGCCCAGAAAGAGGAGAAATACAGAATCATGGAGATGGAGGAGATGGCAATGGCTATGTAGTCGCTGGGGCAGCCACCTTCCACTGCACAGCCTCCTGCCATTGCATGTGTCTTCTCTAGCTTTTTTGCTTCTAAAACAGATCAAATCATCTCTCTCTCACACTCTCTCTCTCTCTATATCTCTCTCTTTCTCTCTCTCTCTCTATCTATCTTTGTGTGCGGGGGTGGATTTGATTGATCTAATAAAGTCGATTCATCGGTTTCATAGAAGAAGTTGAGGAGACCAAAGTGACCTTTCTCCAACTTCGGAGCAGCCGATTTCCATGCATGTTTGACTAAATGACTTCTTGGGGGAAAAAACCCAGTGGTCTTTTTTTTAAAACCTTAAATTACCAAAAAAAAAAAAAAGATTAATCTCGTATGTGTAATTTACTCTTTAAATTTTAAATTAATCTCCCTTAAAATTTTACACAACAATATCTCAAAAAAAAAAAAAAAAAACAAAAACAAACAAACAAACAAAAGCTTTATAAAAAGAAATGTTATAAAAAAAAAAAAAAACAAAGGAGGAATAAATTTTATTTTATTTCTTATATTAAACTTTTTAATAAAAATAAATGATAAAAAGACCATGTAACCATATTTATTTTTTAATGCAATACAAAATTCGTATATCAAGTAAATTTAGAATTTGGGATAGGAAAATCACTTTTTAAGATAATGCTATTTTGAAGGGGTTTATAGCTAAACAACCTTTTTTATATTAACTTTTTTAATAAATGGGTAAAGTTTTTAAAAATTAGTTAAATGGTTTAAGTTTTTAAAAATTAGTTAAAATGCATATATTTCTTAGAATTGTTAATCAATTTTGTAAATGATCAATCACTGATTGATCATATTTTATAGTTAATCATTAATTAACCATTGATTAATCATCGATTGACTATCAGTAAATCATTAATTGACCACGGTCAGTCATTGATTGACTATCAGTCAATCACTGATTGACTATCGGTCAGTAACTAAATATGATAATATAACTTACAAATTTTTATAGTCAATCACTGATTGACAACAAAAAAATCACTAATTGATCATTGGTTAATCACTGATTAACTAATGGTCAGTTATTGATTGGCTCTAGTATGATCAGTTAAATATGATAATATTTAACTGATCAGTTAAATATTACTAATGGTCTAGCATAATCAGTTATTGATTGGCTCTAGCATAATCACTAATGGTCAGTTAAATATGATAATATAACTTACAAATTTTTATTGTCAATCACTGATTAACAACAAACAAATCACTAATTGATTCTTACACTATATCCTTTGTAATAGCAGGAGGTAATCTGTTATTGCGCCCCAAGCAGGAGCGGCATAACATTGGACATAGCATTCGAGGTAAGTACAACTCCGCCTATAACATAGGCCTTTTGTTGTATACTTACTCAAGTATGATGAATGAATGCTGTTAGTATGTGAGGAATTGCCTAATCCTGCACTGCTTTAAAAATCCTGTGCAGAAATTTCCTGTTTTCCTGCCTAGTTTTTAAGATTCAGTTTTACTTTAAAATGGGTTCCGAATTTGAAAAAGTTTTCTTCGTAAAAGTTGTAGATCTCGCTGATTCCTACAACTTTTGTGTTTTACTCAAAATCTAGTTATGCCCTTAAATGACTCATTTTCCTTGTTGAATCTGCCTGGCCGTGAACACTTGACTGATCAGACTAGGCTCGGGTTTTACTAAAAACTGAGGCAGTTGGAGCCTTATTTTTTAAAGCTGTCTATGCTGTCCCTATGATTTTCCCTTTTCTACAACTTTGTAGTTTTAACTTTCTTCAAATTCGGCTTCTAAAGGCCTCAAAATCTGGTTTCCAGATTACTGCCCTGTAGGGGTCCGAACTGGCAGCTTCCTTTTTGTTATGGTTTTTACATAAAATTTCATACACACTACCTCAAACGGTTCAAACTGTGAGCTTACAACAAGCATGCAATGTATTCCTATCGTTTTTCTTTCCATGCAATCGATTAACAACATACAACTTACACATAAACCTAAACGGCAATTTTTACCATAGTTAGGGTTTTTGGGGTTATTCAAAACCATTATACATCATACATCACTAATCTCATTTCCATACATCCAAAATCATTCTTGAACATATTGGGGACATATAACAAACATATGATGAGCATACACCCTTAGCACATAATTTCTAGAGCATAAATCAAAAACACATATAACCACATAAACAAGCTCTTTAAAGCCCTATACAAGCACATACTCAGTACTCTTGAACCATTACATAAAAAAGATAGAAGATGAGCTAATGCTCTTACATCCAATTCTTGAAATACATGTAAAAATCTTGCTCCAAAACTTAGTAGAAAACTTAAGAGATTGAGAGGGTTTACCTCTAGGTTTTGGGAGATGATTCTCAAGCTTGGATCCAACAATTTCTTCTTGTTTTTCTTCTCCAAAAAATCCGACCAAAATTTTTTTTTTTTTCTCCTTCTCTTTGCTCGACCCTCAAGGGAAGAGTGAGACTAGAGAGTGAACTAAACTTTTAGAGTGAAACTAAATGGTTCAATGTCCTAACAGATCACCTATTTATAGGTGATTTTGATCTCTTTACAAATTGCATATTAATCCCCCAAAAGTGAAATATTTGCCCAAAATTCCATGCAAGGTGGCCGACCATGAGGTGATAACTTGGTGGGCAAGCATATTCAATAATTCAATGGTCAGCTTTTTGTAATACTTTCCATAATTTTCTAAAAATCCAAAATTACTTAATTATTTGGTTTGTTTCCTAAAGTGCAGTCCATTTTTATACTAATATGAATATTACCAATAATGTTTTCAACTAATAACAGTACTATTATATTGAACTGCAATTCAAAATTCATCTGTGCTTAACTGGACTGTGTAAAAATTTTTTCTTTGGGACTTTAAGGCTCTTGGCCTTATTACTCTAAATATTGTGCTTGATTTTCCTATAATAGTCCCGTACCTTATTTTCAATTCCGTATTCATAATTATAGTTTTTTACAGTATAATTTCATACTGTTTATTATACTGCAGTACCGTTTCGATCATATCTTAGATTTTCCTGGTCAAACTTTGATCGGAATAAAATCATATATAAATCCTAATTCTGTCTAGCATAATCAGTGACTAAACAAGTGTAAAAAGATGTCAATTTTGAAGAAGTCTAACATGAGAGTTAATAATTAATTAACTAATGGTTAATAATAGATTGACCATTAACATATCAAAACACGAGAAAACACATAACAATAAAAAAAAAATTGGATCGAAACACTTTTTTTTTTTTTTTTTCTAAAATTGATTAACAAAAACCCAGAAAATCATAGAAACCAACATGAAGAGAAAATGAAACAAGCAAAAACAAAAGGACAAGTCAATAATCTTGCATAAAACCTAGTTTAAAATCGAATTTCACAAAAATAAATAAATAAATAAATAAAGCAAACGAAAAACAAAAAACAAAAAACAAACATTCAAATTTCAATTGCAATTCAAATAATGAACTGAAATCGAACAAACACGAAGAAAAACACAACGACGGCCGAGAGAGAAATGGGTAGAGGAAGAAAAAGAAAGTTGGGAGAGAGAGGAGAGAGAGAGAGGGAAAGTGTTTGGGGAAAATGAAAATTGATTAACAAAATATAAATATTAGGTCATTTAACGAATTAAAAAAAGTTATGATATCTATTATATTAAATAATAAATATTGATCACCCATCCTAATTTTCCTATTTCTACTGCTAAATTTATCAAATACTGTAAAGTATAGCAAATGACAAATCTGGAATTTGATTAGAAATTGAATTTGATTACTCTTTTTTACTTGTTACAATATTGTCATTCAAAAATTAATCTAAATACTAAAAATTTACTTTTATGAATTTTCAAAATTTAATAACAATGATAAAGTGAGAGTGATTTTAAAATTAAGGACCATTATTGAGAATAATCTTAAAATAAATTAAAAAGAAAAAAGAAAAAAGTCTACATGACTCAATGGAATCATTATTTCTCTTTAAAATGATAATTTTTCATAAAAATCTGTTATGGAGGTAATTTTCTTCTTTTATTTTTCTTGCTTCCAAAAATCTCAAAACTTCATTACACTTCGCATGCTCTGGTGATGATATAAAAAAAAATTTCTTCTTCTTCTTTAATTTTTATTTAGTTTTTAGTTTTTAGTCACATGCCATTATAAATTTTTTTAATAGTGAGATAGATTGCAGGAAGAATTCATTTTGAAAGGTGTCAACAATTCGTTACTCTAAACGGTTAGATTTTCATTAAATTTATTCACACTCCGATATGGCATTGATATAACATAACATGATGGAAGAACAAAAACGCATTTTACTGATGCAAATTCCATATTACTAATATAAATATAAATATATATATATATACACACACACGTATATATATATATATCAGGAACAATGAAAAATTTCATTGCCAAGATATGTCCATCTACATTACTCTCCTTGTACACACCAATCCAAGGCCTATAAAAGGGGAAGTAGAAAAAACTCCGCAAGCCTAAAAAAAAAAAAATGTAACTATCTTGTCTCCAATCTACATTGCCTCCTCTTGAACGCAACTCTATGTCCTAAACCACGAACAGCACCACACCACCAAGCCTTCTCGTCCGGGGGGATTTCGCAAAGACGGAAAACACGAAATGCGGCTTAAAAACAGCAAAACCATTTGCTCTGCGATCCAAAATGCACATTTCAGACCAAACCTTCAACAACAAGAAATAACAACAAAGCCTGAATTGCAGCAATAAGGAGTCTACCTTTTGGGGGTACTTGTGGTTGCCGGTTTTCTTAGGGGCAGAATATTTGGAAGGAGATGTTACATTCGCACCACCACCACCACCGGTTTTCTTTTCATCTCTAGCCTTGTTGAATATCACGGTGAATCCGTCCGCCGAGGCCGGATCATTCACATCCCACTCCCCAAATTTTGGAAGAGGCCTATCATTCTCATGCTGCTGATTATCAGGCACAACAAACAGAAACATTCTTTTGAGTTCATGGGAAAGTGAGGATTTTCCTAGAAAAGTCATTCCAAGAAAATGCACTAGGGAAGAACTTAGCAATATGAAAAACTATGCCCTTTAAAGTTCATTTGTACCACTCTCATACATGTAAACAGATCATTATTCCTTGTGTTTCCATTTCTGGAATATTAAATGAACACCCAACAGTTCCTGTCTATACCAATCCAAGGTTCCCAAAAATCATTACCAAACAAAATTCTACCTTTTTCATTCCATTCTCACACAAAAGAACAAAAACCCAATTTTTATTTGTTCAAATCTAATTGAAATCAACCCATTAAACGCACAAAAGAAAAGAACCCAGTATTTCTGATCAAACAAAAATCGACCCAGAAATCGTTACAGAGGAAAGAAAGAAACAACAGGAAAAGAAAAAAACAAAAGGGATCTAGTTAGATTCTTACCGAAGCCATGATGAAGAAATGGGAGGGGAAATCGAATATCCGAGGAAAAGGGATTGTCGAAGAAGAGAAGATATAAGAAAAGAGAGAAATGATTCAGTGAGGAACAACGTGGTTGGGGATGATAGGGAAAAAAGAGACAAACAGCCATTTTAAAGGGGGGACCTGAGAGTTACCCACTTGAAACAACAACAACAACAACGTTATTCTGTTTTACCTTTCCCTCCCCCACCAACACGAGTTGTACTCGTCTTCCACACGGAAACACATTAACGAGTTTTTTTTTTCTTTTTTTTTTTTGCCCTTTTGAATTTTATTTTTTTAACCCAAAAAAAAAAAGGCAAAAAACGACGAAAACAAAACAAGAAAACCCGAACCCAACGTTTTAGTCAGGTGCGAGACAGATTATGACCGACTGATAAAAGTCGTTGGCTTTTGGACCAAGCCCATCGGTTTTGTAGGAAAATATTTTAACGTTTTTTTTTTGCCCCCTCAAGTAAAATATTTATTTTAAATGTTGTGATTGTAAACATAATCTAACTATAAAATCATACATTAGTATATTATAAGGTAAAAAAAAAAGAAGTATCTTCAATATTATATTGTCATGCAATGA
The DNA here is from genome assembly GCA_025413025.1 of Ficus hispida. Classification (NCBI taxonomy): domain Eukaryota; kingdom Viridiplantae; phylum Streptophyta; class Magnoliopsida; order Rosales; family Moraceae; genus Ficus; species Ficus hispida. Next base: position 2,060,816 of record CM046371.1, on the reverse strand, counting down.
ATTTGATTAACCATAATTATTTTTGAAATCTTATTAACTTTTATTTAACGTATTTTCTAACCACGCATTAATGAAAATAGTAGGTACAATTGTATTAAGTTTACATCTATTATTTTTTATGCCAAAATTTTGAAGTATTTTTTCTTTTTAAAAAATGTGAATTATTTTGGTATTTTATAACTATACATTTTATAACCGTGTAAAGTCTAGAATCATTCTTGGACTATATCAACAGACATGTATGGTATGTTAATAAGTGTATTAACATTCAAACTCTTTACGCGCCTACTATACGTCAAAGGTGGTTGACCCAACAAATACTATGGTGGAGAAAAGTATTTATTATTAAAAAATTCCAGTCAATATCGGAAAAAGAATGTCAAAAGTATGAAAATATAAATGTTACGAAAATCAAGATCAAAGACATTTTTTTGGCAGGCTATGTTTGAAAGAACCATCTCCAAGACTTTTTCAAACTTTTTTTTGGAGGCAAATATCAAGTCCCTCTAGAGAAAGAAACGTTATTGTTACATGTATAGCAGATAGCTGATTATTCTCATTCTCAATTTTGGTTCGATGAGCTCGATTCATAGCGCCATATAATCCCGCCCACCAAGTTGTTCACAGCATGTGAAGCCATAGGTACGATCACGCTGGAAGATAGAATGGTCGCGTAGCCATACACAAGGCCAACGAAAGTTGCCCTGAGAAGCTTAAAAAGATTAGAATCACAAATAGGAAAGCTTCCGCCCTCCGGAGATTAAGAATTTCATTCTAGTACAATACTGTAACTCTATAGACTTTGGAGAAATCACATTTTGGTCAGATTGTTAGAGTTAGAGAGGAGATCAATACGAAAATTGGTTACGTGGGGATGAAGGACAAGTAAAGGTTAGTAAATTAGACAAATAGAAGAAGTATCTCCAGTCGAGCTTAAGGCACAAAATAGGTACCAGACAGCAAAGGAGTACTTCCGGCCACCTCCGATGTGTAGAACACCAAAAATGGCAGCAACCACCAAGACACTCTTCCAATCGAATCCAAAAAGTGGCAACAACGCACCACGAAAAAGAAGTTCCTGTGCAATAACAATGCAATATCTGTTTTAACTTTGCTCAAGAGAAGAAACCCTGTTGTGAAAGTATACACATTTATATACATATATTTTTTGCTTGCCTCGCTAATCCCAGGTAAAAAGGCGACAACCAAGTAATCCAACGGCTGTAGCAAAGCAAGGACCTGTATTCAAAAACATGATATTGTCAGCAGCACATACACCGGGATGAGCAAGAGCAGCAGCTTTGGGATAAGATCCAGGTATTGTACATGATCTGAACTAGAATTTCTTTTCAACAGAAGCTTATATTCCCGGAGCATTTGATTTATCACTGATACATGATTATCCACCCAATAAACTATATATACCAAGATCCTATGAGTTCCTAAAGAGACTCTAAAAGAATACGAAATGAAGCTTACCTGCTGATTGGCAGCTTCACTAGACTCGGCAAATTCTGGCCATGTTTTCAGTAGTAGATATCGGCACGACGATATCACTACTACTAATCCTGTAATCAACTCAAGATGCCACATCTCAAAATCAACTGCACACAAGCGGAGAAAAATAAAAAATAAAAAATAAAAAATAAAAACAGTGGTGCCATTTAAATGATCAGCAAAAATTACACATATTACATGATCAGCATTACCACATTTGATTAGTTTCTCCACGTTAATCTGTAAAGATATACAGTCTCATTGTCAAATATTATATGTCGGATATTCCTTCTAAGAGAACAAAAATTTTATAACTTTTCGAATCACAAATTTGTAACAAGAGAAGTGCAAATTCATACATGATACTATTGAAGAACAGTCGAGAATTGGCAATCCCTCTGTTGAGGCAAAATGTGATACCTACCCAAAAATTCAAAAAACATTATGCAAAAAGGGACTTGGTAGAATGCCAAGCTAGCATAGTGTTGAAAATGTAAATCTACCTGCCGAAGCACTACACCCAAAGCAGCTATCAAGCCGGACGTAACGGCACATGCCTGAAACACCTTACCCCTTGAAGGAACGGTATTCAATTTCTGCCCAACTGAATCATCTGAAGCGTTCAGCTTGTTGTCGTCTTGACCATCCTCATCTTTAGGAGAAATGTCAGCAACACTTTGGCTAGTTTTTCCAGCCTTTTTCGGTTTATTTGCCGAGTTCCGTCTTGCAGAAGACATAGGGCAGAAGTTTAGCCCCTGAAAACAATACAGCATGTGTATAAAAGGAAAAGAAAACAGAAAGAAAATTACAACTGAACTTCTCGAATTCATTGATAAAAAATTGAGAAGTTAGAATCTTACATTGACTGATCTGGGATATAAAGTCTTTTGCATATCATAGATGACTTTAAATTTCCCACCTGATCACACAGTCCAACTTTCAATCTTCACCAAATTCAGAAGAAGAGGACACATCCAGATATATATAGATAGAAAAGACAAAATAAATTTTGAGTTTTGAGCTCATTTCTTACTTTTACATTCTTAAACCACAAAAGAGAAACCCAAAAGTTTATATTTTTCAAAAAAAAAAAAAAAAACCATAATCTATACAAGTAATTTCCATTATATATACTAATAATTTCAGGACAACCTAGGCACCAAAATAATAATAATAATAATAATAGAGAACTAACTCATAAAGGTTGAATTTCTCCAAAGCAAGGAATTTGAGGAAGCATCCATGGCTCCGGTCCACCAATGGTTTACAGTGAGCGAACCCATTAGTGAAAACAGCTTCCAATTCCAAGTGGATTCTTCAAATTAACCATTAAAATAATTAAAAAAAAAAAAAGATAAATTGAGAAAGAGTAAGAAACAAATGGAAACCAACCTAGAAAAGCTCTTTTGAAGAATTACGAGGCTTTCTTTGTGCTTTGTAGTTAAGGTGACCTTCCAATAAAAGAAGATTTGGGTACGTGCTCGGAAGCACTTAAAGCGCCGGAGCTCAAGTAAGTCCTCCGTCGGACAGACAACCGACGACCACAAACGTTAACGACTCCTACCACGATAACGTTATAAAATCGTTGATTAATTTCTCTTTTTTTTATTGTTTTAGCTTTTGTTTTTGTTGTTGGAAACCATGTTCCCGTAGAGAAATCAGATGTCGTTTTAACCTTTGAAAGCTGCCGTTCGTTCGTGAACAAAAGGGACATGGATCATATTTACCCCAAAAAAAAAAAAAAAAAAAGTCGACATATGTCACGGCATTAGTCGTTTATGTAATTAAGGGTTAGTTTGAGGTGTAAGTTTGAGTTAAGATTTTTAAGTTTTAATAATAATTTTTATTGATATTTTTAGAAAAAATAAAAATTTTTTTCAAAAAAAGACAAAATTAATGAGTGTAAACTTACATCCCAACGGGAGCTAAATAACATGAAATCGTTTGTTTTCCAGAAGTTCCTGTAGTTTGTAAGTCGATATCTTGATGTGGTTAAGTAAGACAACATATCTTTCAGCTTAAGATTTAACTTTCTTTTAAAACGACACGTCGTTTTAATGGAAATTTTGGTTTTATGTCGTTCAACAGTTACTCTACTATCAGAATACGACGTATTCAAGAAAATTTCCTGTCACTTATTTACAAAACGATTTGTCGTCCACTGTTCCAAATTCCCTGTCGTTTGATCCAACAACAGACGACAAGTTGGAACACCCTGGAAAGTATGATGTCGTTTTATCTCAAAAACTGCATATTAGTGCATACCATTTAAAAAAAATAAAAAAAAAAATGCCATGCAAAACGTATCTAAAACATGAGAAACTATTCAATACAAAACGATTTCACAGTTCACTTTTAACATACGTGAGAAACTAAAGTCCAATAATGCTGAAACGGTATAGTCTGCAGAGCATTCTCCACAGGCGCATTTCATAGGGATCGGATTCTCTGAAACCTTAAAATGTGATTCCAGAGGATCAACAGCGCTTATGAACATGTTACTAAAAAAATTAACAGAAAAAAGAATGGGGAAAAAAAAATTTTTGACAACTATATTATGTATCTATCATCTATGATACAGTTGATGAGGGCTAGAATGCGGTAGCACAATCACGATCACGATCACAATCGATGAGAAAATTGGTTACAAAATGGTTGCCAAAAGCCATATATGCAACAGAAGACAATAGGCAATAACACCTAGCCTTGCTCTGGGACGACTCATCAAAACCCTACCACCAGATACCCTGCATACATATCAACAAATAAACATCATTTTCACTCCTAATCAGATGAAGTCCTTGATACTAAATAAAGACGCTAGATTGCAATCAAGACGGTAATATATGGAACTGTGGCGGCGTTTGGTATTAGGCAATCTTTAGATGGGAATGGGAGTCTTCTCATATTCTCATGTTTGGTACAAGAATTAAAAATTTTTTGGATTCACATAGAACGTTAAAGGGAACGTTTGTGAGGGCATAAAACATAAAATTTAGCACCATACCAAATTCCATCAATACGATCTGCAATCAACTTCCCTTGTCTTGGAACGAGACCCGAGGTGTTTAGAGACTTGAATACATGACCTGGGAAAGGAAGAGAAGGAAAAGGTTATGAAAATCTTTTCCAAGCTTGGGAAACTCTATGAGATGATAGGAAACGTCAAAGGACACAAACCTTTGTCCTCATCAGTTTCTTCGTTGTTGACTAGACGATTGGACTCTAAATCAACATCGAGTGCCAGATGGTCAGCTGAACCCTTTCGCATGGTACGCACGTGGGCTGCTGATGGTACAGGAGATATTGTAGTCTTTCCAACTGGTCCCTATAAACATTAAAAGCGAAATGTTTAGATATGCAGCTCCTATCTCTTCTGCAAAGTACAGCTACGGCACATGTTGATGACCCAGGCATAAACTTATACATAAATGCATATTGATCTATATGATAGAGAGTGGCTTCTATTTTTCAAACAAAAGATTTCATCTAGGAAAGTCACATTAATCACCAAATAAAGAAACTAGTGAGCAAGAATTAGGAATTTGACGCAATGCATTCATAAGTTGACATAACCATATGCAACTAACACAAGCTAAATAGTTGAGATCTAATAAAATAAAAAATTAAAACATAGGAATATTACCGTATCTTCGATTTCTGATATTTCTGGTCCAGTAGGCAATGAAGGTGCTTCAAAAAGGCTCCTTTCTTGGAGAATCTCAGGCTGAGCACCCCTGCCATGAAGGGAATCTTCGAGGAATTTAACTTTGGTGGATAATTCTTCCACAATCTTCTGGCTTCCGGCCAACTTGCAACCAAGATCCTGGGCATTTGATTGTGAGCTTTCGTACTCCGTTAACAGATACATAACCCGCCTCTCTAATAATGAAAGAGGTCCCTTAACACCAGTAGAATTTTGGTCCCCAAAACTATCCCCTCCTAACATAGCTATAATCTTCTCCAAACCAAGCATGAGTTCAGGTAGTTCATTCTTCATCTTTTCCATAACTTGTTTATCTCTGACATGGTCTTCAATTTCCTTCTTCAGCTGCTGGATTTCAAGCATCTGCGTCTCAAGGTTTGACTGTAACTTTTCTTTCTTGCCAGATAGTGAATTTATCTGATGTTGCATGCCAGTGACATAATCAATTATGTTAAAGAGCTTCCTCACGTGAGTTGAATTTTGGGGCTCCAAGTCTCCTAATTCGGGCTCTACTATGGGAATCTCGATGTCTCTGATCTTGTCGAAGAGGGTTTTGATTTGGGAGGCTGACAGGAGGGAATCTTCAGACTCTAAAACAACAAAAAGGGGAAATAACTAATTAGAACTCTGCTGAAAAAAAAAATCCAAACTTATTATTCACCATAAAAGAGAAAAAAGACCTTGTTCTTTCATCAATAAGGAATTGTTCAATGACGAAACTTTGGCCTCTCTTTCCTTTAACGTAACCTCCTTGGCCTGATAGTCCTCTATCAAACGCCCCATCTCGCTGCACGAGTTCCGTAATGCTTCTACGTCTGCCTCTCTTTCCTTTAACTTAACCTCCTTGGCTTGATATTCCTCCATCATATGCCTCAGCTCATTGCACGCGTATTGTAATGATTCTACTTCTGCCTCTCTTTCCCTCAACTTAATCTCATTGGCTTCATATTCCTCTATCATAAGCCTCATCTCACTGCATGAGTTTTGTAATGCTTCTACCTCTGCCTCTCTTTCCCTTGACTTAACTTCCTTGGCTTGATATTCTTCTATTGAAAGCCTCAGCTCGCGGCATGAGTTTTGTAATGCCTCTATTTCTGCCTCTCTTTCCTTTAACTTAACCTCCTTGGCTTGATAACCTTCTGTTGAAAGCCTCAGCTCACTGCATGAATTTTGTAATGCTTCTACTTCTGCCTCTTTTTCCTTTAACTTTATGTCCTTGGATTGATAATCCTCTATCATATGCCTCATCTCGCTGCACGAGTTTTGTAATGCTTCTACATCTGCCTCCAACTCGGAAACCGTATTTTGTTTCAGATCCCGTTCTTCAAGTGCTTTCTCATAAGTTGTCATAGCTTCTTTCAGACTGTTCTGCAAATCTACAATTGTTGACGCTGCCACATTAGTAGTGCTCTCAACCTGCTCATGCAGGGCTTTAGCTTTTCTGCTAGCGAAGGATAACAACTCTGCTGCTTTACCACATTTGCTGCCTTCATCAATTCGATGAGCATCTTCCAAGGGGACTCCACCAATTTCTCCTAGGGAGGAAGCATTTCTCAGTTTTTCCAGCTCAGGAACAGAACTCAGCTCCAACAAGTAGTTCTTTACTTCAAATTGCAGTTCTCTTGTCACATCGGTACAGGCAGATAATAAAGTGATCACATCATTTTCTAATAGGGCAATGGTATTTTCTTGTTCCTTTTTGTACTCTTCTAGACTATTTACTTTCTGTTTCAAAGACTTAACGTGCTCAAACACAACCACCATTTCATCCCTTGTTACCTGTAGTTTCCTCAAGAGGGCTGCAATAAACTCATCGATAAATGAAGAGTAACGTCCAAACCTTTCAGCAAGAATTTTGTTTCTCAATCGGAATCCTTCGACAGTCTTCCCAAACGACCAAACATGGTCACCATCTACAACACTGATCTCGCCGTTATCGTTTTCGTGGTTGAAAGCATCATCCAGACTGTGTACAAAAGATTTTGTGGCATGTACATCTTCCTGAAATACTTAAATAAAGGAGCTAATTAGACGGACTAACTGGAAGAAAAAACAAAAAATAAATAAATAACTACAGTTATATGTAGGACTTGATACGGGCTACAAAAGTAAAATAAAAAGGAGAAGAAGACCATAGACGCAAGGAATAAATAAATATGTTTATATAAAGGGTACATTGCTAGGTTGGTCTCTAAACTTTAAAGTGTGGGCAACTTTAGTCACTACTACCTTAAACTATTAAAAACGTTGTTACAATAGTCCTTTTTGATAATTTTTGGATGGAATCCGTTAGTTAACATCACTTTTTCATCAAATTATTGACGGATTCTATCCAAAAATTAAGAGAAAGAACTACTGTACCAACGTTTAAATAGTTTAGGATCATTTAAGCTACGAAAAAAGGAATAGAGACCAAAGTTGCACAAACTTAGAAATTTAGGGACTAAACGAGCAATTTACTCATATGTATATTGAATATCTAAAGAAAAATCCAAATGCAGGCTTAGGCAGATCCACAAATAGCATGCACTTGAAAAACAAAAACAAAAGCTAACAAACAAATAATTAACGAGGAAAAAGTCCAAAAACAAATGTATCTTTTTCTTATCCCCATTATGTATATTTAAAAAAAAAAAGGTGTACCTCAACGACATGGTGTCTTTGCAGCTCTTCTAAGCCCAATCCAACAAAATGGTCTTTTATGCGTTCAATAATGTCATCCAGATTTTTAAGGCTGTCAAATTTCTTCTCAAACCCTTTCAATAAGGACAGCATTGTCTTATCATTCATTAGCACTTGAAGATCACAAAGGTAACCAGAGAGCTCAGAGGACCTGCTCTCTATACTGCCATTAGTTCCAGCCAACTCTTCCATGGCTGCCTTTAACTTTGAATTAAGCGCAAATATCTCCTCCTCGGCATTTTTCTTCTCAGCCTCGAGCACTGAGATGCTATTCTCTGCCTTCAGCACCACGTCCTCCAGCAACTTTATTGTTGCAAACGAATCCGCTAGCTTGCTAGCCTGGGACCCAGCTTCCTCTTGCAGTGTCTTCAGTTCATTTTCCAAATTGGTTCTTTGGAGTTGAACGTCACTATTTTGCTCATTCAGTACATTCACATTTGCCCGAGACTGAGATAACGCATCTTCAAGCGACAGTATGGTCTTGTATGCCTCGGTTAGTTTGCTGGTCTGAATAGCAACTTCCTCCTTTATTTGCTCTAATTCTGTCTCGGCAGCGGCTTTACTAACTAAAGCACTTTCTTTCTCACCGATGATCGCTTGTATATTGTTTTCTGCAAGTGATAACGCCTCTTCCATTGACCTCTTAGACTCAGAGACCTCAACATATTTACTACTATGCAAAGAAACTTCCTCTCTTGCTTTCTGTAATTCTTGTTCAATGTTGTCCTTGACAACTTTTATAGCCCCCTTTTCTTCAGCAAGTTGGGAAATGTCATTCTCTGCTACTGACAAAGCATCTTCCAGCGATTTAATACTTGCCCTGGCTTCTACAAGCTTTCCAGAAAGGGTACTGGATTCCTCTTTTAGTCTCACCAATTCCTTTTCTGCAACTGCCTTGACATCCTGGCATTCGTTTATGTATCCTACAAGCCAGTTGACCTTCTCTACAGGCTCTTCAAAAACGGAATCAACAGGAAGAACAATTTCATCAATAGATCCAATTACCCTTTGCAGCATGGCGTTGCTCTCCAACAAAAACTTTTCAAGCTGGTCCCTTTCTTCTTTTATTGTAGCAAGATGGTCCCTCTCTTCTTTTATCACAGAAAGATCCATTTCTAACTTTGGAATGCGCTCTACATCAACAGACAAACTACTTATCCGGTCCCTGTGGTCAGCAACTTCTGATTCTTGCTGCTGGAGTTGAAGTCTGAGCTTCTCAATCTCAGACTTCTTTTCTTCCAACTGAAGTTTTAAGTTTTCCCGATCTTGAAGCAGTCCCTTTCCTTTCTTCACTGCCATAGACAGCTTCTCCCTCACCAAGGAAGATTTCTCCTCAGATCGTTCAAGATCTTTCTGTAGAGACTCCTTTTCCTTTTTCACTGCAGCTAGTTCCTGGGATACAACCATCAACTCATTCGAAAGATTATTGACCTGTGATCTCATCGACATCTCCTCTTCTAGTACAAGCTCACATAGCACCAAATCCTGATTCCACACATACAAGTAGCTCTGAACTTTTTCAAACAATTCGGCATCAGCATAAAAAGAACCAGAAGTGCCACTGCTTTGTTCTTTCATCTTACCACAACATCTTTCTACAAGTGTGACAGCATCGAACGATGACTGAGAGACCCCTTCATCGTCCATTGCAATTCCTGAGGCTTCAAGGAGCATTTTGACTATGTGATCCTTCCCTAGGGACGGTTGATTCTCTTTTTTAACCAACTCTCTGTACTTGCACGTCAGATCCTCCAACTCTGTCTTAAGATATTCCTTAGTCTGCAATTCAGCTGAAAGCGAAGCAGTTAAGCGATCAATCTCTTTCTGTGCAGCCTCCCTTGTCGTAGAAATCTCATCTTGCAGTATATTTAATTCAGACTTGGCCTGGTCTAATGAGTCTCTAATCCAATGCACTTGAGATTCCAATTCAGAAGATGAAACAGTTTCTGGTAGATGAATCAAAGACAGAGCATTTCTTACGTTGTCGAATTCCAGGGTAATACCCTTCAGTTTATCATTCTCATCGATAAGCCATCTACATCTCTGGATAATTTCCATTGATTGAAGTTCCTCAGGCATACCACTCTCAGAAAACATTTCTTCGACTTTCTCGATTGCCGCATTCCTCAGGTGAAGTGTTTCCTGTAAGGTGGCAACCAAATTTTCACTTCTAAGTAGCTCCTCTTTATTTAATTCAGCAGCCTCCAGAGCGCTCAACTTCTCTTGCAATTCAGCCAAGCATTTCTGAAGTTCACTCGTTTTTTCAGCCAAAGCCTGCTTCAACGAGTCCCTTTGTTGCACCAATGCTTTACCTTTTGTCACAGCCATGGTAAGCTTTTCTTTAGTATTACTGCTCCTAACCTTTTCCTGCTCAAGCTCCGCTTTTGTTTTACCAATTTCTGCATTCACCCTTTCAACCACCGTCCTCTGCTCATCAAGCTGTTGGACCAATTTCCTATTTTCATCTTCTAGATGGCTCAACTTTTCAGCAAATTCTACTTCCTTTCGTTTGAGTTCAAGCAACTCACCGCGGGCTGCAGCAAAAAACATCCCCAAGTCCTGCGACCCAGCATCCAACCTGGCCTCAGAAAAACATTGCCTTAGTTGATCAACCTCATAAAATATCATATTATACCTCTCTGCCAACATATAAGCGCCTCTCTCAACAAAAAGTAATTTCCCACCAATGGAATCATCTAACTGTTCTTGTTGACCAACTACCCCAGTAAAATAAGCTAACAATCTATCAGTTACCATCTCAAAATCCGATCCCGGGAATTCTCGAACCTTAGCACTGAGCTCCTCTATCTCCTGATCCTTTGCAAGAACAACACCATGAAGCTCTCTTATCTTGGCCTCCATCGCCAGCCTTTCTTCGTAAGCACTTCGAACAATCCGAGAACACTCATTCTTCAACTGATTTAGTGGAATACCAGTTCCCTTCTCCTCTTGACCACCACTCTCACCGAGCAATGGCTCTCCACTGGCGAGGGCTTTGAGCTGGTGCCTAAGACTAGCAAGTTCTCTAGCAAAACCCTCTCTTTCTTCCTACAAGACACCAACATTCAACACCAAAAACATAAATTTTGCATCAAAACCAGTACCTTTAACGAAAATAAACCCAATCCAATTCACCTTGTATTCGCGTGAGACCTTATCGAGCTTGGCTCGGAGACGCTCCACCTCATCACCCGCGGTGGCGGAGAAGCCATCTTGATCTCCATTTGCCTTGTCCAAATTAAGCTTTTCCTCCGAATCCTCTCCCATTTCCGCTAATACCACCGTTTCTTTACCATCGGCATTGCCAACCAACTCGTCCGGGCAATCCACGAACATATCTTCCTTTCCCGCATCCTCCACAACTTTTGATTCATCATCGTTGTCTACTCGCGGAGAGCCCTCTACAAATTCCTGCAAATCACGGGTTTCTCAGCAACCAAACAGTACAATACGACAAGACCAAATCCAATTGCCATAGAAAATGTTTTGCAAACCTCCATTTCACTTCATTACCTGATTATCCGGTCGACCGACATCGCCGTGAATCGCATCCGTTGAAGATTCAACGTGCGCAAAGCCATCTGAAGATTCAGATGACTGGATTGGAACCAGAATCGGCTCTGAAAAGCTCAACTCCTCTGAACCAGAACCAGAACCTGAGTCATGATTCTCAGACATTTCGACGGCTCATAACCGAATCTCGGACTTCGAATTCGGAGCTGAAACTGCACAAAAACACGACCTTTAAGATCGAAATTATCAAAATCTATCGAAAATCCCACCCAAAATTGGGAAAAAATAAACCCTAGAAAACGGAAATTGAATCAGGGAAATGGGATTACGAGAATTAAATGTCCGTACATATTGCAGAACCGGAATTTCGGATTTGAAACGGAGGAGACGAACGAATTCCGACGATGTTTCCGATGTTGCTGGCTCTCTTTGCTCCTGTCCAGCGGAGTACTCTTTTTTGTCTTCTTTTTTTTTTTTTTTTTTCTCTCGTTTCAAGTTTTCAGTTAAAGACTCTTGACACATTTTTCATTTCTTTTTTTTTTTCGTTTATTTTTTTTAGTGGGGATCCTTTTATTTATTATTAATTAATTATTATTTAGGTGGGAAACATACTGGGACGGGTCATCCACCACAAAAAACACATGTTGTTGCCAAATTTCAAGATCCCAAAAAAAAAAAAAAAAAATCAAGACAAAAATTTGAACATGGTCAGAATTCTGTTGTAATTGTCGTTCAGAATATACGACAGCAAATTCTAATGGTTGAAGAGAAAGTCGACCAGGTTAAAAAGTTTCGGATTAAGAAATATATGTCGTTTGCAACCCTTCGCAAGTTTTCAGAAAATAACGTCCTTTGAAAGACATTCTAATATTTTAGCTGATAAATTAATTACTCATTCTAAATATTTTTTAATTTTAATTATTTTTTAAAAACGATTTTTTACCTCTTTCTCCCTTATTATTATTATTATTATTATTATTATTATTGTGAAGGACATTCTAGCGATTTGAAACCATAAAGGAAAAGCCAGCTAAAAGGTATGTCGTTTTCCAGACACAGACAAACACTGCAACTTAAACATAAAACTTGACCGAAAAAAAAAAAAAAAAAAAAGGAGAGAGAAAGAGAGAAGTTATTTGCCCAATTCTAATTACAGAAAATGTTAATAAACAAACTCCATGTCATTTATACGACATTAATGAGAGAGAACTTTTGAATCCAAAAGGTCAAAAACACAAGGAAAAGTCGATTTCAATTTCACAACTAAAAAGTAATCATTTTCCCTACTAAGGCAACAACTTTGATAACGACATGTCGCATGCTAGAAGCGACGACATAAGACATGACTGAACCGATTTAAACTAGAGCAAATTTTAGAGGGGGAAAAAACCTACATGTCGTTTAGTGACACCTACAAAGCATTACAAGCCATAAAAACTGAAAGGTATGTCGTTTTCTCGAAATAAAAGTCAGCAACTTTAAAATAGAAAAAAAGAATGGCGTTTAATTTACTATAGACAACAAACTTTTTAATATACGCCATGTTCTTTCAAGAAATTCAAAGACAGCAAATTTCTAGACAAATGACAATGCGTACTTAAAGCATGATGCTTAATGAGTGTTAAACTAATTACATGTTAATATCAAATTTTAAAATGTGATGATAAATTTGGTATTATATTATTTTTAGTGCCAAATTTTACATCAAATATAATGTATGCAAAATTTTGGATTTTTTAAGAAAAACCGAACTTTGAAATTTGATTGCTATCATGTGATTCTTTGAATTTAATCATTAAAAGATTAAATTGTCTTATTACATTATCACTTTCAAACGGTTTTTTAGGTTAAATTATCTTAAAATTAAAAGATAAACTGCAAGTGTTATAAAGTTTAAAATTTCTAACAAAAAGTTGGTATATCATTATGTAATGGAGTGTAATATAGAACAAGATATCAAACGAGTTATTTTTACTTTTTTTTTCCCTCTAAAATATCGTATTGACATTTATTTTTAGATCGATAATGATCGGAAGACATGTCGTGTTCTATTTCTTTTTTTTTTAGGACCACCGTAAGATATCATGCAATAGTCTTTTATGAAAAGATTTTCAGAAATTATATATAAAAAAAAAAAAGGATGGTTGACTGAGAAGGAAATGGTACCTTGTAAATGTACTCTTCTTAAAGTTTTCAAGAATTTCATCTAAAATAAATTCTAATTATGTAACGACATATACCTCCTTTCGGTATGATATTGTCCGTTTTGTATTTCGTGTCCACACGGTTTTATTCTTGGGCTCATCCAAAAATGCATCGTACCATTAAGAGGTGGTCTTTTTACTTATGAATCATTTCCCAAGTGATATGGGACTGCACAGCTTATCATTTCCTTGTAAAGATTCATGACTATCACAATCACTCTCCTTTTAGGGCCAAACGTCCTCATTGGTCACACTTCTGATTGGATACAAGCTCTAATACTATATATAACAACTCATGCCTCCTTTTTGATATGATATTATCCGTTTTAGACCTCGTGCCCGTTACGGTTTTGCACTTCTCTCCTAAAAGGCCTTATATCATTAGGTAATTGTCTCATTGCTTATGAACTACCATATATATTCATTTTCAAACGAAATGAGACTGCAAAGCTTACAATTTCTTTGTAGGGGACCGATGACCGTCACAAGTTACCCTTAAGATTTTACAAAAGAAAGGTTTGTTTAAATGCCAGAAAAGCGAGAAAGCCAAAGTTAGAAAGAAAAGGATCGAAGAAGGAATCAATAATATGAATTAAAAGTAAACCATTATTTGTGGGCTACAAAATAGGTAATTTGGTGCAATCAAAGGTTGAAGCCACTTCTATGTCATTTTATGTCATTTTATAAATATAGAACGAGAAAAGTGAAAGTCTTTTTCATACATAAACTGAATTAATGGATGTCAACGTTTTGTTTAATAATAATCAAATTTCTCAACTAACACAAATTGCTTAACTTTTTTGTAAAGAAATTCTAAAAAGAGAAAAAGAAAAAAAGAAAGAAAAAACATATGCCGTGTATTACGAGCGGCGACCTGTTTTTCCAATTTTTCTACCTTAAAAATTCCCACTAATGTCTATGGAGCATTTCGTTTTTTTTTTTTTTTTTTCCTCCTCTGCAACTCTGAAAATAAAAATTAATCATTCTAGATGACCTCTGGAAAAAACTTTACTATATTGTATACAATAAAAAGAAATGACAATTTATTATTAAGTAAGAATTATAGCCTAAAAGTAATTCTACTGTTTTAATTAACTTTCTAAAGTAAAACATGTTCCAGTTAACCTCCCTCTAGAAATCTTTCGTGGAATTGGTAATACTACAAATACTTAACACTTGATCAATGAGCATTTTGTAACATGAAAAATAATGATAATAATAATAAGCATTTTGTTTAGGCATTAAAAGAAAATCTACAACAAATTTCGGTAGTAACATTAGAAAATAGATAAGGTTGCATTCACATGTGGAAGAATTTTCTTCAGATTTGTATTTTTTATTCCTTTAAAATTTTTTTTTTTTCTGGAATCAATTTTGCCTAATATCAGAAACGGCTTAAATAAAGTTTGAAGAAATGAAATCATGCATGCATGTGGCATACGGAAAAAGAACTTCTATTTCTGACGTCGTAAAGAAGGAAAATCCACTACTAAGTTATAGGCAAACAAAGAGAAAATCAAGACAAGGACTCAAGTGAAAAATGGCTAATCACATGAGACCTCAAATACTTTTTTTTTTTCTTCTTCTTTTTTCTTTTTTTGTACTCCCTTTTTTTGGCCAAGCAAATACAGGCCTACGACTACCTTTTGGTCTCTCCTAGGAAAATGGAGGTTCATACATAACCCACGTAAGAAATTGACTATAAAATGGCAAAACTTCTTTGGTTGAATCATTAGTTTTCCTCTTTGTCAACGTAATGAAAAATGTCAACCTCAAAGAGTTTGCTGCTTCAAAGTTCAGTCGTCGCCCTCTTCATTTCCTTCTCTAATTTGTCTTCGGCTCACAACAAGAGCCATGAAGAGGTGAACTCGTCTCCACCACCCTCCCAACCCAGCGTCAATTACAAAGGCTGCTTCTCCAAAGTCTATGCTTTCGGAGATTCATCCACCGACAATGGCAACAGCTACTTGCAGGGCAATCTCCAATCCTTTGCGAGCGGATATGGTGGCAGCGGTGGAGGCTCCGGCGATGTTGACGGTGGCTCCTCATCTTCCAAATCCCTCCGTGGCCCCCTTGGCGGCGGCGGTGGCGGTGGTGGTGGAGGTGAATGGTCGCATTACAAGAGCTATCATGGCTCTGGTAGCGGTGACTTGTCTGGACACCGGCTTACGAATGGTCGTTTAATTATCGATTGCGTCACGCAAGGCTTGGGCTTGCCAACCTTGAAACCTTACAAATCCCTTTCCAAGGAATTTTCTGTAGGCGGGGGCTGGGGCGGGGGCGGTGGAGGTGACCGTGGCCGTCATTTGACGTTTCACTTTTTCCCCTTCAGCCACGCCGATGTTAATGGAGGCGGTGCTGGTGGGGCAATGGTGGCTACACAGCTGGTGGTGCTGGTGGCGTTGGTGGCAGCGGCAATGGCGGTGAAGGTGTAGGTGCCGGTGTCGATTTTGGTGGTGGCGGCGGTATGGGTGGTGGTGGTGGAGGTGGAGGTGGCGGCGGCGACGGTGCAAGCGGTAGTGATTCTAGTTATGGTAGTGGTGGTGGCGGTGGTGCAAGCGGTAGTGATTCTAGTTATGGTGGTGTCGGTGTCGGTGTTGTGGGTGGAGGTGGTGGCGACGGCGGTGTAGGTGGTGGCGGCAATGTTGGAGGTGGAGGTGGAGGTGGAGGTGGAGATGGTGGCAGCGGTGCAAGTGGTGGTGATTCTAGTAATGGTAGTGCTGGCGGAGGCGGTTCTACTGATGTTAAAGCTGGGGGAGGAGGGTCTTTCAATGTTAGCTTAGGGGGTGATAGTTCTACAGATGCCAGGGCGGGGGGTGGCGATTCTAGAAGTGGAGGCGGCGGCGGCGCTAGTAATGGCGATAAAGGTGTTGGCGGTTATCAAAGTGCCAATGGTGGTGCCGGTGGTAGCGGTTTTGGAGGTGGCAATAGTTATGTAGAGAGCAATGTGAACTTTGCAATAGCAGGGGCAACGTCCCTGTCAAAAGACTATTTTGTGGGCAAGAAAGTGACACACTCGTTCATGTGGGGCAAGATGCCGGAGACATACCAGACTCAGATAGATTGATTCAACAGTGTTTATGCAGAGAATAGTAGGCGAAAAGGAGAGAGAGCGTGCCGTCGTGATATGGCCAGCACCCTTTTCTGGATTGGCGGTGTTGGCAGTAGTGATTACTCCCGCTTTTATGGTTCTTCCATCAAGTCTCATTTCCTCAATAAGCTTTCCCTCACTTTCGTGTCCAACATTGTGAGGGTATGTTTTTTATTTGCACTACGTTAATTTCGTTTACTTCTATTATCATTTAGTTTGTTTTATATTCCTTTTATGTCATGTCATGTCATGTCATAGACATTGGTGAGCAGAGGCGCCAAGTACATCGTTGTTCAAGGGCTGCCACCGTTAGGGTGCTTCCCATCCCAACTCACATTGTCTCCGCAGTCAGACCGCGACAAATCAGGGTGCTCGGCGAAGGCCAACTCGGTGATAATTGCCCACAACACCCTCCTACGACAGAAGCTGGAGTATTTCCGACACAAGTATCCCGATTGCATCATCTCCTATGCCGACACCTACGGCGCCTACCAGACCATTCTGGGCAACTACAAGAGCTATCACTTCGAGGAGCCCTTCAAGGCATGTTGCGGTTCCCGCGGCGGTAGCGGTGGCTACGACTTCGACGTGAACAAATTGTGTGGATCC
Organism: Ficus hispida; assembly: GCA_025413025.1. Classification (NCBI taxonomy): domain Eukaryota; kingdom Viridiplantae; phylum Streptophyta; class Magnoliopsida; order Rosales; family Moraceae; genus Ficus; species Ficus hispida. The sequence goes on along the minus strand of CM046371.1, from coordinate 2,043,514 downwards.
GCCGGCTCGTCCACATGCCAGGACTCAAGCAAGTACATCAGCTGGGACGGCATTCACTTCACGGACGCCATGAATGAACAGCTCACTGACCTCTTCCTCCACGAAGGGTATTGCAAGCCCTCAATTCAGGACATACTTAAGGCAAAGAAATGCATATATAGAAGAATATGAAGAAGCATGTCTTCTTTTTAACTGTTGCTACTAGAAGTTGCTTGCATTATGTATCTGAGCTCCGGATGGGAACATTCAGAGAGCCTTGTCTATTCTTTAGCTTAGAAATGTAATACAACATTAATAAGACAATATCATTCATATTCAAATATATTCAACTATTTCGTTTGAATATAGTTATGTTTGTTTGTCTCGTTAGACATGCTTATTTGTATACATTCAACAATATTGCTATTTAATATCAGCAAGTTACTCACAAGATATACTTGAAATCACGTACTTCACGTGTGAAGCACATACATGCTAAAATTATCAAATATTTATTTTATAATCATATATGGCAAAGTTTTCAATGATAAAATATTTTTTGACATTGGTTTAAAAAAATATTTTTTGACATTGGTTTAAAAAAATATTTTTTGACACATATGTTAAGCTATCACAAAAAAATTGAAAGTAAAAATATATCTAAAAAACATTTTTATAGGAACAAATTTGATAAAGAAAGTAAATTCATAAAAAATATATTTTTTTTATAAAAAAAAAGAGACAAATTTAGAAAAAAGTTAAAGGCAAAAAAAAAAAAAAAAAGAGAGACAGAGACAGAGAAATCAAGAAAAAGTGAAAAGTGAAGCAAAAAAAAAAAAAAAAAAAGACATCGTCATAAAAAGAAAAAATAATTTGACCAAATTTTTGGATTGTATTTTTAAGAAACTTCACTCTTTTAATATAGTTATAGATATAGATATATACATACATATCTCAGTTTTCCCTTCCTTGAAATTAGTCTCCGTTTTTCCACACATAAACACAAACTTTGAATCCTAGTAATAGAGTTCTTAGAGTTTTTTTTTTTTTTTTCCATACCATACCATAAAATTTTGGTTTTCGTAGTAAATAAACGACTGATGACATCGTTTTATACTTATTTTTCTAAAATTACTAAATATTTGATAATAGTATTAGACTATTTCTAATTTCACTTCTTAATAGGTAAATGAACAACAAAATAAGGAATCAATAATCACCCTTGTCCATGGAATTAAACTTACCATAAACACACTTATTCCTCACAAACACTGCTTCTACTGTTGTAACAGAACAACCTAGTAGATATGTGGAAAATAAATAAAAAACTATATAGAGTGTTTCTACAATGAGGTCATTTTATTCAACAAATGTTTTTGACCATTCGACTGAAATCTATAGGTTAGAAAGGGCTGACGACCACGTAAAGAAAATAAACCCCTCCCACATATAAACCAAAACCCCAACCCAGTATGAGATTAAAAAATAAAATAAAATCCTAACAACTGGTGAGAACGCTGGTGAAACCACGACGAGTTTCCGGTGGCGTAGACTGCGTGGAGAGGCCGAGGATGGATCCGTGACAGTGGGTGCGATGAACCTAGAGCTCGGCGAGGTACGCAAGGCGGAGGGGCTCCGAGCTCGTGACGCGATTCCATCGAGCGAGCACAAATCTCCGTCGACAGCGACGAAGGTGTGGGGAGGCCGAAGCGCTAGCAAGGTGGGGCCAACGACAACCCAAACACCCCCGACCCACCACGACGCGACCCCCCACGAGCCAAATCCGTGTCGTGTGGAGAGGATTACCGTGGGGATGGGCTGAGTTTTTTTTTTATTATTATTTTTTGAAATGTTTTGAAAAATAAATTGGTGTAACAGGTTCTATTTTTTTCCGTACATGATTTTAATCTTGACGGTTCAAAAACGATTGGATGGTCAATTTTTTTTTTTGACCCCATCAGCTGGGGGAAAGGTACATCCCCCCGCCATAGAAGTCCCCAACTATAAAAAGGGGGATTAAGAATAAGAGAAGTAGCAGGGATAACAATTCAAAGAAAAGAAATAAATTCCTCAGCCTCGGCAAAAGCCATTACTGCATTACTTCTCCATGGGGAAAAAAAGATTTCGGATAAAAAATAAAAATAAAAATCTCTAAGTTACATTAAACAGAGAAATTAGAATGACTTCCCAAGGCTGTTGATAACAAGGGATAAAACGCAATGCAAGATGAGTGAAGCAGAAGGAGCAAAATACAGCAATTTGGCTAACCATATATAGATAAATATATACATATATATTATATATGAGACACAGAACTTTAAAAGAATCAACTATGCTAGAAGAATTTATAACATTAACTTGTCTCCTCAGTATCACTTCAACCAGGAGAGGAATCATTTTTTTTTTTTTATTTAAAACTTAATTTGAAGTTGCTAGCTCATGGAATTTCAGCAAGTCTTTGTACAGGAAATATAGAAGTTGGGATAAGGTGCTATCGCACTACATTATAAATTCAAACAACCATATTTTTTGTGGGAACTGGTTATTTTTCGTGAAAATAATCCGAGAAAGAAAACTTTCCTTACCAGACTCTATTTACATTTGTCGGGTCGGCTTACCTCTGTCTGTACACAATCTTTCATTTTCTTCCAGACTCAAATTAGATACTCATAGTATACTAAGAAGAGGGCATCTGGATTAACTTTTGGCAGGCTATTAATATAGAGGTAGAACCGCAACAATTCCTCCTTAGAAACCGTTTCGCTGTCAACCACGTCGTCGTTGCAAGTGAGCACCCATAAATCTTCCGAATTCACCCTCTTCAAACTACCGCGGCAAAATGGGCAGGACTCTGACTTTGTGTTCCTGCAGAAATTTGAAACCAACTCCTATTAAGCATTCCAAAGAACCACTCACGAAAACATCAAATAATCATCGATTTGGGCATCGAAAGACATACACAATGTGTAACACACATAACACATGGCTTCTACTTACCAATTGCGGTAGCATTTGATGCACATTGCATGACAGCAATTAGGCAAGACCATTTTGGTGCACGGCTCTAAGCAAATCCCACACTCATCTTCTCTCTCCATGTCAACATTGGCGAGACCGCCACTTTCTCCTTCTACTCTCTTTTTACCAGAAATCTCAATGCTTAGGTGCCCCTTAGCATCATCCAACTCCCCCAAGTTGGTGTGGAGCCGCTGAAGATATGGCAATATAACGGCTGAAGTCCAGTTTTCGACGAAACAAACAAAAGTCAGAATTACTTAACCAAGATAAATACCAAATTAAACAACAAAACAATAAACAATAAACAAAAAACAAAAAGAGGGCAACTTGAGTAACTTGACATACCGTAGAAGTCCCTTATACTAGCTTTTCTTCCATGTGCAGAAACATTTGGCCTCCCATCTGTATATACCTAGGTTTCATATTACGAAAATAAGCGAACAATGAGAAAGTTGCTCAAGTTAAACAGACAACAAAAGTAAGCTCTTTCAAATGAACATCAAAACTAACCTTGTAAACAAGAATGTGGAAAAAATTAAGGTATCTTGGTAATAGACACGTGCATGAACAATCTAGCCATTGTAACAAAAATAGAAAAACCGGAGCCCAGTTGTTGTAAACCAATTTCATTTGAAGACAAGCACCACCCTTGGCTTTGGGAATTGCAGCAGCACTACATCCATAAGCCAAGCCAAATTCATGAATAAAATATTTGTAAAAAAATTTCACATACACAAGCTAATTATTCAATTAACGACTTGAAAGAAGAAAAGCTGCAAATTTTTTTTTCCTTGTTTTGGCAGCAAGTAGCAAGGGGAAATTACGTAATACCGATTAAGTTCCACACAAAAAATCCCTAAATGGGCAAAAAAAAAATTTCCTTTTTTAAACTCCATAGGAACGTGATTTAAGCAAACACAAGATTCTAACAACAAACTCGCAAATGGGTTCCTGAAAAAAAAAAAAAAAAACGGCTTCTTTCCTCTTCCAATTAGCAGATTATGAAGTTGATCATGATCATATAGCAATCAAAACGCTAAATATAGACTGAAAGGGAAACATTAAAATAAAAAAAAATCAACGCACTTTCAGAAAAACCCTGAAAGGAAACGTATTTTACCAAAAAAAGAAAAAAGAAAACAAAACCCAGTTTAGGAAAAACTAGAAAACAGAGCAAAGAGAAAGAGAAAACAGAGTGATAATCAACAAAATTCTAGTGATGAAATAAGAAAATAGAGAACTCACAGAGCATTTGCGTGCTGAATATCAGCCTCCAAAACCTTCAGCGAGTCCTCACAAGAAGACCTAGCAACCTGGTAATACATCATCTCCATCTCTCTCTTTCTCTCTCTTCTCTCTCTGTCTCCCTTAAGTCTTAACAAAGGAACGAGAAACAAGACAGAGACTTCTCACACTTCCTCACCAGGAAAAACAGAGACCCAGAAAGTTCTCTTTTTTTCCTTTTTTTTTTTTTTTTTATCTTCTTTTTTCTTTTTTTCCCAAGAGAAACCTATAACCAACACAACACCAAAGGGCAAAAAGTATCGAAAAAGAGAGAAGACAAAGAAGTGAAGGACAAAAGTGGGGGATTTTTTTTTTTTTCCTCGCCTTTAACTTTTATCCCTTTCTTTTATGAATTCGAAGACGGCTTTGAAGTAGACCCCCTCTGTTTTTGGTTTTTGCTTGCCGTATACGGTGGTCAGAGAAATGATGGGCGTATAAGAAAAATGTGTTTTGTTTTTGTTTTTGTTTTTTTGTTTTAATCTTTTTTATTATTTATTATTTATTTATTTTTTCTATGAACAACGAGGAAAGAGTATACGTGTGTATTTGTTTGTTGGGATGCTTATCATTTGGATATCTTTTTTTTTTTTTTTTTTTTTTTCTTGCTTAGATACCCCTTCTAAACTTTTCATGTTTAATAAATCAGTTTCTCAATGAGAAATCTTTTAGTTATTAACCTCCTTTAAAATTCGTTGCATCAAATTTTTTTTTAATAACCAGTCAGTATAATTTAATTGGATTTTCTCTTATTTTAATTTTTTTGCTGTGTCGTAATATTAGAAAGGAACAATGACCATTCGTCTCCCAATAATTTATGTCAAAAAAGCTGATGAAGTTGTCAAAAAGACAACTAGAGAAATGAATTTTAAAATTTAAAGGATAAATTATTGGAAATAAAATTATTATTACCTTACTTCCTAAAGGATGAAGGTTTTGTAATAGTTTGGTAAATTTTTATTAATTGCCAAAATTTTAGTGGAGGGACTGATTTGCTAATCATGAAAAATTTAGATAATGATGCAAAAAAGCCTATTTTATTATTAATTTTTTAATATCTTTTTTTTAATAATAATTTTTTACTATCTCTTTTTTTTTTTTTTGCTTGGACATAATATTTTAATCTCTTGTTATTATCATAATCTTGCTTTAGAGGTTGGTTTTCTTTTAATATTGCCAAACTGCTCCATTAAAAAATAATTATTTGCCATATTGTCCCTTTTTCTATGTTGCGTTTTATTTTTTTGTCTATAAAAGTGTACCACCGTATTAAATGGTATGATCTGCGAAGATTTATTTTATCTATTTTCAGCTGATTTAATTTGTGCAGATTTATTTTTTTTTTTCAAATATTTGATGTACTACATTTTATTGTGGTGGGTTAGTTTTATTTTTTATTTTTTTAATTGTGGGTATATATAGTCTTAATGTGTATAAACTCATGTACAATCATACTTCAACCAATTGATTCCACTCATTGAACGTTTCAGGGGAAGGTTATGAGTGGACCCATTATTAAAATTGCGAATTATGAAGTATTATTTGGGTGACAGTTAGGTGTTGATACTAAGAAATCCATTAAGAAGAGGTCAAATTCATTTAATTGGTTTCTAAAATTTGGTTGGGACAATGATTATTTAACTATGGTTTTGGCTCTTCAATATAGGATTCTACATATCTTTATCTATAAAGTTTTGCTTATAATATTGTTACATATATTTATATAGCGTACAACTTTATAATATACCCCGTTAAAAAAATGTAACACGTTATTTAAATCATATACAAGATGGTTTTTTTTATTATTAAGTTCCAATCATTCATAGTTCTTATAGCCACATTGATGTCTAATCCTAATTATAAAAATAAGGCCTTTCAGCCTTATTTTAACAAAACCTGACCATGTCCTTAAGAAACTCTTACAACAGCTATAAAACTCAATTAAGCAAATAATTCTCTTGTAGAAAGACTAAAAAGATATTAAACAATCTAATACCGTCTTATCGAGTTCATTGAAGAACTAATTCGACATTTTAAAATGTTTTTCTAATGTAAGTCCTAGTTGACGGCGTTCTTGGTTGACTGTTGAAATCAGTGGATTACTTGGGAAAGTTTCTATCTAAAACACAAAAGCACATTATTAAGAAATTGAACCGTAATCGTCGGTATAATCCAAAAATTTAATCTGCTATTAATATAAACATAACAACCCCAATCTTAACAAGCTTTCTTCTTGTCCCATGTACATGCTGTGCAAAAACGTGACTGCATATATATATATATATATATATATATGTATATATATATTGTTGCTTTAATCATTTGATGTGTTTGTAAGTCCTGAGATGGCAGAAGGGTAGAGAAAATTATCTTGCAGAGGGGACTAGGGAGCCATTGGACAAGTCGGGAGGCTCGATTTCAAGAAAGCTGGTCAGTAATGTTTTCCGGGAAGATTGTCCTTTCGAGCTGCTAGGAGATATTTTCGGGTTTCCTTCGGTGTCTTTCTCGATCTTCATAGCATCTTGGATGGCCAAGATTATTTCCTGCATTCTCGGCCTGCTAACTCCGTGTTGTTGGACACATTGGATCGCGACTTCTGCAATTCTCCATACCGATTCGATCTTCAAATTCCCTGTTAGAAATGGATCCATGATGCTGACCACATCCCCCTTTCGAATTAAGGATCTAGCCTGCAAAACAATCAGTTTCATGAAATTATAAACTCAGTTTGTCCAGTTATTTTAGTATAACTACGATTTTGCATGCAAATTAAGAGTTCATGTAGTTTTTTGTACTTCTTTTCACCGTTAAAAGTCCCACAAGGCATCACAGATCAAGCCAAAGAAAATACATTCCTATGCTGCAATAATAAAAGTACAAGAACAGTTCGAGGATTAAAAAACCAGAACATAACAGATAAAATATTTAATACGTGGCCCACGCTTTTCTTTTCCTTTCTATTGTTTTCTTTTCTTTCCTTTTTTTAGCTAACGATTCTCATTAAACAAAGGCAAACACAACAGCCAAAAAACCAGACAGACCCACTTACAACTCAGACGGAGTGGGTTCCGGAGGTAATTGAGACAGTTTGAGACAACAGACCATTTTCTCTTTTATCTTTTTGGTGTTGTCCAGACTTATGTAGATCATATTTCCAGTTCCAGATTCTCGAGATACGCATCTTCTGTTAATTGAATTTCTAGTTTTCTTGTGTTTGACATCTTATTACGGTAGATTTGGAAGTTATGTTCACAGCTTAGGGTTGGGGTTGGGCCCACAATTGTTTTCTCGACCATGAAGTTGAACTTACAGGACACTTTCCTCTCAGATCCTCTTTCTCATTAAGATGCCATGATATGCAAGTTCACCTAGTCGTCTGATGAATTTTTTTTTTTTTTTTTTTTTGGTACTTCTATGTTGGCTTAAGCTGGAGCACATATGTACCCCACTGGTGCTCGCTCAGTGGGTGAGAGGGGAGGGGCTTGGGTAGGAGCTCCCAGATTTGAAACCTAGGAATGTTGTCATTTCTTTTTAATAAGTAGGAGTCATAGGCCTCATACTGTAAGCATACATATATTTGTAGCTAGAGTACATATGAGTGGACAGTGATATCAAAGTCTGGCTTGGATATGAGTTAAGGTTGCTTCTCTACTTACCCAGTGAACGATGTTCAGTTCAGCCCCATAGTCTTCTTGGGAGATGGGTTTTCTTCCCGATATCAGTTCAAGTAGAACAACCCCAAAACTATAGACATCACTCTTTTCTGTCAATTGCTGACAAGCATAGTACCTGTATTGTAGAGTTGACATGATTAGCTCGTCAAATGCAGGAAGGAATTTGCCATCGCTTAAAAATAGATTATCAATATGACTTACTCTGGATCGAGGTAGCCAATGGTTCCTCTTGCCACACTAGATATGTGGGTTAAATCTTCTTCGGCTTGCCTTGATAGTCCAAAGTCTGAAACTTTTGCTCTCATATTGATGTCTAAAAGAATATTGCTTGTTTTGACATCCCGGTGTATGATACTGGGGTTGCATCCGGTGTGCAAATACTCGAGCCCTGCAGATACCTAAATTTGTGTTTACGGAATCAACTTGGAGAAAAAAGAATGCAAAAGTTAGACAGGAAGTTCCATATCAAACCTTTAGCCGCATCTTCTGCTATTCGAAGGCGAGTTAGCCAGTCTAAGCGCTCCTGGTCAGCATAACCTATCAAGAAATGGCATCATGGAATTCAATGAAACGGGTTTTATTGCCGCTAAGCAGGTAGATGCAAAGAAAACTTTTAGGCAGGAGAGTAGACCATGTATGTGATCCCTCAAGGTTCCGTTGTGCATATACTCGTAAACGAGAACACGTTGATGCCCTTCTTCACAGTATCCAATCAAAGGAACCAAATTTCTGTGATGAATCCTTGACAAGAGGGCTACCTGTAAGTGCACTCTCATCATTATGGCATAGATAAAGAAAAGCCAGCATCTGCATTATGCAATGTTATTTTTTACGCCAATGCTATTTAGAAAACTTTTCTCGTAATGCTATATAAAAATTACCATTGGCATTGGCATTTGCATTGGAGATGGTCTAAGGAGCTATTACATAAAATGTGAGACTGAAACGGCTGAGTTTAGACATTACCTCGGTCACAAATTGCTGGTCCCCGTGGCTGGATGAATCAGCCATGATCTTAACTGCCACCTCTTTTCCATCTCTCATTCTTCCATAGTAGACAGATCCAAAGCTTCCTCTCCCGATTTTCTTCGAAAAGTTATCGGTGGCTTCTTCCAGCTCAGAGAACGCAATATAGCAAGCTATGCCATCATCCATCAAATGACTTCCCCGTGAAATCGAATAGGCAGTTGAAGCTTTGGTGCTGATACGCATAGAATAACCTAAAATGGAAAACAATAACACATTGGATTGCAGAAGCTAGGACAACTTAATTCAACAGATTCTTGATGTTGTACAGACCTTTCCCATCACTAGTTTTTGACTGAGCTTCCTTTCTTCGGAGATTACGGACGAATAATAAACCTCCTAAGAATATTACTAGTAGAAGGACAAAAACACCAACTGCAGTTCCAATGACCAAATTCAGGTGCTTCTTCTTTTGTGCCACCTTATGTAGTCCAGGGTTATCTTCATATCTGTAGGATTAGAGAGATAACTCGTTAACTAATTCTCGATGCTACGCTTTAGAGACTTTCTTGTTCATACTGTTCTCGTCACTCACATCAGAGCTTGATAAATATCATTTCGAAATAAATGTACTAACTTGAAAACAAGTTTCCGAGCCAACAATCCAGGAGGGATGTCCCCAGCAAAAGAGTTGTTTTGTATGTACCTGACACATACGGAATTTACGTTTATTGCATATTCTCCAAACCATATATCAGAAGTAGGTACAATAATATTGAATTTGGTCTTTAATATTATGATTCAAGAAAAATTATATCAGTACATACAGTTCCTGTAAACTTGGTAAGCTGCCTAGATAAGAAGGTAAAGGACCAGTCAATTGATTGTTCTCTAAGTGTCTGCATTTCAACAAGCAAAGTGGATAAGGAAAAGAGAAAACATAACTGCAGAAGTAAATTTCGGAAATGAGGAACTTACAGAATTTTTAGATTGATAAGATTAGTCATGTCCGGTAGTGTTCCAGTAAGAGAGTTACCATCCAACCACCTAATAGGGGAAAAACAAAATGCATTTACTTTTGAAGAATGATCTGAATGAATTAAAGAAACTTGTGTTTGAGGGCAGTATAGCACTCACAATTCTGATAGTTCTTCCATGTTGTTAAGCTCGGATGGGATTTCACCCTTCGTATTCTTTCCTGAGATGTTACTGTATAACAGGTCAGAGAATTCTATATCTATGATTTTCTGTAAACCACAGCCTCGATAACATTCGGTATGACTTTCAGCATTACTTTAAGTAGAGTTTTTATTCAAATAACTTGAGCACTTACATTTTTGTTATTCTAGGTGGTGCATTGGAGCTACAATTCACCCATTCCCACTGAGTTGGAACACAAGGATCACCTTCGTCGGCGGACGTGATTTCAGCAGACATCATGCGAAGAGCATTGAGAACGACCACTAAAAATTGCAAGCAAAAACACTTAATAAGCTGACGATTTATTGTAACGCTATGATAAGGCACTTTCTTTCTGTTTTAAAACTCTGGCAATGTGACCAAAAATGCTACCACTTACAGTCTTGTTTATCCGTCTTCGCACCAATCTGAACATACTTACTAATTTCCATCGCGTTTAGCAGCGGCCCTCGGGTTGAATCCCGGGTCTTACCGAACGAAAACGACAGAACAAACTGCAGGCTCACATTCATGTAACTTGGCTCATAAAGAGTGTAGCTTCCATTGGCATTCTCAGCAATATTCACCACTGCATTGCTAGAGTCAGCGAAATTAGGCTCATCCAACTTGAACTTCCTTGTCTCATTTGGACCCAAGTCCTCAATCTCCGCCAAATACGCATAGGCTCGAGCATTCCCCGGGAAACCTTCTAGATTTAATCTGTAACTGAGCTTTCCTTCTGTGCCAACAACTGCTGTTTGCATCACTTTCACTGGTGGGTATTCTCTAGTATTCACAGCTATATTCCTTGATGTTTCTATCCTCTTCGTCCCGGTGGCTACACCCACTAAATAGTTTTGCCTCTTTTCAAGATCTGAATCCCAAATTCTGTCATACGGGTCATCCGGGTACCTGTAAAAAACCCCAATTTCCCAACATAGAACACAATTTTTAACCCTCTCATCATATTGTCCTCACAAGCGCGCGCACAAACAGATAAACATAAAACACAGTTTTAAACCGTCAAATCAAATCAAAATCATTTCATTTTAGACCCGAGTCTATAATTCACCTGATGACATCTTTAGTTTTGGCACCAAAGTTCACCCTAGCAGCCACTCTCAAGAAAAAGCTGTCCTCAAAATCAGTGGTGTACATGGAAAGATTGAGAGGCCTGAGTTCAAGAGTGGATATAAAGGGAGACCCAGTAGTTGCACAGCAAATGCAAACGTCAATGGAAGTAGAAGATGCCCGGATAATCATCTCATTGACGTAGATTCTGGAAGCATCGAAAATGGTGACAGTAGACCACTCGGTGGCGTCCAAGTAGAGCTTGAATTTGGGGTAAGTGTCCTCATCTTTCAGGCTTCCGTACTGGAAAGTTGCTCTGACCAAGTACCTTCTCCTCTCTTGAGTGTTCAAAGTGTAGCAGTATTTCCTGTCGTCTATGGGAAACTCCCGTCGGTTCAGGTACTGTGGTGAGTTTGCTTTTGGATCTTCCACTTCCACTGAAGTTCCATGGCTGATTATTCCAGTGTCTGAAATCCATGTCAGGCCTGTTCTTCTGTCAGTGTAATTTCCTCCTGTCCCTCCACAGTCTATGCTGATGAAATCTGCAGTTTAACAGTGTTATATCAAATGGTGTTACTGCAACAAAACTAAAAAAAAAAAAAAAAAAAAGTTATTGTCTTCATTTTGCTTCTGGTTTATATTGGATTGAGCAGAGTTTGCAAAGTTTGAAACTTTAACGTACCTTTAACTTGGGAAAGAACAGGTGGTGCAAGGAAGAGAAAAATGAGGAGGAAATCAGGAAAATAAAAACCCATTTGTTTTTTCGGTTGAAGATGAGGGAAACAAGAGAGAAACAAAAATGATGTTTTTGTGTTTCGGGAAAACAAAAAAAAAAGGAAGGAAAAAAAATACTAGGTGATTTGAACATATCAAACTTGTTGTTAATTACCTGTCTTTACCTCTTGGGATTTCACTTTTGATTTTTTTTTGGTCTGATGGATGTGTTTGGAGCAATGTTCACTCACGTTTTTGTAGCCTTTTGAGGTTTTGGAATCTTCTTTCCTCGAGAAAAAGAAAAAGCGCAATTCATTAAAAAATAATATTAATAATAATAATTACATAAAAAATTATTTTTAATATATTGTTTTAAAATATGCATGTTTTTTTTAATAACATTACGTAAATATTTATTTTTTAAAATAAAAAAATAAATATAAAAAATATTTATCTTTTTTTTATATTTAATGTCATTTTTAATTATGATTTAAATTTTTTTATTTATTTGTTCATCATTATTATATTTTTATTTTAATAACTAATTTTTTATTATAATAATAACTTATTAGTATAATTAATTTTTTTTATAAACATATTTCTTAAATATCATTTTGATTTCTTAGAAACCTATTTTATTAGTATGATTTTGATTCTTTTTTATAATTATAACATTATTGTGACAATTTATTTTTTTTATTATTATTGATATTATTTTAATTATTAGTTTCTAAAATTTAAATGATGAAATTGTTTACTTTTTTATGATAATTACTATATTATTATGATATTTTTTAAAACGTGTTACGTTTTTTTCTTTATGGTATTACTATATCATTATGATGTCTTTTTCTTTATGATAATTACTAATATTATGGTTTTTTTTAAGTGTTTCATATTTATTTACAATATTTATTTTTTTAATAGGTTCGTTGTGAATTTTATCTTAATGATCAATTATTTATTATAATGATTATTTTTCTTGTATCATACAATTAATATCAGTTATAATCATTTTTCTTTCTAACAAAGCAAGTAAAATGGGTTTTTTTTTTTTCCTTTTATAAATGATTTGTTTAGTTTTATATTTTTTTAGAGATTTTAATTTCCTTTTTTGATCAATTCTTTATATGTTTAGTTTCAATGCTTGATGAAAAAATAATGTGATCATTATAAGTATCAATTTAGACATTCATGTAAATAAAAGAAAAAATTGAGATTTTTTATATTATAATCTTTAATTTAGATATTTACGTAAATAACCAAAAAAAATAAAAATAAAAAAGATTTCTACTTCATCTTAGGTTGGCGGCCTTTCCTTTTATTACTTTGACAAAAAAAAAACAAAAAACAAATTGTGACCTACCAAGAAAGAAAGAAAAAAAAACTTTTAAGATATTTATTTAGAAGATTAAAAAAAAACTATAGGAATTCTAATTGTTATATCCTATAGTTAAACCTATCTATAATTTTAGTTTCAATACAAATGTAGGAATACTCTCGTATCCGACGTCCAACCATTCGACGGAAAAAGAGATGTAAAGTGTATAACAAAAATATAATACTGGACATGAGAGTATGTCTCTAAATATATTGTGGTCTGACAATTTAGTCATGCATGGTAATATTTTTTATTAAATATAATTTATATGACAGAATTATGCTTATTCTTAATGAGAAAGATATGAGAGGGAAAAATTGAACTCACATGCAAGTGCAATCCAGCCATATAGGATAAAATAATTCATGTGATTTTAATAATAATATTTCATGGGGAATAGTGATTGGAGAAAAAAAAAGATGATAGGCCTTGCATAAAAGCATCTGTTAAGAAAACAAAAGCAGTGACATTATCACGATCTAAGGCATTAGCCAATATCAACAAAATAGGTACTCTCTGCTTTTAATTCCTTGTAGCTTTAGCTTTTGCATTTCAACAAAATATCTTTTGGACCAACTTGTCTCTCAGCTTTTTTAACTTTTGAAACAAAAAAAAGTAAGCAGATAGATGCCCACCCCCCCTCTCTCTCTCTCTCTCTCTCTCACTCTCTTTTCAATATAGAAACGGTCCCACATTTGCGTCAAACCAATGCATTATTAAGTGCTTTTTACTTTTACTTCACATTTACACGTATAGTGTTTGTCTCTAATCTTTTGCGGATGCCATTTTGATAATGTAATATATATATATATATATAAAGGGTAATAAGATATTTATTTGATACAATATTGCACTAGAGTAACATTATAATTTCATGATGTTACATTTATTTTATGTCAATACAGAATTAAAAGGGTATAACAATAATTTAGAATAATAAATTTCCAATGGTGTACTCTTTTTAATATGTGTTAAGTTCAATAAATTTCATATTACAATTCTCACTTCTAATATATTTGTTGGAGTGTGGTTCTCGCACCTTGTGATTCTTCTAAGAGGACTAAAAACACACACATATATATATAAAGAATATCATAAAAATAAAAATAAAATGCTAAATTTGATTCTCCATCTTCACTCAAACTAAATTGTATTTTTTTCATCAAGTTTTTTGTCTTTTCTGAAAAATTTTTTATCTTTTCTGAAAAAGTCAATAAAAATTACTATTTAAACTTAAAAATTTCAACTTAACTCAAACTCAACTTGTGCACCAAACAGGCTAAAAAGAAATAAAGAAAGAAAAACCTAACTATCCATAAGATTCGACCCAATACATGAAACCAACTCACATACTTATTAAACATCGGTTGAGCTAGGCACAATTAGCATCTTGGGTGCTTACGACTCTTGTAAATTTAGCTAGCATGTTTTCGTTGCATAAATATTATTTTAATTGCTCTTTGACAAAATAGTCTACATTTTGCATTTCATGTTGGGTATCACTTAGCTTTGTTTTCCTCCTATTAAAAGGATGTCGTTTTCCAAGTTTATTCAGAAATATTAAAGAAAACACCATGAGTTTGTGTATGCAAGCTTCTTCTTCATCATTTCATTTCAGTAGTAGATATTACTCGCATTACAAAACCAAATATGATGTCTTCTTCTTCTTTATTTTATTCATTCAGTGATTTTTAATGTTTAATTCTTAGTAGCATATTAACTTAGCAATAAATATAATTCCATACTCAGTTCCAATATGTGAGTTTAATACCCGTTTGGTTCGTATTTAAATGTTTATTCAAATTGCATTTACATTCAAATACGTAATCTTAAATTGTGTATTCAAATAAAATATGTATTTTGATTAGTTTTTGTTAAAAGTAATGAATGAACATTGTAAATCTAGAAAAATGAGCGTGATATGAATTTTAAATAATGAAACTTTAGATTTGAGTCTGAGTTTGAGTTGAATCGTTGTCAAATAATAAAAATATTTAAATAAATTCATTTCGGTAGTTGATGAACAAATAAATTTTATATTTGAGATGAAAAAAAAAAAAAGACCTATAGTACAAGGCGAAAATTATAGAAGAAGACAAAACTATATTTCTGCTACATCAATATACTAAATATATATTATGGAATAGATGTAAAGTGATAGAGAAAGAGGACAAGTGCCTCCTCACATCACATTCGATTAAGTTTCCGTCGTCGTCACGTTAATCAGAATATATGACAAAAATATACAGTATATATCTGCATTATCGTTAAGGCTTCGGAGTTATCTGAGGACTCCAATATCTCCTGAAAAAAAAAAAAAAAAAAAAAAAAAAAAAAAAAAAAAAAAAAAAAAAAAAAAAAAAAAAAAAAAAAAAAAAAAAAAAAAAAAAAAAAAAAAAAAAAAAAACAAATCTACCTTGAATGACCAATTTCCGATAACCTTTAAATTTTCGGTGAAAAGGAAAAAAAAGAGGACAAGTGGGAAAGAGATGCTGTCCGGTGAGCAGCAACTAAGCATCCAGTGGCAGTATCTGGGGTCGGGAATGCCAGGAGCATTAACTTGGTCTTAGTGTGTATGAGTAAACGATAGGCTAACTTGGTGGAAGTCCATTTCTAAGGGCCCACAAGATTGGAGACCCAACTCGTCATTTAATGTGGCCCCACACGCCAGAAACATAGCCTTCAACTAGTCTCATCCATCTCGTTTGCTGGGCCAGCAAAAATCATCTTGATGAAATTTCATCCGTCAGTAAAAAAAATAATCTAGCATACGACCAAAATCAACATTGATCATCGATGATCTCAGGTCACCTGCCGTCGAAAAGTATCTAGTAGATTATAATCTATTAGGTTATTTGTCCTTTTTAACGCAAAATAGTCTACAATCTTCGACTTCAGTATTAGTCGGGGAGTAATCTAGTAGAACTTTGAATAATCTACCAGATTATTTTTTATAATCTAATGGATTACTGTTCTATATATCAACAAATAACAAAGATCCCAAAAGTGATCCTGAACTACTAATAAAGTTGCTACATTATTTATTTTCGTTAATTTTTTTGATGGAATTTGTTAGTTAGCATTATTTTTCAACCAAATTATTATCAGAATTTAATGAAAATGACTACTGTAATAACATTTTAATAATTTAAGATCATCCAGGAAAAAAAAAAAAAAGAAAAACTCTATATGAAAGAAACAAATCTCATACTGTGTCATATAATTCTTCAATGTTTAATTAGTAAATTGAAAATGTAATGGTGAAGGACAAAAGATGTCTATTTCATTTTATTAATTTATTTTATTCTGCGTATAGGCATGGTGATTTGTTCGGAGCTGGTCAAAAAGGCTTATAATAAAAATTCAATTCAAGCGGGCCAAAATTCAATTATTGTCTTTTAAAGTGACCGTACAGTTGCCGCCTATGAAAGAAATGGACTATTTGTGAGTTTGGAGTTTGGAATTGCGTATTCGACTTCTTAAATGCATTGAACTTTTAAATCAACCACCTACCCACCCCAACTACATTTTCATTATAATCAAAAGCATTAAAGAGACATTCTTAGGCTGTAATGTGTACAAAAGACATAGACATAATGAATTTCTTGTTCTTCTTTTTGACATTAGTGTTCCAAGTTCAATATTTAAACTTTGACTCGTGAAATGAATATCACAAGAGATTCTCAATGCCTTCATTTCAAGCCCAATTCACTCCATTTAGTATTTGTTTTGTTTAGATTGTAATTAATTCATTTGAAAATTGGGTCTACTTTTGATGAATGAAAGGAACTCCTATGTCATCCGTATATCCATTTGAGTACAAATCCAATTTTGATGTCTCATCTTAACTCATCTAGAGTCATAGGATTAGGTGGGTCCACTGCCTCAACTAACCTTTTTTTTTCCCCCTAAATTTTTCTATGTAATTAACTTTTTTTAGAGACATTTATGTTGAAATTTTTTTACATGTTTAGTAAATATATATAATTGTACACTATTTTTAATTTTTTTTAGAGGATAAATTATATCAAACTAAAGCAAAGCTTACAAATCATTTATTAAAAAAAAAAAAAGTTTACACATATCAATGCGAATATCTCGTGATATACGTGACAAAACCTTTAATTGAAATTGGATTTATCAATAAAATCTGATGAAGTTTAGGAAAAAAGACATGAACCGAGATCTAATAACAGAAAGTTCCTCAACACATTAATATATATTATCTTTTCATTGTTAGTCATGTTCAAATAATCTTACTATTACTATACTGTTCAACAAAACATCTTCTGCTGCCGAAAAAAACAAATCATCTTTTTCTGGTGCCCGAGTCATCTTAATGCTTGATTTACAACAATGATTATAGTAAACAAAATATTTTGACAATATATAGAATAAAATAATTATAAATAAATATTATTTATTGTTATTTATTTCAAATAATATAATGTTTCAAATATTATAATATCTTGTTATTTATTTTTTTTTTAATTTCGAAAAATGTTATTTACTAGAAATAATTTCTGACAAAGCAAATAATTCCGGGCCAGGTTAAACTGATGGACTTATAAACAGCAAAGCCTCACAGACACTCCTTAGGCCTGGCCCAAAAGTAAAGAAAAGAAATAGAAATAAAAAATAAATAAAAAGACATAAAAGGACAAAATTGAGAAATGAGGACATACAATACAACCAAGGTTTCGTCATTTTTAAGTTGGATTCTAAATTTATTAAACGTCCGTTTGGGTCGGTGGTTATAATTAGATTTTTAAATTATAGTTAGTTGACTTTTAAAAATAATTAATTATAATTTTTATTAATTTTTTAAAAAAGATAAAAAACCAGTAAAAAAAATACAGTTTAGTTAAAGTTAAACTAATATGTCAAATAAAACCTAATTTAGCATTCTAGACTTAAATTTGATAATCCTTAACAATGCAGTTCAATTACTAAAAAAGGAAAATAAGAACCTTAAATGTCAAAATTAAAAAAGTTTGTCGTCCAACTTGTGAACTAAAAACAACTTACGGGTACGCAACATATGTTGCAAAAATTGCAATGCATTTCCCTTTTATTTAATTGCCAACCGATAGCAAGGCAACTGCTGGGAACATAAAATTTAAGATCTAAAATGTCAAAATTTAGAATTTAAAATAAAAATTATACCATACGATATATAAACCTAATTAGTAAAACTCTATTTTAAATTGTTAAATTTATATATTTTTACTAGTTTTATAAATAGGATTAGTCTCTCATCCGTTAGTCGTACATTTATCTATATATAATGTTATGTAACTTTACATGTAATATGTTATTCTTTAAAATCTTTACTAAATGTGACAAATTTCAACAAAAAATAATATTATACATTAATAAATAAGATTAATATATGTAGTGGCCATATAGAAGACTTTATATGTAAATAAATATATATTTATTTTTATAGGATTTAGATAGGATATAAATTTTTTTGGAAACCTCGTTTTTTGTTTTATAAGTAGAAGTTCGTAAATGGGACGACTAATATTAGCATATATTTTTTAGACGTTATGAAAAGAGTTGTTTAAACATCGAGAGAAATATTCATTGAAAATCTTATAAATGTACTATACTTCTCAGCGAAAAATGCATAATTCCAATCTAACTAAATATTTAAGTTAATAAAAAACAAACATTTCACGTCAAGACCCCAAGAAAACTACCAAATACTCAAAAACTTTTGTTGATTAACTCACTATAATAATCTTACAATGAGACCCCCAAACTTGGTGGTTTTCTAGAATCCTTCTACAAATATCGAAAAAAGAAAAAAAAAAAAAAAATCAGCGGTGTATACATCTATGCAAATAAACCCATAACCCACCAAAGACCTCAAAATTACTAAGATATTAGTGAATGGACAAATGGGTGTAGCTCAGTCTGCCGAAAGTAGGAAAAGCAAAAGTCAGAGTTGGGGGGTGGGGATAAGGCATGATTTAGTTTATATGTATTTTTATTTGTGTTCTTGTTTATATTTGTTTAATAATATTACTGCATAATTAATATGATTTTTTAATAAATTTAATATGATATTATGATTATTTTTATTTATTTAATGTATTATAATATTATTAAAAAAACGTAAAAGAAAGATGAATAAAAAAAAAATATATGAGCTGAATCCAGTAAGACAATGATGAGACTTGAGAAGGAAAGCCTCCAAAGAGCAGTTGAGTTAATTTAATGATTAAAAATAGTATAATAATAACGACAAATGAAATGATCAAACGCAAGATAAAAAGGATAACAAAACAATTCCTCGTGAGAAAAAAAGAAGAGATCCCTTTCTTTTCTTCTAGTCTGAAATAAGTTTCATTACTAAGCAAACTCTCTCTCTCTCTCTCTCTCTCTCTCTATCTATATATATATATCTCTCTCTCTCTCTATCAAAGTTTTCTCTGTCCTTCTTCAATCCCTCTTCTTTTTCTTTCATTTTTTTTAAACAAGCCCACTGCTTAAGCTTTCCTCTCCAACATTCTCTCTGTTTTCCTCGTATTGTCTTCTGTTGTTATTTGGTTTTCCCTTCTCTCTTTCTGTTCTCTTTTGTTTCCTCAAAGGGTGAACATATGTGGCAAAATCAGGCACATAAATCTTCCTTCAGAGAATCTCTCAAAGCTCTTGAAGCAGATATACAGCATGCCAATAACTTGTGAGTTTTGGGTTTTTTTTTTTTTTTTTTTTTAAATTTTTAAATTTTTTAATTTATAAATTTTTTAATTTATAATTTTGAACTTTCATTTAAATTTCTAATTTTTATATGGCTTTTCGTTGCCTATGATCGAAATCTCTGGAACCCATTTACTTTTTTTGTGTCTTTTATTAGTAAAGCTATAAATTTCTAATTTTTATGTGTTATTTTATTTTATTTTAAATTTTTAACTCCTCTTTTGGATAATTGGGTTGTGTTGTAAATTGAACAGAACTGTAGTACTTGGATGGTTTACGTCAATAAAGTTTAAAAAATTGACTGTAAATTAATGGTCTCTGAAAAATATGTTAGTGAGAAATGCATGAATTATGTGTAACTTATGGCCATTTTGTTCCAAATTTCACCACTTGTCCAGCTTTTTTCATGTTCCTGTGTAGTTTGTTATTGAAAGCAAATTATTTTCTCAACAAATTGTAAACGTTGGTTAAAAGTTTTACAAGGTTTTTTTTTTTTAAATTTAAATTTTTATTTTAGCAGCTGGGTATTTTCAATAAATTTTCATATGTTTACCTTTCTCCTTTTGAGCATTGACCCAGAAGAGTTGACCATCTTGATTTTTGATTGAGGCTTTGCAGGGCTGCTTCTCTCCCGGGGGATTATAATGGGGATTGTGTTCAGATGAGATTGTCTTACAGCCCTTTGGCTCCTCTTTTCCTCTATTTGATTGAATGGATGGATTATAGTTGCACCGATTCTCTCCCTAGTTATTTAGGCCTTCTCCACATACTTATATACAAGGTAGTGTGTGTGTGTGTGTGTGTGTGTGTGTGTATATGTATGTCAATTGTTATCTAATTTCTTTTCCTAATTCTTTACTACCAAGAGCAAAGATATAAAAGAAAAGATAACAAGCACACGTAAGATTTATACTGGTTCGTCCTCAATGTGGGAGTTACGCCTTTTTTCGGCCATTGCAGAATGCCACTACTGTAAAATAGAAGATTACAAGAGAATAACTTACCTCATACCTCTCGAACTGTATTTTTTTCTCTAACCTCTATATACTGAAATCGGCACCCGGCAATATTAACTGAAAAATGCAAAGATTATAAGAAGGCTTGTTTGAGTGGGGTTTTTTTTTTTGGGTGTAATTTCTTGTTGTGCTTGTTTATTGTTCAGGTATATGTTGATGGAATTCCTTCAATGTCCTCCTCAAAAGAAAGGAAAGCCAGTTTAAGGGAATTTTATGGTATTTCTCTTCTCTGTGACCTCTTAATACTTTCACTTACAGCGGTTTTTTCGTCCTGGTTTCTAATTGAAAACCTGTTGCAGCTGTAATATATCCTTCACTCAGGCAACTTCGAGGCGAGTTTATTGAATTGGAAGATGATGACAATAGAAACCAGTACAGAGAAGTTTTAAGTGGGAAACGAGGGGAAAACCAAAGAGAGCTTTCGGATAAAGATCTAGAGAGAGACGAGGAATGCGGGATATGCATGGAAAATGGCGCTATGATGGTATTGCCGAACTGTGGGCACTCCATGTGCATCTGCTGCTTCCATGACTGGTATCATCAGTTTCTATTTTTTGCCTTTTCGGTAATTTTGAAAACACATGGCCATTGTTTGATGACCTGCCATTGTTTGATTACCTACGGATATTGTAGTTTGAGAAATGCACCTTCTTGCCTTTTCTGCTTAATAAGAAATGCGTTTGAATCACAGGAACGCACGATCAGAATCCTGCCCTTTTTGCCGTGGCTGCCTCAAGAGAGTTAGCTCAACTGACTTGTGGGTTCTCACTAGCAACGATGATGTCATTGATCCAAAAACTCTCGCTAAGGAAAACCTGCGACGCTTCTATCGTTACATTGAAAACCTTCCATCTTTCGTTACGCCGGACACACATGTGTTGTTATTCGATTACATGCTCTGACAACCGAGGAAGAGCGGTGCAACAAATTACACAATGCTAACTACCCCCTTGTATATAGAGCCTGGCGTACATAGAAGTTTGGTAAAAAAAGCCGCGCCTACCGCTGATCATGGCTGGTTGTGACCTGTCTCATGGTAGCTGTACATATTCAAGTAAACCACTGGAAGATCTCTTCTTAATCCGGCCATGAGGAAGGGGCTTTGCAGCCTGGATTTGCACTAGTAAATAATGTAAAAAGAAAATTTGAGTATGCTTTGCATTCAACTCAGCTTTTTTGGAACCTGAGTTTTGGGTGCAAATGGCAAGAAATTTGTATCTGGGCCTTTACCATAAATGATTTAAAGACATGGATAAAATATATATAATAAATACATTAATGAATTTCTATAGTAAACGAGCCTCCACTTCCTTCCCTGTATGATTTGGTCATGATTCATAAACTCTGATTGTTGTTGGAATGACATGGAAGAGAAGCGTTGGTTTGACGGTTACCTGTAACTATAGCCTTAATAATTGGAGACGGAGAGATTTTATGGCAAGAATTGGATATGATTTCTTCGCCAATGGTTAGATAATGATGATATTTCATTGGTATAGTCATCTAGCATATCGTATCTAGATATATCTGGAGAGACAAGATTGAGAGATTTCACGCATGGTGTAGGAATGGATATCTTAGACGGTGAAGTGTCTATATATCTTAATTATCGTCGTAAGTTATATAGAGGATAGCGTACTCATATACATTTAGAGAGGCAAGATTGTGAGATTCTACACGTTGAGTAGGGATGGATATCTCATGCGGTGAAGTTCCCATATATCGTAATCATCGTTGTAGGTTTAACTTTACGTTAAGTAGTTATTTGTTCGTTAAACAAAAGATTTTTTATTGACCCTATGAGTAGGATGTGCACAAGGATGGATTAAAACACTTACCATCACCATCCCCATCCCCTTACTGCAAGCAAAAAAGACTGAAGCTTTGTCCTAATCTTTTTTTTTTTCTGTTAAACTCCTTTTCATGTATTTATTATCTTGATTACGCCTTTAAAAAAGCTTGAACATACTATGGATGACTTGTCCTGGTAGTTAAGTTAACTCATCTACATTAAGAAACTTAGAAACCAGTCCACACCAAGTTGTTCACCGACTTGGACATGACCCCATTAAAGCCCACTTGTGGAAACAAAAGGTTAACCCGATTTGATTTATTAAAAATTTGAGTTGGGCCTATCCATCAAGAAAAAGAGCCTCTACAAGTTGCTTATGAGATGGGTACGACTCATGAGCATGTTGTTTTACTTAACATGAACATCCATCTCTACAGAAAAATGCCCGGGAGAATCCCCGTGCTTGTTATTTGTTAATTTTCACAGTTTGGACTTGTTAAAGAACAAATTGTTATCTCTAAACACTGCTCATGAGATTGGTGCAAGAACTTGTTGTTTTGCTTAACAGGAGAATCAATCTCCAAAGGAAAACACGTGAGAGTATCACCCGTATTTGTGCTGAGTACTACAACTAAGAGAAAGTATGCATTATTTGTTAATTTTCACGGTTTGGACTCGCTAAAGAACATGCTTTTGTCTCAACAAATTCATCATGAGAAGGGTGAAATTTTTGAACATGTTGTTTTGCTTAACATGAGCATCAATCTCTAAATAAAAACGTCAGGTAATATCATCAGTACTTGTGTTGAGTGTCATAACTAATAGAAAGTAAGCATTATCAATAAGTTTTCACATCATGGACTCGTTTTTTATTAGCTGTAATACTAGATAACACTGCTATATATATATATATATATATATATATCTTTCCCTCTCATCAAGTCCAAATTTAAAAAGCCCTAATAATAAAGAACTTAAAGATGAGTTAAAAAAAAAAAAGAAAAGAAAGAATAAAAATTATCTGGAAAGGTGCATACCAAACACCCCGAGAGGCCACAAGTGGGGGTGCCAAACTGTAGGCTTTGGCATATTCTGGGAACAAAGATTGCCCATTGCATTCTTCAGCATCTATAACATAACACTTGGAAGAGAAGTACCAGTGAAAAATTTTGAAATTGCAAAAGGTTAAAAAAAGAAAAAAAGAAAGACAAAAAAAAGAAAAGAAAAAAGAGAATAAAACAGGTAAAGAACAACAAGAGCAGAAGCAGCATCATAGGAGAGCATAAGGGAGAGGGCCATATTCCAAAAACTTTAAATTAAATTAATGAAAAAGCAAACTCCACTTAAGAGAAGTTGCATGGAGCTCATCCTCTCAATTTGTTTGATCACCAAACATGCACTCACCGTCTCTTTGAGTTTAAATTTAAAAAAATAACAAAAAAAATGCTTCTTGACATAAAGAATTTCTAAGTGGGCATTTCCTTTTAGAGCCATTTATGTGTTTTTCTTTTTTTCTTCTATTATTATTATTTTTTATTCTCTCTCCCTATCTCTCTTTCTCTCTCTTAAAAGGCCTTTCAAGACCCCACTCTCAGAAGTATACCTTTAGGCTCCTATTATTGAGAGTTGAACCACAACAAGCAATATTAATTACCCACTTTAAAAAAATAATAATAATAAATTTTACTCTGATATTTACTCCATTATTGTTTGATTAAAGTAAGAGAATGATCCTCCAAAATTTAAATGGGTTTGCCACTTATAAGGCTCAAGAGAAGATATTCTCAGGCTTAAATCACCTCCCAATTTTTCTGCACTTAAAAACATAGCACAAAGTGCGCTAGAAAAGCGTCCCTCTAGTTGGTCACAAAAACTTAATTAAGTGATCATTATCTCATTGAAATATTTTTCACCTTTTTTTTATGTTTTTTTTTTTTTTTTTTTTTAAAATGTACCTCAAGAATATGCAACTTTCTGTGGCACCAACATGGAACAAATGGCACATTATGGTCTTAAGCCTCTTTTTTTTTTTTTTTTAATTTTCTTTTTGCCCTCTTTTTTAGGGTATAGTGGCCTCAATTGTTAATTATCTTTTTTTGGCATCTAGATGAGAACATATTTAATCTTTGATTATTGTTATCTTTCCAATAGTAAGAATACCGATAATTTCACTTAATTTTTTTTAACCCCCTCATATTATTTACGCATGCATGTTGATGTCATGACTAGAGGTTAAAATAGAGCAACTCAGAAAGCAAATTGGAACCTTCTTCCTTTATAAAGCTAAAGTTGCTTTTACATTTAGTATGGTGCACTTGAGAATTGAAAAAACATATACATATTTTAATGTAGATATTATATATAGCTGGTGTTGCATAAAAATTAATTGGTGCTGTAATTAAGATAGAATTAGCTTAATGTAATTAACTTTGGAGTCTCTCTTAGCTCAATTTTCATGCTTTAAAAGAGGGCACTATTAATATATATCAAAGCGTGAGAGACACGCACAAATGAATGAAAGACAGAAGAAGCTAACAAGATCTGGTTAGATATAACTTGACACTTTTGATAAGGATGTTTTGTCTCTCTGTGGTTGGATTTGTGTCATTTAAACTATATCAAGATATAGGTCCAATACTTTGTTGAAAGCTAAGAAAGAGGACGGTTTTTTTTTTTTTTTTTTTTTTTTTTTTTTTTTTTTTGTGGAGGGGGGTTTATATTAAAAAAAAGAAAAATTAAAAGAAAAAAACATTTAAAATACCATCCCAAGTACATAGAGATACTCTAAACTATGTGAATTATTGGGCATCAAACATGAAAAAGTTATTTTTTTTTTTTTTTCATATTGCTCCTACTTTAATTATTTTAGAGTTTATTGAAAGGACTTGTTATAAGAACAAGTTAGTAGGATCAAGTGTAGTTGAGCTTGAGCAAATGTCTAGCATGAATTGGTTGAGAGCATTACAAGGGTCAAAAGGGAATTGGAGAGAACAAGTAAAAGAAATAAACAGTGTATTATTTTATTATTATATATATATATATATATTTTTTTTTTTTGTGTCAACAGGGGATTTTAAATATTAGTGTTTTTTCCCTTTTTTCCCCAATTGTATATGGTTTTGGCTTTTCCAAACCACTACTCTTCTTCAAAAAACGCTTTCCATTTTGTCTCCTAAATGTATTCCACGTGCCTTTCACCAAAGGCTTACAGCCTTACACATGTAACTCATTTTTTTTTTCTTCTTCTATTAAAAAAAAAACTTTATTCTTATTGTCAAGGGAAGGTAACTCTCTCTCTCTTTCTCCATATTATATCAAGAGTTCCACCAAAAAAAAAAAAAAACATATGAAGCCAAATGATTGGAGACATTATTTATTTATTTATTTTTTCCTTCTATTATGTGAGAAAGAAATGAGTAAAATACGATAAAATGAAGACAACAGTGGCTTCCCGCGGCAAAGATGTTTGCTTTTGTCTGCAATTGAATCATGGCCAATTTCCTAAATTAGTCATAAAGTTTTTTCTTTAATTTTATTTTTGAAAACAATTGTTTTTTTTTTTTGGGGGCAGAAAATTTAGTCATAAAGTTGAAAGTTAATAATCAAACTTTTGAAAGAATGAGATCAATGAGGTACAACATGGTACACAATATAAACAATCAACATAAAAGGAAAGAGAGCCTTATCTTCTTTCCCTACTAATTGGATCTTCTTGTTATATATTCTCTTGGATTCATTTCCTATATCAAAAATTCAACCTTTTTTTTTTGGGCTGAACATATCAATAATTCAACTTGTCCATAGGTAAATGATTATGATTTTACACCCTATTCATAGAAACGAGACAAATATTCTTTTTTTTTTTAGGCCGAATATATATATATATATATATATATATATAATTCACCCACTTGTTATATTAGTGCATTCAAGCTCTAAGTAATATCTCTTTACAAGAAGATGAAGAGGCTACTTTACATACATACATATATAGTCAAAACGAGCTTTATGGGTTGTCTAAAGCAAATTGGGATTTCTTCGAGATGATGTTCATGCATAAATTTTTTCACAAGATGCTTTTTTTCATTCAAACATTCTTCCTCTTTCCACTTTTTAGATTCTACCCCCTTTAATTATCTGATTATCCTTATATTCTACGCCCAATATCTCAAAAGTTACCATGAATATTTATATAGTTACCATGAATATTTTACAATAATATCTCATATTGATAGTTTATATCACGTTAAATTTGACCAAAATCATGATAAAAAGAAAATTAATAGTCAGTTCTTTAGAAATTAAAAAAAAAAAAAAAAAAAATCAAACAGAAAGGTGGTTAGAGGCTAACAGACTAACACGAGGTACGAAGACAGTTAGTGATCCCAGCGCCAATATTCTCGCTATCGGTCGGTTACTCTTAAAATCCAAACAAAACCCATCTTTTTTTTTTTTTTTGAAAAAAAATAAATCAATAAAATTAGAGACGTATATATAGTCTCAAACCTGCTAAGGTTCTACTCTACCCCTTCACTTCAATACTAAACTTTTTTGTTGTTTGTTCTCTGATCATGGAGAACGGCTTCTGTTCTCCTCGGAGTGATGCTTTTCCTGCTGGCCTCCGGGTTCTCGTTGTTGATGATGATCCAACATGGCTTAGGATTCTCGAAAAGATGTTAAAGAAATGTTCTTATGAAGGTTATTATCTCTTACACATAAATTTTAGTACTGCTCTTGTCACTCTTTTCTTTGATTACTATTGATTGTCAAGTGGCCCTTTTCATGTTTTGGATTATTGATTTTTGGTCTGTTTTTGTGCAAACTGTATTTGGGTGTGCTTCTTCTTCTCTCTCTTTTTATGTGTGTGTGTGTATAATTCCTTTAGATGGGTTTTTCAAGTTTTGAAAATTTGTCCCAAGGATGGTTTTCGTTCTGTTCTTCTCTGAAATATTGCTCTTTATGTATAAATAAGGAGTTCGTCAAGCGCTTGATGCTTTTTAGTGGCAAAAACTTGGACTTTACCAAAAAAAAAAAAAAAAAAAAAAAAAAAAAAAAAATTCTCCTCCTGTGAAAATTGATTAATAGAATAGAACTTATAGCTGGCTTTGTAGATAGGAGAACTTGATATTTGTTTTTTCCTGTTCTATGAAGCAATCTTTCAATCCAATTCATATTGAATTGTACATGATCCGAGGACCATTGTTTTGAGGATAAGTTGGAAGCAATTCAATTGGGTCAAAGCTATTCTGTTGATAAGCTAGTTTTTGAATAACGGCATTAGATTCTCAATCAGGTTAGAATTTGTGACACCCTTTGGCATAATGTAGATCTTTACATTAAACACCGCCAAGAAAAAAGTTCAGTCCATAACTAGAGCCAAGAAACTCAAGGGATTCTCAATCAGTCAATCAAATCGTCACTAGTTGTCATTAGAACTAGCTGTTCTCTGAACAATCACTTGAGCCAAATCCACCGGAGCTAAGAGAGTGACAAGATGCGATGAGATAAGAAATGATAGGTTATGCAGTCTCACATCAACTGAGGAAGGGTATGAGTGAAGGTTCATAGTATGCAAAATAGGTGCGGGGAATATATCATACAGACTGAGTAAGGTGTGAGTTATGCTAGAAGTGTGTCAGAAAAATAAGTTCTGGTATTTTTCAATGACCTTGCATGCATGTAATTTTCATCTGGATAAGTTTTGAGACAAAAAGGCAATTAAATTTGAAGACCAATTGATGGACATAATAGAGTTGCTAACTCGATTTGCAGTATAGGGTGTGTGATTCGCTTGTAATTTTCTTCTTTGTCATATTGAAATTTTGCGGCAACTGAAAGTAGATGTTGTTCACGTTGAGGGTAACCACTATGAATCTTGTATGTGATTGCTTGCCTTTTATTTTCTTTTATTGCTCTTGCAAGTAAAGTATTAGGGCTTTGATCAGTAACACTAGCAAAGCGAAAGCTTCAATTTGTTGTTCTATCTAAGCCTTTCTTTTTTGGCCTTTTGCTCTTTTAGTCTCATTAAGAGGGTTCATCTCTTTTGGACTTAATTTATGCAAGTTTAACCAAATAGCTTCCAAATTTGTTGCATCTAGCTTTGAGAAAGCCGTTATCTTAGTCCTATATCCACATTTTTTCCATGCTATTAATTTAAAGAATCTGCCCAGTTACTCATTTTGACATCCTTTTCCCTGTTTCTCTGTTACAGTAACGACATGCGGTTTAGCAACAGACGCGCTAAGATTGCTCCGTGAACGAAAAGATGGATTTGACATCGTTATAAGTGATGTCAACATGCCAGATATGGACGGTTTCAAACTTCTTGAGCATGTCGGGCTGGAGATGGATCTCCCCGTCATTAGTCAGTTCTTTGCCAATTGACAGGAAAAAAAAAAAAAAAAAAAAAAAAAGATCTTTTGTCCTAAATTTAAAACTTTCTCGACTTTGAGTGCTTACAAGTTATGTTTTTGCACCTATGCAGTGATGTCTGTGGACGGGGAGACGAGTAGAGTAATGAAAGGTGTCCAACACGGAGCCTGTGACTATCTGCTCAAACCTATCAGAATGAAGGAACTAAAGAATATATGGCAACATGTATTTAGAAAGAAGATACATGAGATAAGAGATATCGAGAATCACGAGATCATTATTGAAGGTATGCATTTAGCAAGAAATGTATCAGATCATTCTGATGAATGCCACTTGCTAAGTGTGGAAGACCTGACTTCTGTCAGGAAAAGAAAAGATTTGGAGAACAAGCATGACGAGAAGGACTCTAGCGATGCATCTTCCGCGAAAAAAGCTAGAGTAGTATGGTCGGTTGATCTTCATCAGAAATTTGTGAAGGCAGTAAATCAGATAGGATTTGACAGTAAGTCAATCTATTATTTTTCAAAGCTTGGTCATTTGTCACCACCACTATGAACGAAGTAGACATTTTTAAATTCAGTGTCGTTTTTTTTTTCCTTTTGAATGATATAGCCGCCATCTTTATTATGCCTCTACGGAGCGATGACGTGTAATGTCTGTTTGGCAGAAGTCGGTCCCAAAAAAATTCTTGACCTGATGAGCGTGCCGTGGTTGACAAGAGAGAACGTTGCCAGCCACTTGCAGGTAGCTACTTTACCGTTTAGTCTTCCTGTATATATATATATATATATATATTTTTTTTTTTTTTTTTTTGGGGGCTGGAATTTGATGAGATAACGTTTTGGTTTGACTGAAATGAATCAGTTAAACAAGAGAAAATTATTCCTTGATATCTAATATTATGTTTGAATGAAAATTTCCGCCCATGCAGAAGTACCGCCTCTATCTGAGTCGATTGCAAAAGGAGAAAGAAAATGAAACAAAATCTGGTTTTGCTGGCATGAAGCATTCCGAGGTATCTCCGAAAGATCCTCCGGGAAGCTTTAGCCTTCACAACTCAACGACCAGCATTCACCAAAGTGATGTTGTGAATAGCAGCTACATATTTCCCGGCAATAACTTGCTTCCCCGGAGTAGCAGCAGCCATGAAGATGACCTGAAGAGCATAATCTCAGAGCCCGTCATGGAACCCCCGGTGAACCTTCCCGATTCTCACAAGACCAAGAATACGCAGATAGGCGGCTTCAACCAGACCTTCCAGCCATTGCAATCTGAAGTCAACTTTGCAGCCTTCAATCCCAGTATCCCAACAAAGTCTTATTTGGGTGAAGTATCAGATGTTCAGCTTAGGCAGGAACACAAGCCACTTGTTCACTTAGAAAACGGCTTCAGCAAGCTGCCACTGCCTGATCCATTGAGCCATGCCCATGCTGATCCCCTACAGTCAGTTCCATCTACTGCAGAGATAGGCTTACCCGGTCCGACCAAGAGTAAGCTTCCTTGTCCCGAGTATGGAATCAACCAAATCGGCCATCTAAGTCCGAAAGCAAGTATAGTTGATTCCTTTCCTCTTAGATCCAAGAACAATATAGTAAATTATCAAGCTCTTGAGCCCATTTACACTTGTACATCACCACTGACTACCCAAGCCTCATATTTGAGTCGCACTGTTGATATGGAGTCTGCTCAAAGAAATGTCCTAAACTTAGGAAGCGGGTCATCGTTGTCAGCTCTTGCCTCTTTTGAGGATGACCTGCAATTGTTGCTTCAAGGGGAGTACTATGGCAACCCTCTAGGAATCCGAAGTGTAGGACTTTCAGACTATTGTGATGCAGGGCTCATCAATGAAGTTCCCATTCACTCGTATGATTCGGTGAGGTTCGGCTACGACTTTCCCTGTGACCTGACGGAATACGCCCTAATAGATCAAGCCTATTGACTTGACCCTGCTCTGCCAGCTCTTCTCCGCAGTCCTGGATGAAGATGATCTTTTCTGTTTATCCCTAAACGATGAACCAGTCTCTAAGTGGATCTTTAATTTAATGGATTGAGATATTATTCTCCGACCAGTTTGGTTTTTTGATGCTAAGATGTGTATGATAGCAGTGACGGATTGGCAACCATAAAGCATCATAAATAAACTTGCTGAAATAACTTTGTACTCGAAGTATAAACCAGAAAACTGTGACTAAGTAGGAATTAACTGCAAACTAACAAGTATAATATGTCCTTGTTGACTTATTCTTTTCTTTATGTTGGCTCTCAAAGTTGAAAACGTTTTCACTCAGCTCGGAGAAGAAAATTGCGCAAATGCAGATTTGTGCTAAGAAAAAAGGGAAAAAAAAAGTCTTTTTCTGATGCAAGGCAGAACATTTAGTATAAAACTCCAATTTCTGTACTAACTGTTGTCTCATCATAATAGAAGTTGTTACTTCATGTTCCAAATGCCAATACTGGTAAATCCGGAAATCCTATTTACGTTCCACAGAAACAAAATTCTACAAAACTTTCAAACTGACGTTGAAAGCAGACCACAAAACAAATCACAATCACCCCCAAACGTCTAATTACACAAGTTGCTTCAGGTGATGATTGATCAATCACTACTTCAACTGTGCTCTCTGTGCGTATCTCGTAAATGATTCTACCTATCTTTTTAGTGCTGAACTCTGGATGTTTGGAGATGCATTCTCACGTGCATTCTTCTGTAAGTGTAAGCGAGAAGTAACTGACCAATTTGTTCTTCGTTTATTTTCGATGCACTTTGAATTTTCGGTCTGGGCTGAAGGCCGAGAAGTTGCATCCGAGTTCTTACTGGCAGTTGCCTTCCTTCCAAGCAATGGTGATCTAGGCCGTGTCAAAGGGATCTGAAGGTCAAAGTTATTCTTATGTTAATAGAAACACAACAATGTGAAAAAAAAAGAGGGTTAAAGATTCCAAGGGTGAAAGATTTAGAACCCTACTACCACACAGAAAAACAACAACAACCATTTAACAGAGCAAATTGTCAGGCTGTTGTTAACTTTCCAGATAAGATAGTTTAGAAGAAACGTGAGTACCTTCTTTATGTGACTCGTTGACAATTCCGAACCAGAACATAAATCTTCATTTGGTTTGGTTTTTAAGCCAGTGTTCTGCCTCAGTTGCTTAACTTCCTGCATATACTATTTCCCAGATCCAACCTTTAACCATTTCTGCTAGACAAGATTGTGCAACAATATAATTCTAAACCAATTAGGTGCAATGTGTCCCATGTTTAAGTGCGTTTACTAGTACAACTTGAAACAATTTGGATCAACTTAAGTTTAAGGTAAAGCCTAACACTCTGGATCAACTTGAGCGGCTAGTGTAATTTTCATTAGTCAATGCACATTGTTGGAAGTTGGAAGATCTCAACCCCACATAATTATATCTATGCTTTATTGTGACACCCCCCCCCCCCCCCCCCCCCCTCAGATTAGCCAATTAACCATTTTATTAGCTGGATTTAGTTCCATAATTTAGAACCATCATGGGAGGACTAGATATAGAAAGGTTATGTTATGAACCTGGTATCTTGTTTGCGGTTGCTTCTTTTCTGCCTCCTCCGCTTTCCTTTTTTGTTCAAGCTTCTCGTAGAACTGCCATGGAAAATGACACCAATAGGAAGTGTTGGAACCATTTTTAACATTACAATGATAAGGAATAAATGAAAGGAACAACAATGGGCTTTAATCTTGCCTCTTTCCGTTTTGCTGCTCGCTCTTCACTTCTGAGGCTGAAGGGAGAGGTTATAATAGAAGACCGTGGTTTGCTTCCTTCTCCATTAGGAGATTTGGAGTTTCTGCCATAGAAACAGTTATTCAGGTAAGTCCAACCAAACGGTGCTTAGGCTTAAACCACGTAGATACAAAGGTGCATTATTTTTACTCTTTTGAGGGGGAATTTTGTTTCGGATCTGCTTTTCTTTCGGCCACCGACTTGTTTACTAGTGGGTGATTACTGTATGATAAACATAACATGTCAGTGCGGATTCGTCGTAGTGGCACAACAGGTAACCACTTTCTAATCAAAAGAAAGAAAGATACCTTTTATCTTCAGACTTGAGGTTCAATGTTGGTCTCTTTAGTTCATTTACAAACAGCTGAATTTGGCAAGTAAAATCATAATAGGACACACAAACAAAAGAAGAAATTGGAACTAAAAAAATAATAATAATATTGTAAAAAAATTCGATACCTTTGTTTTTGTTTGTGAAGAAGCTGAACTATTCTTGGACACACTGAGTGAAGCTGTGAAATTTTTTAAGCCTTTGATTTTTTCTATAATGGGTGAAGGTGTCTTACTGCTTTCGCCACCAGGGTTAGAAGAGTAGTGAATAGACATGTGAAGTGATTTTGCACTCTTTTTGTTAATCATGTCTTCCATAAAATTCTTACTTCTTGAAGCAAGATTGTTCCCTTTTGCGGTTTGTAAACGTGTCGTTTGTTTGGCAGGCGATAACAAGGTCTTGGATGCTTTATTTTGAGATGATGACTTCGATGAGGAGCTGGATGATCTTTTTTTGCTTGCCGAAGCTATAATCTCCTCAACGACAGCTTCCTGCATAATTAATGAGATACTGACAATTAAACCCCGAAAACAAATAAATAGTATTCAATAGAGAGAGAGAAACATTACCTTACTATCAAACATGTTCTCTTCTTTGGTAGAGTCAATCTTATTGTGCTTTTCATCGTTTTCGAATGGTTTTGGAATTTCAACGGGATTTGAGTTCTCCAAATCAATACTTTCTTGAGTTACCACCACTGCCCCTTCCAACTTGGAAACATTGAATTCAACCCTTTTGACACTCAAATTTGAATTGGCCGGAAAAATTGTGACATTATTTGCAACAGTGATTTCCTGTTGTTCATCCACACGGCTCTCACCTTTCACCATATCCGAATCCACAGAGGAGTCATTGCATTTTCGGTCCTCAGTCATCGGTGGCTCTGTTACACTAGAAGTGGTGACCACATTTGTAGCCTCGAGCAAGGCCGCCGCTCTTTCTGCGGCCTTTTTCTTGTAATGTGCCTCAAAGTAGGCTTTCTTCTCAGCAACCGAACCCGGTCTAGCAAATTTCTCAACTTCTTCCAAGTACCGGTTGTGGGAGAATGCCGACCATTTCTCCCAAGCCAGGGAGTCCGACAGAAACCTCCCGAAAGAGACGGACTCACCAAGTGCACGAAATGGGTCCCCCTGAAATAACAAATGCATCCAATTTTTCTCACAAACTCTTCAAAAGCCAAGTCCTATAACAAACAACCTCGTACAAACACAAGGAATACATAAATTGCATTGATTTTCATAAAATAAAGAGGAATACCCATGACATCAAAATCTCATCACATTGTTTAAAGTAGTAATATAAATATCATAGGCCAATCCAGAAAAGCTCAACTTGTTTAAATCATATAGTGAACATATAAAAAAAAAAGGAAAAAAAAATTTTTTTGGGCTAGCAAGGAAAAACTGTAAGCAAGTTTTTCTCTTTAAGCAAAATATGAGATCATCAAACAAAGAACCACCCAAAGCAGCAAAAGTTACGCGCAGTTTGGTTCCTAAATAACGGAATGGACATAACAGAAAGCTTGGGAGGTTTTACAACAACCATTTTAATCCACATCCATTTTTTCAAGCTGTTATCTTTACTAAGTATTATCATTATTCTCAGCAGCCAAAACAAATCATAACGGGAAAAGAAAAGGAAAAGAAGAGAGACAGAGAGAGAGAGTGAGTTTGGTAAAAATACTGAATACCCTTGAAAGAATTCTTGAAAGTAAGAGAAACCCATTGAGTGAAACTAATGAAAAAGTCAAGAAAACGCAAGAGAAAGTGTTGCAGAGTTAACCTCTTTGGCTTCACGAAGACCACCAGAAGGCTGAGAGAATGACCTCCTGAGACACGGTAACTCTCCCATTTTTCTGTCGATTGAACCTCTGAAAGTCTGTCGTTTGAACTTGTTAAAAGAATTAACACACACAAACACATTAATCTCTCTCTCTCTCTCTGTCTCTCTCTAACACGCTCCCAAGCCGTTCAAGGGTTTTTGTGCTCTTTAAATTTGAATCACTGGAAGCTCCCTCTTGGGTCCATTTCACCGTTGAATTGATTGACACCCAAGAAAATGCGTAAGAAAGAAAGGGCAAAAAATATAAATAAATAAATAAATAAATAAATAAAATTTAAAAAAAAGTGAGCTTTTTCTGAAATGGCTCTCTTTTCCTAGGAAAAAATTTTGCCCAACGAATCTTTATGAAGAAAAAGTTTGAAGCTTTGTAGTCGAATGGAGTGTTCAGTGGCTTGAGTGTGATTTGTGAATTAATTGGGTCCCAATTGGAAATAAAAGCTCCTTTTAAATCCCAACGTCTAGTTTCTTTTTTTCTCTTTTTAATGGTGTACTTGGAAGGGAAAGACGTGGACTTTTTTTTTTTTGGTTCAATGTGCAAAAGAGTCTCTGATTTTTAACTTTAATTTATTAGCTAAATTGGATTGACAAATATGCAAATTTATATTAATTATTGGTAATTTAAATTTTAAACCAAGAAAAAAGGGGGGTCTTGTCCAAAAATGGGGAGATTTTGCAACGGCTTCTTTTTTTTCCTTCCTATGATTGATAATTAATAAATGGCGTGGGTACAAGATTCTTTTTCAGTGTTTTTGACATTGAGAGAACATGATGGTTACATAAAGTAATCATCATTGCATACAATGGAGAGTGAGAGAGAGATTCCGAAATCTGAATCCCAAGAAAAAAAAATAAAAGAAAGTAAAGAGAAAAACTTTTCCAAGAGATAATTAAAAGGGAAAAATGTTGTTCCTAACAGAAATTATAAATTTACGTGTAATTTTGCAGAATAATAAGAAAAGGAGATATTGTGTTTTTAATTTTATTTTGGAGGAAAAAGTTTATATTGTTGTTATATCATCAAGAAAGTTGTAGGACCTTTATAGTTGGTAGCACCTCCATTTCATTAGTCACTAGTTTAAGAAGAAGAAGAAGAAGAAGTAATGACGTTTAAAACGACAGCATCTTAGAAAACGACAATGTTAAGTAAAAACGACAACACCATATTTACACAACCAATGAAACGACAAGAAATTGAAAAACGTCATTGCCTTATAAACGACAAACATCTCTAGCGAGCGACCATAAACTATTAACGACAAGAGTCAAGAAAATGAATTTGTAAACAGCAATAAATATCCAAATGATGTCACGTGAAAAACAAAAAAAACAAAAATAAAAATCTAAACAATAATTTTTTTTTGGCTGAATTAGAGACGATTATAGCTTAAACATGAATAGCGTGTTTCCTTTTTTTTTTTTTTTTTCTTTTCAAATTTTAAAAAAAGAAGAAGGTCGGTCAACCCTCTTATGAAGAACAAGAAAAATAAAAACTATAAACGACAGCCCCTAAAAATAAGAACTTTAAACGACAGCATATCAAAATGTTGGAAAACGACATGTACCCAAGCGTCATCTTAACGACTATTCACAAGTCAACAACGACAAAGTTTAATACATTACAAACGACAACAGTTCATGAAACGACAAATCACCTCAAGCAAAATCAGAAAAAATAAACTAAAAAGAAAAATCGCGTGAAATATTTTTCGAGATATTATAAAATTGACTTTCAGGCAGAAAGCATCAGCTTTGCATCTGATGCAGAGATTCCGAATCCAAAAAAGGCCAAAAAAGCAGAAGTAGAAGATTTAAAGAGTCCTTTCTCTCTCTCTCTTTTTCCTGCAAAGAAAAAAAAAAGAAAAGAGAAAAGAATAGGTCAATTGGCTCAATATTATCTATATATATATATATATATATATATATATTTGCTAATCAGATAAAATAATTCGTTTGATAGAAAGCAACGAGCTCCGATCTTCAAGGAAAAGAACAACATAGGGAAAGATGAGTAGCTTCAACGCAATGTATGTAGTATAGTATACGCACATATACATTATAGGTATTTCGAAGAATAATTGAGAAAGGAAAATACACCTGACCTATGCTCTCCGTTAAAGAAGAAAGAAGAGAAAGAAAATGATTAATTTTAAATTTAACACCTGAATAATAAGGATGATACTATTGTATTATACTTGAGTATAATTAAAGTGGACACAAATCTGAGTAGGTAGGATTGAGTAAAAATTAAAAAATTCAAATAAGGTCATATTACATAATTCAGAATAAGAATAACTACGACTATCATTTATATAAAAAATAAAAAAATTATTGTAAAGTTATTTTGTTTGATTAACTATCATTTATTAACCATTCATGTGAACCACATACGACTAAACTGAGACATCAGACAGAAATTTGAAATTATACGCAAAACGAGAATGCCCCATTCAGACACTATTCTAAAACGGCACAACAAAAAAACGACAATGAATCAACACCAATTTTTGATAAAACGACAGAGAATGAATGAACGACTATTTCTCTGAAAATGTCAGCGTCTTTGATTAATGATAATAACCAATAAACGACAAGGTATCTTATAATTGATGATAGATACATGAAACGATAGCTCGTAGGAAAACAACAACATCCACATAATTTTAAGCAAAAAATAAAAAAAAAAAAAAAACCATATAAACGACAACACAAAAGAAATGACAATAATGGAAAAACAACAGAACCTCCTACGGATCACAAAAAGAAGATAAACGACAAAGTTCATAAAACGACAAAAGCGTCAATAAATGACATCATTTGACACTACAAGGTCGTTGTAATAAAGGGCGACAATAAAGTGTAAACGACAACTTCCATTATTAAACGGCGCGAGTAAAGAAACGATCAACCTTAAGAACAATCACTAACGGAAACGCGACCATCTCTTTCATAAACTTTTAAAACAACAACTTAAATATGGTGACTACCTCCCATATTTGCAAACTTGTATGTAGTTATTTACAAACGACAGTAAACGACAACGTCTCAGAAAAAACTACATCGCAAACAATACCACTGAAAAACTGTAACATCTCTTACAAGCGAAAATAAAGGGGCATTTTATGAATAAATGATCTTTTTTTTAAAGTAATAAATGCCCCGTTTTTTTTAATAATAAATGACCGGTTTTGAAATTACTAAAATAGTCATTTTTTTAATGATATGTATTTTTTGTTGATTGATCATACTAATAAACGATTATCTTTCTAATTAAAAAAATTGATCATTTATTTAAATAAGTATTTAAAAACTGTCAATTTATCTTCTTTTTTTTTCAAAAAATAACAAATAGAAGACAACCGTGAAGACGTTAAGAACAAATGTGTAAGCATACTTGCATTAGAAACGACAACATCATAGGAAAGCAAAGATTTTTTTTTTCTGACAAACGACAATACACATAATCAACAACGTCATCAAACGTCAAGAAGTGTCTGAAAGAGATATGACAAAGAGTCTAAAAGCAACTGATTTCGTCAATTAGATATGAAATTTTTAGATTAAAATAATTAATTTTTTAAAAATTAATTATAATTTTAATTGATTTTTCAACTAAAATTAATATGAAAAGTTTGAGTAGAAGATAACTGACCCAATGCACCTTAAATGTTTCACAAAATAAAAGCGGACGCACGCAGGCAGAGCACAAAATTTCTTACATATGGCAACAACCGACTAAGCTTTAGAAGACACGAACGACAACATGCAAAAGGAACCAACCTAAGAAAACAACAATATTAGACCGAAAATCAACCATAAGTTTAAAAGGAAAAAATTGAGATCCATTACAACACGAGCAACACCAGATATAATTATATGATTATAGCATTAAAAATAAAAACAAAATAAAGAATCTCCTGCTGATAACAATTCTTATAAGAACCGACAACGTTTCCTGAACGAGCACTTGAAAACGACAAGTTTTAGAAAAGAAAGGACATTAATAAAAGACATATTACGAAACGACAACTATCATAAACGACAAAAACTAATAAACAACAACCTTGTGATGAAATCGAATAGGAAGCTCTACAAACGTGATGCAAACTGCACTAACTTCCATTGATAGTCGTTATCGCCAAAACGAAAGTAAAGGACAGCATTTTAAACAGCAACGTTATAAAATCTCAGCAAACGACGGCGTCCCTTACAAAGGACTAAACAGTAAACAGTATAAACGATTATGGTCAAGAAAACAATAGTTGGGGATAACATTCTAAAGAACAACGTTAAAGTAAACATCGTAGCGAACGAAAACGAACATTTCATTCATGAAGTACTAAATTGATGCAAATTATAGTTTAATCGCGCAAAAGAATATTTTCCAATAGAATATTATCTTCAATCTCAAATTTGTTATGATTTCTCTCATCTAGTTTCTTGACCATACAATCTAGTCGTTTCATTTAAAAAAAAAAAAAAAAAAAGGTTCATTTAACATTGATGTCAAAAATCTTGGAACAAGAGGAGGCCTTGGGAATGGTGAGGTACAAGACACCATCTTTGACCTCAGCCTTAATCTTCTCGAACTGCACATTCTCCGGCAGAGCAATTCTGGAGCTGTATCTTCCATAGCTTTTAGCCGACCATTCTCCTCCTCCTTCTCCTCCGTCCTCCTCCTTCTTCTCCTCCTTCTCGGCCTTGACGACAAGCATTTTCTCCTCAACCCAGACCGTCACGTCCTCCTTCGTCATCCCGGGCATGTCAAACCTCATCTTGTACTCTGTTTCCCCTTCCTTTATCTCCCATGGCGTCCTTCCTCTCCCGTACGACCCCGTCGGCGACGACCACTCTCCGGCGTACCCCAACGGCTCCTCCATCATCCTCTCCATCGTCTCCATCATCTGCTGTACTGTCCTCGCCGTCGGAAACCGGTCCCACAGTCCTACATCAGATATAAAAAAAAAATGGTCAGATTTTTTTATTTCATTTCATGGAATTCTCAAACAATATATATATATATATATATATATGTATATACATACCTATTGGAGGTGTTGGGGCTGTTCTTTTCTTGGGCGGTTGGTGGTGGTGGTGGTGGTGGTGGTGTTGCTTGGGGGCTCTCTGCAAGTGGTCGAGGTTGTCTCTGCTCTCCCCTGCCATAGCTGCCATGACTCTGTGTTTCTTGTGGCCCAAGCTTCCATTATCTACTGCGTTGAAGAAAGATTGGGGCTTGAGAGAGAGACTCGTTTTTTTCCGGGATGATAAAGGAAGGAAGAGGCTCAGGTTTGACAGAGCTTGAGACATTTTTTTTCTTCACTCTCTCTCTCTCTTTTTTTTTTTTTTGGGTTTTGAAATTCTTCTTCTCTAGGTTTTCTGGTGAAGAAGGGTTTGTGCGGTTTTGAGAGTAAGAGAAACTGAAATCTGAGACGGAAAATTGGGAGTTGAGGGATTTATAAAAGGAAAATGTGGATGTGTCTGGAAAGGGAATGGGAGAGGAGAGGTGGTCTCTGGAGGAATCCAGAAGCTTGGTGTAGATAAGGATGTAATGCGCGCTGCCATATAATGGGGACACGCTAAACGGTTTGTCGTTTTATGTCTCCTTTCGTTATTCCTTGCCTAGTTGTAATCTATACTCAATTTAAATTAAATTATACTTTTTTATCATATTTTTTATCTTTTTCTGAAAATTTTTTTTATCTTTTTTAAAAAAAATCAATAAAAATTACTATTTAAATTTAAAAATCTCAACTCAACTTAAACTCAACTCATTCACCAAACACCCCCTTAATAATTAACATGCACATTTTTGGAGTAGCTTAACAGCAAAAAAAAAAAAAAAAAAAAGAAAAAGGGGAGAGAAGCTTTCTAGTTTCTGCTTGTAGCATTGGCATATATATATATATATATATATATTTTGGTGAAAAAGAGAATATATTTCAATATAATTGAAGAAAATACAATGGTATTTAATATTGATGCTCTCTTAACTTATTATCTTTTAGCAACTAGTCCCTTTAATTTTTAATTTTAACAATTTATCTTCTGAACTTGTTAAATTATTATAATTTACCTATTTTAATTAATTTAATACTAAATTAAAGATTTGAAATTAGAAGATTTACGTTAGGTTTTAATCCAAAACATCAACAAGCAATCATTTCCTTTCTGATTTTCAAAATCACGTATCCTATTATTTTCTGATTAATGACTAATTTTTGAGGTTTATTTATTTATTTATTTATTTTTTATCATAACTTAGGGGTAACTCCATCCTTAAGTCTACCATTAGAGTTCGAATTTCCCATTTCGAATTCAAGAAAAAAAAAAAAAAAAAAAAAGAACAAAGTCTATGCCTACACCAGGAAATTGATTTCGAATTCTTTTGAAGAGTAAAAAAAGAGCAGAAAAAGGAAAATATGAAAGATGTACAATTCAATCGTAAATATCTCCAACAGAAGAAACATCATCAAAGCTGTTAAAGCCGTCCCATGAGAGCAAATGTTCCGTGGTATCTATCCCATAATGTTGGAAATCATTCTCTGAAAACCAGTGACATTCTT
Organism: Ficus hispida; assembly: GCA_025413025.1. Classification (NCBI taxonomy): domain Eukaryota; kingdom Viridiplantae; phylum Streptophyta; class Magnoliopsida; order Rosales; family Moraceae; genus Ficus; species Ficus hispida. Next base: position 2,001,871 of record CM046371.1, on the reverse strand, counting down.
CAACCATTCCTTCAGAAAAGGCATTGCCAATAATGGAAGAATCAGATTGGAAGATCAAGGAAGTTGTTGTTGATGATGATGATGATGCCTCATCCAAGTTATCAGACAATCTCCCAATTACATTGTCCTTTCCACTTGATCCACACATGTCGTTTTCATTGTTTTCTCTCTGCGATGTTCCTAAATTTGTACAATTTGGGGTGAACTTTACTTCTTCCTTGGAGGATAACATAATAGAGTTCAGATCAGTACTTCCTTGTTCTTGGTCATGTTCTATGGGCTTCTTGTGTGTTTCAGAGTCTAATCCTAGTAACCTTAGCTTCTTCTTGATTTTGCCGTCCCAGTAGTTTTTTATTTCATTATCTGTTCGGCCTGGAAAATGTGCTGCAATTTTTGCCCACCTGTCCCCAAAAAAAAATTAAAAATAATAATTAAAAAAAAAAAAAAACCATTGTAGTGTGAGTTATAAAAATACAATTATGAAGCAATACTTCAAAGAAAAATGCCCGGCAGGGGTTTTATGAATCTCCTTCTTAGAGTAAATTTTGTGATTTTCCATCCCCTAATTTTCTAATACTTTTGTATTTAATTTGATTAACAAATCAAATTGTTGAAAAGTTAATTAAAAAAAAAAAAATAGAACCACAGTTTCTAGTTCTACCGATAGTGGGGGAAAAAAAATTCTCATACGTAAAAATTTAATTTTGAAGCATTTGTTGAACACATGGTCATTTTCATCTTTTCTCTTTTCTTTTTTAATTATTCCATGAAGTTGGTAGTTCGTCATGGAATGGAGATTATAGAAGGTGTATATATCAACTTAGTTAGGATGTTTTTGTTTTCACTGGACAAGTTTATCAGTCATCAGTATCACTTTATTTTTTATTTTTTTTAAATAAGCAACAAATCAAAAGAAAATGATCTGCTTATTGGCAAGAGTACCTGTTACCAAGACGAGAATGAAGTTGGATTATTTGGTCTTCTTCTTCTTCTGGAAAGCTTCCCCTTTTGAGATCAGGCCTCAAATAATTGATCCATCTCAATCTACAGCTCTTTTCCACACCTATTCAACTCTTAATATTATTTCAAATCATGCCCATATCAATCACATATATAAATACACACATACACCTATACATATATATATATATATATACAGATACGTATTTATATACCTGCAAGCTTAGGAACAAGTCGCCAGCATTGGATGCCATTGTTGAGAATGAAGTTGACAAGCTTCTGGTCTTCTTCTTCTGTCCATGTACCTCTCTTCAGCCCAATCTTGTCACAACAAGGTTTTCTTCCCATTCTTCAGAGCTAATGATGAAAAGATTAAAAGACTAATTAGTACCTAATTAAGAAGATAAGAAAATTAACTGATTAATATTGGGTTGAAACTGAGGCCAAAAGGTGTTTTATAGAACCCCCCCAATACATCATGCTGCAAGATTACCATCTTTTAAAAGTTTTGAAAAAGGCTCAATTTTTGTATAGTTGACAACTACTGTTTTGCTTATTCACAAAATGTGAACAATTTAACAATAAACTAATAAAAAAGGTGTGATCCATGCCACCAATATATTTGAATATATAATGAAAAGACTAATTACATATGTGTGTCCAACGATGACGAGGGGAGACGGAAACTACATGATTAACGTGAATCCTCGTCCTAGAAAACTTTAATATTTTAATTTCCAAAAAAAAAAAAAAATTTATTATTTCCCAGGCTGAATTCTCTCTCTCTCTCTATATATATTTATTATTTATACAGACACATTTCTCTCTATATAAATTAAGTAATAATATTCTATATATATATATATATATATTGCTTGTCGTGTAAGAATCTTCGATATATATATAATATAGGGTCCACTTGATAAATGAGGGGTCTTGTCCCCCAATTAATCTGAGCCATTCATTTTAGTTTAGTGGGAAAGATTGTTTTGAGAATGGACATGAGACTTTTTAAGTTTTAGTTTTTTATTTTTATTCTTCTAAAGTCTGTTTTGCAGGGGAGAAATTAGAGAAACTTTGACGAGACGAGAGGAAGATGAACATGAAGGTAAAACGTCATGTCGTTATCCCATAATAAAACGACTACAAAACAACCAACTTTCCCCCTCGGTAAAAGTTACTACCTCTGATTGATATGTTATGACCTCGCACATAAATTTTATTCTTTTCATCTCCATTATTTTATTTTGCAAAATATTAATTTACCTTTCTATCCAAAAGTTACAGCCTTTTCTTTTAACTATCCAACTACTGAATGTGCGATTTTACTCAACTGCCCCTCAAACCCTTATATAATTTAGTTACTTTTTTCCAACTCACACGACTTCCGGTTGACAACCGGATTTCCCAGGTCAAAAGCTATACGCTCCGATAGCCACGTGTGGCTGGGCTAGTCCCCCAAAAAAGTGTCATGGTTTATAGGCAAAGTCATGCAATTTGTATGATTTCAAGACTTTACTTTATATTTAAATTTAACTTTAATTAAATTTTATTTTTTCATCTTCAATAATTAGTTTCATATGAATAATCTTCCAAATATTTTGTATCTCACGAAAAGGAAAATAAAAAATAATAAAAAAAAAGGAATTGATAATGGGAATGAATTAGATGTCCCTATTTTGAAGTTGAGACTTGACAGTGATCAGGTTTAATTATTTATTTACTTATTTGGATGGAAGACTTTTGGTTCAACTTCAAGTTTCTTATAAGACACATTTTCTCAAGATTGTCATGAGCCGAAATATTTTCTCAAGATTGCACACCCTATTTTTTCAGGTAGTTTTTCTCCTCATTGTAATGCCTTTTCTTTATTTAAGTCGATGAGTAATAAGTTAAACTAATTATATATATTATTTAACTTCTTGCTAAAAGGGCGATTATTCCATTCACCTTTTTTATAATCGAACCAAGTTGCTTATTATATGGAAAAAAAATTATTAAAAACTTCCTATAATCTGTTAATTAATTATGTTGATACGTGTGGAGTAAGAAAAAGATAAATTTTATTATTATTTTGATGGATAATCTTTTATGCTTTGAATAGACACTTTTGCTTCGTTTCTCGGCACTTCTTCTTCTTCTTCTTCTTCTTTTTTCCCTCTGTTTTAAATACATGTACTTTTTTCCCCCCCTCTGTTTTAAGTATTAAGTACTGTAAAGTTCGTGCCAAATACAACGAAGTTAACAGAGTGTATTTTCTTTTCAATTACAAGCCATGAAAACTTTTCTAAAACCCCAAATTTTTAACATGATAGACGGAAAACAAAAAAGAACTAGATCTTATGACACGTTTGGTATTACATCTTAAATTAACATTTTTCATCTCAGTTTTTATCTTTTTCTCAAAAGTCAATAAAAATTATAATTAGTTTTTAAAAAGTCAACCAATTTAAATTTAAAAATTTCAACTCAAACCGTTTCACCAAACGGATCCTTAATAAGCTGAAGTCCATCAAGGAACTCTCTCTCTCTCTCAAAAGAACAAGCTGTCATGGGAGAGATTGACCCCATTAATTACAACAAATCATGAGTTGGAGTATTGAACTTTCTAGGCTCCCAAACAGAAACAATAAGAATAGAAGCTGCTGCAATGTAACCAACAGCCTCCCAATCGGCGAAACAAAGACAATCATTAATTTTCCATTTTTTTATAAACATTTTCTTATAAGAAAGATGAGAAGAGGGACACCAGATAGATGAGAGACCTGATTTTTCCCCCCCTTTCCTGTATCCTTCGTTGTGGGCGTTTGTCACACACGGAGTTATCATATAACCAGTAGGGCTTTGTGCCCGTATATTTTATAAGTTTTGTTAATTTTGCTCCAACTCAAATTTTATTTTTTAATGTGTTGCTCCTTAATATTTTTAGTCTCTGTTTGGGAGAATCAACCGAATTATAACATTTGGATGAAAACATCTAAACAGAAAATTGTCATCTAAACTGACGTTGATATTAACATTTAGTATAATACATTTAGACAGAAACATTTGAATTTATATGCATAATGTCATAGTGAACATCCAAATACTTAATGTCATATGTGAAAATCTAAACACACATTTAATTAGCCATTCAATTAATGGAATGGTCTAAATTAACACAAATATTTGCATCAAACAGAGGCTAGATTACTTCTTTCCCTCTTTCTTTTTTTCTTAACAGCCTAGCTGCCATTCAACACATTTTCTTTCCCCTAATTTATGTTTTTGTAAGAAAATTTGTTGCAAGTAGTCTCATGATACAAAAAGATTTGTAGACACAAATATTAAGAATTCCTTTCCTTCCAAAAAAAAAAAAAAAAAAAATCCTTTAAATTATCAGAACTCAGCTTAATAGTTATAATATGTAATTCAGTACTACATATGAATCGATTAAATTTTTATCTGGACAATATCGTTGTTTTGGTTTATTAATTTATCCTTACATAACTCGCGCTCTCATTGAAACATAATTCTAGATGCGTGACCTAGAGAGGAAGTGAGAGTTTTATTTAGTTTATTTCGAGTGAAAAAAGGAGAGGAAGGATTTTAGAGAAGAAATGAAATTTTAGATTGTTTGATTTGGGGAAATTGGAGACAGAGGAAGTTATAAATCTACATGATCCATCATTTTTTCATCTTTCAACTTAAAAAAAAAAATATAGAGAAAATTTGATATAAAAGTGATATCTGGATTAATTATCTTGACCTTAATCCCCATTTATTTTCTTATTCATACAATGATATAATTATAAAAGCATTAGATTGAATATTTTTTTTCCCTCTTTTCTTTCTCTTTTACCAACAATATAAAATAAAATCTTCCTCATTTTTATTTTCTTTACCTAGGTATTTATTCTTATTTCTTTTTTTTTTTTTTACCTAGGTATTTATTCATTATTTCATTTTCTATTTTTTCTATTTTTCATCCTTCTCATGGAAGTGGAGTTGAAAAATAATAATGCTGAACATCATTTTTGATATCAACTTTCGTGTATTTTTATTTATCATTTTTTACGTCTTTTATTAATATAATGATACATTAATTAAAATATTATAAAATTCATATCAAATCAATTAAATATCTTGTTAATTTATTTCCGTAGAAAAGACGGGTCCTGCGCCAAGTTGTAAAATAAAGGCACTCCCAACAATTTGTTCATTGAATTTAAGTTGACGGATCAAATGCATCAAGTCAGTTATTAGCAGTAGGACCCAATACGATCGCTATTGTCTATTCGTTTAGCCTAAAATAAGGCAAAGTAAATGCCGTTCCAACTTCCTGGTAAGGCAAGCTTTTATTTTGTTTTATTTTTTATTTTCATCATTGGAGTTCAGTTATTATTATTTTTTAGTAAATATGTGATAGAGTCATTTTTATATACCTTACTAATAGGGTTCATTTTTAAATCATTTATATCTGATTGAACGGTTGGAATATTATTTATTCATAAAAATTAGAATACACATTATCACATGATAGTATGGACTAAAAAATTTAAAAAATAATAATAAAAAATATAAAAAAACCTTCAAGGGGGCGTCAGCTCGACGTCGAGGTGTTGGGGGAGGCCATTTCGCCCGTGCACTAGGGTGGGGGGGGGGGGGGGGGGGAGGGGGGGGGGCGACATCGGTTTTTTTTTTTGGAACTTATCATCGGAGCTGGCGACTTCATTGTAGGTTGTCGGGGTGTGTCGTGGGTTGGCAAAATTTGGTCGCAGGGGGAAAGGGGGTGGTTCACTAGGGGGGAGGCGACATCTTAGGGGATCACTGGAGATGGCGACTTCGTTTGGGGGGGGGGGGGGTGCGGCGGCGTTTGGGGGGCTCACTAGAGATGGCAACTTCACTTGGGGGGGGGGGGGGGGATGTTTGGGGTGACTCGCATGAGATGGTGACTTTGTTTGGGGGGGAGGCGATGTTAGGGGGGATCGCCGAAGAGGGCGACTTTGTCTGGGGGGCTTGCTAGAGATGGCAACTTCGCTGGCAATGGCGGCTTCTGGGGGTTCGTCCGTTTTTTTTTTAATTTTCTTTTGAATTATTTTTTCTTGTTTTTTAGTATGTAATTCTATGAGTTATGATATATTATAATTATCATACATAAGTAATATTTAAACCATTAAAATTCATCAAACGGTTTATAAAATGAGTTTTACTGATAGAATTTCTAAATGAAACTCTACCATAACTTTATCTTTCTTTTTTTTTTTTTAAGGGATTAGTATGTTGATTCTACTTGTCTATTATTATTATTTTTTTAAATTTTGTCAATGATCAAAACAACTACTTCTTATTATGATATGAATTTCTTTTTTTCTTTTTAAAGTGAGAGTGGGAGGTGACTAGATTAATCATGTACCTACAAGTTAATGCAAACCCTACTTTTCAAAAAAAAAAAAAAAAAACTTTTGGATTATTTTGAAATAAAATTTTTTTATTCGTTTTAATAGTCTTTGGAAATATAATTAAAAACATATTATCTTATAATTAGTTGATTTTTAAAATTAATTAAAATTTTTATTAATTTTTTTTAAAAAGATAAAATTGTGATGAAAAATTTAAATTTAAGTTAGAATTACTAAAAAACGTGATAGAAATTCTACCGCTTTTATGGTCATTTATTTGTGTGTGTATATTGATGTACATATATATCTATACAGTTATATGTATATATATATTTATATACACATACACACGCTCCCACACAGACAGTCTCTTCTCCATTAAACAGAAACAAGGAGCTATAAGCAAATTACAGAAAAGAGAATGGACTATTTTAGCCTTGATTCTCTACTCCTCACTATGCTGCTTGTCGCCACTTTCATCTTCATCTTCCACCGCCGCAAACGACGACGTCAGCACTGTAGCAACATTCAGCCGCCGTCTCCGAGAGGCTTTCCGATCATCGGCCACCTTCACCTGCTCACCGACATGCCCCACCACTCGCTGGCCCGCCTCGCCGACAGGCTCGGCCCGATCGTGTTCCTCCGACTCGGCCGAGTCCCGACCGTCGTCGTCTCCTCCGCCCGACTCGCCGGCCTCGTCCTCAAGGCCCACGACCACGTTTTCGCCAGCCGCCCTCAGCTGGTGGCAGCGCAGTACCTCTCCTTCGGCTGCTCCGACGTCACCTTCTCCCGCTACGGCCCCTACTGGCGCCAAGCCCGCAAGATCTGCGTCTCGGAGCTACTCAGCCACAAGCGGGTCAACTCGTTCAGGCTCGTCCGAGGCGAGGAGATGAACCGGATGCTGACTCACGTCCTCTCGGCCGCCGGCCGGTCCGGTTCAGTTCACGAGGTCGACATGAGCAAGGTGTTCTTCAGCCTGGCGAACGACATCCTCTGCCGAGTGGCGTTCGGAAGAGGTTCATCAAGAAGGAGGGGCAGAATCGTCATTTGACGGCGGTTTTGGCGGAGGCGCAGGAGCTGTTCGGTGGGTTCTGCGCAGGGGATTTTTACCCCGAGTGGCAGTACTGGGTTGACTGGGTGAGCGGGTTCAAGACGAGGCTGGAGAGGAACTTGGAAGATCTGAGACAGGTTTGTGATGAGATCATAGAAGAACACCTGGACAGATCAACGGACTGCGGTGGAGAAGATTTCGTTGATGTTCTTCTTCGTGTGCAACGTAGAGAAGACTTGGAAGTGCCCATTACAGACGATAATCTCAAAGCTCTAGTTCTGGTAATGTTACTACTTCTGATCTATCCCTTTCTGAGTCGGAACGGTGAGTTAGCTGTAAACTCGGTCCGATTTAGAGGTTTCAGGTTTGACATCATCCGCTAGTAAGATATGAGTCCCATAATCATAACAGATTTTCGGATAGGATTTATCATCTGTTAACGGACTAACTGTTGAAAGGAGTCATTAAATGCATGGGAAAATTAACGTGATACACGGTTGAGTTCACATGTATGTACGAACTGAATACATAACTGGTTTTGAGTTTGAGTTTGGTTCTAAATTATTAGACAGACATTACGTGGCCTTTTTTACGGTCATTGCATGATATAATCCTGGTTTTGTTGTCAGTAGAAGTTGCCACTTGCGTGTCGATTTATGCATGTTTTAATTTTTTTAATTATATATATAGTTAGAAATATTTAGTAGCACTATGTCAATATGTTACTGTTTCAATTACTAAAAAAAAAAAGTTACTGTTTCAAAAAGTTTTACGACTTTACCCAAAAAAAAAAAAAAAAAATGATGGAAGAAGTAAGTGAAGCATTATTCTATGTGCAGAAATATAGCTGTTGCAAACTTTTATAACGTTCACCAATTTAGTTGGCAATTTAATTGAAAGAAACTAGTAATGGCTTTTAATGAAATGATAAGGTTAGATATTTAAATTGGTTGGTAGCAGCCGATCTTTATAGCCACCAGCTATACATTGGCATATTATGGGGTTGACTTTATATGGGCCCACAGAACTACTTTGTCTATGAGATATGTTCGCTATGAAATTGGCCTCCCCATTATGGCTTTCAAGTTCTCCATGTCCATTCTCACAAGGCCAACATCAACTCCCCGATGTATAAGTTCCATTTTGATGTGACTTTTAGTATCGGATAAGATAAGCCTTTTTTTTTTCTTTTTTTTTTTTTTTTTTTTTAAGTCTCTACAACTTTTAACGAATATTGACATTTATTTGAATTATAGGTATCAATATAAGTTTTTCATATTAATTTTTTTAATGAAAAGTTAACAAAATTTAAATTAGTTTTTTAAAAATAATTAATTTTAATTAAAATTTTCATCATAGACGCGTGTTTCAAACAAGGACATTCACATTCAACCCATATGGAGCTTTTAGATTTTCCAGTTGCTAACATTTAGTGGAAGTCTCGATACTCGGACCAATGATTCAGTTTATGTTAAGGAGTAAATTGCAAGATAAATTAATTGATATCAAAGCTAAATAACACCACTTCGTAAATTTTTTTTGTTGACCTCTTTGTTTTTTTACTCTTGCCCACAGGATATGTTTGTAGCTGGAACCGATACGACATCAGCGGTTTTAGAATGGACACTGACGGAACTGGTCAGGCACCCTGAAATAATGAAGAAAGTACAAGAAGAAGTTCGAAAAATCGCATGTAGCGCCGGGACAGTTGATGAGAGCCACCTTCAGCATTTTCATTACATGAAAGCCGTTGTGAAGGAGACAATGCGATTGCACCCACCGGTCCCTCTGCTTGTTCCTCGAGAATCCATGGAGGACTGCATTCTAGATGGTTACGAAATACGGGCAAAAACTCGGGTTCTAATTAACTCATACGCGATAGGAAGGGACCCGGAGTCATGGGAGGATCCCCTAAAGTATGATCCCGAGAGGTTTAAGGATCACAACATCGAATTTAAGGATCAAGACTTCAGGTTTCTACCATTTGGGGGAGGAAGAAGAGGCTGCCCTGGATATGCTTTTGGCTTGGCAACGATCGAGCTTGGTCTAGCTCTGCTCTTATATCATTTTGATTGGGCATTGCCTCAAGGAGTTGGAGCTGATGATGTGAATCTGGATGAGATTTTTGGCCTTGCCACAAGAAAGAAGACTCCTCTCATCGTCGTCCCAACAGCAAATAAGGACTATGAGTTTAAGGCTTTTTAGTGACGCATATGTCTGTTCTTCTAAGTGGTTACCAATGTCTAGTAAGGTAATACATATATATATATATATATATATATATATGCGCATGTCAAGTACTCTTCAAGTCTCAATAAAAAGCAACATGAGAAAAGACTTGAACGGAAAGTTGCTTCATGTAAACTATATTGTTGTATTCTACTCGGTTCAACTGTCTCAAATATTAAGGAGAAAAATTAAAAATAAAAACAATGTCTAGAGCTAGTTAAATTTGCCCAAAAACAGTGGCTACAACAACATGTCAAGCAAATGGGTTCTTCATTTTCAGCTCGTTCCAGCCCTAGGAAGTGAATCAGAACAATAAACTTCTATTTGGATCGTCGATTGGAGTTGAAATTTTTAAATATGAGTTGATTGACTATTAAAAAACTAGTTATATATTTTATTGATTTGTCATTAAAAAAAATTTAGCAAAAAAAGTACAGTTTAATTAGAGCTAAACTTATAAACCAAACAAATCATAAGTTTAGCCTTAGGATGTAGCGACTCTAGCTGAAAAAATGTTGACTTGTTGTGTCTATCACAAGATAGAAATGCAACTCTAAGCAAGCGTTTGGCTAATAATCGATTTAAAGCTAAGTTTTTCATCTCATTTTTTATCGTTTTCTAAAAAGTCAACAAAAATTATAACTAATTTTTGAAAAATCTACCTATTCCAATCTAAAAATTTTATTTCAAACCAGTGTATCAAAGACACTCTAAATATAACGAGCAAAAGTTGAACGGCAAAAAGGCCACATTTTAACTAAGAACATCTAAAACCGGTAAAATGGTTGTAAATGTGCTGGCAGAAAAAGAAAAAAAAAAGTGTGGCATTATTCATAGAAAAAGATGACAAAAAATGTCGCTAATTCGTCAGGAAAAACATTGTTCTGGCAAAAGTTTTAATTCTAACAGATAGGCATAATCTTAGCACCGTAATTCACATTTGGCATTAAGGCATTCATATAATTGGACTGGAAAATTAAAAAAAAAAATCGGCAAGAGTAAAATAGAATATTTAAATCTTTAAATAGATTTAGCATGTATTTGATAGGTATGCTTGAGTTGAAAAATCTGATTTTGTTTGACTTTTTAAGAACTAGTTAATAAATTTGTTGACTTTTCAATAAAAGATAAAAACAAATTGAAATAATTTGATTTAAAATAATTTACCAAATAGGGCTTAGCCATTGATTTATAATTACCCTGTGAAGAAAACAAGTATTTCATACCTTCGGTGCTTAAACTTGCTTAAGGTAATAATATCTAAAAAGATAAAAGTAAAATGCTTTACGTCCAATTCTTATAGTAAGATTTCTGAAACATGTAGTTTCGAATTTTAGTACGAGAAATCAACATTCAAATCAAGAGATAAAAATCAGAAATCAAATTAACAACATCAAACCAAGAAAGGAAACTTAGGGTTTGTTTGGTAGAATAGTTTGAGTTGGGATTTTTAAGTTTCAATAGTAATTTTTTTTTTGAATTTTCAGAAAAGATAAAAAATTTTTTGGGAAAAAGGAAAAAACTTTTTAGGAAAAAGACAAAAAAAGTTTGAGTTGGATGGTTTGAGTGGTTGTGCCAAACACCACCTTACTCTATATATAAAATGTAGCAAAATTTCTGTCAAGTGTGTCCTCGTATACGTGCTTCATCAGAAAATTATACCATATGCCTCTTTATTACAATCCTTGAATTTTTTTTTTTTAAACAATCAACTTCGGTTTGAATCTCCAGTTAAATTAAGTTGAAATTTTTAAGTTGGAGTTTGTTGACTTTTTAAAAACTAATTATAATTTTTGTTGTCTTTTCAGAAAAAGATAAAAATCCAACCGAAAAAATATAATTTAATTGAAGTTAAAACTAATAAAAACCAAACAAAGTATTAGTTTAATCCTAGAAATTATGCTTGTGTTTGGTTCGCCGATGGAAGATGAAATTTTTAAATTGAAGTTGGTTGATTTTTTAAAAACTAGTTACGATTTTTATTAACTTTTCATAAAAAGACAAAAATTGAGATAAAAAAATACAATTTAATTGGAGTTGAATTAAAATATCAAACGAAATAATAGTAAAATAATTTTTTTTAATTTTATTTCTTCTTCTTTCCTTTTAGTTGTTTTCTGAATCTCCGTCTTTAGAAGAGGATCTTTTCCGTTTTACCAAATTATATGGAAAAAAAAACTTCATACTTCCTTTCAATTTTCAACTACCTAAATATTTTAGTTTTCTTTACTTTCTATTTCATCCCTCTTCCCAATGCCAAGTTGAAAAATAAGAGTCGATAATCAATTTCGATGTTGAGTTCGATTAATGTTTTTATTATTTTTATCTCATTTATATCCCTTTATTAAAATCATAATACATCATTTAAAATATTATATTAATTAAAAAATTATTTCACATCAATAAAAAAAAATCTAAATAATTTATTAATGTGTTATCATATTATTAAAAGTGCGCGAAGAAAACATGAAAAAAAAAAAAACAAGAAAGAAAAAGAAAGAAACGAGCTCAATCATATATTAATGGAACTCCCTCCTACAACTTGTCAGCCGAAGTTTGACTTCACGGATCCAATTCATCCAGTCACTTATTGGGACTGGGAGACAATGGGCCAACACGATCGTTGTTATCTGTCGGTTATAATTATTATTATTATTATTTTTCAATTGAATCTCATCCTCTCTCTCTCTCTCTTCTCTCTGCTCTTTAAAAGCTCGATTAATTACAAAAAAAAAAAAAAAAAAAAAAAGAGACACGTACAAAGTGTTGTTTTACTTACCAGCAACGCAAAGTTTTTTTTTTTCATTATTTTTTTATTGGATTTCAATTATTGTTGATTATACTGACTAAAACATCTATGTAATTTCTTATTATAATCTAAGTCTCCTTTTCTCTTTCTTCTAATTAAGTAAACCACTGAACACCTGTAGATACTAAAAAGTCAAATTATAATTCGAGTTAAATCATAAGAAAATTAGCAAATTAAAACTATTTAAGTCATTACACATTACATATGAGAATCATAAAGCAATCATAACGTGGAAAACATAAAACAATAAAACAACAAAAAAATGATAAAAATAATAACAATGAAATTTAGAGATGTTCGTCAGAATATCGTGCTACGTCCTCTAGTTTGGAGTTTTACTTTGAATACAAGGTTTACAAGTTTCTAGGGAAAATTTGACAGAATTTTAGTAAGAAAAAGGAAAAAAGATCAAGAAGATCCTCAAATGTGAGGGGTCCTCCTCTATTTATAGAAGAAAAAAAACGGATCCAAATTTTTAGGATAGTGATGGGTGGTTTCCCACTATCCTGATAATTCGAAGCGTGCGTAAGAACGTGGCCGATCAATCATAGGCTTGGTAGTTATGAAAGTTGATCTGCCATAGTTCATCGTTTACTCAAAGTGAATGTCAAACAATGAACTGAGCACTATTTGTAATGAACAATAATTTGGTATGCATTGAGCTATCGAATATCATCATTCATCGTTCGTTAGGTTGATCGAAAGGCTGGAAGTTCAACGAGGTTAAACCACTGTTCGACGTTTGTAGGTCCCTCATGTGGAGTATTGAGAGTCAGACGTTGGACAATCAAACATCAACATTCGATGTTCGTCAAACCAAGTCAATTGTTGAGTTAACAAAACACATGCTAAGTAGTCGATGGACACATACCAAGTGGTAGATGAACCACGGTTCGACGTTCGTCATTCCTTTCATGTAAGGATAAAGAATTGGACGTTAGGCCGGGCCTAAGTTTGGTCATCATCCGGGCTAATGAATGCATAGTAAATGATCAAAGGACTATGATTTGACGTCTGTCGAATATGGGTCAAGTAAAAGATATATAGAGTTAATCGACTCACTCAGGACCATGAAACCGACGTTGAGTGATTGATGAATCATGCTTCGATGTTCATCATAACATCAGATAATAGAGTCAACGGACTCGCAAAACCCAAGTCAAATGGTCTATAGACCACGGTTCGATATTCATTGTTCGTTGATTCGCTGATCATATAATCTGGGCATTATAAAATAGAGAGACGAAGTCGGACTCTAATAATACGTTTCTTAATTCAATCCTTGAAAAATTTAAAAAATTGATTGTTTTAATACTCTTGGGAAATATAGTAAGAACATAATCATTTCATATCTCTAATCGAAAAAAAAAAATGTTTTAATACTCTTGGGAAATATAGTAAGAACATATTAGACCATTGATAGAAATTTTTTTTGTAGCATTTTATGTTGGAAATAATTGTTCTAGTTTATTTTTTAAGATTTATTTTATTTTTTCCCCTCATAGAACATCATCTTCTCTCTCTTTTTCACTTTTAAGAGTACAATAATCTTTTTATTTTTTTTAAGACACTTACAAAGTTCTGTTTTAATTACTACTAACGCAAAGTTTTTTTTTTTGGTGAATAATTTCTATTATTAGGGTTCAGTTATTGTTGATATATATTAGTTTAAAGCAGGTGCATCGTAATGACTGGAAATATTTTAAAAAAATTTATCTAAATAGTGAGAAAAATAAAATATAAGTACAAAAATAGACAAAAAAAAAAATAAAAACTACCTAAAATAAAAAAAAAAGAGACACATGAAAAAAGGGAAAAAATTAAAAAAAATTAAAAAAAAGACTAAAATGAAATAAAAAATAAAAAAATGGGCCAAAAGAAAAAAAGAGAATTGAATGACAAAAAAAAAAAAAAAAAAAAGAGAGAGAGTTTTTCGTCCAAAATGAAATGTTATATAGTGCACAAAAGCTCATTTCAAGCTTTCTATGTATGTATAGATATAGACAGCAGTAGAGCTAAAAACTATTTTCAGGGGGCATGAATTGAACCAATTTTTGAACTTGAAGTTGCTCAACTTATGGAGTTTTACAATCTTAACTTTAAAATTCCTAATTTACAACTCATTTTCTCTCTCTTTCATCTTCAAAAAACTTATGCCTCGTTTAGTAGATAGGTTTAAACTCAAATTTTTATCTCAATTTTTATTTTTTTCTGAAAAAGTTTTTTGTCTTTTCAGAAAAAGTCAACAAAAATTACTATTGAAGCTTAAAAATCTTAACTTAAACTCAAACACCAAACACCCCCTATGTGTCGGTTATAAATATTATTATTATTATTTTTCAATTGAACCTCATCCTCTCTCTCTCTTCTCTCTGCTCTTTAAAAGGTCGATTAATTTACAAAAAAAAAAAAAAAAAAAAAAAAAAAAAAAAAAGAGAGACACTACAAAGTGTTCTTTTACTTACCAGCAACGCAAAGTTTTTTTTTTTCATTATTTTTTTATTGGATTTCAGTTATTGTTGATTATACTGATTAAAACATCTATGTAATTTCTTATTATAATCTAAATCTCCTTTTCTCTTTCTTCTAATTAAGTAAACCACTAGACACCTGTAGATACTAAAAAGTCAAATTATAATTTGAGTTAAATCATAAGAAAATTAGCAAATTAAAACTATTTAAGCCATTAAACATTACATATGAGAATCATAAAGCAATCATAACGTGGAAAACATAAAACAATAAAATAACAAAAAAATGATAAAAATAATAACAATGAAATTTAGAGATGTCCGTCGGAATATCATGCTACGTCCTCTAGTCTGGAGTTTTACTTTGAATAAACTTTGAATACAAGGTTTACAAGTTTCTAGGGAAAATTTGACAGAGTTTTAGTAAGAAAAAGGGAAAAAGATCAAGAAGATCCTCATATGTGAGGGGTCTTCCTCTATTTTTAGAAGAAAAGAAACGGATCCAAATTTTTAGGATAGTAGTAGGTAGTTTCCCACTATCCTGATAATTCGAAGCGTGCGTAAGAACGTGGCCGATCAATCGTGGGCTTGGTAGTTATGAAAGTTGATCTTCCATAGTTCATCATTTACTCAAAGTGAATGTCGAACAATGAATCGAGCACTATTTGTAATGGACAATAATTTGGTATCCATCGAGCTATCGAATGTAATCATTCGTCGTTCGTTAGGTTGATCGAAAGGCTGGAAGTTCAACGAGGATGAACCACTGTTCGATGTTCGTAGGTCCCTCATGTGGAGTATTGAGAGTCAAACGTTAAACAATCGAACATCAACGTTCGATGTTCATCAAACAAAGTCAATTGTTGAGTTGAATATAACACATGCCGAGTGGTCGATGGATACATACCGAGTGGTGGATGAACCACTGTTCGACGTTCGTCAGTCCATTCATGTAAGGATAAAGAATTGGACGTTAGACCGGGCCTAAGTTTGGTCATCATCCAGGCTAATGAATGCATAGTGAACGATCAAAGGACCATGATTTGATGTCTGCCGAATATGGTCGAGTAAAAGATAGAATTAATCGACTCACTCGGGACCATGGAACAGACATTGAGTGATTAATGAATCATGCTTCGACGTTCATCATAGCATCAGATAATGGAGTTAACGAACTCGCAAAACCCAAGTCAAATGGTTAATGGACCACGGTTCGATATTCATTGTTCGTTGATTCGCTGATCATCATAATCTGGGCATTATAAAATGGAGAGACGAAGTCTAACTCTAATAATACGTTTCTTAATTCAATCCTTGAAAAATTAAAAAAAATTGATTGTTTTAATACTCTTGGGAAATATAGTAAGAACATAATCATTTCATACCTCTAATCGAAAAAAAAATGTTTTAATACTATTGGGAAATATAGTAAGAACATATTAGACCATTGATAGAAATTCTTTTGCTAGCATTTTATGTTGGAAATAATTGTTCTAGTTTATTTTTTAAGATTTATTTTATTTTTTCCCCTCATAGAACATCATCTTCTCTCTCTCTTTTTCACTTTTAAGAGTACAATAATCTTTTTTTTTTTTAAAGACACTTACAAAGTTCTATTTTACGTACTACTAACGCAAAGTTTTTTTTTTTGGGTGAATAATTTCTATTAATAGGGTTCAGTTATTGTTGATATATATTAGTTTAAAGCAGGTGTATCGTGACTGGAAATATTTAAAAAAAAATTATCTAAATAGTGATAAAAATAAAATATAAGTGCAAAAATAGACAAAAAAAAATTAAAAAAAAAGTATCTAAAAAAAAAGAGAGAGACATGGAAAAAGGGTAGAAAATAAAACAATTAAAAAAAGACTAAAATGAAATAAAAAATAAAAGAAATGGGCCAAAAGAAAAAAAGAGAATTGAATGACAAAAAAAAAAAAAAAAAAAAAAGAGAGAGTTTTTCGTCCAAAACGAAATGTTATATAGTGCACAAAAGCTCATTTCAAGCTTTCTGTGTATGTATAGATACAGACAGCAGTGGAGCTAAAAACTATTTTCAAGGGGCATGAATTGAACCAATTTTTGAACTTGAAGTTGCTAAACTTTATGGTGTTTTACAATCTTAACTTTAAAATTCCTAATTTACAAACTCATTTTGTTTCTCTTTCATTTTCAAAAAACTTATGCCTCGTTTAGTAAATAAGTTTAAACTCAAATTTTTATCTTAATTTTTATTTTTTTTTTGAAAAAGTTTTTTATCTTTTATGAAAAAGTCAACAAAAATTACTATTAAAACTTAAAAATCTTAACTTAAACTCAAATATCAAACACCCCTATGTGTCGGTTATAATATTATTATTATTATTTTTCAATTGAACCTCATACTCTCTCTCTCTCTTCTCTCTGCTCTTTAAAAGTTCGATTAATTTACAAAAAAAAAAAAAAAAAAAAAAGAGAGAGACACGTACAAAGTGTTGTTTTACTTACCAGCAACGCAAAGTTTTTTTTTTTATTATTTTTTTATTGGATTTCAGTTATTGTTGATTATACTGATTAAAACATCTATGTAATTTCCTATTATAATCTAAATCTCCTTTTCTCTTTCTTCTAATTAAGTAAATCACTGGACACCTGTAGATACTAAAAAGTCAAATTATAATTCGAGTTAAATCATAAGAAAATTAGCAAATTAAAACTATTTAAGTCATTAAACATTATATATGGGAATCATAAAACAATCATAACGTGGAAAACATAAAACAATAAAACAACAAAAAAATGATAAAAATAATAACAATGAAATTTAGAGATGTTCATCGGAATATCGTGCTACGTCCTCTAGTCCGGAGTTTTACTTTGAATAAACTTTGAATACAAGGTTTACAAGTTTCTAGAGAAAATTTGACAGAGTTTTAGTAAGAAAAAGGGAAAAAGATCAAGAAGATCCTCAAATGTGAGGGGTCTTCCTCTATTTTTAGAAGAAAAGAAACGGATCCAAATTTTTAGGATAGTAGTGGGTAGTTTCCCACTATCCTGATAATTCGGAGCGTGCATAAGAACGTGGCCGATCAATCGTGGGCTTGGTAGTTACGAAAGTTGATCTTCCATAGTTCATCATTTACTCAAAGTGAATGTCGAACAATGAATCGAGCACTATTTATAATGGATAATAATTTGGTATGCATCGAGCTATCGAATGTCATCATTCGTCGTTCGTTAGGTTGATCGAAAGGCTGGAAGTTCAATGAGGATGAACCACTGTTCGATTTTCGTAAGTCCCTCATGTGGAGTATTGAGAGTCAGACGTTAAACAATCAAACATCAACGTTCGATGTTCATCAAACAAAGTCAATTGTTGAGTTGAACATAACACATGCCGAGTGGTCGATGGACACATACCGAGTGGTGGATGAACCACGGTTCGACGTTCGTCAGTCCTTTCATGTAAGGATAAAGAATTGGACGTTAGACCGGGCCTAAGTTTGGTCATCATCTAGGCTAATGAATGCATAGTGAATGATCAAAGGACCATGATTTGACGTCTGCCGAATATGGTCGAGTAAAAGATAGAATTAATCGATTCGGGACCATGGAACCGACATTGAGTGATTGATGAATCATGCTTAAACGTTCAACATAGCATCAGATAATGGAGTTAACGAACTCGCAAAACCCAAGTCAAATGGTTAATGGACCACGGTTCGATATTTATTATTCGTTGATTCGTTGATCATCATAATCTGGGTATTATAAAATGGAGAGATGAAGTCTGACTCTAATAATACGTTTCTTAATTCAATCCTTGAAAAATTAAAAAAATTGATTGTTTTAATACTCTTGGGAAATATAGTAAGAACATAATCATTTCATACCTGTAATCGAAAAAAATATGTTTTAATACTCTTGGGAAATATAGTAAGAACATATTAGACCATTGATAGAAATTCTTTTGGTAGCATTTTATGTTGGAAATAATTGTTCTAGTTTATTTTTTAAGGTTTATTTTATTTTTTCCCCTCATAGAACATCATCTTCTCTCTCTTTTTCACTTTTAAGAGTACAATAATCTTTTTTTTTAAGACACTACAAAGTTCTGTTTTACGTACCACTAACGCAAAGTTTTTTTTTTTTTTTGGTGAATAATTTCTATTATTAGGGTTCAGTTACTGTTGATATATATTAGTTTAAAGCAGGTGTATCGTAATGACTGAAAATATTTTAAAAAAATTTATCTAAATATTGAGAAAAATAAAATATAAGTGCAAAAATAGACAAAAAAATAAAAAAATAAAAAGTACCTAAAATAAAAAAAGAGACATGAAAAAAGGGTAAAAAATAAAAAAATTAAAAAAAAGACTAAAATGAAATAAAAAATAAAAAAATGGGCCAAAAGAAAAAAAGAGAATTGAATGACAAAAAAAAAAAAAAAAAAAAAGAGAGAGAGTTTTTCGTCCAAAACGAAATGTTATATAGTGCACAAAAGCTCATTTCAAGCTTTCTATGTATGTATAGATATAGACAGCAGTGGAGCTAAAAACTATTTTCAGGGGGCATGAATTGAACCAATTTTTGAACTTGAAGTTGCTCAACTATATGGTGTTTTACAATCTTAACTTTAAAATTCCTAATTTACAACTCATTTTCTCTCTCTTTCATTTTCAAAAAACTTATGCCTCGTTTAGTAAATAAGTTTAAACTCAAATTTTTATCTCAATTTTTATTTTATTTTTTCTGAAAAGTCAACAAAAGTTATACTAATTTTTAAAAAGTCAACCAACTTAAACTTAAAGGTTTTAACTCAAACCGTTTTACTAAACGGAGCCTTAAACTTTAAAAGTTCATAACTTTCTTATTTCAAATCGAAATGAGATTATTGTTGTATCAAAATACTCACAACAATGAGGTGAACGAACAAATCCATTTTATAATTTTTTTCTGAGTATATTTTAAAATTTGTAGCTTTTTCTATATTATAGTTGATAATTTCTGATTTATATTTAACTAAACATGTATTTTCAAACCAATTTCTAAAACTCCATCTTCAAAAGTCCCCTCAAACAGGCTCTTAACATGAGTTAGCAGTTTTGGGTATCACATCATCTATTAAAGATTTTTAACGTAGATATACTAATGTCCATGGACTAGAGTAAAGAAAATAATTTATGAGTAAGAAGTACAGTGAATGAAACTTCATATATATACACTTTATAGCATCTATTCAAATCTATTTTACAACACGAACAAAACATGAAAAAAAAAAAAAAAAAAAGGATACGAGCCAAATCTTACATTTATGGAAGTCCCTCCCACAACTTGTTTGCTAAATCAGACTTGACAGAGCGAATTCATCAAGTCACTTATTCGAACTGGGATCTGAGACGTAATAAGATCGTTTCATTAGGCCAATACGATCGTTTCTATATGTCGGCTAGAATGGTTTTAGTTTTAAACTTTGTTTAGCATTTCAATTTAACTCCAATTAAACGGTACTTTTTCATATCAGTTTTGTCTTTTTTCTGAAAAGTTAACAATAATTATGATTAGTTTTTGAAAAGTCAATCGACTCCAACTTCAAAATATATCTCCAACCAGCGAACCAAACGCAAGCTTAGTGTTAGTAGTAGTTGTTTATTTGTTTCCTCGTTTTTTTTTTTTCATAGAACCCCATCTTTCTCTTTTTAGTTCTTCTTTAAAAGTATAACAATTAAAAAAAAAAAAGACACGTAAAAAGTGATGCTTTACGTACTAGTAATTAGTAAAATCATTTTTGTTCTTGGAGTTCAATTAATGTTGATTATACTGATCAATACATCTATGCAAAGTGTTGGTTTATTTATTAGTAACGCAAAGTTTTTTTTCCCGTTAGTTTTACTATTGGAGCTAAGTTAATGTTGATTATATTGATCAAAACATCTACAAGAATTTCTTATTATCATCCGAGTTTCCTTAAAATAAAAAATAAAAATTAAGTGAACTACTGAATACTCAATAAACACACACAGCAGGGCATAGCAGAAATGAGACCGCTGATCATTTCATAAAACATATATGCTTTCCCTTTCTCGATGCTTTTTTTGGGGGTGACGCACCAACCACAATGATCAATGACAGAATGGTAGGAAGAGACTATCTTTTGTCCTTTCTCTGTGGACCTGACTACGATTTAGTTGTACTTGATTAGTCCTCACATGACTCTTCTTCACATTGATTTCTATCCGATTCGTCGGACTCCATCCGGATATCAATACCTTAAACGGCATCATCAGCATCCGGGACACAATCCCCCTTGTCATTGAACCGGGTAGCTGTGGTGCTAGCTTCTTATCCTTTACCCGTCCATGTAAGCTTATGCCCATACATATAAAAAAAAAAAATGTTAGGCTCTAATATCAATTTTTATGTACCAATTCAAGTAGAGATGTATCAATTTAAGTATCATTTTTTATTTATATATCTACACTTCTCTCATTTTTAATATAAATAAACACTTTCTGTATTGAGAACAACTGGAAGCAAATTACGCAAAAGAAATGGATTATTTTACCCCTGAATCTCTCTTCCTCACCATCCTGCTTGGCGCCACTTTCTTCCTTATCTTTAACACTCTTCGCCACTGCAAACGACGTCAGTACAGTAGCAATATTCAGCCGCCGTCTCCGAGAGGCTTTCCGATCATCGGCCACCTTCACCTGCTCACCGACATGCCCCACCGCTCGCTGGCTCGCATCGCCGACCGGCTCGGCCCGATCGTCTTCCTCCGACTCGGCCGAGTCCCGACCGTCGTCATCTCCTCCGCCCGACTCGCCGGCCTTGTCCTCAAGACCTACGACCACGTCTTCTCCAACCGTCCTCAAATCGTGGCGGTGCAGTTCCTCTCCTTCGGCAGCTCCGACGTCACATTTGCCCGCTACGGCCCGTACTGGCGGCAGACCCGCATGATCTACGTCTCCAAACTGCTCAGCAGAAAGTGTGTCAGCTCGTTCCAACTCATCCGAGTCGAGGAGACGAAGCGAATGCTGAGTCACGTCCTCTCGGCCTGCCGGTCCGGTTCAGATCGGGAGGTCAACATGAGCGAGGTGTTCTTCACCCTGGCGAACGACATCCTCTGCCGAGCGGCGTTCGGGAGGAGGTTCCTCAAGAAGGAGGGGCAGAATCGTCATCTGGCGGTAGTTCTGAAGGAAACACTGGCGCTACTCAGTGGGTTCTGCGCAGGGGATTTTTACCCAGGGTGGGAGTACTTGGTTGACCGGGTGAGCGGGTTCCAGAGGAGGCTGCAGAGGACCTTGGACGATTTGACGATTATTTATGATGAGATTATGAAGGAACACGTGGACAGATCAACGGAGAGTAGGGAAGAAGATTTTGTTGATGTTCTTTTTCGTGCGCAACGAAGAGAAGACTTGGAAGTGCCCATTACAGACGATAATCTCAAAGCTCTTGTTATGGTAATGTTACTACTTCTGAACCGTCATGAGTTACCGGTAAACTCAGTCCGAGTTAGAGATTTTGGTTCAACATCATCTACTAATAAAATGAGGGTTTCATAATCGTGTTAGATTTAGAGATAGAGTTCATCTTTTTATTAACGATGATGTTTAACATTTAATTCCTTTATATTAAGAGTTCACGTGACAAGTTGATAACATACGTATAAACTCAATACTTAATTGGTTTTGACTTTGACTTTAAGTTTGGTTTTGATTCTAAATTAGTAGACAGACTTACCTGAATTTTGCCATAGTCATTGCATGATATATTAATCCTAGTTCCAAAATACCTATTTTAACCTTTGAAAACATAATCGACTAATAAAAGGAAAAATATATATATTTATCCATCTCTCCCTCCATCTTTACTAAACGACAAAGGACTCCTAAAATCTTCTTCGTCCCGTCTTCTCTCGCCATTTTCCCTCCTCTCCATCATTCCTACTAAACATAGCCTAAATTTTAGGACTTTTATTATTGGATATGGTAAGCGTTTTTGTCTTTACAAGCTTCTACAAATATTAGTATGGTACTTGGTTGACTCAACATGGAAGAAGCTCATTAGCACTCAACCCTCGGAGCTTTTAGATTTTTCAGTAGCTAACATTCTGTACTTGGATCTTTTCGAGTCTTTTGATTTGGTCGACTACGTAAGGAGTTGATTATAATATTAAAGTGTAAATTGCACGACAAATTAATTGATATTAAAGCTAAATAAGACCCTTTGTCAAAGCTTTTTTTTTTTTTTTTTTTATCGACTATTTATTATCTTGTCCACAGGACATATTTGTAGCTGGAACCGATACGACATCAACGGTTTTAGAGTGGACACTGACGGAGCTAGTTAGACATCCTGAAATAATGAAGAAAGCACAAGAAGAAGTTCGAAAAATCGCATGTAGCGCTGGGACAGTCGATGAGAGCCACCTTCAGCATTTTCATTACTTGAAATCTGCTGTGAAGGAGGCGATGCGATTGCACCCGCCGCTCCCTCTGCTTATTCCTCGAGAATCCATGGAGGACTGCATTCTGGATGGTTACGAAATAAGAGCGAAAACTCGGATTCTGATTAACTCATATGCGATAGGAAGGGACCCGGAATCATGGGAGGATCCCCTAAAGTATGATCCCGAGAGGTTTAAGGATCACAACAACGAATTTAAGCTTCAAGACTTCGGGTTTCTACCATTTGGGGGAGGAAGAAGAGGCTGCCCTGGATATGATTTCGGCTTGGCAGTGATCGAGCTCGGCCTAGCTCTGCTCTTGTATCATTTTGATTGGGCATTGCCTCAAGGAGTTGGAGCTGATGATGTGAATCTGGATGTGAGTTTTGGCCTTGCCACAAGAAAGAAGACTCCTCTCATCGTCGTCCCAACAGCAAATAAGGACTATGAGTTTAAGGCTTTTTAGTGACGCATATGTCTGTTCTTCTAAGTTGTTACCAATGTCTAGTAATGTAATATATATATATATATATATATGTATATATATGCGCATGTCAAGTACTCTTCAAGTCTCAATAAAAAGCAACATGAGAAAAGGCTTGAACGGAAAGTTGCTTCATGTAAACCATATTGTTGTATTCTACTCGGTTCAACTGTCTCAAATATTAAGGAGAAAAATTAAAAATAAAAACAATGTCTAGAACTAGTTAAATTTGCCCAAAAACAGTGGCTACAACAACATGTCAAGCAAATGGGTTCTTCATCTTCGGCTCGTTCCAGCCCTAGGAAGTGAATCAGAATAATAAACTTCCATTTGGATAGTCGATTGGAGTTGAAATTTTTAAATTGGAGTTGATTGATTTTTAAAAAACTAGTTATATATTTTATTGATTTTTCATTAAAAAAAATTCAACAAAAAAAGTACAGTTTAATTAGAGCTAAACTTATAAACTAAACAAATAATAAGTTTTGCCTTAGGATGTAGCGACTCTAGCTGAAAAAATATTGACTTGTCGTGTCTATCACAAGATAGAAATGCAAATCTAAGCATGCGTTTGGCTAATAATCGATTTGGAGCTAAGTTTTTCGACTCATTTTTTATCGTTTTCTAAAAAATCAATAAAAATTATAACTAGTTTTTTAAAAAATCTACCTATTTCAATCTAAAAATTTTATTTCAAACCAGTGTATCAAAGGCACTCTAAATATAACTGTACTGACCCGACTTTTCGAATCGTTAACTAACTTACTTATTCTTATTTAATTTAATCTTAACATTTATTTTTATTTGATTCTAAAAAAACAGAAATTTAAAAAAAATCATATTCGTACTACAAAAGTTAGAATTACTGAAATTTTTAACTGAGGAAATTAAAAACATCTAGCTAATAATTATCCTATTCAAATTCGTATTTAGATAATATTTTAAAAAGCTAACTTCATGTAAATTAAAAAAAAAAGAGTCTAAAGTATTTTTCTCGTAAAATACTCATACTAGTTTAGTAATATCACAACATTGGAACATATTTATAAATATGGTTGATACCAAATAAATTAAGAAATCTAAATACGGAAATTTAATTTGTGGTGGTATCCCACTTTCGTCCTTCATCGCATCCGCACAGTTTTACCAGTCCATAAAACATCTAAGTAGCGGGTTGCTTACCCGCGTTACTTACAGCATGAACACACAATGATCAGCTTTCACTCAGCAAGTACAAACAATATCTCACAAATCATTTTCATAAAATCATATCATCACATGTAACATCATGAATGTTCAAAAATATATGTGAACTATGTATGTTCAATATGTTTATTATTTACATATCTTGTCTACTTAAGAGCCCCTATGTCGTACCCATATGCACGCAACAATAGAGAATTAAGGGAGCGACCCTCCAACAACCTCCAAGGTCATATCTTATAACTTTCGTTCTTATCATATCCTCTCATTAATTGTAGGTTGGTACGACACTTAATCCTATCTTTCGTTAGCCTCATTCTTATTATGTGTGACAATGTGTGGATTTACATATCACTATGCATCTATCATTACTGCATATATATCTGTGAGGCATATCAATTATATGAGTGCAAAAGAAATTATGCACATTAAATGCTTAATTAACGCAGTACATATAGCTCATAAGCTCATCACTTCATCAAGGCAAATCATAGAAAACGTAGAACATCAACAACAAAAAGTATTTTGTTCTATATTGTAGGTGAGGTTTGTACTTATAGAAAATCGCATAACTGTGTATTCGCATTGATTGTTTCTGGCTCTACCCTCAAGTCGATACGATGTCCTAATTTTAATTTGACATCCGACAGTTTGAATAAGGTTTTGAATAATTTCGATTATGGACATATGTTCTTACTTATTAATTAATTTCAATTTCATTATTAATAATTAATTTCAATTTCATTATTAATTTATTTCCGAGTTTTTTAAATAATAACATCCTTAATTGTTAATTACATAATTATCATAATTTAATTCCTTAATTAATAATTAAATAATTTTAAATATTAAATTACTTAATTATTAATTCATTGGTGAGTTAATTATTTAATACTTAATTTCTTATCCATTATTTTACTTAATTCCCATTTATTTATATTGGGTCCATTAGGTGACCATGGATAATCATGATCTTTCAATATCATATTGGGTCATCCTTGTGGATTGTGGGTTTATTGGGTCTATCACAACCCATTTACTTATAATTGGGTCTTATTATTGTTTTAAACCTGTTAAGGCCCACTGCACTTGTCTTTATCAAGTTTTAGTCAATAATTACATGACATCTCAACAAGTCTAGTGGCATGTTCATTTCTCGTCACCGAGCCATCGGATACTAATTTACCAATTTGCCCCTATTTCGGTTATTCAAGCACATTTAAGCTTAAACGTTTTAAATCTTTTGACCTTAGCTTTTAGTAATCTCTCTTACAGTTTTATATATCCAGAAAACCTCTACCTATGGTCTAAAACGTTCTCCTCATTAAATTACCATTTTGTCCCTTAGTTTGACAAAATTATAACATATCCTTTTTAATCTAGACTTATTGAATGGCTTTTTAAAGTTTGTCCCAGCCTTAGTATAACGTTTACAGTGCCCTTAAGCTCTTAAAAATGGCTTTCATAACTTATTATATTTCTAAACACAATTAAATAAAAGTTTAACATTTATCCCCTTTATGTCGTTTAAGATTGTACATTTGACTATAACATAAACCATATTATTTCTTATCTTTATTTAGTTTAATATACTGTTTTAAGGGTGACAAATATGCTGTCTAATTATAGTATAAGCAGATTTTATAATTTGACCCATTATTTATTTATTTTTGTATATTAGTCCTTATTTAGCCCCAATTAGTTCTCAATATCCTATGGTTCACGTTTTCTATACTTAATATCCTTATAAAGTGCTCTTACAGGATCAGGACTCATTTTTAAGAAGTTTTTATTATTTATGTTTTTTTTTACCATAATCTTTTCTATATTTACGTTTTGACCCCAAAATAGTGTTTTGGTCATTTATTATCCATTTATCACCAAAATTTGACACAAGGTCTATTTTAAGTCTCTAGTCAAGACTGAAAAGTTTTGGATTCAAATAAAGTTTTTAGGCTGGTGAAATTATGATTTTACCCATTGAGGGCAAAATCATCATTTTTTACATTTATTATTTCTGATCAAACTTGAGCTTTTCTTATAGCTTATGTCAAGAGTAATAATCTGTCATTCTATAAGATTATGAAAATCCCACTCAAAATACCATTTTTTAATTTATTAACATTTATGCTAAAAATATTATTTTTGGTACTTTATGTTCATTAATTCTTATTCTAGCTTATTTGTGATGTCAAAATATTTTCCTCATCATTCACGCTTCCATTAAACAGAGGATATAACATATCAACATGCCACAATCTCTTATTCTCATACATCAATACTCATTCATGTCATATAATCATAAAATCACATGAACACACTTTTCACTATATTCCATACACAAATTATGTTTTCTAACCACCTTAAATCATGGTCAGCATATATATCATCTCACTAGGTAGCAAAACCACATTTTAACCATTTACTATGCCAAGATTTTTCCTATTTGTAAAAACACGTTTTAAAAAGAAAGTTATTAAGAACTTGGTAAACCACTAGTTTACAAATCATTCACCTTTTAGAAAAGTAGTGAGTTCTTAGCTCCTCTTGAAGGCTTTAAACCACTCTTGGATCCTTGAGATAGGGAGCTAGAATAGAGATAAAACATCACTTTAAAAACATTTTTAAAACTCATTTTCTTTTCTAGAAAACAAGTGGAAAAAATATAGGTTTTTACCTTAGAAAACACTTGGAATTACTCTTCCTCTTTGTAAAAAAAAAAATAAAAAAGATCTTGGGAATGGGTGGAAGGAGATGAAGTATGTTTTTGGCTTCCCTTTACTAAAAATTTCATCCACGATGAAGAGAGGAAGAGAGGAAGCTTTTCTTTGCTTATGTGGTTTTTATGAAAGAGAAAAAAAGTGGTTTTTGGTTTACCTAAAACCATTTTATAACCAAGTCTTATTGTGGGTTAACAAAATTGAAATTTTTGGATTTATGTCTCTCCAAAAACGTACTCAGCTGAAGGGGACAAGTTGGGAGGTTGTTTTAGTGGTTTTTCATGCATTTCTAAGTGGTTTTAGTGAGTAGTCATTCAAGTAGTCTATCATCTTACATTGTAGTCAACTTTTCTTTCTTATCTTGTCATCTTTGTTTTGCTTGTTTAGGAGTTGGATTTTGAATTCTCAAAAACCCCCCCTTCTTGTCCAACCTATTTTCTGAAGAAAAGAAAAAAATAAATTTTTTTTTTCTTTTGTGCCAGTTTACTGGCAGCAGGCAGGCAGCTTACTGCCTGCCTGCATGGCTCAGTGGGCCGTCGCCCACTGAGCAAGGGGATGGGTGCACGGCACCCCTTCCCTTAACCCTTTTTTTTTTTTTTTTTTTTTTTTTTTTTTTTTTTTTTATGGCACTGGGCTTAACTAGTGGGTATTTACCCACTGGTTAAGGGGGTGCACGTGCACTCCCAGAAAGCCCCCTTTTTTCCCTTTTATTTTATTATTATGATTATTTTTTTAAATGATAATAGAATTATTAAATTTAATTTAATAGATAAATCTTGACATGATAAAAAATTATGATTATTTATTTATTATATTTATATAATGAATTTTTACACATAACATTTTTACAAAACCCCAATTAAAAGAAAATAGGAGAACATTATATATATATACATTTTTTTTCTCTTTTAAATAGAGAAACTCAACATTATTAAATCATCGACATCATCATATTGATGATACATATACTTCATTCATGATCTTGAAATTTGGTATTCATCAAAATAATTCATTAGATGGTATTGATGAAGAAAAACCATATTAATATTCGTAAATTGAATTTATGAATTTCAAGGCCATCATAATAACTAGCAAAAGTTGAACTGCAAAAAGGCCACATCTATACATATATAAAAAAGTGCATAAGATTGTATTGTTCATTCTTCGTAGTCAAAAATGTACTGTTTGGTGCTTTTTTTTTTTTCATGGAAAATGTTTTTTTTCCCTTTTTCTTTTTCATGAAAACCGTTTATCTTCCTTTTTTTTTTTCCTGTCCTTTTTGATTTTTCATGGAAAACCTTTATCTTTAATTTTTTTTATTTTTTTTCCTTTATGTGTTTTTTTTTTCTTTTTAAAAAAGCTTTTGGTGTTTTTGTTTTCTTTTTATTTTACTTTTTTCTTTTCAAGTTTTTTTTTCCTTCCAACTTTCTTCTACTTTGCTTTATTATCATCATCATCTGTATCATTATTATCATTATCATTATTATTATTATTATTATTATTATTATTATTATAATAGTTGTTGTTATTAATTTTTTCAAATTTTTACTTGTTTTTTCCTAAATTTATGCGTATACATTTTCAGTAGAACTTTGTTTTTTTTTTTCTTTAATTTCTTTATTGAAAGCTCAATATTTTATAACATTCTCTCTTAAATATTCTTTTTTAATCACCATCTCAACTTTTTCACTCAAAATTCTAATTTTCTTAACTATAATCAAACCTAATTGTGATAAGTTTCTTTTCTTCGTTACATGATCAAACTTGTTCTTTTTTTTTAAATAGTTTCACGATGGATTAAATAAGGTTCTCAACTTTCTACTTTATTACTTTGGATAATATTTATGTAATTCTTTTACTTTTTTTGGCATGAAAATTAATTTCTATTTCATTATATTTCCTTAATATTTAACAAAATAATAAATTTGGTTGTAAAATATGCACCTTATTAGTGCGCTTTTGTTATTTTGTATTTTTGAAAAACCTGTTTAAGTGTTGTTATTGTTGGTTTTTTTTTTTTTTTTTTTATGAAACTATTTGTTCTTCATGTCATTTTTCTATATTTTGATTTTCTATCGTTAACTTTTTCTTATCCCATTTCTACTTTATTTTGCTTATATTTCATCATTTTTCTTAAATTTCTAGCTTGTCTTTTTTTCATTTTTTTTATACATCTTCCTGCAACTTTTTTATTTTCTTTCTTTTTTTTTCTCCTTATTAGAAGCTCAACGTCCTAAATTTTCTCTCTTCAAGTCTGTATTATATCAGCTTTCTCATTGGTAACTCTAATATCTTTAATTGATTGTGGTCAGTCTTCAAAAACATATTATCAGATTACTGTTATTTTAAATAATAATTTGCAATAGAATGATATAAAATTTTGATTTTAGATAACATAACATATACCGTAAATATTGTGAAAGAATAAAATAATCAATATTATTATGTGCTTTACATAATAAATATTAAGTCATCATGATTTTATGATGAAACATAATTTTTAAATTTAGATAATTATTATTGTATTTTATTTTTGAATTAATTTTTTATTTATTTATTTTGTATAACATTGTTTATATTACATATTATAAAAACTACAATTACAGTTTTATATGTGCATTGCACGTATTTGATAACTAGTACATATATAAAAGAGTACATAAAATTACACTGTTTATTCTTGATAGTCAAAAATACACCGTATGATGCTTCCTCTTTTTTTTTTTTTGGAAAACATTTTTTTTTTCCTTTTTGCTTTTTCATGGAAGCCAATTATCTTCTTCTTCTTCTTCTTCTTCTTCTTTTTTTTTTCCATTCCGTTTTGCTTTTTCATGGAAAACCTTTATCTTTAATTTTTTTTTCCTTTACGTGTTTTTTTTTTTCCTTTTTACAAAAACTTTCGGTATTTTTGTTTTATTTTTATTTTATTTTATTTTCATTTTTTTTCTTCCAACCTTCTTTTGTTTTGCTTTATCATCATCATCATCAGTATCATTATTATCATTATCATTATCATTATTGTTATTATAGTTATTGTCATTGTTCTTAATTTTTTCAAATTCTTACTTGTCTTTCCCTAAATTTGTGCTTATATATTTTCAGTAGAATCTTGTTTTTCCTTTTTTTTCCTTTAATTTCTTTATTAAAAGCTCAATATTTTATCACTTTCTCTCTTAAATATTCTTTTTTAATCAATGTCTCAACTTTTTCACTCAAAATTCTAATTTTGTTAACTATAATCAAACCTAATTGTGATAAGTTTTCTTTTCTTCGTTACATTATTAAACTTGTTTTTTTTTTTAAGAGTTTCACGATGGATTAAAGGAGGTTCTTAACTTTCTACTTTATTATTTTAGATAATATTTGTGTGATTATTTTACTTTTTTTGGCATGAAAATTAATTTTAATTTCATTATATTTCCTTAACATTTAACAGAATAATAAATTTGGTTGTAAAATATGCACTTTATTAGTGCGTTTTTGTTTTTTTGTTTTTTGGAGTAAACTATTTCAGTGTTGTTGTTGTTGGTTTTTTTTTTTTTTTTAAGTGTTGCTTTTTGGGTAAACTATTTAAGTGTTGCTTTTCTATCGTTAATTTTTTTCTTATCCCCTTTCTACTTTGTTTTAATATATTTCATCATTTTTCTTAAATTTCTCGCTTGTTTTTTTTCAAATTTTTTTTATATTTCTTCCTACAACTTTTTTATTTTTTTCTTTATTTTTTTCTCCTTATTAGAAGCTCAACGTCCCAAATTTTTTCTTTTAAAGTCTGTATTATATCAGCTTTCTCATTGGTAACTCTAATATCCTTAATTGATTGTGGTCATTCTTCAAAAATATATTATCAGATTACTGTTGTTTTAAATAATCATTTGCAACAAAAAGATATAAAATTTTGATTTTAGATAATATAATATATATTGTAAATATTGTGAAAGAACAGAATAATCAATATTATTACGTGTTTTATGTAATAAATATTAAGTTATCATGATTTTATAATGAAATGTAATTTTTGAATTTAGATAATTATTATTATATTTTATTTTTGAATTAATTTCTTATTTTTTTATTTTTTATAATGTTATTTATATTACACATTATAAAAACTACAATTACAGTTTTATACGTGCATTGCACGTATTTGATAACTAGTTTTAACTAAAAACATCTAAAACCGGTAAAATGGTTGTAAATGTGCTAGCAGAAAAAGAAAAAAACTGAGGCATTATTCATTCAAAAAGATGACAAAAAATGTCGCTAATTCGTCAGGAAAACATTATTCTGGCAAAAGTTTTAATTCTACTAGATAGGCATAATCTTAGCACCGTAATTCACATTTGGCATTAAATTGTTCAAAATCAGATAAAGAAAGAGCAAGTGAATAGTTTTTAAATCTTTAAATTGATTTAGCATGTATTTGATAGGTATGCTTGAGTTGAAAAATCTGCTTTTGTTTGACTTTTTAAGAACTAGTTAATAAATTTGTTGACTTTTCGATAAAAGATAAAATCAAGTTGAAATATTTTGGTTTAAAATAGTTTATCAAATGGGGCTTAGCCATTGATTGTATAATCACCCTGTGAAGAAGAAAAGTATTTCATACCTTCGGTGCTTAAACTTGCTTAAGGTAATAATATCTAAAAAGATAAAAGTAAAATGCTTTACATCCAATTCTTATAGTAAGATTTCTGAAACATGTAGTTTCGAATTTTAGTACGAGAAATCAACATTCAAATAAAGAGATAAAAATCAGAAATCAAATTAACAACATCAAACCAAGAAAGGAAACTTACTCTGTATATAAAATGCAGCAAGATTTCTGTCAAGTATGTCCTCGTATACGTGCTTCATCAAAAATTATACCGGATGCCTTTTTATTACAATCCTTGATTTTTTTTTTTTTAAACAATCAACTTCGGTTTGGATTTCCAGTTAAAGTCAAAATTTTTAAGTTGGAGTTTGTTGACTTTTTAAAAACTAATTATAATTTTTGGTGTATTTTCAAAAAAAGACAAAAATCCAACCGAAAAAATACAGTTTAATTGAAGTTAAAACTAATAAAAACCAAACAAAGTATTAGTTTAATACTAGAAATTATGTTTGTGTTTGGTTCGTCAATTGAAGATGAAACTTTTAAGTTGTAGTTGATTGACTTTTTAAAAATTAGTTATGATTTTTATTGACTTTTCATAAAAAGATAAAAACTGAGATGAAAAAATACAGTTTAATTGAAGTTGAATTAAAATATCAAACGAAATAATAGTAAAACATTTTTTTAAAAATTTTATTTCTTCTTCTTTCTTTTTGGTTATTTTCTGAATCTCCGTCTTTATAGGAGGATCTTTTCTGTTTTACCAAATTATACGGAAAAAAAAACTTCATACTTCCTTTCAATTTTCAACTACCTAAATATTTTAGTTTTCTTTAATTTCTATTTCATCCCTCTTCCGAATGCCAAGTTGAAAAATAAGAGTCGAAAATCAATTTCGATGTTGAATTCGATTAATGTATTTTATTATTTTTATCTTATTTTTATCCCTTTATTAAAATCATAATACATCATTTAAAATATTATATTAATTAAAAATTTATTTCACATCAATTAAAAAATCTAAATAATTTATTAATGTGTTATCATATTATTAAAAGGGGTATGGTTGTGGTAGAGACCCTCTGAGGGTAACTACCGGTAGAGTCTTTTTTTGGACCGTTGAGATTTAATCGAACGGTTAAAATGTTGATGGTGTACGATATTTATTATACACCTATCTCACACAATCATTCCTACCTAAACTCTTATCCGTCGCCGGCGATCTTCTCGCCTCGGACGACGGACGTCGGGGACTCATCCCCAACGCCGGCGACCCAACTCCGACCACCTCCGGCCCCGGCCGTCGCCGCCGGCGACCCCATTTTCTCTCTCTTCTCTCTCTCTTCCCCTCTCTCTCTTCCCCTCCCTCTCGTCGGCCCCCACCCCCGGCCTCCCCCATCCCCGGCCGCCTCCCTCCCCCGGCCGCCACCCTCCCCCGACACCCCCCCGACGACCCCCTCTCTCTTCCTTTCTCTCTTCTCTTCTTTCTCTCTCTTCCCCTCTCTCTTCCCCTCCCTCCCGCCGGCCCCCAGCCAGCCCCCCGACCCCGCCCCCTCCCCCGGCCTCCCCCACCCCCGACGAACCCCCTCCCCCCGGCCGCCACCCTCCTTGGGCCCCCCTTCTCTCTCGCGAGTTCGCAAAAGCTGGGGAGGGTGGCGGCCGGGGGAGGGGGGTCGTCAGGGGTGGGGGGAGGCCTGGGGAGGGAGGCGGGGCCGGGGGTGGGGGCCGGTTGGAGGGAGGGGAAGAGAGAGAAGGGGGAAGAGAGAGAGAGAAGTGAAGAGAAGAGAGAGAAGAGAAGAGAGATAAAGGGGAAGAGATAGGGGGAGTCGTCGGGGGGGGTGCCGACCGGGGGAGGGTGGCGGCCGGGGGTGGGGGGAGGCCGGTGGTGGGCGCCGGCGGGAGGGAGGGGAAGAGAGAGAAAGGGGAGGAGAGAGAAAATGGGATCGCCGGCGGCGATGGCCGGCGTCCGGGACTGGTGGCTAGAGTTGGGTCGCCGGCATCGGGGATGAGTCGCCGGCGTCCGTCAGCGAAGGCGGAAAGATCGCCGGCAGCGGAAAGATCGCCGGCGGCGAAGATTTTGGATGGGAATGATTATGTGAGGTTAGGTATATGATAAATATCGTACACCATCAATATTTGAGCCGTTCGATTAAATCTTAACGGTCTAAAAAAGGACCTTACCGATAGAGACCCTCACATATTTCTCCAATTAAAAGTGCGCGAAGAAAACATGCAAAAAAGGAAAAGAAAGAAACGAGCTCAATCATATATTAATGGAACTCCCTCCTACAACTTGTCAGCTGAAGTTTGACTTCACGGATCCAATTCATCCAGTCACTTATTGGGACTGGGAGACAATGGGCCAACACGATCGCTATTATATGTTGGTTATTATTATTATTATTATTATTTTTCAATTGAACCTCATCCAATCTCTCTCTCTCTCTCTTCTCTCTGCTCTTTAAAAGTTCGATTAATTACAAAAAAAAAAAAAAAAACAGAGAGAGAGAGACACGCACAACGTGTTGTTTTACTTACTAGCACCGCAAAGTTTTTTTTTTTTTCATTATTTTTTTTATTGGATTTAAGTTATTGTTGATTATACTGATAAAAACATCTATGTAATTTCTTATTATAATCTAAATCTCCTTTTCTTTTTCTTCTAATTAAGTGAACCACTGGACACCTGTAGATACTAAAAAGTCAAATTATAATTCGAGTTAAATCATAAGAAAATTAGCAAATTGAAACTATTTAAGTCATTGAACATCACATATGAGAATCATAAAGCAATCATAACGTGGAAAACATAAAACAATAAAACAACCAAAAAATGATAAAAATAATAACATCGAAATTTAGAGATGTTCGTCGAAATATCGTGCTACGTCTTCTAGTCTGGAGTTTTACTTTGAATAAACTTTGAATACAAGGCTTACAAGTTTCTAGGGAAAATTTGACCGAGTTTTAGTAAGAAAAAGGGAAAAAGATCAAGAAGATCCTCAAATGTGAGGGGTCTTCCTCTATTTATAGAATAAAAGAAACGGATCCAAATTTTTAGGATAGTGGTGGGTGGTTTCCCACTATCCTGATAATTCGGAACGTGCGTAAGAACGTGGCCGATAAATCGTGGGCTTAGTAGTTATGAAAGTTGATCTTCCATAGTTCATCGTTTACTCAAAGTGAATGTCGAACAATGAATCGAGCACTATTTATAATGGACAATAATTTGATATGCATCGAGCTATCGAATGTCATCATTCGTCGTTCGTTAGGTTGATCGAAAGACTGGAAGTTCAATGAGGATGAACCACTATTCGATGTTCGTAGGTCCCTCATGTGGAGTATTGAGAGTCAGATATTGGACAATCGAACATCAACGTTCGATGTTCGTCAAACAAAGTCAATTGTTGAGTTGAACATAACACATGCCGAGTGGTCGATGGACACATACCGAGTGGTGGATGAACCACAGTTTGACGTTCGTCAGTCCTTTCATGTAAGGATAAAGAATTGGACGTTAGGCCGGGCCTAAGTTTGGTCATCATCCGGGCTAATGAATACTTATTGAACGATCAAAGGACCATGGTTTGATGTCTGCCGAATATGATCGAGTAAAGATAGAATTAATCAACTCACTGGGGACCATGGAACCGACATTGAGTGATTGATGAATCATGCTTCGACGTTCATCATAGCATTAGATAATGGAGTCAACGGACTCGCAAAACCCAAGTCAAAATGGTCAATGGATCACGGTTCGATATTCATTGTTTGTTGATTCGCTGATCATCATGATCTGGGCATTACAAAATGAAGAGACGAAGTCTGACCCTAACAATACGTTTCTTAATTCAATCCTTGAAAAATTTTAAAAATTGATTGTTTTAATACTCTTGAGAAATATAGTAAGAACATAATCATTTCATACCTCTAATTGAAAAAAAAATGTTTTAATACTCTTGGGAAATATAGTAAGAACATATTAGACCATTGAGAGAAATTCTTTTGGTAGCATTTTATGTTGGAAATAATTGTTCTAGTTTATTTTTAGTTTATTTTTTTTTTCCCCTCATAGAACATCATCTTCTCTCTCTCTTTTTCACTTTTAAGAGTACAATAATCTTTTTTTTTTTTAAGACACTTACAAAGTTCTGTTTTACTTACTACTAACGCAAAGTTATTTTATTTATTTTTTTTGTGTGAATAATTTCTATTATTAGGGTTCAGTTATTGTTGATATATATTAGTTTAAAGCAGGTGTATCGTAATGACTGGAAATATTTTAAAAAATTTTATCTAAATAGTGAGAAAAATAAAATATAAGTACAAAAATAGACAAAATAAAAAATAAAAAGTACCTAAAAAAAAAAAAGAGAGACATGAAAAAAAGGTAAAAAAATAAAACAATTAAAAAAAGACTAAAACGAAATAAAAAAAATGGGCCAAAAGAAAAAAAGAGAGTTGAATGACAAAAAAAAAAAAGTACCTAAAAAAAAAAGAGAGACATGAAAAAAAGGTAAAAAATAAAACAATTAAAAAAAGACTAAAACGAAATAAAAAAAATGGGCCAAAAGAAAAAAAGAGAGTTGAATGACAAAAAAAAAAAAAAAAAAAAAAGAGTTTTTCGTCCAAAACGAAATGTTATACAAGAGTGCACAAATTAAAGCTCATTTCAAGCTTTCCATGTATGTATAGATATAGACAGCAGTGGAGTTAAAAACTATTTTCAGGGGGCATGAATTGAACCAATTTTTGAACTTGAAGTTGCTCAACTTTATGGTGTTTTACAATCTTAACTTTAAAACTCCTAATTTACAACTCATTTTCTTTCTCTTTCATTTTCAAAAAACTTATGTCTCGTTTAGTAAATAAGTTTAAACTCAAATTTTTTATCTCAATTTTTATCTTTTTCTGAAAAGTCAACAAAAGTTATACTAGTTTTTAAAAGCCAACCACTCAAATTTAGAAATTTTAACTCAAACTGTTCACCAAACGGAGTCTTAATTTTAAAAGTTCATAACTTTCTTATTTCAAATCGAAATGAGATGATTGTTATATCAAAATACTCACAACGATGAGGTGAACGAAAAAATCCATTTTGTAATTTTTTGTTCTCAGTACATTTTAAAATTTGCACCTTTTTCTATATCATAGTTAATAATTTCTGAGTTATATTTAACTAAACACACATTTTGAAATCAATTTCTAAAACTCCATCTTCAAAAGTCCCCTCAAATAGGCCCTTAGCATGAGTTAGCAGTGTTGGGAATCACATCATCTACTAATAAAAATGTAGTTCCCCTAATCATATCATATTATAGACATAATTCATCTTCTATTAATAGTGGTGTTTATCATTTTCTTTTACATGGGACTGAAGAATTAAATAAATAGGAGAAGAAGAAGATAAAGATTTTTAACGTCGATATAATAATGTCCATGGACTAGAGTAAAGTAAATAATTCACGAGTAAGAAGTACAGTGAATGAAACTTCATATATATACACTTTATAACATCTATTCAAATCTATTTTACAACACGAAGAAAACATGAAAAAAAAAAAAAAAAAAGGATACGAGCCAAATCTTGCATTTATGGAAGTCCTCCTACAACTTGTTTGCTAAATCAGACTTGACAGATCGAATTCATCAAGTCACTTGTTCGAACTGGAATCTGGGACGTAATAAGATCGTTTCATTAGGCCAATACGATCATTTCTATATGTCGGCTAGAATGGTTTTAGTTTTAAACTTTGTTTGACATTTCAATTAAATTCTAATTAAACGGTATTTTTTCATATTAGTTTTGTCTTTTTTTATGAAAAATTAGCAAAAATTATAATTAGTTTTTGAAAAGCCAATCGAGTCCAACTTAAAATATATCTCCAGTCAGCGAACCAAACGCAAGCTTAGTGTTAGTAGTAGTTGTTTATTTGTTTGTTTGTTTGTTTGTTTTTTTTTTTTTTCATAGAACCTCATCTTTCTCTTTTTAGTTCATCTTTAAAAGTATAACAATTAAAAAAAAAAAAAAAGGAGACGTAAAAAGTGATGCTTTACGTACTAGTAATTAGTAAAATCATTTTTGTTCTTGGAGTTCAATTAATGTTGATTATACTGATCAATACATCTATGCAAAGTGTTGTTTTATTTATTAGAAACGCAAAGTTTTTTTTCCCGTTAGTTTTACTATTGGAGTTAAGTTAATGTTGATTATATTGATCAAAACATCTACAAGAATTTCTTATTATCATCCCAGTTTCCTTAAAATAAAAAATAAAAATTAAGTGAACTACTGAATACTCTTCCTATTATAATCCTTGAAAATTCATGAAATTTATTGTTTTAATACTCCTGGGAAATATAGTAAGAGCATATCATACCATCAACAGAAATTCTTTACTTACCATTATATGTTGGTTATAATTGTTTTAGTTTTTCTTTTTTCTTTTTTCTTTTTCCCTTCTTCATAGAACCTCAAATTTTCTTTTCTTTTCTTTTTTTTCTTGTCCCTCTTTAAAAGTACAATCATTAAAAAAAAAAAAAAACATGTATGTAGTGTTGTTTTGCTTACTTGTGCCGCAAAGTTTTTTTTTTTTTTTTTTCTTCCCATTATTTTTATTCTTGGAAGAAAATGGGGTCTCACGCAGACCTCTAGTTCCGGCCCAACTTCTTACTTAGCTCCTACGGAGATGGCGCTAAAGTGAAGAAAGCTCAATAAACACACACAGCAGGGCATAGCAGAAATGAGACCGTTGATCATTTCATAAAACATATATGCTTTCCCTTTCTCGATGCTTTTTTGGGGGGTGACGCGCCAACCACAATGATCAATGACTGAATGGTAGGAAGAGACTATCTTTTTTCCTTTCTCTGTGGATCTGACTACGATTTAGTTGTACTTGATTAGTCCTCACATGACTCTTCTTCACATTGATTTCTATCCGATTCGTCAGACTCCATCCGGATATCAATACCTTAAACGGCATCATCAGCATCCGGCACACAATCCCCCTTGTCATTGAACCGGGTAGCTGTGGTGCTAGCTTCATATCCAGTACCCGTCCATATAAGCTTATGCCTATACATATAAAAAAAAAAAAAAATGTTTGAGACAGTGAGTCTAATTTCAATTTTTATGTACCAATTTAAGTAGAGATGTACCAATTTAATAGAATAAGAGCAATCATTTTTTATTTATATATCTACACTTCTCTCATTTTTAATATAAATAAACACTCTCTATATTGAGAACCACGGTTCGACGTTCGTCATTCCTTTCATGTAAGGATAAAGAATTGGACGTCAGGCTGGGCCTAAGTTTGGTCATCATCCGGGCTAATGAATGCATAGTGAACGATCAAAGGACTATGGTTTGATGTCTGTCGAATATGGATTGAGTAAAAGATATATAGAATTAATCGACTCACTCGGGACCATGAAACCGACATTGAGTGATTGATGAATCATGCTTTGACATTCATCATAGCATCAAATAATAGAGTCAACGGACTCGCAAAACCCAAGTCAAATGGTCAATAGACCACGGTTCGATATTCATTATTCGTTGATTCGTTGATCTTCATGATCTGGGCATTACAAAATGAAGAGATGAAAACTGACCCCAACAATACGTTTCTTACTTCAATCCTTGAAAAATAAAAAAATTGATTGTGTTAATACTCTTGGGAAATATAGTAAGAACATAATCATTTCATACCTCTAATCGAAAAAAAAAAATGTTTTAATACTCTTGGGAAATATAGTCAGAACATATTAGACCATTGATAGAAATTCTTTTGGTAGCACTTTATGTTGGAAATAATTGTTCTAGTTTATTTTTTAAGGTTTATTTTATTTTTTTCCCCTCATAGAACATCATCTTCTCTCTCTCTCTCTTTCACTTTTAAGAGTACAATAATCTTTTTTTTTGTTTTTTAAAGACACTTACAAAGTTCTGTTTTACTTGCTACTAACGCAAAGTTTTTTTTTTGCTGAATAATTTCTATTATTAGGGTTCAGTTATTGTTGATATATATTAGTTTAAAGCAGGTGTATCGTAATGATCGGACATATTTAAAAAAATTATCTAAATAGTGAAAAAAAATAAGTACAAAAATAGACAAAAATAAAAAATAAAAAGTACCTAAAATAAAAAAAAGGAGAGACATGAAAATAAGGACCAAAAAGAATAAAATGTAAAAAATAAAACAATTAAAAAAAAGGACTAAAATGAAATAAAAAATAAAAAAAATGGGCCAAAAGAAAAAAAAGGGAATTGAATGACAAAAAATAAAAAAAGAGTTTTTCGTCCAAAACGAAATGTTATACAAGAGTGCACAAATTAAAGCTCATTTCAAGCTTTCTATGTATGTATAGATATAGACAGCGGTGGAGCTAAAAGCTATTTTCAGGGGGCATGAATTGAACCCATTTTTGAACTTGAAGTTGCTCAACTTTATGGTGTTTTACAATCTTAACTTTAAAACTCCCAATTTACAACTCATTTTCTCTCTATTTAATTTTCAAAAAACTTATATCTCGTTTGGTCAATAAGTTTGAACTCAAATTTTTTATCTCAATTTTTATCTTTTTCTGAAAAGTCAACAAAAGTTATACTAGCTTTTAAAAAGTCAACCAACTTAAACTTAAAAATTTTAACTCAAACCGTTTTACCAAACGGAGCCTTAAACTTTAAAAGTTCATAACTTTCTTATTTCAAATCGAAATGAGATGATTTTTATATCAAAATACTCACAATGATGAGATAAACAAATAAAATCCATTTTGTAATTTTTTTTCCGAGCACATTTTATAATTTGCACCTTTTTCTATATCATAGTTGATAATTTCTAATTTATATTTTAATTAAACACACATTTTCAAATCAATTTCTAAAACTCCATATTCAAAAGTCCCCTCAAACAGGCCCTTAGCATGAGTTAGCAGTTTTGGGTATCACATCATCTACTAATAAAAATGTATTTCCCCTAATCATATCGCATTATGGACATAATTCATCTTCTATTAATAGTGGTGTTTATCATTTTCTTTTACATAGTGCTGAAGAATTAAATAAAATAGGTGAAGAAGAAGATAAAGATATTTAACGTAGATATACTAATGTCCATGGACTAGAGTAAAGAAAATAATTCACGATTAAGAAGTACAGTTAATGAAACTTCATATATATATACACTTTACAGCATCTATTCAAATCTATTTTACAATACGAAGAAAACATGAAAAAAAAAAAAAAAAAGATACGAGCCAAATCTTACATTTATGGAAGTCCCTCCCACAACTTGTTTGCTAAATCAGACTTGACAGAGCGAATTCATCAAGTCACTTGTTCGGACTGGGATCTGAGATGTAATAAGATCATTTCATTAGGCCACTACGATCGTTTCTATATGTCGGCTAGAATGGTTTTAGTTTTAAGCTTTGTTTAACATTTCAATTTAACTCCAATTAAACGATATTTTTTCATATCAATTTTGTCTTTTTTCTGAAAAGTTAACAACAATTATAATTAATTTTTGAAAAATCAATCGACTCCAACTTCAAAATATATCTTCAATCAGCGAACCAAATTCAAGCTTAGTGTTAGTT
This sequence comes from Ficus hispida, assembly GCA_025413025.1. NCBI lineage: Eukaryota > Viridiplantae > Streptophyta > Magnoliopsida > Rosales > Moraceae > Ficus > Ficus hispida. Next base: position 1,959,926 of record CM046371.1, on the reverse strand, counting down.
GTAGTTGTTTATTTGTTTCCTCTTTTTTTTTTTTTTTTTTCATAGAACCCCATCTTTCTCTTTTTAGTTCATCTTTAAAAGTATAACAATTAAAAAAAAAAAAAAAAGACACGTAAAAAGTGATGCTTTACGTACTAGTAATTACTAAAATCATTTTTGTTCTTGGAGTTCAATTAATGTTGATTATACTGATCAATACATCTATGCAAAGTGTTGTTTTATTTATTAGTAACGCAAAGTTTATTTTCCCGTTAGTTTTACTGTTGGAGCTAAGATAATGTTGATTATATTGATCAAAACATCTACAAGAATTTCTTATTATCATCCGAGTTTGCTTAAAATAAAAAATAAAAATTAAATGAACTACTGAATACTCAATAAACACACACAACAGGGCATAGCAGAAATGAGACCGCTGATCATTTCATAAAACATATATGCTTTTCCTTTCTCGATGCTTTTTTTGGGGGTGACGCACCAACCACAATGATCAATGACAGAATGGTAGGAAGAGACTATCTTTTGTCCTTTCTCTGTGGACCTGACTACGATTTAGTTGTACTTGATTAGTCCTCACATGACTCTTCTTCACATTGATTTCTATCCGATTCGTCAGACTCCATCCGGATATCAATACCTTAAACGGCATCATCAGCATCCGGGACACAATCCCCCTTGTCATTGAACCGGGTAGCTGTGGTGCTAGCTTCATATCCAGTACCCGTCCATATAAGCTTATGCCTATACATATAAAAAAAAAATGTTCGAGACAGTGAGTCTAATTTCAATTTTTATGTACCAATTTAAATAGAGATGTACCAATTTAATAGAATAAGAGCAATCATTTTTTATTTATATATCTACACTTCTCTCATTTTTAATATAAATAAACACTATCTGTATTGAGAACAACTGGAAGCAAATTACGCAAAAGAAATGGATTATTTTACCCCTGAATCTCTCTTCCTCACCATCCTGCTTGGCGCCACTTTCTTCCTTATCTTCAACACTCTTCGCCACTGCAAACGACGTCAGTACAGTAGCAATATTCAGCCGCCGTCTCCGAGAGGCTTTCCGATCATCGGCCACCATCACCTGCTCACCGACATGCCCCACCGCTCGCTGGCTCGCATCGCCAACCGGCTCGGCCCGATCGTCTTCCTCCGACTCGGCCGAGTCCCGACCGTCGTCATCTCCTCCGCCCGACTCGCGGGCCTTGTCCTCAAGACCTACGACCACGTCTTCTCCAACCGCCCTCAAATCGGGACGGTGCAGTTCCTCTCCTTCGGCAGCTCCGACGTTTCGTACGCCCGCTACGGCCCGTACTGGCGGCAGACCCGCATGATCTGCGTCTCCAACCTGCTCAGCAAAAAGTGGGTCAGCTCGTTCCAACTCATCCGAGTCGAGGAGACGAAGCGAATGCTGAGTCACGTCCTCTCGGCCTGCCGGTCCGGTTCAGATCGGGAGGTCAACATGAGCGAGGTGTTCTTCACCCTGGCGACCGACATCCTCTGCCGAGCGGCGTTCGGGAGGCGGTTCCTCAAGAAGGAGGGGCAGAATCGTCATCTGGCGGCAGTTCTGAAGGAAACAATGGTGCTACTCAGTGGGTTCTGCGCAGGGGATTTTTACCCAGGGTGGGAGTACTTGGTTGACCGGGTGAGCGGGTTCCAGAGGAGGATGCAGAGGACCTTGGAAGATTTGACGATTATTTATGATGAGATTATGAAGGAACACGTGGACAGATCAAAGGACAGTAGGGAAGAAGATTTTATTGATGCTCTTTTTCGTGCGCAACGAAGAGAAGACTTGGAAGTGCCCATTACAGACGATAATGTCAAAGCTCTTGTTATGGTAATGTTCCTACTTCTGAACCGTCATGAGTTACCGGTAAACTCAGTCCGAGTTAGAGATTTTGGTTCAACATCATCTACTAATTATAAAATGAGGGTTTCATAATCATGTTAGATTTAGAGATAGAGTTCATCTTTTTATTAACGATAATGTTTAACATTTATTTACGTTGAGAGTTCATCCTTTACGTTGAGAGTTCACATGACAAGTTGACAACGTACGTACGAACTCAATACTTAACTGGTTTTGACTTTGACTTTAAGTTTGGCTTTGATTCTACGTGAATTTTGTCATAGTCATTGCATGATATATTAATCCTAGTTCCAAAATACCTATTTTAACCTTTGAAAACATAATTGACTAATAAAAGGAAAAACATATATATTTATCCATCCCTCCCTCCATCTTTACTAAACGACAAAGGACTCCTAAAATCTTCTTCGTCCCTTCTTCTCTCGCCATTTTTCCTCCTCTCCATCATTCCTACTAAACATAGCCTAAATTTTAGGACTTTTATTATTGGATATGGTAAGCGTTTTTGTCTTTACAAGCTTCTACAAATATTAGTATGGTACTTGGTTGACTCAACATGGAAGAAGCTCATTCACACTCAACCCTCGGAGCTTTTAGATTTTTCAGTAGCTAACATTCTGTACTTGGATCTTTTCGAGTCTTTTGATTTGGTCGACTACGTAAGGAGTCGATTATAATATTAAAGTGTAAATTGCACGACAAATTAATTGATGTTAAAGCTAAATAAGACCCTTTGTCAAAGATTTTTTTTTTTTTGATCGACTATTTATTATCTTGTCCACAGGACCTGTTTGTAGCTGGAACCGATACGACATCAACGGTTTTAGAGTGGACACTGACGGAGCTAGTTAGACATCCTGAAATAATGAAGAAAGCACAAGAAGAAGTTCGAAAAATCGCATGTAGCGCTGGGACAGTCGATGAGAGCCACCTTCAGCATTTTCATTACTTGAAAGCTGCTGTGAAGGAGGCGATGCGATTGCACCCGCCGCTCCCTCTGCTTATTCCTCGAGAATCCATGGAGGACTGCATTCTGGATGGTTACGAAATACGAGCGAAAACTCGGGTTCTGATTAACTCATACGCGATAGGAAGGGACCCGGAATCATGGGAGGATCCCCTAAAGTATGATCCCGAGAGGTTTAAGGATCACAACAACGAATTTAAGCTTCAAGACTTCAGCTTTCTACCATTTGGGGGAGGAAGAAGAGGCTGCCCTGGATATGATTTCGGCTTGGCAGTGATCGAGCTTGGCCTAGCTCTGCTCTTGTATCATTTTGATTGGGCATTGCCTCAAGGAGTTGGAGCTGATGATGTGAATCTGGATGAGATTTTTGGCCTTGCCACAGGAAAGAAGACTCCTCTCATCGTCGTCCCAACAGCAAATAAGGACTATGAGTTTAAGGCTTTTTAGTGACGCATATGTCTGTTCTTCTAAGTTGTTACCAATGTCTAGTAATGTAATACATATATATATATATATATATATATATATAGCGCATGTCACTCTTCAAGTCTCAATAAAAAGCAACATGAGAAAAGACTTGAACGGAAAGTTGCTTCATGTAAACCATATTGTTGTATTCTACTCGGTTCAACTGTCTCAAATATTAAGGAGAAAAATTAAAAATAAAAACAATGTCGAGAACTAGTTAAATTTGCCCAAAAACAGTGGCTACAACAACATGTCAAGCAAATGGGTTCTTCATCTTTAGCTCTTTCCAGCCCTAGGAAGTGAATCAGAATAATAAACTTCCATTTGAATGGTTGATTATAGTTGAAAATTTTAAATTGTAGCCGATTGATTTTTAAAAAACTAGCTATATATTTTATTGTTTTTTTATTAAAAAAAATTCAGTAAAAAAAATACAGTTTAATTAGAGTTAAACTTATAAACTAAACAAATAATAAGTTTAGCCTTAGGATGTAGCGAATCTAGCTGAAAAAATATTGACTTGTCGTGTCTATCACAAGATAGAAATGCAAATCTAAGCATGCGTTTGGCTAATAATCGATTTAGAGCTAAGTTTTTCGTCTCATTTTTTATCGTTTTCTAAAAAGTCAATAAAAATTATAACTAGTTTTTGAAAAATCCACCAATTCTAATTTAAAAATTTTATTCAAACTAGTGTATCAAAGACACTCTAAATATAACTAGCAAAAGTTGAACGGCAAAAAGGCCACATTTTAACTAAAAACATCTAAAACCGGTAAAATGGTTGTAAATGTGCTGGCAGAAAAAGAAAAAAAAAAACTATGGCATTATTCATTGAAAAAGATGACAAAAAATGTCGCTAATTCGTCAGGAAAAACATTGTTCTGGCAAAAGTTTTAATTCTAATAGATTGGCATAATCTTAGCACCGTAATTCACATTTGGCATTAAGGCATTCATATAATTGGACTGGAAAATTAAAAAAAAAAAAATCGGCAAGAGTAAAATAGAATATTTAAATCTTTAAATAGATTTAGCATGTATTTGATAGGTATGCTTGAGTTAAAAAATATGAGTTGCAATTGTTTGACTTTTTAAGAATTAGTTAATAAATTTGTTGACTTTTCAATAAAAGGTAAAAACAAGTTGAAATATTTTGATTTAAAATAGTTTACCAAATGGGGCTTAGCCATTGATTGTATAATTATCCTGTGAAGAAAAAAAGTATTTCATACCTTCGGTGCTTAAACTTGCTTAAGGTAATAATATCTAAAAAGATAAAAGTAAAATGCTTTACGTCCAATTCTTATAGTAAGATTTCTGAAACATGTAGTTTCGAATTTTATTACGAGAAATCAGCATTCAAATCAAGAGATAAAAATCAGAAATCAAATTAACAACATCAAACCAAGAAAGGAAACTTACTCTGTATATAAAATGCAACAAGATTTCTGTCAAGTGTGTCCTCGTATACGTCACTACTACAAAAGACGGATTATACGACGGTTTCGAAAAATCATTGTGTAAATAGAGGTTTACATGACGGTTCGTTGGAACCGTCATGTAAAACTCCAGTTTACACGACGGTACCTCGGAACCGTCGTGTAAACTCTAGGTTTACACGACGGACCCATGGGACCGTCGTGTAAACCAGACGGTTAGGCAGTTTACACGACGGTCCCATGGGGCCTTCGTGTAAACCATGTGGTTTACACGACGGTCCCACGGGACCGTCGTGTAAACCGGACGGTTTACACGACGGCTCCATGGGACCGTCGTGTAAACCGCGCAAACCAGGCGGCTTACACGACGGCCCCATGGGACCGTCGTGTAAACCGCGCAAACCAGGCGGTTTACACGATGGCCTCGTGGGACCGTCGTGTAAACTGGGTGGTTTACATGACGGCCCCGTTGGACCGTCGTGTAAATCGGGCAAACCAGGCGGTTTACACGACGGCCTCGTGGGACCGTCGTGTAAACCGCACAAACCAGGCGGTTTACACGATGGTCCCGTGGGGCCATCGTGTAAACCGCGACGGCCCCATGGGGCCATCGTACAAACCAGGCGGTTTACACGACGGCCCCATGGGGCCGTCGTGTAAACCAGATGGTCCCTAGAGATTACACAACGATGTAATCCTCCGAAATTTTTAAATTTTGAAAAAAAAAAGATTACACGACGGTTTTGAGAAAAACCGTTGTGTAATCATCCGAAATTTTCAAAATTTTTAAATTTTCAAATTTTGAAAAAAAATGATTACACGACGGTTTGAGAAAAACCGTCATGTAATCCTCCAAAATTTTCAAAATTTTCAAATTTTCAAATTTTTAAATTTTGAAAAAAAAAGGATTACACGACAGTTTTGAGCAAAACCGTCGTGTAATCCTTCGAAAATTTTCAAAATTTTCATGCTTTGGAATTCGCACGAAAACCCATTACATAAATACACTTTCTTCTTCATTTATCATCATTTTCATCTTTAACCCTCTAGACAACTCAAATTTTTCTCCTCCCCACCTCCTTCGCCCGCCCCCCCGCCCCCTAACTTAAAATTTGGTCACGCCGCCGCTACCACTTCAAACTTTTCTCAAACCGCCGCCATAGCCCCTATTTTTTCCACCGCCGCCGTCGCCACCACCTCTCTCTCTCTTGGTGTTCCCATCAAGGCCGTGACTATTTTTCTTTGAAGAAAAGTAAGGTGACTCAATTTCTTGTTTTCTAACAAAACTACGAACACATAATACTTTAATAACTTGCGTAGAATGTAATTTGTAGTGTTGTTTGAATGTTTTATTTTTCTTTTTTTTTTATTGTTGCTCTTTGGAGATAAATGTTTTGTGCACGGTTTTGGCACTTTACACACATTTTTTAACTTGGTTTTTATCCACCCACCACATGCTCGATGAAATGCCAAAATGGATTTTTGTTTTGGATAATCATATGAAATTTGATTATAGTATAATATGTACCATTACACGACGGTTTGGCTCAAAACCGTCGTGTAATTGGGATTGAATTAAAAAAAAATTTTGGCTTTTTTTTGGCGATGGCACATATTACACGACGGTGCCATCGCCAAAAAAAAACCAAATTTTTTTTTTAAATTCAAGCCCAATTACACGACGGTTTTTAGAGAACCGTCATGTAATGTGCCATATTACAACATTACACGACGGTTCTAGGTCGAACCGTCGTGTAATATGGACATTACACGACGGTTCGTAGAGAACCGTCGTGTAATGTGCCATATTACATGACGGTTCGACCAAGAACCATCATGTAATATCACCACATTACTTGTTAACATGATAGTATACCTTGTTTCGACGACAGTTTTAACCGTCGTGTAACATTGAGATACCACGACGGTAATATAACCGTCGTGTTATATACCACGACACTGGATTACACGACGGTTGGGTAACCGTCGTGTAAACTTTACACGACGGTAAAAAACCGTCGTGTAATCCACAATTTTTACTAGTACGTGCTTCGCCAGAAAATTATACTGGATGCCTCTTAATTTATTACAATCCTTGAAAATTTTTTTTATTTTATAAAACAATCAACTTCCGTTTGGATCCCTAGTTAGAGTTAAAATTTTTAAGTTGGAGTTGGTTGACTTTTTAAAAATTAGTTATAATTTTTGTTGATTTTTTCAAAAAAAGATAAAAATCCGAGCAAAAAAATACAGTTTAGTTGAAGTTACAACTAATAAAAAACAAACAAAGTATTAATTTAATACTACAAAATATGCTTGTGTTTGGTTCGCCGATTGGAGGTAAAATTTTTAAATTGGAGTTGGTTGACTTTTTAAAAACTAATTATAATTTTTATTGACTTTTCAGAAAAAGATAAAAACTGATATAAAAAATACAATTTAATTAGAGTTGAATTAAAATATCAAACGAAATAATAGTAAAACATTCTATTTTTTTATTTTTTTAATTTTTCTTTCCTTTTGGTTGTTTTCTGAATCTCCGTCTTTAGAAGAGGATCTTTCCCGTTTTACCAAATTATATGAAAAAAAAAAAACTTCATACTTCCTTTCAATTTTCAACTACCTAAATATTTTAGTTTCCTTTACTTTCTATTTCATCTCTCTTCCCAATGCCAAGTTGAAAAATAAGAGTCGAAAATCAATTTCAATGTTGGGTTCAATTAAAGTGTTTCATTATTTTTATTTCATTTATATCCCTTTATTAATATCATAATACATCATTTAAAATATTGTATTAATTAAAAAATTATTTCACATCAATTAAAAATCTAAATAATTTATTAATGTGCCATCGTATTATTAAAAATGCTCGAAGAAAACATGGAAAAAAAAAAAAAAAGACAAGAAAGGAAAAGAAAGAAACGAGCTCAATCATATATTAATGGAACTTCCTCCTACAACTAGTCAGCTGAAGTTTGACTTCACGGGGACTGGGAGGCAATGGGCCAACACGATCGCACTTATATGTGGGTTATAATTATTATTGTTATTATTTTTCAATTGAATCTGATGGGGTGTTTGGTGAATAAGTTGAGTTTGAGTTGAGTTGAGATTTTTAAGTTTGAATAGTAATTTTTGTTGATTTTTTTAGAAAAAACAAAAAACTTTTTCAGAAAAGACAAAAAACATGATGAAAAAAGTACAGTTTAATTTGAGTTGAGTTGCTACGCCAAACACGCCCACTCTATCTCTCTCTCTGTCTCTTCTCTTTAAAAGTACGATTCATTAAAAAAATAAATAAATAAATAAATAACGTTCAAAGTGTTGTTTTACTTACTAGCAACGCAAAGTTTTTTTTTTTTTTTCATTTTTTATTGGATTTCAGTTATTGATTATACTGATTAAACATCTATGTAATTTCTTATTATCATCTGAGTCTCCTTTCCTTTTTTTTTTTTTTTTTTTTCTAATTAAGTGAATTACTGGACATCTATAGATATTAAAAAAATCAAATTATAATTCGAGTTATATCATATAAAAATCAACAAATTGAAACTATTTAAGTCCTTGAATATCGCATATGAGAATAATAAAGTAATCATAACGTGAAAAACATAAGACAATAAAAAAATAAAAAAAATAATAACATTGAAATTTAAATACATTCGTCGGAATGTTATGCTACGTCCTTCAGTCTGTAGTTTTACTTTGAATAAACTTTGAATACAAGGTTTACATATTTCTAGGGAAAATTCGATAGAGTTTTAATAAGAAAAAGGGAAAAGATCAAAGAAGATCCTCAAGCTTTCTATGTATGTATAGATATAGACAGCAGCAAAGCTAAAAATTATTTTTACGGCGCATGAATTAAACCAATTTTTGAACTTGAAGTTGTTCAACTTTATATCTTTGTTCATTCACATGTAAATTTTATAATCTAATTTAACTTATTTTAAAAAGTTCAAAAAATACAGATTTGAATAACAATGTACTATACTCATAGTTTATTTGGAGTTTTAAGTTTGAAAATAGTTTATATTTAGAAGTTAAATCTTGAGACAAATTTTATAATAAAATTTTCGGGGAGGGGGTGCAAGTATATTGTTTAAAATGTCTTTTTAATTGGGAATAGATACATTTATACTTCTCTAATATAACTCTCCATTTTTTTTTTAATATAAGTAAACACGCCCTTTATTCGGAAGCATTGCAAGCAAATTACATTAAAAAAAAAAATGGACTATTTTACCCATGAATCTCTCTTCCTCACCTTCATGTCGTTTGCGGTGGCAGTATCAATATTAAGCCGCCGTCTCCGAGAGGCTTTCCGATCATCGGCCACCTTCACCTGCTCACTGACATGCCCCGCCACTCCTTGGCCCGCCTCATCGACCGACTCGGCCCGATCGTCTTCCTCCGACTCGGCTAAGTCTCGGCCGTCGTCATCTCCTACGCCCGACTTGCCGATCTCATTCTCAAGACCCACGACCACGTCTTCCTCAGCCGCCCCTAGCTTGTGTCGGCATAGTACCTTCATTTGGCTGCTCCAATGTCACCTTCTCCCGCTACCCGTACAGGCGCCAAGCCCATAAGGTCTGTGTATCTGAGTTGCTTGGCCCCAAGCGGGCCAACTCGTTCCAGCTCGTCCGAGGCATGGAGATGAACTCGTTGCCGACTCAGTGTGGGTCACGAGGTCGACATAAGCAAGGTGTTCTTTACCCTGGAGACGACATCTTCTGAAGAGTGGCGTTCATGAAGTGGTTCATCAAGAAGGATGTGGCATAATTGTCATCTGACGACAGTTCTGGCTGAGGCGCATGAGCTATATTCGGTGGGTTCTGCACAGGGGGTTTTTACCCCGAGTGGCAGTGCTGGGTTGACAAGGCTAGTGAGTTTAAGAGGATGCTGGAGAGGAACTTCAAGGATCTGAGGCTGGTTTGTGATGAGATCGTAGAATAACATGTGGACAAATCAACAGATTACAGTGGAGAAGATTTCGTTGATGTTCTTATTCGTGTACAACGAAGAGAAGACTTGGTAGTCCCCATTACAGACGATAACCTCAAAGCTTTTGTTCTGGTAACGTTTACTACTTCTCATCTACCTTTTACCGAGTCAGCTGTAAACTCAGAGCTCGTTTGTGATGGCTTTTCCCGATGGTGTTTTACCATCTTAACTTTAAAACTCCCAATTTACAACTCATTTTCTCTCTTTTTATTTTAAAAAAAATCAAACTTTAAAAGTTCACAACTTTCTTATTTCAAATCGAAATGAGATGATTATTGTCTCAACATACTCACAACGATGATATGAACGAAACAGATCCATTTTGATTCTTTTTTCCCGAGTACGTTTTAAATTTTGTACCTTTTTCTATATCATAGTTCAAAATTTCTATTCATATTTTAACTAAACACACATTTTCAAACCAGCTTCTAAAACTCTATGTTCAAAAGTCCCTCTAAATGGGCCCTTAGTAGGAGTTAGTAGTTTTGGATATCACATCATCTATTAATAAAATGTAATTCCCATAATCATATTGCATTAATGACATAATTCATCTTCTATTAATAGTGGCGTTCATTATTTTCGTTTACATAGTGTTAAAGAATAAAATAAAATGGGAGAAGAAGAAGACAGAGATTTTTAACGTAGATATACTAATGTCCATGAACTAGTAGTAAAGAAAATAATTCACTAGTAAGAAGTACAATGAATGAAACTTCATATATATACACATTATAGAATCTATTCAAATCTATTTTACAACGCGAAGAAAACTTGAAAAAAAAAATAATAATAAAGGAAAGAAAGGATACTAGCTAAATCTTACATTTATGGAAGTCCCTCCCACTACTTGTTTGCGAAATTAGACTTGAAGGATCGAATTCATCAAGTCACTTATTGAGACTGGGATCTGGGACGTAATAGGATCATATCATTAGGCCAATACGATCGTTACTATATTTTAGCTATAATGGTTTTAGTTTTAAGCTTTGTTTGACAATTTCAATTTAACTCTAATTAAACTATACTTTTTCATATTAGTTTTAGTTTTTTTTTTTTCCTGAAAAGTCAATAAAAATTATAACTAGTTTTTGAAAAGTCAATAAATTCCAACTTAAAAATTCATCTCCAACCGGCGAGCCAAACGTAAACTTAGTGTTAGTAGTAGTTGTTTGTTTTTGTTTTTGTCTTTGTCTTTGTTTTGTTTTTTTGTTTTGTTTTTGTTTTTGTTTTTGTTTTTGTTTTTTTGTTTTTCATAGAACCTCATCTTTCTCTTTTTGGTTCATCTTTAAAAGTATAACAATTTCAAAAAAAAAAAAAAAAAAAGACACGTAAAAAGTGATGCTTTACTTACTAGTAATTATTAAAATCATTTTTGTTCTTGGAGTTCAGTTATTGTTGATTATACTGATCAATACATCTATGCAAAATGTTGTTTTATTTATTAGTAACGCAAAGTTTTTTTTCTCCGTTATTGTTTTTTTTTTTTTTGAAAAAGTTTTCTCCGTTATTTTTACTATTGGAGTTAAGTTAATGTTGACTATGTTAATCAAAACATCTACATAAATTTCTTATTATCATCCGAGTTTCCTTTAAAAAAAAAAAATTAAGTGAACTACTGGATACTCTTCCTATTATAATCTTTGAAAATTTAAGAAATTTATTGTTTTAATACTCTTGGGATATATAGTAAGAACATATCATACCATCAACGGAAATTCTTTACTTACCATTATATGCTGGATATAATTGTTTTTTTTTTTTTCCCCTTCTTCTTCTTCATAGAACCTCATCTTTTCTTTTTCTTTTTTTTCTTGTCCCTCTTTAAATTACAATCATAAAAAAAAAAAAAAAAATGCACGAAAGTGTTGTTTTACTACTTGTGACGCAAAAAAAAAAAAAAAAAAAAAAAAAAAAATTCCGTTATTCTTATTCTTGCAAGAAAATGGGGTCTAATGGAGTCTTCTAGTTCCGGCCCAACTTCTTACTTAGTTCCTACGGAGATGGCGCTGAAGTGAAGAAAGCTCAATAAGCCACACACGAAAACGATGTAGGGCATGGCAGAAATAAGACTGCTGATCGTTTCATAAAACATATATGCTTTCCGTTTCTGGATGCTTTTTTGGGGGTGACTCGCCTACCACAATGATAAATGACAGAATGGTAGGAAGGGACTATCTTTTTTCCTTTCTCTGTGGACCTGACTACTATTTAGTTGTACTTGATTAGTCCTCACATGATGTGAATTCTATCCGATTCGCAGACTCCATCCGGATATCAATACCTTAAATGGCATCATCAGTATTCGGGACACAATCCCCATTGTAATTGGACTGGGTAGCTGTGGTACTAGCTTCATATCCGGTACCTGTCGGATACAAGCATATGCCTATATATATATATATATAGAAAAATATTAGAGGGACCAAGTTTGAAATTTTTACGTACTAATTTGAGTAGAATATGAGCTGTCATTTTTTATTTATATATCTAAACGTCTCTCATTTTTTATATAAGTTAATACTTTCTATATTTAGAACAACTGGAAGCAAATTACGCAAAATAAATGGATTATTTCACCCCTGAATCTCTCTTTCTCACCATCCTGCTTGGCGCCACTTTCTTCCTTATCTTCAACACTCTTCGCCACTGCAAACGACGTCAGTACAGTAGCAATATTCTGCCGCCGTCTCCGAGAGGCTTTCCGATCGTCGGCCACCTTCACTTGCTCACCGACATGGCCCACCATTCGCGGGCCCGCATCGCCGACGGGCTCGGCCCGATCGTCTTCCTCCGACTCGGCCGAGTCCCGACCGTCGTTATCTCCTCCGCCCGACTCGCCAGCCTTGCCTCAAGACCTACGACCACGTCTTCTCCAACCGCCCTCAAATCGTGGCGGCGCAGTACCTCTCCTTCGGCTTCTCCGACGTCACATTCTCCCGCTACGGCTCGTACTGGCGCCAGACCCGCATGAATTGCGTCTCCAAGCTGCCCAGCAAAAAGCGGGTCAGCTCGTTCCAACTCGTCCGGGTCGAGGAGACGAAGCGAATGATGAGTCACGTCCTCTCGGCCTGCCGGTCCGGTTCAGATCGGGAGGTCAACATGAGCGAGGTGTTCTTCACCCTGGCGAACAACATCCTCTGCCGAGCGGCGTACGGGAGGAGGTTCCTCAAGAAGGAGGGGCAGAATCGTCATCTGATGGCAGTTCTGATGGAGGCACGGGGGCTACTCGGTGGGTTCTGTGCAGAGGATTTTTACCCGGGGTGGGAGTACTTGGTTGACCGTGTGAGCGGGTTCTGGAGGAGGCTGGAGAGGAGCTTGGAAGATATGACGAATATTTGTGATGAGATTACAAAGGAACACGTGGACAGATCATCGGACAGTAGGGAAGAAGATTTTGTTGATGTTCTTTTTCGTGCGCAACGAAGAGAAGACTTGGAAGTGCCCATTACAGACGATAATCTCAAAGCTCTTGTTATGGTAATGTTACTACTTCTGAACCGTCATGAGTTACCGGTAAACTCAGTCCGAGTTAGAGATTTTGGGTTCGACATCATCTACTAATAAAATGAGGGTTTCATAGTCGTATCAGATTTAGAGATAGAGTTCATATTTTTATTAACGATGATGTTTAGCATTTAATTTCTTTACGTGGAGAGTTCACATGACAAGTTGACAACGTACGAACGAACTCATACGTAACGGGTTTTGACTTTGATTTTGAGTTTGGTTTTGATTCTAAATTAGTAGACAGACCTACATGGCATTTGCCATTGTCATTGCATGATATATTAATCCTAGTTTGAAAATACCTATTTTAACCTTTAAAAACATAATCAACTAATAAAAGGAAAAAAATATATATATATATATATGTATATATTTTGGTTATCCATCCCTCCCTCCATCTTTACTAAACGGCAAGGACTCCTAAAATCTTCTTCATCCCTTCATCTCTCGCCATTTTTCCTCCTCTCCATCATTCCTACTAAACATAGCCCAAATTTTAGGACTTTTATTATTGGATATGGTAAGCTTTTTTGTCTTTACTAGCTTCTACAAATATTAATATGTTACTTGGTTGATTCAACATGGAAGAAGCTCATTCACATTCAACCCTTGGAGCTTTTAGATTTTTCAGTAGCTAACATTTAGTGGAAGTGTCATTCTGTACTTGGATCTTCTCGAGTCTTTTGATTTGATCGACTACGTAAGGAGTCGATTATAATATTGAAGTGTAAATTGCACGACAAATTAATTGATATTAAAGCTAAATAATACCCCTTGTCAAAGTTTTTTTTTTTTTTTTGATCGACTATTTTTTATCTTGTCCACATGACATGTTTGTAGTTGGAAACGATACAACATCAGCGGTTTTAGAGTGGATACTGACAGAGCTAGTTAGACATCCTAAAATAATGAAAAAAGCATAAGAAGAAGTTCAAAAAATCGCATGTAGTGCCGGGACAGTCGATGAGAGCCACCTTCAGCATTTTCATTACATGAAAGCCATTGTGAAGGAGATGATGCGATTGCACCCGCCGGTCCCTCTGCTTGTTCCTCGAGAATCCATGGAGGACTGCATTCTAGATGGTTATGAAATACGAGCGAAAACTCGGGTTCTAATTAACTCATACGCGATAGGAAGGGACCCGGAATCATGCGAGGATCCCCTAACGTATGATCCCGAGAGGTTTAAGGATCACAACAACGAATTTAAGCATCAAGACTTCAGGTTTCTACCATTTGGGGGAGGAAGAAGAGGCTGCCCTGGATATGATTTTGGCTTGGCAACGATCAAGCTTGGCCTAGCTCTGCTCTTGTATCATTTTGATTGGGCATTGCCTGAAGGAGTTGGAGCTGATGATGTGAATTTGGATGAGATTTTTGGCCTTGCCACAAGAAAGAATACTCCTCTCATCGTCGTCCCAACAGCAAATAAGGACTATGAGTTTAAGGCTTCTTAGCGACGCATAGGACTGTTTTTCTAAGCTGCAACCAATATCTATTAAAATCAACAATTATCTAAAAATTACAACTTAATGAGGCCCACTTATGAATTCATCAAGTTTCTCCTCCTAAAAATCCTTGTGACTGATTTGCATCGTGGGAAGTTGTTTGTGTGTGCTTACTGTGTTTAGTCCACTTATAAATCCATTTAGTTTCTCCTCCTGAAGATCCTTGTGACTGATTTGCGCCGTGAGAAGTTATTTGTGCGTGCTTACTGTGTTTACCAATGGAAAGGAAAAAAAAAAAACCAATGTCTACTTATGTATTATGTGAATACTCCTGTACAAAAACCAGTACCAAGTACTCTTCAAGTCTCAAGAAGAAGCAACGTGAGAAAAGACTTGAATGGAAAGTTGCTTCATGTAAACCATGTTGTTGTATTCTACTCGATTTCAGCGGTCTCAAATGTTAGGGGGAAAAAAATGTCTACAACTGGTAAATTTTGTATACTGATATCACTGACATCGAGCGTAGAAATTCCTTTGCAAATGAAAGATAAATATGAACAAAACAGCGGTACATGAATTTCCGAGTGCAGTTCCAAAAGATCCATCTCCCAAAAGCAGTGGCTACAGCGACCATGTCAAGCAAATGGGTTCTTCATCTTCAGCTCTTAACCCTGGGAAGTGAAGCAGAACACTAAGTTTAGCCTCAGGAGTAGAAGCCAATATGAGATAAACGAGTGTTGAGGGTGAGCCGTAGATAAAAAAATCTTTCTAGACTACAACGGCTGAGAGAGTAAAACTAATGAAGGGCTTCGTGTCCATATAACTAAAACTCACTTTTCCGTTTTCTTCCTACTCCTCGGTTGCAGATGTATTTAGCGTTGTCATCTTCCCAAAAGAATCCCTCGCGTCCCCGACAAAATCTTTCACTTTGTCCAGCACCGTCTTGAGCTTATCTTGTGTTGGAAGCTAAGTTCAAGAGCACAAAGAGCTGTTAAAAGGGAAAAAATTCAATCATTTTGGATTAATAGATAGTCCGATAAATACCTCAATGACATCATTGGTAGCAAGCGCTGCTTTCAAGTTGCCATTTTCCTGCACGTTAAAAAAAGGAACTCAATACTGAACTGGAAAAATTCAAGGTATTGTTGATTATGGGACAGGATAAAATCTTAAAAATTAATTTGTCGTTTCTTAGAGGTTAATAGAGCATACAACAATCTTGTAGCCATATCTGAATTCAGTAGCAGTCCGCAAAACTTTGAACTGCTTAAATGCTGTCTTCTGTATCTCCTTCTCATCCTACTCAACAAACAACCAGCCGTTAGGAACAAGTATACGAGGATGTAGCGACTCTAGCCTATTACAAGATAGAAATGCAAATCTACATATACCTAGCAATGGTTCAACTGCAAAAAGGCCAAATCCTAACCAAAGATTTCTAAAACCAGTAACATGGTTGTAAATGTGAACGCGCTGGCAGAGTGACCCAAATGAAAAAACCAAGGCACTAATGCAAAGTAAAAGATGATAAAAGATGTCTCTACGTTGTCAGGAAAAGCGTTATTCTGGCAGAAGTTTTAGTTTTTAACCGATAAGCTTTTCTTAGGACGATTATATTAAGTCATTCATATTATTATAAGACAAGAAAATCAAAGATCGGCAAAAGTAAAAGAGAATATGGTTCAAGGTAAATTGTTTGTTTGGTTTCTAACCTTTCTATGCAGTTGCGATTATTTCCCCAACTTTTTTTTTACTTTTCTTTTTTTGTGGCCCTAAACTCTTTAAAATGGTGTAATTTGACCCTTTTTTTTATTAATAATGATTAATTATTTGAAGGAACAGACAAAATGCAGTCTTGAAAAAAAAAAAAAATGGACATGGAAAAGCTGGCTGATGATGCTCAAGCCAAATTAGCAGGATGGCAGAATATATCCAGTCTTCTCGAAGGACGGGAATACGTAGTTTGATTCCAGAGATAAAACTCAGAAATCAAATTAACAATATCAAAACAAGAAAGGAAACTTACTCTGTATATAACTGCAGCAAGATTTCTATCAAGTGTGTCTCTGTATATGTATTTCCCCAGAAAATTATCTTTTGCCGCGAGCATGATTTTGGCGGTGGTTCCTCCTGTTATTATATTCAGCGGGTACCAAAAACCAACCTGAGCAAATAGTAAAACAACAACGGAGGATTTAAAAGTTCAAACTCAGACAAACCCACATGCCAAAATCGTTAATATGAAAAAAAAAAAAAAAAAAAAAAAAGAATAATAGCAAGCGAATTTGGATTTGATGAAGAAAAGGGGAAAAGGGGCGAACATTGGCCATGCGGATGAAGATGACAAAACGTGGGTTTCCGTCGTCTTCGATCTTGGGCAAGGGAGGAGGAGGAGGCCTCTGGAACTGGCGAGCCTGCATTCCCTTTTTGCCTTTTGCCTCAACTACCAGACTCCGTCTCTGCTGCTCTGGTTTCTGCTTCTGACTCGACCGAGTCGAGAACAGCGAGTGCCTCACCAACCCATCTTCAAGCGTCCGAGAACTCGATAACGGAAGCCGAACCACCGCGTTCAGGGACATACCCACCTCCATTTTCGCTTAATTTTTTTGTAATTTAACTGTTGTTCCTTCGTTTTTGCTCGTCTTTCTCTTTGTTCGTCCGAGTGAGTCTTATCCACACACTTGGAGAGTGGTTTAGAGCGGCACAGCAAGTGAATATCCCGCCATACACGTGGCGGACTTCCATGACTTTGGATTTTAACCACGTGGGCCCTCTTTAGTTTCCACCACTGACCTTGAGGAATGCCTCAGAGAGACATCTTTCCCTGACCTTGTTCGTTTCAGGTTGTTATTATCTGTTGTGAGATTGAAAAAAAAAAAAAAAAAAAAAAAACGCTTGTATGCCTCTTGATTGCTGAACAAAATTTAGCTAAAAGAAAACATTAGAGTTGAAACTCAACTAACTATAATAATTTAAGTTCAAAGGAATAAAGGAGAAAGAATGGAAATATATACAGGAAAAAATTACAGAGCTCCATTCTATACAGAAAATCTATGCAAGAACTTCTATAAGCAACCAACAAAACTAGAACAACATGATGCCGGTATCCACAAAACTGTTGCTCCTACTGCTGAATCTCTGATTCTCTGCGATATGATTCCTGAGGCCGGTAATTTTTCCTCTTTTAACATTTGTAGTAAAATCAGTAAGAAAACTCATGGCCTCTGAGCGAGATATACTTCTTGACCCATATCGAGATATCCTCGGCACAGGCCAGGGCCTGTGGTGTGTGGAGAAGCACATCAAGAGTGGCAAAGTCATGCACAGCGTCTTTGTACTCGAGAAGCGGCGCATCCACATTAGCTTTCTTCAACTCCTCCGAGTAAGCGATAGCTCGGTCCCGCATCAAGTCATGCTCCGCGACGACTATCAGAGACGGCGTCATGTGTTTCAGAGGCGGTTCTGTGGTGGGAAGAAGGGGGTTGGCTGCAGGGTGGTCTAGATCGAACTCTTTTGCGGGTAAAAACAGCTTCCAAGCCAGTGAGCACATTGCCTTGTCGTAGAAATAGGAGTTCGACAACTTGATCTCAGACTTGGTAGGAGTGTTCCCAGTGAAGAAAGGATACATAAGGACTTGTGCAACCACCTTGACGGGGTCCAGAAGCTTCCCCGCCATTACTGCTTTTCGAGTTACATAGTCCGCTATGTTTGCACCAGTACTCACCCCAAGGAGTACACATCTGTTGTAATAACAGAACTGTTCTACATTAGCACAAATAAAAACATATAACGAATGCTAAAATAGCCACCTCTCATTAGATATGAAAATGATTGTATATTGTTCTAAGAACCTCAATATATTAAAAAAAAAAAAAAAAAAAAACCATTTTGTCTCTAAACCACACTTCAAAAACCATGCTCTGTATCTAATTGAGGAATTTCACAAGAATGCATTTGCACAAAAAGTTGCAAAATTCTTTGAATCAACCGTTCCAATTGTTATTACTGAATTCTAATGTGATACCTGCTTTGTTGGTCAATTACTTTGGTGAAATTATTTGAATGACTAACTATTTTATAACAATTTAACTCGAATCCAAATCTTCACTTTCGAAAAATCCATACTAACATTCATTTTCTTATCTATATACTATTCAAATCTTACATTTAATAAAAACCTTCCAAACACACATTCAATTTAAATATTCAATCTGAATCATACATTTGAAAGCAGATATTCAATTTGAATGAATAAACTGAATGAAAATTGAAATGCAATCTGTATTCAAACGGGGAGTTAGCATTCTTTTTCCAAAGTGAACATTTGAGTGCAAAAAATGAAAAATGAAAGAAGAAAACTTGAAATCGAAGAGAAAATGAAAAACAATTACTCAAATTTTCTCATAAATGAATTAAGGAATCAAAAGGTACCTGGACGGATCTCCATGAGCAGCCAACCAAGGTTCGGCCATGGATTCTCCAAAGCTATCGAACATCCGGCGATGAACCCCCAAATTCCTCACATTCCTCAGCGACGCCAAAATGGCCTGCTTCCCCAACCAATTCAACGCCTTAACCCCATCCTCGAACGCCGCCGGGAACCGGCTCTCCGGCGCCAATCTGTATCCCACCGCCACCACAATCACATCGCAGAGCTTCGCCATCCGTCTGCAAAACGTGTCGTTCGCCGGCGACACGTTGCTCCCGCCCACAAACCCCCCGCCATGGAACTGCAGCATCACCGGAAGCTTCCGGCACCGTCTCCCCCGCTGCGGCGGCGGCGGCGGCGAGTATCCCCCGTAGACGACGGCCAACGAGGGAGTGGTCGTCGGAGATTTGGGGGCAGCGAGGACGGATTCGGGAAGGAAGATTCGGAGGGAGAGAGAGGTCAGGGGGTCGACGTGGATGTCCTTCGTCGCGACGCCGTTTTGGAAGGTCGGATTAGCGGCGGCGTCGGGTTCTCCGGGACGAGAAGTGATTCCGAACGGATCGGAAAGAGTGCGATCGGCGTCGGCTAGGGCTAAGTTCTGTAATTGTTGTCTCAGATGATACTTGTAGTACAAGCTGTAGACTTTCACCGCAAGGCTCGGCATTTCTTCTTCTTCTTCTTCGTCGCGATCGCATACAGAAACAGAGAGAGAGTGAGAGAGAGAGAGAGAGAGGGGATTAAAGTCTTGATCTTGAGCTTAGAAAGACGCCATTAAAGAGCTTCATAAGAGAAATAGATGGACTAATTCAATTCAAAATTGTAAAAAGGGAAGCGTGTGAGACTTGGCTCGCTAGAGAAGAAGCTTCCGGTTTTGGAAAGGTCCCTCTCTCTCTCTCTCTCTCTCTCTCGAATCTCTCTCTGTGGTTTCTAGATGTACAAAGGTACAAGCGTATGAAAGAGTCGTACGACGTCGTATCTGAAGGATGTGAAGTTGGTGTCAGCACCTGCTGCGGACCGGAGCTGACGTGGCTAGTTTGTTTATTGGCGGCCGAGGCTAAGTGCTATCCCTAGGTTTTTTTTTTTTTTTTTTTTAAGAAGGGATTTAAATTTTATATTTTTAAATAAAATCAGGTATAATATTATTGTTAGGTTATATCTTTATTAAAGAAATTATTTCTTTTGCTATTTTTGTTGAGGGGAAAAAAATTGATTACATTTTACCAAATGAAGAATTAAAAAATTTTTTTCCTAAAATATTTATCTCCCCTATTTTTCTCTTAAGTTTCTCATAAACTAGGATTTCCTAGATTTCCCTTTATGTGAGACTTCCGCCACCGCCGTTGTGGCTAACGAAGTTGATCGGCGGTTTAGTGATCTTGATAGAGCTGGAGTTGAAGGGTCATAATTGGGAGTTTCTCAACCAGATCTAACCCAATGATTTTCTGACAAGGTCTTGGTGATTCAATGGTTGGTGCAGTGATCTCTTATCTTCAATTGAGCCGATTGATTTCTTCTAAGTTATGGGGTGCAATGGAGTGGCTGTTACACATAGGGGTGAGAATTTTGAAGGCGGTGTTATTTAATATTAATGCTTTTGTTTTTGTGTTTAACTTTCAATTTTTGTAATAAAGGAGGTAGTTCTCCCACCTCCGATTTGTTTTTGTCTGTACGTTCTGCTTGATTTGTTTTCTAGCTATATATATCTATGGATTCCATTAGTATTATAGTTATACGGAGTTTATTGCAGTGTTTATGCTGCGAGCGACTGTCTCTCAATTGATCGAAATATTCCATCAATTATAGGTGTTTTTTTTTTTAAATGAGTTTTGTACATGCCGATTATAGGATTGTTGATGAATTCAATAAATTTTCTAGTCAACGGGTCTCGGCTTATGTCCTCTCACTGTGTTTCACCTAATTTTACTGATGAAATCGATCTTAGTTGATGATTATGTCTCTTGTATCACATGGTTGTTTCATTTTTGATATTGATGTTTATACCTTATTCTAATTTGAACGATAATTTTCCTTTAAAAAAAATCAAATGAAGAATTAAAAGGAATTAAATTTCAAGAAATTAAACGGTAGAATTTTGTAAGAGTGTTTACTGATCTATTTAAGAGTTGAATATAAAGGGTTAAATTCCTACTTAATTATGTACTATGTTTAAGAATTTGATAGAACTAACATAAAAGAACCATAATAATTGCAATAATTTTCTAGTAATAATTTCACATTTGATGTTAAAATAAAATATAGAATTTAAGTTCATCTAAATTTCAAATAAAATAAGTGTAATTAAAAAAAAAAACCACTGATGTAATCTAAATAATAAAGGTGCATCTTGTGTAGACGTTAGTTTGCTACTTTTTTTTTTTTTAAGAAAAAAAAATCTACTTGATAGGATGTAAGAGATAAATTCTTATTTCTCAAGAAATATAAATTCATCATTTATACTTCGGTCCTACTTTATTTAATTCTTAAATGCAAACAAAAAAATCAAACATATTTTCTTTTTCTGAAAATGAATTCTAACTAATAAATATATAATACAGAGGAGATTTGACTCAATTTTACTCTCACAATCATAACTCAATGAACGCGATAAATATCATGCATGATATTTTGAAGTATTGAATTTTGACCTCGATCATCCGAAAAGAAGAAAAAAACAATGCTAATCATTATATCAATTTATTAAAAAGTCTTTTGAACACCGTTGAAACTTGAAAATTATAAACTCTTTTTTTTTTTTAGAGTTTATTTTTTAAAGATTATTCTTATTTTTATTCTCAAAACTTTACAAACATTCTTATTTGTCACGTGAATTTTTTTTTTTAAATTACTTTACTACAACTTAAGACCCTTCCAACCCTTATAGAAGTTGTAGATTTAGAACACCAATTAAGACCCTTCTAGAATTTAATCTAGAAGTTGTTCCCAAAACTTCACAAGCATTCTTATTTGTCACTTGAATAAATATATATATATATGGATTATTTACATAAATGTCTAAATTAGAGACCAAATTTTGAAAAATGTCAATTTTTTTTATTTATATAAATGTCAGAATTGATATTTATAAAACCACAATATCTTCAATTAAGAATTTTTTTAAGGTGATTAAGAATTAAAAATAAACAAATAAAGAATTGATAAAGAATGAAACAAATCTCCAAAAAAAAAAAGTCAAATCAAGCAAATATTTATAAAAGCAAATATTTACAACATTTAAATCTTATAAACTAACTATTAAAATAAGACCAATAATAATAGAAAAAATCATCATAAAACCTTTAAAATTATCATAAAGAATGTAAAAAAAATTAGGTTTTTAAGAAACCAAAATCATACTTAAAAAATATATTTAAAAATAATCCAAAACATACTAATGAGCTATCATTCTAATAAAAAATTAGTCATTGAGATAAATATACAATAATGATAAAAAAAAAAAAAGGAAAATAGTTTGAATCATAATGAAGGAAAATTATGCTAAAGAAACATTTTATTCATGAAAGAATATTCTTATAGAAACAAAAAATACGGACCGCAAACTATAAACAGTATTCGTGTAATAGGTGGGAGCAAAAGAACCTTTTATTCATAATCAAATGATGAAGCTCATTTTTGACATGATAACATATAACAGAAACAAATATTCATGGACTACAAAAGGGAAAAAAAAGAATAGAATAATCACGTTAATAAAAAAAAAAAAAGATTGTTCTTGACATACCAAAATGCAAAACACAAAAAATGAATGATTAAAAAATGAGTACCACCAAAAAAGAATCTAAATGTGGTTATTTCACAATCAATTCAAAATTAAAAAAAGTGAGAGAAAAACTAATTGAGTTGATTAAAGGTAATCTACATTTATCAGTAAAAAATAATTATAATTAAAGTAAAAAAAGGGAAAAAAAAGTAAAAGGGTAAAATAGGTACTACAAATATTTATTTTTAAAAAATATATATATACGTAATATTATTAAAAAAATGGATATATTTTAAAACGAGATTCTAAAAATGAGATTTTATGTAATTATTTATATATAAATATTACTTACCACTTAAGACCCTTCTAGAAGTCGGTGCCACTATCTCCTTCTAATGTCTCCACTGACCACCACGACTGGGAGGTCTGCTTTCAATGCCAATACATTTTTCATTCTCCGTAATTTCTCTATACTTTTTTTGGTTATTAGATTGCGGTTAGAGAAGAAATTTGGTTTAATTAGATTATAATTACAATAATTATTTCGTAACATCACAAATACACCATATTTTGAGGATGTAACATATGATTTTCGTTCAAATCACTAATTACATGAACAAAGAACAAAAGTATTTGAATCCATTTGTTTAATTTTTCTTTTCCTGTATGTGAAGTAATTATACCAAGTTTTGGAAAAGATTATTCCCATTTTCACTCTTCAAATGAAAAGTAACTATCTGCTTTTTCAGCACCTTGTGCTTGGCCCTTTCAAAGAAAAAAAGCTTTTGTGGATCAAGTTTTTGGACACTGTCCTTGGCAACCCTCCAAAGTGAAAGGCTGTAATGTGTCACAAAATACAAAAAAATTCAAAATGAAAAGTAACCCAGGCGAGAATCAGAAAACATGGGAAATAATCAGCCAAAATATCCCATTTTAGGACCCAATTTTTAAAGTATGTCCATTTTATAAATATTATAAAAATATCTATTTAAAAAAATAACATATGTAGTATTTATTTTATTCTTTTATTATATGTAACATAATTTCTTTATTCTGACTTTTTTTTCCTTATATGTAATTCTTTATGATCAAGTTATAATCTTTAGAACCACACACACACACACACACATATATATATATATATATATATATTTGTCTTTCCTTTCTCACCAATTTTCACGTCATAGTAGCGTCATTATGAAATTTCATAATCCATCTCAATCAAAATGAAAGTCAACTAAAGAATTTTGTAAGCAAGAAATACAAAACGTATTTTTCATTTATTTTTTTAATTATAATTATCCCATTAATTTGTAATTGTGTGTTCATTTTTCATGTCGTTGTGGCATAATTATGATAAATGAACCATCTTTATCAGACAGATAAGCCAAATAAAAATTTGTGTAGACAAGAAGTGCAAAACATATTATCCTTTTAATTCTTTATCATAATTATCCTATTCATTTGCCACTGTGTGCTATTTTTCGGTTTATTATTTAAGATGTTCGACAATCCTTTTTATTTTGTAAAAAGATTTCATTACTTCTTCATAATAAATACAATAGATAGGTCATAATTTTCCATTACAATTAATGGGATTTTTCATCGTAGATGCTTTGTTGGTCATAATCTTTGCTCCACGTGATTTGCATCACGAAAATAAAGAGAGCTACAAAGTGGGGGCCACCGAAGGGGTACTTTGATACTGAAGTTAAACATAAATCATAAGGAAAAGTGAGCATAACTCAAAAAATAGATCATAAATAACATAATGAGATGCATTATTACTTTGTGGTGACAGTAGATTCTATTGGAAAGCTTGTCGGAAGAGAGAGAGATTCCGGCAGAAAGCTTGTCGGAGTAGATGGAGAGAGAGAGAGAAAGAGAGAGAGGGTTGTAGGAGTGGAGAGATAGTGTCGGGGGAAGTCCCAAGGTGTTGGCCCTTTCTAGAGTTTGAACCCGAGAGAATGAAATTCCCTTCTTCTAGTTTTTTTTATAAGTAGTGACGGAAAGAATTGGTTGTGGCTAGAGAGCCAATGTATTCTCTTTCTTCTTATGATCGGTATTTACTGAGTGGGAAAGGGAGAGTAAAGATAAGGCTAGATATATATGTCAAGTTTTTGATAGAAAAAAATTGTGAGAGTATAACAATGACATAAACCAGCCCACAAATAAATGGAAGTATAAATCTAAAGATATCTAATAAAATTATGACGTACGAGCTGATTCTCTCTCTCTCTCTCTCTTTTTCGTAATTCCTTCGAGTGTGATACCATATACAGTGTCTTCTTTTTCTTCTTTAATTATATATATACATATATATCTTTAGTCATCCACTAGGAGACCCCACTTCACTCCACTTGCATGTGTTTGTTCAAGTCGCGTGGGTGCATGATTATTTAAGCTCTAGATATTGGAGCTATCGAATTTCTGCCCTTTATTAGACTGGTCAAAGGTCAACATATATATGTTCAATCAAAATTGTCTCCGTTCATAAAAGTGATAAACTACTAGATTGCTATCCGTAATCTACTAGATGCCATCTAGTGACTACCTGCAGTTTTAATAGTTAAGAAAAGATTACTTTAGATAATTTATCATATTATTTTTCATTTTCAAGACCAGATGACTGGCCGTCTTTAACATTGGGTGGCGTTGAAGGGTAATTTGTTAGATTATCACCGATAGTCTATGGGATTTTTTTTTTTCTTTTTAACACACAAATGAGCATCTTAATTTATTTCTCATCACTTTCTATTCATATCATTTCTATTCTAATTTGGTGTGGATTATCATCTGCGGGATTATTTTTCCGTTTTAACACATATGACAGTTTTGATCGGAGTTGGTTATTGAAAAGTAATCTACTATGACAACATAAGCAATCTCACATATTAACATACTTATTCACCATCATTTTCTATTCATGTCTTAACTGTGTGATTATATATGTTATTTATTGCGAATCAACTCCTTAAGTATATTTATCACAATTATTTACATTCGTCTTACAATTTTATGATTTCAAAAATGGACACAATTTGAAAGTTGAAATTTTCAACTTTATTAATCTGTTGGATTGCTCAAAATCAACCCGTTTACCTTTCCAAATAGTCTTGTAAATGGTTTTATTTATTATGTTTATTTATTTATTTATTTTTAACATCGTGGTAGACGCGTAGTGTTTGTAAGTTAGTGCCAAAGTCGATTTTGTACTAATCAAATTCATACTTTAGTTAAGCAGCTTTTTCACGGTCTCCCACGGGACATATTTTCACTTGAAATTAAAATTAAAACTAATTGGAATTCGACTAGCTACTTACTCTTTTGGACCAAAAACGGAAATTGCTGTTGAAACCAGAAAATTATCTATATAAATTTTTGGGCCAAAAATTGTGTTCATATTGTTAATGACTATTGGATACATGCAGGCTGTCTCAAATACTGTCGCTAATGCTCCATCTATATAATTCGTAATATAACATTACAATTGCAAACTTACAATTACGTGTCCACAAGGGACGCTTTCAAATTATTATTATTATTATTATTTTCCACAAAAGAGACCGATATTATTTCAATTAAAAAAAAAAAAAAAAGAAGAAGAAGAGCAATTTGATGATTTTTTTGAGGATAAATAATAGAGCAAATTGACGTTAAGTCCCTGACTTCATTTGGCTACATTGTCCCTTATATAACATCCTAACCTATTGCCTATCTTATTTGCTAAATCCCATGCATATTAATCTTGCCTTGAAAAGAAACTTCAAAAAAAGAGAAAAAAAAAAAAAAAAAAGAAATGAAGCTTGAAGTTCAAGTTATCTCGGAAGAGAGAATCAAACCCTCTTCTCCAACCCCAGATCATCTCCGCCATTACCAACTCTCTTTCCTCGACCAACTTGCACCTCCGGTTTACATGCCAGTGGTCCTTTTCTTCCCCACTGAACCAGACAACAATTCCAACAATCTTCTAACCAGAGACCAACGTCTAAACCAAGTAAAGAAATCCTTATCTGAGGCCTTATCTCTCTACTATCCCCTCGCCGGCGTTGTCAAAGAAGAGGAACTCTGCGTCGACTGCAACGACGACGGCGCTTACTTCGTTTTAGCCCAAGCAAACTGCAACCTTTCGTCTCTTCTGGACGACCCGAACCCTAACGACATGAACGAGCTCATCGCCGTTGCGGTCGACGACGACCGAGTCGCTGAGCTTCCCGTCGGAGTTAAAGTCACTTTCTTCGACTGCGACGGCATGACAGTAAGCCTCTGCCTCAACCACAAGGTCGGCGACGCCTTGTCCTTCTTCATGTTCCTTACCGCTTGGGCCGCTCTCTCCCGCGGCGAGACCGACATAACCCCGCCGCAATTCGGCGTGGGAAAGCTCTTTCCCGCCAAGGAATTGGCCGGTTTTACTGCGAAGCACGGTATCATGAAGCACGACATTGTGACCAAGAGGTTCGTCTTCGACGCTTCCGAGATTGCTGAGTTGAGGATTAAGTACGAGGACAAGACGAATATTGAGTACCAACGACGTCCGACTAGGGTTGAGGCCTTGTCCGCCTTTATATGGAGCCGTTTGGTGGCAGTTACGCAACCGAAAGGCGGAGACAACGGCGGCGACAACAACGCAATTTACACGATCCTCCACGCCGTGAACCTCCGTACGAGAACCGACCCTCCGTTGCCGAATAGTTACTTCGGTAACCTAAACCGAATCGCGGTGTCAGCGCCGCCGTTGGAACCGGAGAACGGGAGCTACAAGATAGTGACACACGTTAGGGATTCGATAAAGCGAATCGACCCCGAGTTTGTGAAGAAGCTGCAGCAGGAAGATCACGGACACTTGAGCTTCTTGAAGCAGAGATTGGCTCAGGTGAAGAAAGGGGAGGTTGTTTCTTTCAGCTTCACTAGCCTTTGCAGGTTTCCGATATACGAGGCCGATTTCGGGTGGGGAAAGCCGGCGTTCGTCGGATCGGCGAGGCTGACGTACAAGAATCTGGTTTCTTTCTTCGATACTAAGTCCGGCGATGGAATTGAGGCTTGGGTTAATTTGAGGACGGAAGACATGGCTAAGTTCGAAGCTGACGAGGAGATTCTCGCATATGTTTCACCCAAGTCCAAGCGGGTTAATTATTCCAAGTCCGTCTAATATATTGGCTCTGTTTGGTTCACAGTTTCAACCGTGTTTCTTATAGGTCTGTCTAATTCTTTCTACTGAAAGTCCTTGTAATCTCTCTCTCCATTAAAAAAAATATATGCATAAACTTGCTGTGTTTAACAAAAAAGTCCTTTTTTTTATTATTATAATATTGTATTCTCTTATAAAATTTAAATTGTATTCAAATGTATAACCAAAAGTGTGAGTAGAATCAAAGATATATTGATATGTGCAAGCAGGAAAAAAACAAAAAAGTTGTAGTATTTCAGAATTTCTGTCGAAATTTAGTTTGTGCGATATTCATGTATTTACCCATGTGGAAACCCAAGTCCAAGCTGGTTAATTATTCTAAGTCCGTCTAATGTATTTGACTCCGTTTGGTTAGCAGTTTCAACCACGATTCAAACGTTTTTACTCTAGTAGTTTGGAAGATATATTGATAATTTCAAAGCGTGAAATATTTATTAGTTTGTGTGAGCAAGGAAAAACAAAAAAGTTGTAATATTTCAGAATTATATATGTTCAATTTATTCTAGTTTTCGGATATTCTTGTATTTACCCATGTAAATGTTTTGCTCGTGTTTAATTTAAGTTTGGTGGATGCTGTTACTTGTTTTAATCAGATCTATATGATGAACTGTGGTCTTCGATATCATGATCATAAATGTTTGGTTAATCTTGAATAAGAAGTGATTAATTGCTACTTTTAAAAGTATTTTGGTGTTTCTAGATAAAATCTTGGACAAATATAATGCTGCCGTGGAAAAACAAGAAAAACAAGGTTGCCCGTCATTTTCTTATCTTTTGACAAGCAAATTAAATCTTTTCCTTTGCTACCCCAAAAAAAAAAAAAAAAAAAAAAAAAAAAAAAAACCCTTGAATCTTTTCCTTTTCCTTTTTTAATTTTTATTATTATTTTTTTTCATTTTGAAAAACATTCAGAAAACACATAAGTTTTATTTAGAAGTCACATTTTAAGAGACTCTACTATTCATTAATATATAATATGTCAAACACTCAGTGACAGCTTAAACCTCTTTTCATGAAGAACGTACGTAGGTTGGAGTGTTAAATTTTACTTAAGTACTATTTTTAATGATGGCATACCTCTAAACTTAATTTTATAGATATATATTACCATATCTGTAAGTTGACAATAATATTAAGTGAAGTAAATGCATATATATATATATATATATATATATATAAGAGAAGTAAATCTATATATTCATCATATACAAAATCATGGGTTTTACTTTGCAAGTGGTTGTGAACATCATTTTTCGAACTTCATGATTGGCATCATAGGATAATAACCACAAATGAGTTCTCTCTTATCACATCAAATTTTTTTTTTTTTTTTTTTTTTTTTTTTTTTTTTTTTTTTTTTTTAAGGAAACGGATTCAGAGATGGCATCTTTTTATTTTTCCGTATTTGAAACACCACAAGATAAAATATGGAGCTCAAAACTTATATCACTCTTTTAATGAGAATCTAAAAAGTGAGTTCACAACCATTCCATCCACCATTTCAATTAGGACTCATCAAAGCCTGCTTGTTTTCTAAAGTATATCTCTCTATCCATATATCTTAAGGACAAAAATTTTCATGCAAGTAAAAAGATTTTAATCGAAAGACTTGGTAAATCTATTTTTCTTGTCTATATGAACTTGGGTAAATCTAATTTAATAATCTGATATGCAGTACTGCTGGATTTTTTTTTTCTTTTAACCTGTCCGGCAGTTATTTGATTATCGGTGGTTTTACTTCATGTTGGACAAGTAAATTTGCAACTATCTCACTATCTCACGTTTCGTTTCTTGATCATATATATTCATGAATGAAAGAAGTTTTTTTTTTTTTTTAACTTATAATTTCAAATAAAATTACATAATAATCCCCTTCCGAAAAATGAGAACTTAATTGTTCATAATAGCATCTTAAGTACACATTATAAAGTTGTTAGTCCCACTTATCAAAAGTTTCTGATTTTGTACTATAAAGAGCTCTTTTACAGTAGTAGTTTTTACTATGCACTATCGATTCAAATTGCTTTCTTAATTATTGGATAAAATTTTTAAGAGTTTGATCTATTATGTCCATCTCAAAAATTTATAATGTGTGACACAGAATTGATCTAGACGTCATAGATCAAATTACAAAAATCTAACTCAATGATTAAAACATTAATTCTTATATATAGTTCAAAATAGAAAGTACTGCCGTTGAAATTATCAATATGTAAATTGCATATTAGTCTTTTAAAGAAAGTACTTTTTTAGGAGAAAGACCAAATTAGCATAATACAATTTATAGTTTTAAAATTATAACAAAATTTAAAATATTACCACTAAATAGTATAATTAAGATAAATAATAAGAGAAAAATCCAAAACTACCCATGTCTGTCGGTCCCACATTCTCCCCGGTAGCTGGAGATCACAACACCAACTAGCAAGGAGCTCGGATCAGGATGGCCCTCTGTCGTCGTCATCACTGATGCCGTCACGATCATTATTGATGGCGAGAATTGCCAGATTTTCTCGACTTGGGAACGACCTTGCGATGCGGTGACGGTGACTGTAGGTGGTGATCTCTGTCGTTGGCGAATCAAGGTTCACGATCGCAATCCTGGTCTCCAGATGACGCGCGCTTCTCCAATCTTCGACGATGTGGTTATGGCGGTGGCTTCGAAAGCTTCACGAATGATATCCGTAGTTGGCAACTCGACTTTCCCAAGCTCGATCGCAAACTCCAAAGCATGTGCGTTTCTTGGATTTCTAGCGATATAGGGACGGTGGCGGCTTGCTTAAGCTTCGTGACTCGTTCTCTGGTGATATGGCTATGATGGCAGCGGTGGCATAGGTGATGGTAATTGGAGATTTATGATTAGGGTTTGATTGAATTAAAGCTTAATTTGGAATACTTTTGGGGTAATATTTGTAATTTAGTAAATTTTATAAATAAGTAAAAGTTTGTTTTTAAAATGAAATATTGTTCACATAAATAATTTAATTATTTAATGGAAAATTTCTTATTTACATATGATTACTACTTATTTGGTAAATATTTAGATTTACTGTTTATATGAAAAGTATAAAATGCAAGATAAATAAAAGATTTATGTGTAAATACTATTATTTCTTATTAAACATTTAGATTTACCAAACAAATTAAGATTCAAAACAATACACATTGCATTAAAAATAACTTAAATATTTTATAATTTAAGAAACATTATAAATAAGTAAAGATTATTTTAATTAAATATTAAAAATATTTTACTCATTTAATTGAAATTAATATATTTCCATGTAATTACTGATATTTATGTAAATATTTATATTTAATATTTATATAAAAATTGTAACATACAAGACAAATAAAGGATTTACGTGTAAATGTCATTATTTCTTAGTAAATATTTGGATATACTGATAATTATTTTAAATTAAAAGGAATTTTGTTTAATATTATAAAAATATTTATTTGTAAATAAATATATTTAGCTAGAAAATAAACAACAAAAATACAAATATTTACAAGTAAATCTTGTATTTACTGAATTAAAACTTCAAAAAAAAAAAATCCAAACTAACTAGATTTATTTGTTAGTAAACTAATATTACTTGATAAGTCTAAATATTTATAGGTAAATAATCAAATTTACTTGATAAATCTATTTATTTTATTAGGTAATAGATCTACTAATTTTGTATATCATATTTAGTAAATCTAAATATTTACATGTAAATAAATAGATTTACTAAATATGATATACAAAAATTAGTAGATCTATTTTTTTTTTTTTGTAAATATTGGTATTTTTTATTTACTTGTAAATATATATTTACTTATTGAAAATATTAGATTAACAT
Organism: Ficus hispida; assembly: GCA_025413025.1. Lineage (NCBI taxonomy): Eukaryota > Viridiplantae > Streptophyta > Magnoliopsida > Rosales > Moraceae > Ficus > Ficus hispida. The sequence goes on along the minus strand of CM046371.1, from coordinate 1,928,018 downwards.
ATACTATTAAGTAAATTCAAATATTTTCTAAATTATTTGTAGTAATATTTGGGTAAATAAATATATTTCTAAGTAAAACCCCTACTAATCTCTTTTTATTTCCAAGTAAATATATTTATTTACTATTTAATTTAAACTTAATAACACAATAAATTAACTGGTAAATTATTTAGTAAAAAATTCAACATTCACTAAATAAAGGTAAATACATGAAAATTATAATTTTACAATTTTATAATTTTACAATAAATCCCTCAAAACTAAATAATTTAAAAATCAGCCCCAAATATATACCAAAAATCAAACCTAACCCTAAATCACCATGACACCACCACCGGAGAAGACAACAACTCCGGTGCCGGTCACAAGGGAGGTCGCGAGCCCAAGGAGGACTTGTTCTTCATGAACAAAGATCCTACCGGAGCTATCGGACCAGAAAAGCAAAGAGAGGGCGGGCGGCGAAATCGTGGCGGAGATCTGAGACCACAGGATCAATATGGAGATCGTGTCAGTGCCGTCGGTTTCCATCTCCATCACAATTGAATTGCTTACCGAAGCTATCAGAAGAGAGTCGAACTGCAAAAAAATCATAAATCTAGGAGGCACGAGATTGCAGATCTTCTTTGCCGTTAGAGAGTCGCTAAAATTGCCGTCGTTGTCATGAGAACGTCGCGATAGTACCGACGGTTTCCATCTCCAGTCAATGGAGAGAGAGAGATTGAGAAGAGCAAGAGCTAGAGAAAGGGAGGGGAAAGAGAGAGAAGTGAGAGAAAGAGAAGCAAACCAAGCATTAGGGGTAAAAAAGAAATTAAACATTTTTAAAAATATGAATATGTTATGATTTAATCAGAATAATAAAATATGCTATATACTTAAAATAGATATAAAGAATATACAATTTAGTTTGATTTCCCTTTTTTTTTTTTTTTTTTTTTGCTCGAAAAGGATAAGTGGCATTAAAAAATCTTTCAGGCCCGTTGGCTGCTTTTGTTTCTCAGGTTCACATTTCCAAATGGAAAATTTTTCAAAAAGCAAAACTCACGTCCATCGCACGTGTCTTTTTCAATAGGAGAAAAAAGGAGGTAGCGACCAATTCCAATGTTTAGCATTTATTCACAGCCGGATGCGTGTCTTGTCTGAAAGAGAGAAAAAAAAAGAACAGACATGTCATTATTGATCAAATTATACGGATACATTTTCTTATTTGTGCAGGTTCACTACTTTCAATTTGATGTCGGCCTCTTCGGAAATTCTTCCCTTGTTGTTGTCAACCAGTAGGTTAATGATGACTTTATTCACATGCGTCCAAAAAAGTTTGGCCCACTTTTTTATTATTAGTATTATTTTAAGTAAAGTACTATTAAAAAGTTGAAAAAAAAAAGTTTTACAAAACTAAAATTATAAAAAAACCTGATAAGGAGAATAGAAAAGGAAAAGAAAAAAAAAAAAAAAATTCTCTCATAGATTGGAAAGGGATTGGCCTATATGGGGAAAAAACATCAAATGGTATAAACTTGGAATTGTTCGATCTAATAAAATAAACTTTCTGAAATCATAAAAATGAAAGCTATCCCTTTAGGGAAAAAAAAAAAAAAAAAAAAGCTACCGACTTGGCTTGAGGAGGATATATATACAAACTAAACATGGTATTAGAAATACGGAAAAAAGAATACCACTCGGACAATATCTCAAATATCTCCAATAGAACATGGATGTAACTAATTAATTGGAACAGTAATTAATAGGAGATTTTTTTTTTTGAACGGGTCATATAATAAAAAGAAATACAAATACTAATAGTAAGGTCGAAATAACCTTATAGTATAAGAAACATAATTATCAATTAAGATCAATTCTATCAGTAAAATCTAATAAAGATCAGTAAATAGGACATAAATCGAGATTCAATGATTGAAAATTTTATCGAATTCCTTTGTAATATTATAATCTAGCATGTACAAAGATATTATAAAAAAAAATCTACAATCACCTGAAACATAAAAGTTGAAATGAACTCCGCCTAGCCATAAAACCAATGGAACCAACAAATGAATACAACTGGAGAATAACTTGAGCGGATCACATACACAAATTAAAAAGGGTAGGTGGAAGAATTTCATCTTTTATTACAAATCAAAAACAAAAACATAAAAACAAAGCACATATATAAAACAACATCGATCATAAAATTCTCACCCCATGCAAAACTAACACTCCGCTGTGTGTCATAACTTAGAGGAAATTGATCGGGCATGATTGGAGGTAAGATATCAACCTACTGACTATCAGGATCACCAAGACCTCACCGGATTCTAAACTAATAGAAACTCATCGGACTAGATATGGTAGAGAAATTTTTAATTAGGAGACTCTGACTCTATCTCTCCTCAAAGTTATCAAATTACCAATCACCCTTACCAGCCAAGACTTTGTCGAATCAAGATTCGGTCGAAGCATACAGTAATAGAAATCATATACAAAGGGAAACCTTAGTATTTGAGAAGTTGGAAGGCGGGGTGCACGATTTATATATAAAATAGAAGAAATTAGATACGGGAAAAAATGTAAGAAAATCAGGGCAAAAAGTTTTAAATATCGTTATAAACTACGTCATCGCCAACGGTTTTGGAATCAATAATGTATTTATTACATATATATGTAGCCAGCCAGCCACCTCAATAAAAATTATTTATGCTAAACTACATTACCATCGATAAGAAGCATTACAAATGTCCACGTCATCCAAATTTGCTACATTCCAATTACTCTTAATTAAAGGCAAGTTGTTATTGAACAACAGGATCCGCTAGCTAGTGCCACTTAATTAGGCCCTTTATTTTCCTTGGAAATGGCACATTTTACGTCTGGTATAGCAAGTCAGCTGTAGAAGGTAGTCCCGTGTTATTTGCTTCACGTGAAAGGTAAATACACCTTGAGAGATAATATAAATAAAGACATTCGTGATTTGTTATAATAAGGGATGAACCAAAAAAACCGTAATTTAATTAACCCGTCTAAATTCATCCAATTTAATTCGATATAATCCAACTTATCTTAAGATTAACCTAACCCGAATTTGGATCAATTTGTGTTAAAATTTAATAACCCACTATTATAAACCTAATCCATCCAATCAAGTTTTTCATTTTTAATGTTTTTATAATATATTTTAACCATATGTTAATTAGTTTTTAGTATGGTTTTTTACAAATGTATTTGAACTTGCATTGTCCATTTTTTTTTTAAATTTTTGCACCTGCTTTAATATAATTCTTTAAAGAAAGTATACTAGATTTGATATTGCTAACTCGATAATATATTATGAATTTCTTTTTTTTTTTTCCCCTTACATTTCATTGCATTACTAGTTTTATTTATTTTTTATTATAATGCCTAAACTGTCCAGCCCACCCAACCAACCCCGGCTTACTTTGATTCGATGGAACCCCACCCAAAAACCCACCTAGCTCACACTATGTTCACCCCTAGTTAGAAGAGTTGTTGATTGGGATATAAAAGGCACAATTGCATTGGTGCTATCATTGAACTTTTAATTTTTACATTTTACATCCTGAACTGATAAATCTTAATTATCAATATACCCCCATTGATAAAAATAAAATTTTTTTAATGAAAATTAATACTTTACTTGTACATAGATCGTTTTAAGGGTATAAGGGTTTTTCGACCAATGTTAGCCAAATTTATATTTAAAAAAGTTAATTCAAAATTTCATATATTATTATATGTTTCAATAAAAAACATTAACATCAATATATTTTGGGTTAAAATAGATAAAAATGACTATTCATGTCATTAATTAATAATTCATTTACAACTCACATATCAATTTCAAAAAATTCTAAGTTCATGATGAAATTGTCAAAATTCAAAAACTTGTGGCTTAATTATAACTCTACGATTAGTTTAGGGTGTGCTGGTGAAAAAAAAAAAAAAACCAATTTCTTATTGTAATCCCACTATTCAATTTCTAGGAATTATTAATTAGCAAGATTTCAAGCTGTGATTAATTACTCCCGAGCTGTATATTTATGCAATAATAATATCTCCAATGAGCGCTGTCTGGCCATTTCATCAGACGGATATTTTATAACAAATAGATACAACATTAATGTTAACAGAATAATTTGAATAAGTAAGCTTAGTATTTTCGTAGAAAATATAATGAATACTATAAATTTATATAATAATACCCCAACTATAACGACTTAAGTATCTTTTAAATCTTTAGCCAAAAAAAAAAAAAGAATCTTCTAAAAATTAACGTGAATGTACAGCTAAAATTCATGTGAATTAGTAACGACGTGTTTTTCTATTGTTTTTAACTTTCTCACGATCCCGTCACGAGACATATAATAATTCAAACCTGCAGTTAAGCAAAATCTCATGAGATCTGATCCGGCTGGATATATGCATGTATGTGTCCAGGATAGTTGATTTATTTATTTTATAACATAATGATAGAACATCCTGATAATGTTAAACACGGCGCAAACTGGAAAAAAAAAAAAAAAACATTCTATGATATAAAACTCATAATTAAGATCTATTTTCTATTAATTGTAGTGCTTAATACTGGTGGTACTCCTAAGACTATATCCAGTGTATTTGTTGGTGAAATGCTATATTTGTTATAAAATGTGTCAAAAGAAAAAAAAAATCTTATTTGAGACTTGTGCTATAACATATAACGATATTTTCAATACTATATCTTTATTTTATAATCATCATTAAAATTTTAGAATTTTAATTAAACAATTTAATAGAAATGGAAATATTGTAATAATTAAATAAAAAAATTGAAGAACCAATTAATAAGTGAAATTTTTTACATTTAATCATCAAATGTAACATTATTTAAATTTGATAATAAATATAACACTTCATTGAAGGGTAATATTTTTTATTGTAATATTAAATTCTAACTTTGACACATCAATTTAGCATCTTGATTCATACATATAATTACACCATGCACAATTGCATTATTTGCTATCAACTTAGTTCCATTTTTGTTTATAATATTCTCCGGGTCATAATTCTTGTTTTGAATTTTTTTGGTTTGACGACCTCCATTTAAGAATCGGCTTTATTTTCAGCTAAGTAACAATAAGCCCAATATAATAAATTTTTTTTCTATTCGAATATCGAGATTTTTGTTTGAGAATGAAGGTTGAAATAATCTCCAATGAGATTATCAAACCCTCTTCTCCAACACCCGATCATCTTCGTCAGTACCAGCTCTCTTTCCTTGATCAATTATCTCCCAGATCTTATAATCCTTTTCTTTACTACTACGCCCTAAATTGTGCTCACAGCGCCGATGACTCCGATTTCATCACCAACGTATACGACAAGCTGAAGAAATCTCTGTCTGAAGCCCTAACGCTTTTTTATCCACTAGCCGGACGACTTATAAGCGACCGATTCCTCGAGTGCAACGACGAAGGAATCGTCTACTTGGAAGCTCGAGTGAAGAGCAAGCTCTCGGAAGTTGTTGTGAATCCAATCCCATCTGAACTCAACAAGCTACTTCCTTTCGAACTCGACGAAATTGCTGAATTGCCCCTCGGGGTTCAACTCAACACATTTGAATGCGGAGGGATCGCCATTGGCTTGTGCTTCTCCCACCGGATCGCGGACGCTTTGTCATGTCTCATGTTCATCAAGAGTTGGATGGCCATTGCTCGTGGCGAGAAAGACGCCGCTGTCCGCCCTGAGTTCGTTTCAGCCACGCTCTTTCCGCCGAGGGACATCGGCGGGTACGACACGTCGTTCACCATCGCCAAGAAGGATACTGTCATAACAAAGAGGTTCGTGTTTGCTGCTGCTTCAATTCAGGGTCTTAGGGAAAAATACGAACAAAACCTAAATGGAAAAATTACAAACCCTAATAGGCCGCTTTCGCGCGTTGAGGTCGTGTCCGCCTTCATATGGAGCTGTTTTGCAAAGGCAACCAAATCTGATCAAACCAAAAAGTTCCACACCATTCATCACGCAGTCAATCTCCGTCCAAAGCTCGATCCGCCATTGCCTCTACATTCGTTCGGAAACTATTATCGCCCTTCCACGACGGTACCTTCGTCGTCGGTGTCGACACTAATTTGCAACCTGGGAGAAGATTGCCGTTTTATGCATGGATTGGCAAGGAAGATGGGAGAGGACATAAGAAAGATTGACAATGATTTTGTAGAAAACATTCGAAAGAGCGGAGATGAGTTCGTGGAGAATCTGAAGAAAGGCTCTGAGAGATTGGCTCAAGGGAATCTGGTTCCGTTAGTGTTCACAAGTTTGTGCAGATTTCCATTATATGAAGCTGACTTCGGATGGGGAAAGCCCACATGGGTGAGTTCAGCTGCTCGGTGCTTCAAGAACATAGTTGGTTACATGGACAACAAAAAGGGCGACGGTATAGAGGCCTATATTTGCTTGGACCCACAAGACATGGCCAAATTTGAAGCTGACAAAGAGCTCCTCGCGTTTGTGTCTCCAGTCCCCTAGTCCTAATTTCGTGTGTGTGATTCCGTTTTAATCCACTTTTTAAATTTTTTTTTAATAGTATTGTCTCATATAAAAATTTTAATTTATTAGTTAAATTGTGAGTTTGAATCTATGATTCAAAGAACTTAATTATGTTGTGTTTTTAAATGGTACGTGGCTCTGCATATATGAAGCAAGAGGATGTGAAAGTTACGAAATGGGAATTTGTAATGCATAATTGAACAAGTTATTATATCACCTTTTTTCCCCTCTCTTTTGAAGAATTTTTTCCCACTTAATTTGTATATATCTCCCATTGATATTTAAGCAGTACATGACAAAGCAGGCTTTAAAAGAAGTAAACATTCATAAATGGATTTAGTTATTTTGCTTTTTCTCTCCCTTTTTTCCCCCCAACATAACAAAGAGAGAAAACAATGACATCAAGAAACTTTAGTACCTTCAAAAACAGTTTTCATAGAAAGAAAAAACAAATATAGAGCTTCATAAGTTATCGATCAAAGTCTCACGCTTACAAGAAATCATGTATTATTTTTTCGTCAGATGGATATTTCCCATTGATTTTTCCATCAGAGTTTTAGTGCAAGTCATCTTCTGCTTATCTTCTATGTCAGAAGTTTCAATCAACGTTCTTTTTTTAATTTTATGTTCAATTAATTTATAAGTTATCTAAATCTATTTATTTTGTGTTGCCTTTAAAAATGAACAATACTAAAAAGCATTAGTGATAGTAAACATGATACTAATCGATGATAGGTCTCACAACATGAGACCCACAAGTGATATCCATATTTTATTAATTATGATATTAAAGCTTTAAAATATTTCACAATAGTCACTTTTTGAGAAATTGAGGAAATCCTAGTCTGACTTTGGGAGTTTTTATGGGTGCAGACCCGGTGCAATCTTTCTTGAGAATACTTGCATAACTAGTGACATTAGAATGACTCTCCTAATCTTCAAATCTTCACAGTCATCACTTGAATTACTATCTCATCATACCATCAACAGTATTCCCTATCTGAAAATTAGCATAAGAAATCTAATCTCAAGTCCAATATATCACTTTGATTATTTCCTCTAAACCTAATAAATAATTCACAAATCTATTTTTCTCACTATTTGTTTTCAACGTATTCTACTTAACATGCCTTTTTTAACCACTTCTAAACTCTTAAAATAATAATAAATCAAGAAAAGATAATGAACTTAAAAAAAAAAATCAGTGTCACATTAAGATATTCTGTATATGATGCTTATATCTATCGAGGTGTATCTATATAAATATATAAATTCTATATATCTGAAAAATGAGGTCAGACTTATTTTATGCTTTAGCACCAAACTTCTTGTGCTAAAGACATGCCGGCCTAGTCACTCTTCAGTTCTGTCTTCCAAATTAAACTCTGCGACAGAGATAGCTTCATGACAAACAAACTTAAACCTAGTCAATGGTATTATATTGACTTTAAATAATACTGATACTCATAGCTCGAATCTCTTAATTAATTAGTAATTATTAAAAAATAATTACTATTATATACTAGACTGTGTAAACTTATAGTTAACTTATTCTATCAAGTTTTTGCTTTTGTTCTTTTTTTTTTTATTTTTTTATTTTTTTATTATGCTTACTTGTGTAATTGACTTGTTCTTTCAACATTGTCAAATCACATTAGCTGTTTTGTGGAAAGCATGCAGAGTTAATTTTGTTTTGTTTCTTCTCATTTCCTCGTGAATCACGGTAGGTACATAGCTCAAGCCGGTGGAGGGAAGATATGAATCACGGGAGGTACATAGCTCAAGCCGGTGGAGGGAAGATATTCGGATAGGAATTCATAGATTCAAAATCTGAATATATTTTCATTTTTCTTTAATAAATAAGAGCATAAACCTCATATCTTAACATAAAAAAATGAGAGTATATATATATATTTTATAAACGAACGTGTGTATATATATATATATATGTATATGAATATATATAAGAACCATCATGACCTACGTCTATATACAATCCCAATATTCATACTGTTTTTTTTTTTTAATTTCTCTTGGTTCTGATACTAGGTTAACGTTTTTGAGAATGGAAGCTGAAGTAATTTCCAATGAGATTACCAAACCCTCTTCTCAAACCCCATCTCATCTCAGTCCCTACAAGTTCTCTTTTCTTGATCAATTATGTCCTAAAGCCTATAATCCTTTCCTTTACTTCGACGCCTTAAATTGTGATCACAAAATCGCTGACATATCCAACAAGCTTAAGAAATCTTTGTCCCAAGCCTTAACCATTTACTATCCACTAGCCGGGCCATTTATGGACGAAAACTTCCTCGAATGCAACGACGATGGAGCTCTCTTCTTGGAAGCTTAAGTAAAGACCAAACTCTCCAACGTTGTTGAGAATTCAATCCCATGTGGAGAACTCAACGAGCTCCTTCCTTTCGAACTCGAAGACATCGCAGAATTACCCCTCGGAGTTCAACTCAATGTCTTTGAATGCGGAGGAATCGCCCTCGGCGTGTGCATTTCCCATAAGCTCGCGGACGCTTTGTCAGGCCTCGTGTTCATCCGAAGTTGGATGGCAATTGCTAGTGACGAAATGATGACATCACCGTGGTTCGTCCTGATTTTGTTTCGGCCAAGCTTTTCCCACCAAGGAATATGTGCGGCATTGATAGAAGCTCTTTCACCATGTTGAAGAAGAGCACAGCTACAACAAAAGGGTACGTGTTTGAAGCGTCTAAGATCGAGTCTCTTAGAGCGAAATACGCAGCGAAAACAAGAGCAGAAAAAAATCCTCGAAACGACCTTCACGTGTTGAGGCGGTTTCGGCATTCATATGGAGCCGTTTCATAGCTGCAACTAAAGTCGAATCAGAAGCTGCATGCAAGCTCTACACGCTTAATCACGCCGTGAATCTTCGTCCGAGGTTCAATCCGCCGTTGCCCGAGCATTATTTCGGGAACTTGTTTCGCACTTCTACAACGATTCCGTCGATGATAAAAAAAAACGGAGAAGAAAGTTACAACTACAGCCTTGCTAGAAAGATAGGAGAAGACATAGAAAAAATTGACATGGACTACATCGAAGATTTTCGAGTGGAGAGAGATGATTTCTTGGAGAATTACAAGAAAAATGCTGAGAAATTCGTCAGTGAAGAGATTGTTCCCTTAGTGTTACCAGTTTGTGCAGGTTTCCTCTCTATGAAGCTGATTTCGGATTTGGAAAGCCTGTTTGGGTGAGTTCAGCTGCAAGGAGTTTTAGGAACACAGTTGGGTTCATGGACAACAAAAGTGGCGACGGAATAGAGGCTTGCATTTGCTTGAAACCAGTTGATATGGCCAAATTGCGGTTGACCTAGAGTTTCTAGCTTTTCTTGGTTCTTAATATATGCATGATCAATTTATCCACATTGATAAACTCGGAAGAAGATGAAAGCAATAAAATAAAAAGGATTAGTAAACTTGATATCAGTTATTTTCTCTCTCAATTTATTTTAATATATATATATATAATTGAGACGAATAAGGACTTTTGTCTCTCTCTGAATGTTTTTATTTTAAATTTTTGGTAGAACAGTACTTTTTCCTGTTTTTCTTTAACTCGCTAATCTACTGTTGATATTTGATATTTGCAAGTAATGTATTTCCTCTGGAATTGAAATAATTTCATGTTCAATAATTCTGTTGTCTAATAAGTTTTTGCCTGGTTATTTATTATAATTATAATTATAATTATTATTCAATATAAATAGCATCAAAATTAAAGAAAATACTAATGAGATTGGCACATTTTAAAGCATCAATCTAGCGCTAAATTTTTCATTCAATTATTTTTAACATAAAAAATTAAAGAAAATACTAATTATAAGATTTTGTCGACTTCATTATCATAAAAATACAGTAGAATCATCAATGTTTAGGGTCAATATGTTTATGTTGCTCTAATCAACCGGTAATAACTAATAAGTTGTATATTTATGCTCAAAGATTGCAAAACATTTTTGTTTTTGTTTTTTTTACTAAGCAAAAGATAACGCCAAGCAATATTAAAATTTTTTTTTGAAAGGGGCCAAGCAATATTATTATCATTACTTTTACATTAAATCACTTTATCTCCTCATATAAGAATTTCTTTTATGTATATTTATAAATTTTTTTGAAGACGATATAAATTTACATTTAAATTACTTTTGTCAATGAAAAAAATGCATAAAAGAAAAATAGACTTGTGATGTACTGAAACCAAAACAAAAAAAAACATTGAGCCCACTTGCTTTTCCTCATTGGTTCCATTTATGTACTTTTTTTTTTTTTTTTTTTGTTGCTGAACTGCCATTTATGTACTTAAACCGGGATTATTCTGAAGCAAGCAAGGAACGTAATTGCTCATCATATTTTTGTTTCTATTGTTTTCTCGAAATCCTCAATTTTTCAGATGTACAATGAAACAAACAAAGAACTAGGACACAGTACTACTCCACTTACACAAGTAATGAACAACTCCCACTAGCCGATATTGGAATACGAAAAATCAAAAGCAAAAAGATAAAGCTTTACAGCTATAATACATGATATATATTAAGCCTACATTTTGATATTTAAATTTATTTTGAATTAAATTATACTTCAGTCGGTTTTTTTTTCCTTCATAAATTGATCAATTAAAATTATAATTAATTTTTAAAAAATTAATCAATTTTAATATAAAATTTTCATTTCATTTCAAACTCAGTTCGAACGCATTCTAAGGATAGTTTTTTTTTTTTTAAATAATTTGGTGATGAAAAATTTGAATTCTATCTCTTAAAGTAAAATTAAGTGTTAAATTATCGTTACAGTGTACATATTATGAGGGCAGTTTAGCAACAATATATTTTTGTTTATATGTGTAATAAATAAATATTATGAGGGTAGGTTAGTGACCATCCATTTGATTGCGTTGGCCAAAAGTAAAGTATATGTCAGTTTCAAACTCGGGTGATAGCCCGTTCCTCATGATGATCGGTTGTGCTTGACAGCCCATTTTACACACCAAATTCAACACCCACCATAATATAATATTATCTCGATCGGAATTCCTTTACATTTTGTGACTACATTAACTCCTTGAGCACTGTTAAAACACCCACAAAAGGTTTGCTTAATTTTGATTATACAAATCTGCATTAATCTTTAAGCAATTTGGATCTCATAAGAAAAATATTTCGAGGGCAGCTAGCTACTGGCAAGCCTAAGTTTTATGTAGTGGTTTTGTTTTCACTGAAACCAAATTAGCTAAAAAAGAAACGTCCCTCAAAGAAGAAAAACGTCTTCACCCCCACCACCCCCCCCCCCCCCCCCCCCCCCCCCCCACCCAAAAAAAAAAAAAATCTCTATCCAAAGGAGGAAATCATTAAGCCTCACGGATGAGGTTAACCAGATCAAAGCTTGAGAATTTTATGCCTACACGTCAAGTTGGCCATCTAACTCCCGAAGCATTTTATACAATAAAGAACTAAATTAGTACAGGAATTTTAGCATAATTGCTCTCTCACTACTCTCTCTTGTGATTCTAACTTTTAATTTTAATAATTTACTTTATAAATTTTTTAAATTATTGTAATATTTTCCATTTTGAAAACGTCTAGTTAAATTAAGAATTTTAATTTGGAACAGTTTACAATCGATTTTAAATTAGATCCAAAATCATTTTATTAGATATATGATTTTCTGTTCTCACATGAACTGCACACATGCTTTTCGTCACCGATCAGTAATTAAAGTTTGGTACTTTGTTTTGATAATATACTGGTATTGTTTAATATTTTTAGTTAGAGTGGAACAATCTTGTTGTAGATCATTGTAATATTGATTACAGCAAGACACCTTGTATTTTATTGAACGGGATCAAAATATAGAATGCATCTTTATTAATTGATGGTCAGTAATTAATGGATTGATCTTTAATCCTTGTCAGTAATTAGTGGACTTAATGTCTTTTGATTTCTCAATATTGGGTGTGATTCTCTGATTGGTCAAAAACTCGGCTTTTTGGAGGTAGAGTGTTATATATAGTTGGGAACAAAAATTCATAAATGTGTAATTCCAAAACTTCGTTATGAAATTACTAATTCAGGACTTGGGTGAATAGCTCATACCTATTGGGATATCAAACAAACTCCAAACTTTTTTTCGATAACATTCCAAATAGAAAAAATGACCTATTTATGTTTAGAACATAAATAAATATTACAATTCATGGACAAAAATGTACTTAGAGAGATCAAAGTATATTATGCTTGGCTCAAATTATAAAGATTATTGTGAAAGTTCAAATCACATTATAGCTGACTATAAGGATGCAGAGTCACATATTTATTTTGTTTAGACTTCTTTGTAATATTTGCATAATCTTAGGGCGCGTATACTAAATCGTAAAGGAATGTAATGAAAAAGGTAATGTGATTGAAAAGTAAAGTAATAGAATAGGAAGGATAATCATTGATTTCCTTTTTAGTGTTTACTTTTTATTGGATGGTGTAAATGAAAACAATCTCATTCATTTTGTTGTGTTTACTAACCTTAATAATGTTAATCTTATTAGTAAAATTACTAAAATATATTTTTACATAATAAAAAACATTAGCACATAAAAATTTATTAAGGACATATAAGTAAATTTAGTATTTATTTCATTTGATAAGGAATCAACACTAAGAGGGATCTAAGGATTGGCATCCTTCTTCACTCCCTATATTGTGTGGGGTCTACTAGATTCTTATTTCTCATTTTCTAAGTAAACACATGATTAAGAGAAAAATAAAATGATTACTCACTTTCCCTGTCCTTTTGATGCAAAGTAAACATGCCCTTAGAGTACAGCTGATTTGGTTATTTAGTGCACAAAGCATATTAAATTGAGATTTTTCACCCTTGCGGGATGAGAAGGACCCCTCCCGCATCAAGTAGACAATTTGAGATCCTCTTAGGTTAATTCGCTTAACTAGCAATTTTCATTTGAATGTTCCCCACTCAAATGAGTTCTCGATTAAGAGTAAATATCGATAATTAAAAATTTGATTATGTGGATCTATTTGGTTCCCTTACTAGCTCAATAAATTATATAAGATGAATTAATAGAATATCCTTGGACTTAGTCTTTCGGGATTGTAAGAAAATGCCCATAATAGTTTCTCTATATCAGGTATGGTGCAAATTGATAGTGTTCGTGCATTGGGTGACGTGTTTTCCATATAATATTGAAAGTGTTACATTAAATTTTATCTGAAAAATATGAATATCAGTTGCACGTAATATAAATTAGTTAGTTGTGAAAATGAATATATTGGACAATAATTATTTGTTCTAATTGTCAAAGTAAACAATTAAGACAAGTGTGCGAAGATATTTATTTTAATTATTAAAATAAATATCTCTGTTAATTCTAAATTCAAAAAAGAGATTTCGGTTGTCTAAATGTTGGATTGTGATTGGAGAATCTATACTGTGCTTAAAAAGTTGACACGTGAAGGTAGGGGTGTCAATTTGTGTCTCGTGTTGTATTCGTGTCGTGCTTGAGTCGTGTCGAATTTTTTTTCCCCAACCCGAACACGACCCGTGACACGAAATCGACACGAAACTGCGACATGAACTCGACACGAACTCGTAATGGATTGATACGAAACGACACGAACTTGACCCGCGACACGAACTTGATACGAAATTGACACGAAATTGACACGCGACCCGAAATTGACACGAAAAGTGGACACGAAAAAAAGGGTCAAACCTGAACACGACACGAATTTTTTTCGTGTCAATTTTTTCCAACCCGAACACGACCCGCTCCCTATTTTTTCTAACCCGAACCCGTGAAATTCGTGTCGTTTTCGAGTCGTGTCGTCGTGTCGCGACCCGTATTGCCACCCCTACGTGAAGGTTCCATTAAGGGGATATGTGCCACACGCCATCTCTCTTTGGCCGAATTTTCTTTGTAGGGGTGTTTTAGGAATTTTCTCGAATCCAAGTTAATTGCCTAGCAGTATAAATGATACTGTGCGAGGATTAATCTTTTTAGGCTTGAATCTAGAATTTCTGAATCTCTCACCTTTAGGGTTAAGAAATTTATAATGAAAAAGGATTAGAAGGAGAATTGATAAAGGCCCACACACCTGTATATCAATTCAAGAAGAGGAGATTATGACGAGTAAAATCAAGTGGTTAAGAAGCTGCTAATATTTTAAGTAGGTTTATTATTGCCAACCCTTTATGTGTAAATGTTATGAACAAATTATTTTAAATATCAACATCAAATGGATCATGAAGGTTTAATAAATTTTATAGAATCCCGTTTCGCTGCATTAAAACCAATAAGAGATGATACAAGGATATGAAGGTTTAGAAACAATAATATGATATTTCATTCGATGTTAACTTTGATTTAACTTCGTATATTTAATTGTTTTATTTATCATAATCTTGATATTTTTGGAAAATATGAATATTATTATATATTTTTGTATATATTGCTTCAATTAACATACCACGTTTAATATTGGCAAAAAAAAAAAAAAAAAAAAAAAAAAAGTAAACCAGAGTCCATTCACTATTTTGTCCCTTTAAGTTGGAGCAGTCCAAATAGATATATTCTTAGGATGTAAAACATTCTCCCATAAATATTTTTTTTAATACCGTTATGTGAAACATACGCTTTATTAATTTTATTAATTGATGAACGTAATTTTTCTTTAAGTTGTAACTTGGTTTTCCTAATTTTCCTTTATATCATATTATCACTCTTGGCGAAGTACAAATGGTGGTTGGTATCTATTAGCATCAAAGACTTATGTCACATCTCTCACTTTGTCCACTACTATGATCATAGCTATGTTACAAATTCTATATATACATAAATATATATGTAACATTTATATATGTATAACTGGATAATGTTAGTGAATGCTTGTTTTATCCAAAAAAAAAAAAAAAAAAAAAACTGGATAATGTTAGAGGCAGAACGCCGGAATTTCCCATTCTTATCGCTAGGTAACTTCTATAATACTACGCGAATGAGAGAAGCGTAAAATTAGGTAATATGAATGTAGTCATATAGATGAGTTGTCAATCTACACGTCTATATAGCACTAGATGTTGAGCCATGAATATTTGGAACTACAACTTCCTTCTCTTTTGCTTATGATTTCCTTCTCGACCATTTTTTGGGAAGGACTATGTTAAAATCACAATTAAGATCAATTTCAAGTTTAGCTTCGTGGAATATATATTGTCTTATTTTATCTCTCAAACTATAAAGTATCATATTATTGTTATCTAATAGTTTATCAAATGTTTTATTCTAATTGATCCTTTTGTGACAGCAAACCTTAAAAAGTTGCGGAATGAAGCACAAGTGAAGAGTAATTTGAAAGGAAAAAAAAAAAAAAAAAAAAGAACGTAAGGTGTTTGATTGGGCAAGTGAACTAGATTCATGTTTACTTACTAATCCAACATATGGAGGTCATAATTTTATATTAGTTGGATAGCATCTAGTTTAATGTTTTTGCTTAATCAATTACTCAACATTTGTTTTATCAAATTCCCTCTACCTATTCACCATGCGAGTTTAACATGATTTATTCCATATTTTTTCAACGTCAACGATATAATTCAGATATTAATAGTGGAACATTTTATGTTTTAGATGCAAAATATGACAACATATATTTCTTGAGAATTAAAATTGAAGTTAACCCCAGTAAGTATTATGATTTCGTTCTTGACCCTTTTGTTACAAACTTCTCTTTGATCACAAGAAATTGAAGATTCACACCTCAAAAAAAAAAAAAAAAAAAAAGATTCACTAGTATAAATACAACAAACACCAACTAGTTACTGCACTATGTTCTGCCTGTAATAAGCTAATTAAAGCTAAGCAAAATGAGATCAATGGAAGTTGAAGTAATCTCTAACGAGATTATTAAACCTTCATCTCCAACTCCACAAAATCTCCGCCGTTACCGGCTCTCTTTTCTTGATCAAATATCACCCAAAGCCTATAGTCCTTTCCTTTACTATTATTCACTAAATTACCATAATGGTAAGCCCAGTTACATTGCTGAGATATCCGACAAGCTTAAGAAATCTTTGTCCCAAGCCTTGATCCTTTACTACCCACTCGCCGGACGATTTCTAGACGACCATTTCCTCCAATGCAACGACGACGGAGTTCTCTACTTTGAAGCTCGAGTGAACACCAAACTTTCAGATGTTCTCGAGAATCCGATTCCATCAGAGCTCAACAAGCTTCTTCCGTTTGAACTCGATGAGATCGCTGAAATTCCCCTCGGCGTCCAACTCAATGTCTTTCAATGCGGAGGAATCGCCCTCGGCTTGTGCTTTTCGCATAGGCTTGAAGATGCTATGTCTTGTCTAGTGTTCGTCAGAAGCTGGATGGCAATTGCTCGTGGCGAAAACGACGTCGTAGCGCGTCCTGAATTTATCTCGGGAGATCTCTTCCCACCAAGGGATATGGGCGGGTGTGATCCAGCTTCCGTCGCCATCACAAAGAACATGTGCACTACAAACATAACCAAGTGGTTTGTGTTTGGTGCTCATAAAATTGAGGCTCTTAGAGCCAAGTACGAGGAAAGAAAAAGTGCTGCAGCAAGATTAAGCAATCACACCGTCCAGAAGCGCCGCCGTCTTTCGCGTATTGCGGTCGTCTCTGCTTTCCTATGGAGCCGTTTCATGGTTGTAACCCGCTCCGTCGAATTGGACGTGGGCAAAAGTTATCAGATTCTTCACCCTGTGAACATCCGTCCGAGATGTGATCCGCCATTGGTGGAACATTCCTTCGGAAATTATTATTACGTTCCCTTAACCAAAGGAAGCATTACATGTACTTGTACTGGGGATGAGTACTGTTATGACCTGGCGACGAAGATCGGAGAGGAGATGAGAAGGATCGACAAGGAATTCGTCAAAAACATTCCAGTAAAAGGAGATGACTTGTTAGAGAACATCAAGAAAGATGCTGAAAAGTTTATAAAAGGAGAGGAAGTTCGATTTTTCATTACAAGTTTGTGCAGATTTCCTCTCTATGAAGCCGACTTCGGGTTCGGAAAGCCCGAATGGGTGAGTTCAGCTGCAAGGGGTTTCAGTAACTTAGTCGCTCTTTTTGACAACAAAAATGGTGACGGAATTGAGGCTTACATTTGCTTGAAGCCAGATGACATGGCTAAACTTGAAGTTGACAAAGAGTTTAAGGCATTTGTGGCTCCAAATGTTGCTGTTCCTCGTGATGTGATCACCAAGATTGCGCTTGTCAATGGAGCGACAATCTGATGACATACTGCCAAGAAAATGTCCATCAACCCTGCGTGTGTTTTCAGTTTCAATTTTTTGGTTTGATTGATTTTTTTAAAATTATGTATTACAAAAAAGTTTCATTAATAAGGAACATGGGCTTTGAGTGATGATTGATGGCTTGAAAGAAGGGAGTAACAGTTTTCAGAAAATAATTGAGATAAATAATATATTTTTAAAATATTTATAGTAAATAACAGATTTATCAGATAAATTATATATTTATGTCAAATTTATCAGGTAAATGATTCATTTATGTCTGATAAATTTTTCATTTACCTAATAAATCTGATATTTACTGTAAATATTTTAAAAACCAATTATTTGCTTTAATTATTTTTGTAGAATTGTTCTATAATTTTTCATTAATTGCTTTGTATTATTTATTATAGTATTTTTTCTTTCCTGTTTTTTTTTTTTTTTTGGGCATTGATGAATGATAGTTGAATTCATATACTATCACATGGCAATAATATAAATACTTGCATTTAGCACAAAAAGTTGAAATGGCAAATACATGCGATCCGTGAATTTGATTTAGAGTTCAACTAATTATGAGATCACGAGAGGGTATATAAGCAATTAGCATGCCTAAACTGTTATGAAGTAGTTTTGTTTTTGTGAAACCAAATAAGCCCAAAAAGAATGCTTTAATTACAATGATTAATGCCAACAACGTTAAATTGCCTACCTACTTCCGAACATAATCAATAAGTTTAGTGTCAAGATAACTACAAATCAATGATCAATCATAATCTCGCATTAAATCTTTGATTAATAAATCTCGATGCTAATTATCCTTTTTTTATATCAAAATTCAAAACAAATTAATTATGATATTTTCCTCTTTTGCTTTTATTTTTTTTAATAAACAAAATTTATAAAAAGAAAAGAAGTACGTAGGGGTTTTAAAATATTAAAATATTAGATCTTAAAGAATCAACCAAAAAAAAAGTGACATAAAAGAAGGAACTTAAGAGAAAATATTAAGGTTTTTTTAATTTAAAATCCTTTTTACGACGAACCATGAGGTTTTTTTTTTTTTTTTTTTTAATATTAAGGTTCTTTTACATGGGTTTGTGATCTTTGTTTTATTTTAAGAGAGAGAAGCAAGCTAGGAGAAAGAAAAGAGATCATAGATGGACTATTAGATGATGAATGGAGGTCATGACGTTCAAAAGCCAAAGAAAATGGATGTGAAGCGAGGTTTTAAGGAGCTCGTTTAGCAAACAGGATTTGGGTAGTACAGAGAAACTAAGGGCAAATTTAGTTAGTTTTTTTTTTTTTTTTTTTTTTTTTGTTTTTTTGTAGGAGTCATACAAATAATCCAAACATATATGACACAGTAATGAGAATAATATGCTTAGCGAAAATGTAAAATATATTTTAGACAAACACCAATTCAGTACTTTTTAGATCTTTTTTTTTCTTTTGGTGGGTACGTAATTATAATATTAATAATTGAGTAGTTTGGTGAGTAATTCTGGTAAGATATTGTATTAGTTCAGATGATAGTTTATTATTAGTAAAGATTAAAGATCATGAAGTTCAACCCTAAGGACTTGTTTGGTGTCTAGGATTAAGGAGGACTGAACTAGATTTTAATCTTCTGCTTGATGAGAAATTTTAAAAGACTGGATTGGATAATAATCGCTCAACTATTCCCTACAAGAGGATGGGATTAATAACTTTTTGATTTCATCTAATTTTTTTGGGTGATTCTCTTATTTGGATATCTTTTGTTTCCTTTTTCATTTCCCCTTGTTTCAGAAATATGTGTTCTCAGAACTATTACGAGCGGATAAAAAATGGGTTTCTTGTGTTTGCCGGTTTATATAAAGAGGTTTTTCTGGGTTTGTGAGTTTGCAGGTATATATAAAGAGGTTTTCTGGGTTTGTGAGTTTGCAGGTTCAGAAAAGGAGAAGGCAACATAATTATTATAAAAAGTAAAGAAAAGAAAAGAATGCAACTAAACATCATGTGAAAAAAGAGATTGGGATTTTAGTTAAAAATAAAAAATGTCTAAAAAGTGGATATATACTGACTTGAATTTTTATTTTAACCAAATTAAAATTTTTTTTTTGCTATTTGTTTTTTAATTAAAATGTCAATTTTTTGTGTTTATTTAATTAAAAGATATAAATGCAATCATATTCTATTCTAACAGTACAACACCAAACATAGGATAGTGAAAACTAAAATTCAATCCTATTTTTTCTTATACATTAATTTTAATCCAATCCCTTAATATTATCCATGGATCCAGGTACGGAGGTGGATAAGAGACTGAGGATATGTTGATATATTGTCCTTAGTGTGATGGAGAACAATAATGACCAAAACATCATTAGTTCAAGTATCAATGTAGACCTCTGTTGAGGCTACGGGTGCGAAGGAAAGCGTTGGATGGGAACTCTTAAATTTGAAATTTTAGAGTATTTTTATGATTTCTCTTAATAAGTGAGTTATAGGCCCCCATACCGTAAAAAATATATAAATTTGAAAGATAAACTATTAGTCTTTTTAATGTGGTTGCAGTTTATTAATCCGCTATTAAGATAAATGTGACAAGATAGTTCTCGACAAATATAAAAGATGATGATAATAGGGACTCTTTTGAAAATCAAAGTCTTGAAGAGGATAATATCTAATGATCAACCAAGAAAAAGTGACAAACAGGATGTATCAAAATTGTGAGATTTCATGAGCCTTTAATGTAAGTAAATCTCTATTTTTCATTATAAAAATAATAAGAAACGTAATCAAAATTTTATAGAACATATAAGGACAAAAATTTGAATTTTTAAATTGCGAACCTACTCGTGTAAATGTTCGCCACACAAGTACAAATGTTAAATAAGTTCATAGTGGTGTCCGGTAAGCCTTTTAAAAGTAGGATCTAGTTGGCATCTATTTAGGTCTGGGTCCATAACATGTGCTGTGATTGATGACCCACGTGAGTTCTAATTCCCTACTCGATTTTGTCGATCATCGGCCCCTTGAGGACGAGGAAAGAGAGATTTTCAGTTTCCTACTTGCAAGAGCCTTTATCCTTGTTTTTCTATTAACCTCTAATTGTAATGTTCCTGATCCCCAATTGGATTTTATAATGCCGGTGTAGATCGAAATTCCATTATAGTCCAATTTATATTGGTAACAACAGATATCGGGAAACAAATATCCAGTGGCGATGGAGGTGATGGAGGTGAGACTTAGCTTAGAGGATTAGAGCACGTGATCACGAATGCATGGTGTCGGGGGCCGGGTATCAAATAAAGATTAGGACGTTCATGAATGTGACATCTCTCTCTGTACTTGCTATAAAATTACCCATTGATGTATTGCTAATTCTGTCCATATATAATCAGAGGACCAGGAATATACCCCTGTTATATTATGTATACATGCAACTGGATGACGCCGACTTTCTTTCTTATCGCTAATTAAGTAACTTCTGTAATATTACGACGATGAGGAAACATCAAATTAGGTAATGGATGTAGATGGGTCATCATTCTACGCGTCTAGATCGCACTACACAAATCAACCATGAAGTGGAACAACCACCTTTTCTTTTCCTTTTGCTTATGATTCCCTTCTTGACCCTTGTTGGGCAAATTTTTTATTCATTTTATAAATATAAAAGAAGTGTCTCATTTTAGCCAATCAGACATCTGATAGTTATAACTTTCTATTTGATAAAATTATGAAATAACTAATTGATTTATGTAAAATCAGATGTAATTTGGTGTTATAATAAAACTATCATTGTAAATAACATGTAAATATGTTTAAAAAAATTAGCAATACCATTTTATAAAAATACCAGATATCAGATAATATATATATATATATATATATATATATATTTGTAACAATAACGATCTAACCATAAGATCCGCGTGTATATAAATTCCACCACCACCAATCATGGTTATTGCACAATGTTCTGCTGCTAGCTCAAAAGTTAATCAGATATGAGATTAATGGAAGTTGAAGTAATCTCTAACGAGATTATCAAACCTTCTTCTCCAACTCCACAAAATCTCCGCCGTTACCGGCTCTCTTTCCTTGACCAAATATCACCCAAAGCCTATAGTCCTTTCCTTTACTATTACGCACTCAATGCCCATAACGGTGATCCCAGTTACATCGCTGAGATCTCCGACAAGCTCAAGAAATCTTTGTCCCATGCCTTGACCCTTTACTACCCACTAGCCGGACGATTTCTAGACGACCGTTTCCTCGATTGCAACGACGACGGAGTTCCCTTCTTTGAGGCGCGAGTGACGACCAAACTTTCTGATGTTCTCGAGAATCCGATTCCTTATGAGCTCAACAAGCTTCTTGCTTTCGAACTCGATGAGATCGCTGAACTTCCCTTCGGCGTCCAACTCAATGTCTTCCAATGCGGTGGAATCGCCATTGGCCTGTGCTTTTCGCATAGGCTTGAAGATGCCTTATCTTGTCTAGTGTTCGTAAGAAATTGGATGGCAATTGCTCGTGGCGAAAACGACGTCGTAGCACGTCCTGAATTTATCTCGGGAGATCTCTTCCCGCCAAGGGATATGGGCGGGTATGATCCTTCCTCAGTCATCACAAAGAACATTTTCAGGACAACCATAACAAAGAGGTTTGTGTTCAATGCTGGTGAAATTGAGGATCTTAGAGCCAAGTACGAGGAAAGTTACAAAACCGAAGCCGGAGCAAATAATCATATCGTCAGAAAGCGGCGCCTTTCGCGTGTTGCAGCCGTCTCTGCTTTCCTATGGAGCCGTTTCATGGCTGCAACGAACTCGGTCCAATCTGAAGCTGGGAAAAACTTTGTGATTCTTCACACCGTGAACATTCGTCCAAGTTGTGATCCGCCATTGGAGGAACATTATTTCGGAAACTATTATACCAGTTCCGCAACAATTGGAAGCATTACAAGTAGTTGTACTGGAGAAGAGTACTGTCATAACCTGGCGAGGAAGATAGGAGAAGAGATAAGAAGGATTGACAAGAACTTTGTGGCCGTAAACATTCAAGCAAAGGGAGATGAGACGTTGGAGAATTTCAAGAAAGGTGCCGAAAGATTGGCAAAAGGAGAGGCCGTTGGGCTCGTCATCACAAGTTTGTGCAGATTTCCGCTCTACGAAGCCGACTTTGGATTGGGAAAGCCCGCATGGGTGAGTTCAGCTGCCAGGGGTTTCAGTAACGTAATTGGTCTCATGGACAACAAAACAGGTGATGGAATAGAGGCTTACATTTGCTTGAAACCAGATGACATGGCCAAACTCGAAGCTGACAAAGAGTTTATGGCCTTTGTAACTCCAAATATTGCTGCCCTTGATGAGATTACCAACGTTCCGTTTGTCAATCGAGCATGACTATCAAGACTATGAGGAAATGTTCATAAATCCAAGCGTCATTTCTTTTCAGTTTCTATTAATTATGTTTTGATTTGATTGGGGTTTAGATGTTGATTATGTAATAAAAGTATATCTAGCTAAAAATAGATTTGTGCGGCCAAAAAAGTTTCGACAGAATACTTGCTGAAGTTGAGGAACAAAGTACATTTAGTTCTTGATCGGACCAAGTTGATGGCGATCAAGAAGGAATTCCTTTACTTCAGTTGTAACATCTCCTGGCGCCCCTAAATTAGTAGGTCAATTTAACATTTATCCGCTTTAGAACTATGATGATAAATCGTTATAATAATATCTCAAATTTACAACTTCCTACAAATTCTAGAATCTTAAAAAGAAATTAAATATAACTTATCAAACGACATCTGCACTTGTCATGGAACTTCCAAATTTTATATCAGTCAACCTCTTGTGATTTTAAAAAGAAAACCTGTATAAGAACAATTATATGAATCAAATCTCAGTAAGTAGAAACACATGCATAAATGTAATTCGTGTATCAAACTCTCAATATTCTATTGTACTCATTTTTAGTTACTTTAAAAAATTTTCCGTCAAAATTATTATGTGCCCCAATTAAGTACCGTACAACCTAGTTTAGTACTCGCTAGGCCGTCAATTTCACATAATCTTTTTTTTTTTTCAGTCGTAGTGGTTACCCTTTCTTAAAACCTTGTGCCTCAACAGATGTTGCTACTAATTGTAAGGTTTGTCGTTTGCTCTCGCATCACTTGCTTTTACTTACTCAGATACCAAATCATATTCACACTACATTTTAAAATAAAAAAAAGATACAATTGCTTTTACATTACTAAACATATTCATGAAATTAACAATTAAATTTCATTTCATAATCATGAAATAGACATATAAAATACATATATAGTCGCATAAACTCTAACCATATTAATATTTTTCTTGTGATATAGTTGAAGAATCTACATATCGTAATTATGGTTAATATTATGGTAAAGAGGGATCTGAAGCTATTAAAATTTTGATAAAGTATAGGAACCTTGAAAGTACTGCAAACAAGAGGGAAAGAAAGCTCGGGAATCAAATCTCTTTTCCTTATTCAATAGTTTCGTGCTTATCCATTCAAGGGTCAAGTCTTAGAGTTCTCTTCTTCTTCTCCTTCTTCTAGTTTCCATTTTTTTTTATATAAAATTTTAATGCTTGACATAGGTAAATAGGGACCTATTTGTAGCAACAAAGTCCTCGATCACCAATACTATGAACTTTGATTTAAGCACGTCCCATGATCGGATGCCAAGTAGTCAAAGCAATAGTCAAGTAAATATGGGCATTTTAACTTGACATGGTAGTCATTAAATCTACATCGTCAATGCTAGAACCTTAGGTTTATATGTGGCGCATATTGTCTTAAAAACATAAAATGTGTAGCCTTCGCTATTTATCAATATTAATACTGTCGGTTTGGACTACATAGCAAAGAATGCCATGCAATTTTTGTCAAACAAGATACGACTTTTTGTATATCTTCATGACACTCTCCTATTTACAAAATGCAAAAATACCCCAAATTAATCCCAAATTATAATTCATGTTCTAAAATGATTATAAAACAATGTACCTTGATCAAAATTACCCTTAAGCCAGAAAATTGAGAATATTACATCAGTTAAACTAAAAAAAAAAAAGGCTAGGGATTAGAAATTTCGGTTTCAGATTTATGCCGCATTCAAGTTTTGCTACCTCTATCTTCAAAAATTAATATCTTCAAAGAAAGAATCTCGATAATCATGCATATGTTAAGAAAGTGATATAGCAGAAGCGTGTTAAAACACAAATTGATTGATTTTTGAAGAATATAAAAAATATACATAATAGGTTGATAAAACTCTCAAAGTGATTTTTATTAATAATCATCAAAACTCTAAAATTAGTCTTGAAAAGTCTTAACTTTCCATGCACAAAAAGAGAAGGGTTTCAAGTTATTGCGTAAATAAAATGAGGTGTATATATATTTTTATCCTTTCCAAGATTTTTTTCTCCAACATTATGATTGTTTTTGTATACCTTATTGTGTTTGGTTGCTTCTCATTTCTTGTTTTATTAGCATTGTAGCTGGATTATAAACTTCTTAATATATATATGTGTGTGCATATGTGTGTGTGTGTGTGTGTGTGTGTGTGTGTTCGTTTCTATTACTAAATTAAAGTGGAAAGTTTTGGTATAAGAAGAAGTGTGTGTGTGTGTGTTCGTTTCTATTACTAAATTAAAGTGGAAAGTTTTGGTATAAGAAGAATTGTTTAAAGAGTGTTCAAGTTTAAAAAAAAAAAAAAGTGGCTTCCATAAACCAAGTGTGAATAAAATTACATTTTTATTAGTTTGAAGCAATCTCTATTTATATGACCGTTTTCTTTATAATGCACCGTTTTGCGTAGTTAGAACTATAAAATTTGTGTGTGAACAAGAATGGTACGTAATAGCTATAGACTTTTTGTTTTGTTTTTTGTTTGTTTGTTTGTTTGTGTTTTAAATTTTTTTTTTTTTTTTTTTGGTTTGTTTTAATCATCCGGTAGTGGGAATTGATGATTGAATTCGAGCTACAACTATATGCGAGAAGTGGATCTCGACCACTGGGCCTTTTGTGTTTTTTTTTTGGGATAAGTATGTAATGAAGGAAACAGTCGTCCGAAATTTTCGGTTTAACTTTCTTGTTTGTAAATATCACGTATTTAGATTTTTATTCTTTCTAGTTAGTTTCCTCTTTTTTTCGTTTCTAGTTTTGTTTTTCAAATTTACTCAGATTAAGCATTGCACTGTAAATAAAGTGTATTGTAAACTCTATTTATATTTAATTCAATCAATGAAAAACACCATGTCATAATTTCCTCATTTATTATTCTCTTTATGATATCAGAGCTTTCTTACTGTATAACTGTATCTCAAAATCCTAGCTTTTAAGGTGCCGCTGTCTCCTCCTTGCCACCACCACAACACCACCTCCGTCCGGTATCCTTGCCTTGTTTTCCAATGACTGCCGACAATACCCAAATTACTTTGCCCAATGCCCAAGAACCAACGAAACCTTTCACGGTCATCAACATCTCTAACTCAAACACAGTAAAACTCACTTCTATCAATTATTTATTATGGAAACTGCAGATGAAAGCACTTCTCTTTGGCTATGATCTTCTCAAATTTATTGACACCACACATCTATGTCCTCCTACAACAATCATAGAAAACAATGCTACAACACCCACCCAGCGTATCACACGTGGCTTCATCAATATAAATTAATCTTTGGCGCTCTCGTCGGTTCCCTTACTCCAGCGTTGATTCTGATCATCCAACAAGCCAAAACCTCTCGTGAAGCCTGAACCATCCTTGCAACACCTATGCATGTACTTATTGCGGTCACATTAAGCAAATCAAGCATGCCATTAAAGGGTCACAGACTATCTCCGAATACTTGTAGTTTATCAAGAGCCATGCCGATGAACTTGCAACCCTTGAGAAGCCCGTAGATGAAGAAGACCTTATTGAGAAGGCTCTTGATGACCTCGACGATGAATATAAATCAATTGCTGATATCGTTAATGGTCCGGACACCCTGATATCCTTTGATGAACTTCACGAAAAATTGATCAACAAAGAATTATCGCCGAAGCTATCACAATCCTCCTATTCTCCATTACCTGCCACCGCCAATCCTACAAACACACGAACCAACTCCGGCAATTTCCGATCTAGCTCTCCTCGCTCTCCATGGGTTTCCTTCCTCTCCAAGACCGATCTTTTTCCTTTCTGGCCAATCTAACACAACCGGCCCCTCTAGAGGTGATCATCCTCCCCTGCGACCCTATCTTGGTAAATGTCAGGGTTGCCATGCTCAAGGCCATACCATCTAGCAGTGCCCGCTATGTCGTTAATGCTGCCAACCTCAACTTTGACTTCGGCTCCTCGTCCTCCGCAACAATGGCAGCCTTGTCCCCAAAACAATGGCAATCGAGAGCCAACACTGCAACCTCCAGTATTCCCGATAAATTTGTGTGGCTCCTTGATAGTGGAGCATCGCACCATGTCACCATCGACTTGAGCAATATTTTTATTCATACTCCATATAACGGTTCTAACGATAACATGATCGGTGATGGCACAGGTCTCCCTATCACTCACACTGGTTCCACATCACTTTCCACACCCTCCCATAATTTTTCTTTACAAAACATCCTCTGTGTACCAACAATGAAAAAGAATCTTATTATTCTCTTTAGTATGGACCACGGCCGTTGTCCCCTCTTGAAACCCACTTATATTATTATTATTATTATTATTATTAGAAAAATACTAACGACATCAATTATAATCTTAATTTTTGAATACCAATCAATGTGCATATGAGTTGTTATTTTTTTTATTGATAAGTATTTAAAGTATTGTCACATCAACTGATTACATTTACCAATGAAAATATAACTTATGAATTAATACTTAAAAAGTTAATATTAGAATTGGTATCTTAGTATTATTCTTGTTGTTGTTATTATTATTATTAGTATTCATTCTTGTAGTGCGCAGGCGCGCCTTATCCTCAAACTGAATAATTGAGCACATTACTTAATATACTAAAAGGATATAAATTTTTACTGTTCAGTAAACAGTGAATTGTACAGTAAAATGACTGTTTTATCCTTTAAATCCTTTTCCTTTTCTCGGGTAGCATAGTGATTTACCGGTTTTACCCTTTTGACATTGTCCGGACTTTTTTGCCCCTTTTTTGGTGTGTACCGGTTATGTAGTGTACAGTGATTTCCCCCCTTTGTCCTTGAAACCCTATTTGTGGGTTTCTCTTCCTCTTGCTGCCGCCCCTCTCATCATTTGCTCTCTGCCTCTTCAATGTTTTGTTGCTTTCCTTTTTTCCTCTCCACTCCTCTCTGTGTGTCTCTTTACATTTTTTTCACTCCCCAAACCTTATGTTTGTCTTACTTTTCCTCTTGCCGCCGTCTCTTTCTTCATTTTGTATTTGTCTTCTCAATGATCATCTCTCTTTAGTTTTTCTTCTCTCGGCTGCTCTCTCTTTCTCTTTAGATTACATGTATTTTGGGTTTTCAAATCTTAGGTTTTGGTTTTTGTTAATTTGTTTACCGATTCTTTCTCTTTTTTTTTCCCATTTATTTTTTCCCCGGCGGATTTGTTTTATTGGATTTTTAGCATTTTATTTTAGGGTTTTTTTTTATGTATTTTGGATTTTCAGACCCTAACTCTTAATTTTTGTCCAATCCGCTTCCCTCCCCCCCCCGGTGGATTTGTTTTGTCAGAAGATGATCAATGGAGAGTATTAGAGAGTGTGTGAAACTTGGGCAACACTTCTATCTCTCTCTCTCACTCTCCCCTCTCTTTCTCTCTCTATTTCATGCCTCAAAATCAGCGAAGCAGTGAGCTTCTGAAATACTGCACTCTCTCTCTCTCCTTACTCCATGTCGCTTTCTCTCTCTCTCTCTCTAGGAGGAGAGAATCTATAAATGTAAAATATTTACGTGTCTGAAAATAGAAAAATAGTTGGTTTGCAATTATGTAAAATTAGCCCACCAGCAAACGTTTGTGGACGTATTTAACCGACTTTTGATCAAAATACATCTTTCCTCTTTTTTTTTTCTTTTTCTTTTTTTTTTTCAAGATTTTCTTGCTAATTACATATTCCTCTTTTTTCTTTTTCTTTTTCTTTTTAAGTCCTTTTCTGCACAAATTTGGTTAACATTCTTTTTTGTTCTTTCGTTGTTGTTAGAAAAGATTCTCACTCTCTACAATAATTTTAAGAGAAATTTATCTTATCAAATGCAATATTTAGAATATACATACTCTAATATTATTAAAATAGTAAATACTAAAAAAATATATTCATTATAATTATATTATTTACCTTGATCAACTATTTTTATTATATAATACTGAATTTTTTTCATTTATTTTTTTTCCTTCTTTCCTGTGCAACACAGGCATTAAACTCGTTTATTCTATTCAAGGGAAAGAAACAAAAAAACAAAACAAAAACAAAAACAAAAGAGTTGCACGAACGTGAATAATCGAGTACATTATTGTTCTTATAATTAAGCTGTCATTTATTCTATTAAGGGAAAGAAACAAAAAACAAAAAACAAAAAACAAAACAAAAACAAAAACAAAGAGTTGCACGAACGTGAATGCCGGAAACCTTTTCGACTAACAGAAAGGCCATAATAAATGGCCATAAGCTTTGTCCCCATCATATCATCTGATCTCGATACTGTAACGTCACGTTTATCACAACGTAAAAAACATGTAATGAGAAAGGTACAAAAATTAGAATGTAAAATAAAATAATAGGAAGAAAAAATCTTAAAATTTTTTTATAGTATTTACTTATATATTATATGTGTAAAAAAAAAAACAATCTCATTTCATTTGTACTGTTAATTCTTTTTAATGTAATTATAAAAATGTTCTTTTACACAAAAAGCTTCCTAATGAAAATAATCAATAGAATTAATTGTTTGTTTCACTGATAAATGCACAAAAATATATTTTTATTTTATTAATTTATTAAATAAATCACATTTTAAATAAATATTTTCATAATATTAAATATTTATTATTTTATTTGTTTTGATTCTTTCCTTCTCCTTTTTCCCTCCTTTCTTCCGCGGCACAGCTCAGCCCGTGATTTCAGCTCAAGCCCGCGCGTGCAGCAACCCAGTTGCTCCCTCCACGCCCAGCCAGCTCAGCCGTGATTCCAGCCCATATCTCCCACAAATCCGCGCCAACTCCAGCTGCCAATCCAAGCCCGCGGCACCATTTCAGCCCGCGAGAATCTCGGGCCAGATTTTTAGCCCAGCTCCACCCAAGCCATCTATTTCCTCCAGCTGGTTTACTGCGAATCTCCACATAGTTAACCAACCTGGTTAGCGGATTTGTTGGCCAAAAATCCTCCCTAGCTTGTTGGACTCGAGCCTATATAATGAGGGCTCATCAAGAGGATGTGATATTGTTTTTCCATTGATTTTTAGCTGAGTTTTTAGTATTGTTTTTATTCTTGCATTTTTTTTTTATCTCACATTTTCTTGTTAGAACTTTGTGAGATGAATTGCAAGCTAGGTTAGAGTTCTTTGGTGAGGCTAGAGATGATCCTAGATGTGTAGTGAATTTATTTGGGTTTTGATTCTCCAATGGTTTGTAAAGTTGATACATTAGAGTAAATAATTTCTCTTTTATCCTATTTTTTTCTCATATCAATATATTTCATTGTCAGCTTTTATATAAATCTAGTCAAGTTCTTTTTATGTGAATTGTTGCATGATAAAATATATTGATAGCATTATTTTATAAGTAGTCTTTTACTGCAATATTGCTTATGGTATATTGTCGCTTTTGGATTTCTTATAAGATAATTTTTATTAGTTCTGCACATAAGAATTTTATTCACTCAAATAAATTTTAATCCACAAGTTTTTCAAATCTTTATTTTCCGATTGATTGTTTGGGATGTGAAACTTTCAATTGAGTTATTTTATGAATTAAAATGCAATTAGTACATGAAACATATAGGGGATTCTTGATGTCTTACCGCTTTTGATTATTGAGTTTTCTTCATTTTTAAATTACGTTGTCATTAAATTTGTTTCAAAATCACAAAAATATTTTCTTTTCCTTATTTGATTGTTTACTTCTCTAACATTTTTGTTCCGCTAATCTTTCTTTGCCTATTTTTATTACCTTCTCGTGGGATCGACCGTCCTAATTGTATTGCAATTGACCGCTTGTTTTTGTACACATTTGGGCGTAATCATCCACTTATAAATCCATGCATAGGGTAAGAAAGAGTCTATAAATCGTATTTTAATCGTTTGATCTCTTCAAAACTTCCTTAATAAATTAAAGTAATATGAAGTTCTTACGAACTAAAGTACGTGTTTAGATATGATGATTAATGTAGAAATCATTTATTGATTTCCATAAAATAAAGAAAAAACCTGTATGTGATATCAAATTTTTAAAACTACGAACTCATATGAGTTTACTAATGGTATCAAAATTATGCGGCCAAAAAGTTACAAAGACGGAAAAAGACAATGAAGAATGGGTTGTGCAGTTTCATTGTCGAGTGGGGAAGGGTGCCCAAAGTGATCTTTGGTTTGAAAAATTTTGGCCTCGTTTGGATCAAAATGTATCTCACGGCTTTTAATAAAAGTATCTTGTAAATGATTTTGAAATAAAATTTGTTTTGCACAAAATTTAAATAAAAAAAAAAAGAAAACAAAATTTCATTTTCAGTTTTGTTAAGAAATGAGAATATAAAATAGAAGTAGTTTTTGGTTAAAAAATAAATAAAGTAGTTTTCTCATTTTTTTTTTCTCTAAGGCTTAAGCATCCAATAAATATTTACATAAACATACCGGAACATAATTA
Source organism: Ficus hispida (assembly GCA_025413025.1). Lineage (NCBI taxonomy): Eukaryota > Viridiplantae > Streptophyta > Magnoliopsida > Rosales > Moraceae > Ficus > Ficus hispida. The sequence continues at coordinate 1,896,322 of CM046371.1, read as the reverse complement.
TATATATTTTTTTGAATTAAAATTAATTGTTCTAGAAACGCATTAGTATTCTCAAAATGCTCTGAAATGGGCCCGTAAATTAATTTCCAACTATTGCAACGGCTTGTTAACTTCTTGCCACATGTTAATACATCAATCAATCTAGCTTTTTCCCCCCTCTTTCTTTTCTCTTTTGCTTTCCTTTTTCTTTTTTACCCTATTTTAATTTTTGTTTAAAAATATGAGAAAAGCTGTGGTAGAGCATCTTTCTTAGTAACTATCGGTAGAACTCTTTTTTTAACATTTAAATTTAATCGAACAGTTGACATATTATTGATGTATCATACTTATTATATATCTTATCTCATATAAACTTTCTCACCTTAAGTTTTCTCCATCACTGGTGACCTTCCCATTGCCTCCGGCAACGAACCTGGCAACCCACTCCCGGCCCCAATCTCAGCCGCCCCCACCCAGCCCCTGTCCCCCATGCCCCGTTACCCTTTGGCACCCCTCCAGCATACCCCCCCCCCCCACCCCTTTCGGCCCTCAACCCTTTCGGCGCCCTCCTCATCCTAGGTCTTCCCTCCCCCGGCACCCCCATCCTAGGCCCCCCTCCCCCAGCCAACACCTATGCCCCCCTGACAGGAACCCCCTACCCCCTTTCTCCTCTCTCTTTCTCTTATCCTCATTCTCTTCCCCTCTTTATCTTTTCTCCTCTCTCCCAAACCCCCCCCCCCCCCCCGCCCCCGCCCCCGCCCCCCTCTCTCTTCTCTCACCAAGGGGAGTCGGTCGCGTCGGGGGTTTGGGTGAAAGGGGTGGAGGGGGGGCGCATCGAGAAGAGAAAGAGAGGAGAAGAGAGGGGGGTAGGGGGTTCCCACTCGGGGGGAAGCCGGGGTGGGCCAGGGGATTAAGGCCTGGGGTGGGGGGGGGGGGGGGGCCAGGGGCTAGCGTAGGGGGGTTGGGGGGGTGCTCCCAGGGCTAGGTAGGGGGAGGCCGGGGATAGGGCCTGGGATGGGGGGCCGGGGTGGGTTGCCGACATCCGTTATTTGAGGCGGCGAGAAGGTCACCTGCAACAGAGAAGATTTGGGTGGGAAAGTTTATATGAAGTAAGGTGTATGATAAGTATGGTATACCAATAATCTGTTAACTGTTCAATTAAATCTAACAGTTAAAATAAGAGCTCTACCGGTAGTTACTCTAAAAGAGGTTTTACCCCAGTCTCTCCTTAAAAATATATATTGTTTTTGTTTTTCTACTTTTATTTGTTAAAATTGTACTTTTTTTAATTAACAAATTTTGTTTTTTAGTTCATCCTTATATATATATATATATATATATATTTTAACTAAAATATTAAGTTTCTTTTTTCTTTTCTCTTTTTCTATTTTTTCCTTAAATATTGTACTTTTTTCATTAAAGTAAAAAAATTTTTAATATACCCTTAAAATAACATTTATAGTCCCACATATATATATATATATATATATATAAGTAATTCACAATTTGCTATTTTTTTTAAATGTTACGGTCCCACTTAAATATATATGTATTTCACAACTTGCTATTTTTTATTAAATATGACGGTAATAAGTACTCTTTTAAAGTCTCGATTACAATTTTTTTTTTTCTCAAGTTTGTCATTAAAAATTTACTATTTCAGTGTTTCAATCAAAAGCAATGTCTCTTTCCAGAGGGGAAAAAAAATTGCAATTCCTCTTTTAGAAGGGGGAATAGCTCTTTTACTTTTTTGATATTCAACTACTCTTGTCCAAGTTTATATATATTTATATATTCTATTGTTTTTTCTTTCAAAGCTTATAATTATTATTTAATTGTTTCATCCAAAGAGCATTTTCTGGTTTCAAATCAGACGCTTATATATAAGAGCACAGATCTATTATTTATAAATATTATTTCTTTATTTTCATGAAATATTTTAACTTATATGTATACAAAATTAAATGCATCATAATATTGTATATGTTAAATTATAAAACTGTCTATACAATTATTGTTATATCATTTTAAATTTAAGAAACAAATATATTGATTGACAATATTGGTTCACACTTGTATTTTTATATTTGGGGATATAAATGCTAGACAAGTTTAAACTTAACTAAAATAGTAAGTAATTATTAATATATTTATTTATAAACTTTCAGAAACAATTAAAAAAAATTCTTATTAACACATTATTAATCGTGGAACTAACTTCAAGTATTTTTTTAACAAAAACAGGCAGCCAAAAAAAAAAAAAAGAAAGAAGAAAGAAGAAGAAGAGAGAGATAGTAACCAATAAGAAACAACAAGATATGTCATTTAGCACAAGATTCCTCCAACTATGTATTAGTAGCGCATAAACTTTTATAATAAGATGCAACTTGGAGACAACCGACACGATCGATGCACCGGCGTTAAAAAGTCACATGCACACACAATATAATATATGGAGATTGACGAAGCCACAATATAACAAGTGGGGACGCAAGTCCACGTAAACATTTTTTTTTTAATTGCAAATGGAAAAATTCGACCCTTCTCAGTAGATTCCGAAATAAAATTATTATTAAATTATATCTGTAATTATATTTTTAATTAAAAAATATTAGAAATATCAATTATAATTTTAATTTTTAAGTATCAATTTATATAATATATAAATTATCGTTTTTTTATTGGTCAATAATTATAATATTACAACATCAATAAATTACATCTACTAATAAAAATATTATATATGAGTTGGTATTCAAAAACTTGGTATTAAAATTGGAGTCTCTAGTACTACTCTATTTAATTTACTTGTATTTTGTTATTTTAACAGTCTTTGTAACTATAAGAATTGAGATAAACCATCACCCTTCAAATATTTAATATTTAATATTTAATATTTAATTGACCACCATAATGATTGAGATAAACTATCATCCTCTAAAAACTTAAATAAAAAATGCAATTTGCCACAACAAAAAAATTAAAAATTAAAAATAAAAAACAAATCTCTTTGAGCACATCCTGACTTCATTTCTATATATAAGATGCCTTTAAAAGCTTGTTCCTGTCTCCGTTTGTTAGCAATTTTGTCACCATCCTGCTTCTTTGGTTCGATTAAAATTTTGAAATTCTTATTTCAAGCAATAATACAGTTTAAGTCAACTTATTGCCAAAACATTAGCTCTACACCTCATGATTGAAAAAATTATAGGTTTACCTACTCTCTTTCTACATATAAGTTTCTTTATTTTTGTTTGACTAAAGAACGTATTAATTATCAAGACGTGACAACTGAACCAACAATACTCGAAGTGATTACTTTCAAGAAAAATATTAATTATCGTGTGAGATTCTCATTATATTGCAAAGTAGCTAAGTTTGTTCAAATCAACAAAGTTAAACAGAAACTTGATATTTTTTTTAACACGCGGCAGCGTGGAACATTTCACACCTTTTGTTTCTTTATGATGAGACATAATCAAACTTAGAGTGCGTTTAGGACACCACGCCGAGTTGGAATTTTTAAATTAGAATTAATTAATTTTTTAAAAATTAATTAAAAATTTTATTGATTTAAAAAAAAAAGACAAAAAATGAGTTGGAACTTTTAGATTCGAAGTTCTGATAGAAGGATTAGGGTGATCGTAAGCATACATTCCAATTAAAAATTTTCATATATATTTTTTAATTTTTTCCTCTAAAAATAAATCAATTTCAATATTCACATATTCAAATATCTCTTAAAAATTAAAAATTTAAAAGTCCATAAATTTATTATTTCAAATCAAAATAAGATGATTAAAAAAAATTACATAGATTGCTGACAGAAACGAGGTTTTTTCTCTAACACACTTCAATTTTTTTTTACTTTTTAACTATCATAATGTATTTTCAACTAAACGTACAACTTCATATATTCATTCATTTCTTATCAAAATATTTCTAAAACTCCAATTGGAATGTGTAATATAGACGCCTCCTTAATTATTTATACCATACACACACCGTAAAAGAAAAAAAAACACACACACACTCAAACACGAACACCTATAAATGTATTGCCAACAATCAAATAATTCTTTATATCAGCTTCATTAATTATAACGAGCTATACATCTTCATTGAGTTCAAGAAAAAAATCTAAGTTGATCTTCGTTAAAACACAGACACCCACTCAAACACTAACAGCTACAAATGTATTGTCAACAATCAAATAGTTCTTTATATCCGCTTCGTTAATTATAATTAGCTATATATCTTCATTGAGTATAAGAATACACGTCAAGTTGATCTTCATTAATGATATTATATGATACCCTCTTCTCCAACTCAAGAATTATTGTTGTTGTATTGTTTGCTCGAAATCCTCTACTTTAGATGCAGAATATGCCATCCTCAAAAGATAAAACGCGGCCTGAAAACGATCTACTGTAAGAGTTCACCTTTTTTTATGGAAGAAATAGTTTTCTTTTTCTTGTTTGTCTGATTTTTTTCAATAAATGTAGAGAGTCCCCTTATACAGGTCATGAACAGCTCGAACGATAAGATACAGTTCTCTTTTTCCTTTTTCTTTTTTTTTTTTAATATTTTTCTTTATAATATAAAAAAAGTCCACTTATACAAGAAATGAACACCTCCCCCCAACTTCAACCTAGCACGTTATTACCTAAGCATTACTGTACCAACTCAACATAATATTTAATTACGAGAATTCCTCTTAGTCTTGAAGCATAATCATAAAATTATTTGATGGATGCATTATTATTTTTCTTTAAACTACAACTTTTTTATACACATAAAAAGGAGGAACTAAAACTTCCACTTCAATTTAAATGAAAGAAAAAAGAAAACATAAATAGAAAAAATCAAAATCCAACCTTAATGACAAACCCAATAAAACATAAAGAAGAAAAAAGGAAAAAAGAAGTAACCCTTCATAAAAGAAAAACAGATCCAAATTAAAATTGAATTCATTTTTATACTTGAAAACTTTTTATTTTCGAACACAAAATTTATAAGAACTTTTCTTTACAGGTTCAACAATTATGCCCCTTCACATCCTATTAAGTTCTTTCAATTGATCCCAAGATCTTGAAACCAGTACAATCTCCACTTCTTTTTGAGCAAGTGTATGATTATCAAGTTTTTCTCCCAATTTTCCGTTCTTGATATTCCAAACCTTTTCAACGTCATTTAAAAATGACTCAAACTAGTTTGATATTTGTTGTTACGTTGTTTTCTTCATTTGACAAATGTGAATGCTCTTTTGTTTTATCAACATGATCTGTCAAAGAAACTTTTGTCTGTATTGACTTATTATAACTTGATTAACAATTTTAGTATTCTCAAAAAAAAAAAAAAAAAAAGGTGATTGAAATAGTACGTGATTGAGTTTGTCCTTGAATTGGTCTTCTGCGGTACATGTGCATTTCTGTCGTGAGATGTCGTGGATATTTGATTATATCGATTCATTGATTCGTTTGAGTGGAACTGCCTACAATTAGAGATCCATGAATAGAGACAACCCTAGAGCTCCTTATTGGACGGCTTGCTTACAACAATCTTGTTGCTAATATTTTCTTTAAGCTGAAAAATTATAAACTATAAGCTCCGCGCGTAAATAAATACCACCACCACCAAACAAGGTTACCGCACTATTTCTTCTGCTGCTAGCTCAAAAGTTAAGCAAAACGAGATCAATGGAAGTTGAAGTAATCTCTAATGAGATTATCAAACCATCTTCTCCAACTCCACCAAATCTCGGCCGTTACCGGCTCTCTTTTCTTGATCAAATATCACCCAAATCCTATAGTCCTTTCCTTTACTACTATTCGCTCAATGACCACAACGGTGATCCCAGCTACATCGCTGAGATCTCCGACAAGCTCAAAATATCTTTGTCCCAAGCCTTGACCCTTTACTACCCACTAGCCGGACGATTTCTTGACAACAATTTCCTCGAGTGCAATGATGAAGGAGCTCTCTTCTTTGAGGCTCAAGTGAAGACCAAACTTTCTGATGTTCTCGAGAATCCGATCCCAATCGAACTCAACAAGCTTCTTCCTTTCCAACTCGATGAAATCGCCGAAATTCCCCTTGGTGTCCAACTCAATGTTTTCAAATGCGGAGGAATAGCCATTGGCCTTTGCTTTTCCCATAGGGTTGAAGACGCTCTCTCTTGTCTAGTGTTCATCCGAAATTGGATGGCCATAGCTCGTGGAGAAAACGACATCGTAGTGCCTCCCGAACTCATCTCGGGAGATCGCTTCCCACCGACTGATATGGGCGGGAGTGATCCAGCTTCCGTCGCCATCATGAAGAACATGTGCACGACAAACATGACCAAGAGGTTTGTGTTTGATGCTCCTATGATTGAGGCTCTTAGAGCCAAGTACGAGGAAAGGAAAAGTACTGAAGCAGGATTGACTCATAACAACAACAATCATAACCTTCCACCGCGCCGACTTTCGCGTATTGAGGCCATCTCTACCTTCCTATGGAGCCGTTTCATGTTTGCAACCCGCTCCGTCGAATTGGAAGCGGGAAAAAACTATCAGATTCTTCACCCTGTGAACATCCGTCCGAGATGTGATCCGCCACTGGCGGAAAATTCCTTCGGCAACTATTATTACGTTCCCTTAACCAGAGGAAGCATTACAAGTGCTTGTACTGGGGACGAGAACTGTTATAACCTGGCGAGGAAGATGGGAGAGGAGATGAGAAAGATCGACAAGGAATTTGTCAAAAACATTCCAGTAAAAGGAGATGAGTTGTTAGAGAGTATAAAGAAAGATGCTGAAAATTTTATTAGAGGAGAGGAAGTTCGGTTTTTCATTACAAGTTTGTGCAGGTTTCCGCTCTATGAAGCCGACTTCGGGTTCGGAAAGCCCGAATGGGTGAGTTCAGCAGCAAGGGGTTTCTGTGACTTAGTCGCTCTCCTGGACAACAAAAGTGGTGATGGAATAGAGGCATATATTTGCTTGAAGCCAGATGCCATGGCCAGACTCGAAGCTGACCCAGAGTTTCTGGCCTTTGTGTCTCCAAATGTTGCCGTTCCTCGTGACGTGATCACCAAGAATGCGCTTGTCAATGGAGCGTGACTATGAAGACTTACTATCAAGAAAAAATGCAAGTGTTTTTCAGTTTCTGTTATTTGCCTTTTTTTTTTTTTTTTTTTTTTTCCTGAATTGTGATTCTGTATTATAATAAAGTTTCATTAGTGTGCACCCCGGGCTTTGGGTGGATTGTGGACTCGATCCCATTTATAAACAAGGACAATACTTAAATGACGTAAATTTAGAAAACGTTACACCAACATGATACAAAAAGTTAATACTAGATCAATATGATATAAAATTAAACTAAAATTAATTAATATTTGTGTTATGATACTAAAAAATGGACAATTTGTACATATTGGTCAGTTGATAAAAAAAATGGTTATTTAGATAATTTTCTCTTTATAATTAGGTTATAAATATGTGCTTTCTGTTTTCATGTATATCTAAGTGTGAACAAATTATGTGTTCGAAGTTTAGAGCAGCTAGCTAGTCTCCAACCACATGTCAACTCCTTTCTAGTATATGTGCGGCTTTATGTTGACTGTAATTTAAAATTTTTTTTTTTGGTTCCGTTAGAAGATGTTGAGCACAACGTCAATGGGCAAAATAACGCTTACTATCATTATTTTTGTAGTTAATACATCAATATCACATAAAGAAATAACACTACACTTTGGACACACTCATGAAACTAACTCTCAACGCCCAAAATGAAACAACCACTAAAGAACTATAGAAATAGTACAACTTTCTCACCCAAAAAAACTCGGCTGCTTATGCTTGGCCGTGCCTTGAGCTGAAATGCATGGCCCTATTTATAGGCCGAGCTTGCTAGGCGTGTGTGAACAAAATATAAAATATACCACCAACGTGGCCTATTACTTTACACAACTTTAGGCCAGACTCCGGGCCCTTTATTCACACAGCTTCCATGCCATATGTTGGATTCTTCTTCTTCTTCTTCTTCTTCTTTTTTTAACTAATTTCTTCATCCGGTACATAATAGGCAGTATAGGCTAGCTTCCTCAGCTGATATCCATTCCATGGCCTCAGATTGTTGGGGTTTGTTTTGGGCCTTGACTTCGGGCCTTATGATGTTGTTTGTCATAAAATTATTATTATTATTATTATTTTCCTAGAACATAAGTTGTTTATTTGTGAACGACAATAATGGCATATTGTCGGATAGCAGAAATAAGAAAAATAGAAAGAAGATGCCTTAATATCAATGGATTTTACTTTTGATGCTAATTGATCTTTAATTAAAAACAGAAAGAAATTAATAGGACATAATTGTAACTCGATATGAAATATAAGAATTAAAGTTGGAATTTATCAACGTGAGTTTAGGCACACATAATATGTGGCTTTGCCACGCACGTACAATTGTTAAATAAGTTCATGGTGTATGGTGAAACCTAAATAAAAATGAGAGCTGGTTGGTATCGATTATTATATGCATATCAAGTACATAAGATTGGGACGTTCAAATATGTTACATCTCTCTCTGTGTAATTTGCAACGAATATCTATTGCTTTATATATTGCTAATTCTGTTTATAATCCGAAGACTAGGAATTTATATTTTTGTATCCATCACATATAACAGGATAATGTTAATTGATCTATGCCGCGTTTCTCATTCTTATTCGGTAATTAATGGTTGAAAATGGGGACCTAGATCGCACTACGCACATGATCAGCCATGAAGTGGAACAACCACTTTTCCATTTGTTTTTGCTTTTGACTTCCTTATGCTATGTTGGTAGTGTGAAAAAGTGAGAGGCAAGAATTGGAATGAAAAAAGGAGATGGAAAATGATAGAGTTGGTTGTTTTATAAGTAGGAAAAGAGAAAAGAAAGAAAAATAGAAAGAATTAAAATTATTGTTGGGTCCACTGGGTCACTGATTTTTATTTTATCAATAGTGGGTGGAAAAAATAAATCCTTTCAAATATTATTAAAATTACTTTTTATACTTATTTTTAAAGTAGAAGTATATTATTGAGTGAATAATATAGTAGTTGTCTCAATTAACTATTTTCTTTACTTTTATTTATCAAACTACCTAAAGAGAACTTGTTTCCTTTACATCGTTTTAATTTTTCATCTTTTATGCATGTGTTTGGTGCAAGGTGAAACTGAATTTTTTAGATTGAAATTGAATTGAATTGAATTGAATATACTTTTGGTGAGGCATTTAAACGGTCAAAACTAAAATTTAAAAACTTAAAATGTGTTCGGAAAAAAAAAATCACTATAGAGTTTGTTTAATTCGTCTGAAAGTTCTATGTACTTTAAAAAACTTCCCATTTAGATTTTTATATGCAAAGTTATGGATTTTTAAAATTTAAGTTACAAAAACTGTGAATAGTGAAACCGTGATTGACTTTTTACAAAAAAAAAAAAAATGATTGAGTTTTTTTGGTTTAGATTGAATTGAACATTGATCCAAAACACATGCTATAAGTTTTCCTTCTATCATATTTTCCTTTTTATATATCAATCAGAGTGCTAGTGACCCTTGTTGAACAAACTTTTTTATTGTTATTACTATTTTTCTAATATATTATCCGATCTAAGTAATAAGTTGTGTTTAGCGTACGGGTATAGAAAATAATTTTTAAGTTGGAGTTGATTGACTTTTCAAAAACTAATAATAATTTTTATTGATTTTTTAGAAAATGACAAAAATTGAGATAAAAAACTTATGTTTAGACTTGAGAATCAAATGAAAGCTAAGATCCGTGTGTAAATAAATACCCCCACCACCACCACCACCACCACCACTGGCCATGTTTACTGCACTATCATCTGCAACTAGCTCCAAGTTGAGCAATATGATCAGATCAATGGAAATTGAAGTAATCTCTAATTAACGAGATTATCATACCTTCTTCTCCAACTCCCAAAAATCTCCGCCGTTACCGACTCTCTTTCATTGATCAATCATCACCTAGAGCCTATAGACCTTTCCTTTACTACTATGAACTCAATGACAATAACAGTGAGCCCAGTTACATTGCTGAGATCTCCAACAAGCTCAAGAAATCTTTGTCCCAAGCCTTGACCCTTTACTACCCTCTAGCCGGATGATTTCCAGACGACCATTTCCTCAATTGCAACGACGATGGAGTTCCCTTCTTGGAGGCTCGAGTGAAGACCTAACTTTCCGATGTTCTCGAGAATCCAATCCCAATTGAAGTCAACAAGCTTCTTCCGTTCGAACTCGATGAGATCGCTGAGCTTCCCTTTGGCGTCCAACTCAATGTCTTTCAATGCGGAGGAATCGCCCTTGTCCTGTGCTTTTTGCGTGGGCTCGAAGATGCTTTGTCTTCTCTAGTGTTCGTCCGAAGTTGGATGGCAATTGTTCGTGGCGAAAACGACGTCGTATCGCGTCCTGAATTTGTCTCGGGAGATCTCTTCCCACCGAGGGATATGGGCGGGCGGTATGATCCTTCTTTCGTCATCACGAAGAACATGCTCACTACAACCACAGCCAAGAGGTTTGTGTTCGATGCTCGTGAAATTGAGTCTCTTAGAGCCAAGTACGAGGAAAGAAAAAGTGGAGGAATGAATATTGATATCGTCCAGAAGCGGCGGCTTTCGCGTATTGCAGCCGTCTCTGCTGTCCTATGGAGCCGTTTCATGACTGCAACGAACTCAGTTGAATCCGAAGCTGGGAAAAGCTATGTGATTCTTCATTCGGTGAACATTTGTCCAAGCTGAAATCCGCCATTGGTAGAACATTCTTTCGGAAACTCTTATACCAATTCCGCAACAACTGGAAGCATTACAAGTACTTGCACTGGGGAAGAGTACAGTCATAACATGGTGAGGAAGATAGGAGATGAGATGAGAAGGATAGACAAGAACTTTGTGGCTGAAAGCCAAGGGAGATGAGATGTTGGAGAACCTCAAGAAAGATACCAGACGATTTACAAGAGGAGAGGTAGTTGCACTCATCATCACGAGTTTGTGCTGGTTTCCACTCTATGAAGCCGACTTCGGATTGGGAAAGCCCGCATGGGTGAGTTCATCGGCTGCCAGGGGTTTCAGTAACGTGTTTGGTCTCATGGACATCAAAACAGGTGATGGAATAGAGGCTTACATTTGCTTGAAGCCAGATGACATGGCCAAACTCGAAGCTGACTAAGAGTTTCTCGCCTTTGTGTCTCAAAAAATTGCTGCTCTTGGTGAGAATATTACCAATAATTTTCTTTTTGTCAATGGAGCGTGACTCTCAAGACTATATGAGAAAATGTCCATAAACCCCACCGTCATGTGCTTTCAGTTTCTGCTTTTTTTTTTCCTTTCGTGTTTTTCTTTTTTCTGGATTGTGATTATAATGTGATATTTATAAGTATATCTGTGGCAAAAAATCGGTTGGTGTAGCGGAAAAAGTTTCAGCTGATCTTGCTGAAGTTGAGGAACAATGTACATTTAGCACTACTTGATCGGACCTATTTAATGGCGATCAAGTTGATGATCTTCAAAGATTGCAACTCTCTACAATCTTGCATTTGCTTACAAAGAAATGGGAATAATGATTTCAAGATATTTCTAGTTGTTTTCAATTCCTTTTTGTATGTTTGGTTGCTTCTTATTTCTTGTTTGTTAGCCTCTATGGCTGGTTTGTAAACATATTTATTTTTCATTCCTTTTTTTTTTTTCCTTTTTCTTTTTATTAATAAATTCGAATGGAGTTTTGTTATGTTACAAATTGCAAACTAATTAGAATGCATTCTCTCTTTCTATTTAATAAATATAATGTAAACAATAAGTGGCTTTCATATTTCAAGGGGTGGGAAAAATAAAAATTTAGCTGCCATAAATCAATTGTGAATGAAAGTACCCTATTAGTTTCAATTTTGAAGCGATCTCTCTCTCCAACTACGCACAAACATTTGATCATTTTCTTTATAACTTACCGTTTATGCTTAACTATAAGATATTTTGTGCGACAAAAATATGAAAAACATCTTTTTTCTTTCATCATCTATATGTTTTTCACCCCCACACACCCCCCCCCCCCCCCCCCCCCCCCCCCCCCCTCCGTCAGTGGGCATTGATGATTTGAATTCATGCTACATGGGAGAAGTGGATATCGACCACTGGCCGTTGTCCCCTCGCGAAACCTGATTATATATATTATACATATATATATATATATATATATATTCACATATATAGAATAATGTTCGTTGTTACAGTGCGCTGGTGCACCCAATCCTCGAAGTGAAATAATTGAGCAGACTATACTCATTATTAATCTGCTGTGACTTAGTTCAGCCAAAAAAAAATCTGCTGTCACTTGATTTTTTTTTTTAGGGGGGAAAAAAAACAAAAAAACAAAAAAACAAAGACAAAGTTGCTCGAACGTGCATGTTCCTTTTCTACCACAACACTGGGCCATAAGCTTCGTCACCATCATATCATTTCTTCATTTTTTTAAATGTAAAATTTTTTTCCATAAACAGACCATATGCCATTTCTATTTAATGATAATTAAATGAAATGGTTTAAATAAAAACATTATGGACAAATTTTATGAATCAATCAGAGAAACAGATGTTGAGAATTAGTTCGTGATTTAATTCAAAATAATACCAAGTAAAAAAACGGAAGAAAATAAAACACCTAAAATACACCAAGAATTTTATATAGATTCATCTTAATGTGAGATTACATTATGTTTCAGTCGTTGTAGTAATTACAAGAGAAATTCATACCCCTAATCCGCATTTTCTCTAATGCCTCTAATGAATAAAACGCAATAACAGTGCAGAAAAGCTAGGACAATCAAAATTATAAGTATGAATCTTTAAAATATCCTTAATGAATAACATGCCTATATCATTGACTTTTCGGGGGCTCCACCTCCGATCCTTCTAAGGTTCATCCGGGTGTTAACTTACAGTAAGACATTTTTTATAGGGTATTAATTAGACTCTATAATTTAATAGTAGAAATTTCACTATTAACAGCTTCCTAATGGAGGGGAAGAAATTACCCTTTTATCCACCATTTCAATCTAAATATATATATATATATATATATATATGAGGGAAAGAACGGACCAAATTAGGAAATTAATCCTCTCTCCACCAACTATGGAGTTCCATCATTTTTGTACATCAATTAAAAAGAAGGCAGGACAGAGTCTAAAAGTCGTATTGTGATCGTTTTGTCACTTTAATATTTCTTTAACCAATCAAGATCTGTTTTCTGATCTTGATCACGAAATTGTAGAAATCATATAATTATAAGATTGTTGGTGTCACGATTAATGCAAAATTTATTTATTGATTTACATAATTAAACAAAAGTTTATACGTGATAGGCCAAAACGTTACATGCAATATTTTTTCTTTCTTTCTTTTTTTTTTTTTTGAGAATATAGAATTTGTTACATGCAATCTTTTAAAAACTACATTTGTTCTTTTTAATGAGTACTAATTTAAAAAAGTTTTAGAGTGAAGAATGGTCAAGATAACTGCATGTCAATTATTAACATGATATTAATCTTTCACAATAAGCTTATTACCTCAAAAAAATAAAAATAAAAAATCACAAAAAGCTTCGATGACTTTAGCGTGGGCTAATTAACCCTTTCTCTTATCATAAACTAAGTATTTGTTTTTTGTCCTTATACATGGGCAAGGGAGGTCATTATCATTTTTTTTAACGTAAATGATGAGAACAAATAGCTCGGAAGAACATCCCAATTAATTTAGCACTCAATATTCGTTACCTTACCTCATACTAAATCCTTACTAAAATTTCGTTAAAATAAAATGGAAAATATATATATATGAAAAATCTATTGTAACGGGCTACAAGTATAAAAGCCTATAAATTAGAAATAAACTTCAAACAAAACGATAAAAGAGAGCTGCCAACGAATGCCGTCTGGTAGTTCTACTTTACTTATCAAATAAATGAAAAAGGCCTCATTAAAATGATTCGTCACCCAAAACCAAAAGGAAAAAATCTGAAAAGGAGAAAAAGATCAAATGAACCATCCTATCTTTAGGAAAATTCTGATTGTGCCTAGAAGTACTCTTAGAAATAAATCTGTAATTCAGGAGGGAGCCCAATTTACAGTAACCAATCAAACCTTAACAAAAAATACGAGACAGAGAGCAGCGCCATTGATCCGTCGTCAATTGAATTGCATATATGCTGAAAGTTTGTGTACCATGGTGTTTTGATTTAACGATAGACATGCGAAACTGAAAAAGAAATTTCTTATTTAGAGCCGACAACCATCGGGTCTTGAATGTCCAGGGAACCTCAAGACACTTGATAGAAAATAAAATTCACTGCATCAATGACTCGTATCAGTTCAACCTTAAAAGCACAAAGAATTTCTAAATAAGAAGCAAAATATCCCCTTTATGGAGTTTTGGAGAAAGAAAAGAGGTGGAATATTTAGATGATCAGAGTAGATTGTTTTGTGATCTATGCTTTGTTTTAAGAGAGAGAAGCAACAAACAAGGAGAAAGGAAAAGATGGAGTATCATGAGGTTCAAAAGCAAATAAAAAGAAAATAATTAGGGCTAGTTTGTTTGTAAAAGTTCTCTTAACACGTAACACACAGCATTTGGTATACAAATCAAAAATGCAAAACTAAATATTTTACGGATCTATTGACACCCCTAGTCTATTCTTCTCACATCTTTATATTTAAACCACCCTTACTTAAATTTGTAATTTTAATTATTACTTGTTATACTTCTTTTGTGGTCCAAAAAACTACCCACACATCAGCCATGATAGTAACTCCCATTACTTAATAACAGTTTTTTTTTTCTTGTCTGGTATTGCATAAATAGAAACTACGAGATTATATTCTACAAAATGGAAAAAACAATAAAAAAAAAAGATAATATATATATAGAAAGGTCAAAACATCAAATTTATTTTGCCAAAATCATTGGAGTTTAGATGATGAATTAACACACATGGGTAATTATTTGTTTAATTTATTATAAAGATCTCGATTATATTTTTGCCAAATCCATAATCATTTTATATTTGTTTCACTTGAGT
This sequence comes from Ficus hispida, assembly GCA_025413025.1. NCBI lineage: Eukaryota > Viridiplantae > Streptophyta > Magnoliopsida > Rosales > Moraceae > Ficus > Ficus hispida. The sequence continues at coordinate 1,881,228 of CM046371.1, read as the reverse complement.
GAAAATATATCTCCTTGGCTTAAAAAAAAAAAAAAAAAAGCAGGTGAAAAAGAGTCAATATTTACGATTTGTCCATTATTTACTGCAGCATTTCAGCGCTGCGGCTTCATGAGCCACAGCTGCGGCGCTAGCTATCTGTCCTTTCCACTTCTAAGCATTTTTTTTTAGCTGTTTATTTTTCCCCGCTTTAATTGAATAATCCAAGAGCAACATTACTAATTCATAAGCTAAATGGCTCTAAAACTAACAAAATATCAGGTTAAAAATACTTAAATTTACCGGTATAAAACCGGCTCATCTTACCTTGGACTATACACGGCCAAAACAATATATCTTGGGTAAAAGTTTCGCTTAAATATTTTTTAACAGTGTTCTTTTTTAAATTGTCACAAGAAACTGTTGTGCGTTGAACTTACGCTATATTTATAATCAACTGATACAGATTTTTCTTTTCTTCTTTTTTTTTTTTTCCTCTTTCAGCTCTAACTTTTTTTTTTCTTTTCATATATGTATTATAGTATAGATATTAGATAGGTATGGATATGTGTGTGTGTGTGTGTGTGTGTTGGGGGGGGGGGGGGGGGGGGGGGGGGGGGGGGGGGGGGGTGTGTGTTGTGTGTTGTGTGTGTGTGTGTGTGTTTGTGTGTAGGAGATAGACATAGATAGAGATCATTAATCTTGACTTAATGTACTTACCACAAAAATTACACGTATAAATAGTGAAAGATACTTAACCATTTTTAAAATAGGAGGTTGGTAGCTATAATAATCAAAGATTCATGTCACATCTCTCTCTTTCAGCTGTACATGCTACTATGATCATAGCTATATTGATAATTCTATATACTATATTGTCAAATTTCCGAAGACTAGGGATTTATATACACTCGTCATGTATATATATATATATATATATATATATATAACTGGATAATCATGATAGAGGCAGACCCGGACGGTATATATTATCTCATTCTTATCGCTAATTGTAACTTCTATAATACTTCAAGATGAGGGAGACGTCAAATTAGGTGATGGATATAGATGGACATCAGCCATTAAGTGCAACCACTTTTTTTCTTTTTTGCTTTTGATTTCCTCCTTGAATTTCTCTCTCTCTCTCTCTTTTGCACAAACTTTTTAATTACAATTTTATATTGCATTCTTATCATTAAGATCCGCGCTTATAAAACACCACCACCACCACAAACTAGCTAGTCACTGCACTATAAGTTCTAGCGTTCTGATTTCTGTCACCATAAACACCACCACCACCACCACCAACTAACTAGTCACTGCACTATAAGTTTTAGTGTTGTGATTTCTGTCACCATCATTTATTTAAAAGGTGAGATTAATGGAAGTTGAAGTAATCTCCAACGAGATTATCAAACCTTCTTCTCCAACTCCACAAAATCTCCGCCGTTACCGGCTCTCTTTTCTTGATCACCTATCACCCAGAGTCTATAGTCCTTTCCTTTACTATTATGCACTCAATGACCATAACGGTGATCCCAGTTACATCGCTGAGATCTCCGACAAGCTCAAGAAATCTTTGTCCCAAGCCTTGACCCTTTACTACCCACTAGCCGGACGATTTCAAGACGACCATTTCCTCGATTGCAACGACGATGGAGTTCCCTTCTTTGAAGCTCGAGTGAACACCAAGCTTTCAGACGTTCTCGAGAATCCGATTCCTTTTGAGCTCAACAAGCTTCTTCCGTTAGAACTCGATGAGATCGCTGAACTTCCCTTCTGCTTCCAACTCAATGTTTTCAATTGCGGAGGAATTGCTCTTGGCCTGTGCTTTTCGCATAGGCTTGAAGATGCTTTGTCTTGTCTAGTGTTCGTCAGAAGTTGGATGGCAATTGCTCGAGGCGAGAATGACGTCGTAACGCGTCCTGAATTTATATCGGGAGATCTCTTCCCGCCAAGGGATATGGGCGGGTTTGATCCTTCCTTGTCCATCACAAAGAACATGTTCACCACAAACATAACAAAGAGGTTTGTGTTTGATGCTCGTAAGATTGAGGCTCTCAGAGCCAAGTACGAGGAAAGAACGAATGAAAGAGGAATAAACAATCACACCGTCCAGAAGCGCCGCCTTTCTCGTGTTGCGGTCATCTCTGCTTTCCTATGGAGCCGTTTCCTGGCTGCAACAAACTCGGTCGAATCTGAAGCTGGCAAAAACTACGTGATTCTTCATCCTGTGAACATTCGTCCAAGATGTGACCCGCCGTTGGCAGAGCATTCTTTCGGAAACTATTATACCACTTCCACGACGACAGGAAGCATTACAAGTACTTGTACTGGCGAAGAGTACTGTTATAACCTGGCGACGAAGATAGGAGAAGAGTTAAGAAGGATTGACAAGAACTTTGTGGCCGAAAACATTCAAGAAAAGGGAGATGAATTGTTGGAGAATTTCAAGAAAGGTACCGAAGGATTGGTGAAAGGAGAGACAGTTGGGTTCGTCATCACGAGTTTGTGCAGATTTCCTCTGTATGAGGCTGACTTCGGATTAGGGAAGCCAACATGGGTGAGTTCAGCTGCCAGGGGTTTCAGTAACCTAGTTTCTCTTTTTGACAACAAAAATGGTGATGAAATAGAGGCTTATATATGCTTGAAACCAGATGACATGACCAATCTTGAAGTTGACAAAGAGTTTCTCGCGTTTGTGTCCCCAAATTGCGTAAATACAAAAACCGGGTAGAAATCATGTACTCTTTTTCCCTCTACTAAATTTCTTTCTACCGGGGTGTTTTTTTTTTTTTTTTTTTAGAAGGTTTTTTTTTTTTATTTTTTTTATAGGAGGTTTTAACAGCGCCTGCCTTAATTGTTTATTAGGAGAGTAGACCCTTTCATATTCTGGTTGTTTTTGTATTTACCTTTTCATGTATGGTTGCTTTTTATTTCTTGTTTTGCTAGGTTTATAGTAGCTGGATCCTAAGCTTTTTTTTTCGATAATTTGTATGTTTTGTTAATAAATTAGAATGGAAGTTGTGATATATAAGACGAGTTGTTTAGTGAGTGTAAATCTAATTATGATGCTCTAATTTTCTCTTTTATGAATATTATCTTTATTTACTTTTAAAAAAATTAATGTATTGATAAGTGGCTTTCCCCAACTAGTTTAATAAAAGTACCCTACAAGTTATCTCTGACCTAGATCTCCAACTATATGCATATACCTGACCATATTCTTTATAATGCACTGTCTATATATGCTTAATTATAACTTGTTTTGTGTGAACAAGATTGGTAATGTCTATGATAATAAGCTTCGATGATTCTAATTATCCTTTTCTCTTATCATAACTAACTAATTATCTTTTCTTCTTTCTTTTATGTTGGCAAGGAAGGTCAGATGATTATTTTTCTTTTAATCTAAATGACTAAGGAATAGCTAAGAACATCAAAAATTGGAAGAACATCCAAATTATATTAGCACTCAATATTTTTCAACTTAATTATCTCATTTTAAATCCTCACGCAAATTCTATTAGAAGAAAAATAAAACTAAATATAAGCAAAATCTATTATAATTGCCCGCAAAGCCTGTTAATTAAAAGTAAACTTCAAATTACTTCCAAAAAAAAAAAAGTAAACTTCAAATAAAAAGACAAAAGAGCTGCCAGCTCTTTTGTCTTTTTATTTGAAGTTTACTGGTTGTTCTACTTTACAAATCAAATAGTTGGAAAGAGAGAGAGAGAGAGAGAGAGAGTGCATGACCCAATTGATCTTCAAGAAGAAAATGTTGACCACGCCTATCAGTACTCTTTAGAAAATAAAACCGCAATTCAGGAGCGGGCCCAACATTAGTGACCAATCAAAGCTGAACAAAAACCCAAAGAAAACCACCACGATTGATCCGTCGTTGCATATGCTGAAAGTTGTCTACCAAGAAGTTTTACTTTTATGATATAGTTGTCTGCCATCTTCAAATAATAGATCTTGTATGTTGAACAGGTTTCGAACACTAAAATCAACGAGTCAGGAGATAAACTTGATAATTATATACTTGGTCACACGAGTTAGAAGATAAACTGATAATTATATACTTGTCGGAAAAAAAATAGAGATTACAGTTTCACAATCATAAAATAAATCGGAGAAACTCAATAACATATGAAGATATATGCTCACTAATCCAAAAAGAAAAGTTCACATAAATTAACTTCGCATTTGAAAGGAAAATGATTTCAAGATATACAAGTAAATTCAATTTTTATTTTGAATTCGTTTGCCTTCTCTTAAGGATTGTTTCTTTTTATTTTATTTTTTATTTTTGTTTGATTTGTCATTATGATTAGATTCTTATTTTTAATTTTTTTTAATTTTTTTTAATAAATTTGAACCTTTCGATGTTTATATATCCAAACAACTACTTACGTTTGTCTAGTCACCACTATATTGGAAGTGAATTGATTATTAGTTGACTTTGTAGCAGAATCAGAACCTGTGAACAAAAGTTTATAATAGTCATGCTAAATTCGAATTTTCCTCTTCCTTTGTGATCTTTATCTCAAACTCCAGAGCTTTTCCCATCACGGAGAGAGATACTATAGCTAAGATCTCCCATTAATCCCGTTGGATTTTCACTTTTATTTTTTGGCATTAATTATACTGTTTTTTTAATCTTAATTATATTATTAATACGTACAGATATACGTGTCCTTATAATTAGATCTCAATTTATTATAGTGATGAGCACTTGTTCACTCTGAAATCTCGATCTAGTTATGATTTGGTATTTTATTTTATCATTTTAATTTGTTCATTAATTGTATTTTGAAAAACAAATTATATTTCTCACTTCTAAAATCTAGCCACAGACATGGAAGGCATTAAATTTAGGAGGCAACTATAAGATTGATGTCTATGATATATATAATCGTACCAAGTAGCTAGAAGAACGCATAGAGACAACAATAGTTTAATGGTTGCAATTATTATAATGATTGTTTTACACTATCAATCTTGGTATTTCTCATCATATATTTGTTTCATTTGAATTAAAATATCATCTTAATTTTAAAAAAAGAAAAAAATAGAAAATGGTAGCTAATAACATATTTTATAGATACTTTTAAAATTTATGTCATGTTTTAAAAAAAATGATAAACTATAATATAAATATACTGGTAAATCCTTGAATCTTTAGATTTTCTAGTAAATAACATATGAATAGTTAATTTTTAATAATATAATTATGTGCAAAATTTCATGTATGCGAGAGAGATATAGTTAATTTTTAATAACAAAATTTTGTGCATAATTTCATGAGAGAGAGAGGAAGAGATTTTTTTTGGTATTGAGTGATCATAATTTGTAATTTATTATTATGCCTAAATTTTGCACTATAATTTACTATTACTCTTTACAAAAATGCTATCTCCAAAAAAATAAATAAATAAAAAAGAAGAAGAAGAAAAACAGTCAATTTACTATTTTGCCCATTTATAATTAAGTATGAGCAGTCCCTCTTGAACTATGAGATGGCCAAATCAATTATATATCTAGGGACAAGTTTTCACATGAATAATTTTTAAGAGCTTAGTCTTGTTAAATTATCACAAGAAACAGTTGTGCGGAACCTACGCTTTACAGTCAATAATTGATGAATATATTTTTTCTTTCAACTGTAACTTGATTTTTCTTTTTTCTTTTTATTATATTTTTTTTCCTGCCAAAGTCTACCATAAAAATTACATGTATAAAATGGTGAGGGTTGGTGTCTATTATTATCAAAGATGCATGTCACATCTCTCTTTCAGCTTTATATGTATGATCATAGGTACATTTTATAATTCTATATTATATATATATATATATATATAAATCATTATATAACTCGATAATCATGCCAGAGGCAGAACTAAAGTCAGTAGGATAAAATTATATCCCATTCTTATCGCTAGCTAATTGTAACTTCTATAATACTTCGAATGTGATGGAGACGTCAAATTAGGTAATGGAAATAGATGTACATCAGCCATGAAGTGCAACCACTTTTTTTCTTTTTTTCTTTTGATTTCCTTCTTTCTTTCTTTCTTTCTCTTTTTTCCTTTTTCGGAGACTTTTTAGTCCAATATATAACGCTCTAAATATTAATATCAGCGGTTATAAAAATACCACCACCACTACCACCGACTAGGTGGTTACTGCACTATATATTCTAGCGTTCTGATTCTTATCACCATCACATTTATTTAAAAATAAAATCAATAGAAGTTGAAGCAATCTCGAACGAGATCATCAAACCTTTTTCTCCAACTCGACAAAATCTCCGCCATTACTGGCTCTCTTTCCTTGATCAACTATCACATAGAGCCTATAGTCCTTTCCATTATTATTATTATTATTGTTAGTTTACTAATTTTTCTAAAAACTTAAGCCGTTAAGAGTTGGACCAATAATAGTTTTATATTTTAATATTATCTCTCACGTGCAGACCAGACAATAGATAAATATTAATTTAAAAATCCAACACAATTTATAAGAAGCTCGAAATAAATTAAAAGCCCACCACACAATGATAATTAATGGATTAAATAGTATAATTGCAGGAGTTCAAATTCAGGATCTCCTTCTCTTATACCATATTAGTTTATCAATTCTCGTAAAAAGTTTAAGCTGATAGAAGATAGTAAACAATAATTTTATATTTTAATAATTATGCACTCAATGCCTATAACGGTGAGCGAGCCCAGTTACATCGCTGAGATATCCGAAAAGCTTAAGAAATCTTTGTCCCAAACCTTGACCCTTTACTACCCACTAGCCAGACGATTTCTAGACGACCATTTCCTCGATTGCAACGACGACGGAGTTCCCTTCTTTGAAGCTCGAGTGAACACCAAGTTTTCTGATGTTCTTGAGAATCCGATTCTACTGGAGATCAACAAGCTTCTTCGGTTAGAACTTGTTGAGATCGCTGAACTTTCCTTTGGCATTCAACTCAATGTTTTCGATTGTGGAGGAATCGCTATTGGCCTCTGCTTTTCGCATAGGCTTGAAGATGCTTTGTCTTGTCTGGTGTTCGTCAGAAGTTGGATGGCAATTGCTCGTGGTGATAAAGATTTCGTTGCACGTCCTGAATTTATCTCAGGAGATCTCTTGCCACCAAGGGATATGGGCGGGTGTGATCCTTCCTTCCTCGTCATAAAGAACGTGTGCACCACAAGCGTAACAAGGAGGTCTGTATTTGATGCTCATAAGATTGAGGCTCTTAGAGCCAAGTGCGAAGAAAGAATAAGTTAAGGAGGAATAAACAACCACACCGTCCAGAAGCGCCGCCTTTCACGTATTGCGGTCATCTCTAATTTCCTATGGAGCCGTTTCATAGCTGGGAAAAACTATGTGATTCTTCATCCTGTGAACATTCGTCCAAGAAGTGATCCGCCATTGGCAGAGCATTCTTTCGGAAACTATTATATACCACTTCTACAACCACAGGAAGCATTACAAGCACTTGCACTGGGGAAGAGTACTGCTAAAACATGGCGAGGAAGATAGGAGAAGAGATAAGAAGAATTGACAAGAACTTTGTGGCCGTAAACATTTAAGAAAAGGGAGATGAGATGTTGGAGAATTTCAAGAAAGGTACCAAAAGATTGACGAAAGGAGAGGAGTTTGGGCTCGTCATCACAAGTTTGTGCAAATTTCCGCTCTATGAAGCCGACTTCGGATAGGGAAGCCCGCATGGGTGAGTTCAGCTGTAAGGGGTTTGAGTAACCTAGTTGCCCTTCTTGACAACAAAAGTGGTGATGGAATTGAAGCTTATATATGCTTGAAACCAGATGACATGACCAAACTTGAAGTTGACAAAGAGTTTCTCCCCTTTGTATCTCCAAATATTGCCGCTCTAGGTGCGAATATTAATATTACCAATAATATTTCTTTTGTCAATGAAGCGTGACTCTAGACTAAACATGCAGAAAATGTTCATAAATGTACAAAACCCCGTGTGTGCCTCTAGTTTCTACCTTGTATAATTGCTTCATTTGTTTTGGTTTGACTCGTTTTCGTGCTCTTTTTATCTCCTTTTTATTTATGGACTGTAATGTAATAAGAATGACAAGTGGCTTCCATAACCCGTGTGAATAAAAGTATTTTGTGTAAATATACTCGACCGCTTTCTTTTCAATTTATGGTTTATGCTTCGTTATAAGATGTTTTTATGTGAACAATATCGATGGACTTTTTTTTTTTCTTTTTTTTTTTCAGAATAATCTGATCGATGTTTTTACAAAGACAAAGTTGCAAGAACTAGCACGTAATTATTACAAGATACTATATTCTACCAACACTGGCATGCAAATGACCGTAATAGGATTCTTGTCGACACTTGGTCTGTGCTCTCGCTCCCGGATGAGAAGAACGTAGCCGGTCCTCTATTTGGCGTGGAGAAAATTTTCCCTCCCAAAAACGACATTAACGGCAATAAAATCGACCGCAATTATTAACACATAACAACGAAAAACTAAAGGGAAAAAAAAAAATGAAAAAACGACAATATCTATAACCAGTTAAAACCGCAAAAGAATTAAAAGGAAAATGTAAATGATGACAGCAAGAACAGATGCAACAAAAGAAACAACAAAAATAAAGAAAAAACCAGTAAAAAACCATAAATAGAAGAGTATTAATTCTAACACTACGAACTCATATGAGTCGTTACAAATGATAGCAAAATTATATGGCCAAAAGTGACTGATTGAGAAAGGCAACAAAGAACAAGTTGTGCAGTCTTATATTGTCCATGAAAAATAAATAAATAAATAAATAAAAGTACCCAAAGCCCTCTAGCTTTTAGGTGTGTGAGGACAGAAATTTGAGAGTGTTTGAGAGAGAGAATGGTTGTAAAAATGACAAGTCTTATGACCTAAAGGCATGTTTGGTAAAGTTTTTTAGAAGATATTTTTGACTTTCTGAGTGAAAAATAACTTTTAAAACTATTCAAATAATTTGTTAGAATAACTTACGATCTCAAAAAAGTTTCATATCAAAATTAAAAAATATGACTTCTACAAAAAAAAAAAAAAAAACTCTTATAAGTATACTTTAAAACTTATATCACACTTCAAATTAGATGTAACGCCCCGACTAACGTCACGCGTAGGGGCGTCCTACTGCGCAGACGTGGGCCGTTACATTACTTGCTTAACTTAATTCTTACTTTAAAAATAACTTTAAAGTTGCGGAAAATTCTGAGTAAAATTTTTTTTTTCTTTTCTTTTTTTACTCTACCTTGAACATAACTTATCTTCATACATAATCATATGTACTCATTCGAGTACCGAGCTTTCATAATCATATTGAAAGCTAATCATAAGTATACCGTGGACCAATCCGACCTACTGCGGTTCGGTACAACACGAGGCAACTTGTTGCCATCATCCTTGAAAAACATTCTTTAACTCGTTCTTGAAAACAATTTCTTAAAAATAGTTTTCTTCTTGAAAACGTTTTCTTATCCATACTCTCACATAACATAAAACACATCTTTAAAATATATTTTTCAAAATATATTTTACATAGCGGGAATTCAAAACTCGTGGCGGTGTCCATCCCACGTTTCACAGTCTGTAGCGCCAGCCTTCACAGCCTTGCATCAAGGATTGCCGGTAGGTAGCTAACCTACAGCATGAACGTAAGTAATGAGCTAATGCTCAGTTAGCACAACGTTCAATCCGCAAAACATTTTCATAAAAGAATGCATGAACCAATTATGCTTTCTTGTGAATCGATTTAACTTTCATAAATTATCTAGATTCTATTTTCTTAAAGCTTACATGTCATGTGTGCACGTATCGTGGTCCATAGCTATAGAGTGGTGGGAGGCAGGCAATCCAATCCAACTCAAACCATGAAACTAACCGTTTAACATGGAGTGATTGGGGCAGCCAATCCAATTCAACCCAAACCATAGACTAAACCGTTTAAACCCGCCATCGTGGCAAGTCGGTACGACACAATGACCTTAGCTTGTCTTAAATTATATTCTTACCAAGTAATTAAATATTAGTGAACATGCTACGTGATGTCACTATTTTAAACATATAACATAACATAATATAAACCGTAACATAAACTACGTAACATAAATTACCATAGCATAAACCTCGTAACGTAACATCGTATCATCATAACATAAACATCGTATCTTAACCATCATAACATAACATCATACCATAACATCTTAGCATAAACATCATAACATGGCATCATAACATCATAATACGTCATAACATAAACTTCATAACGTAAGTACCATAACATAAATCATGCTTATCAACGTATGAAAATCAAGTTTTAAAAACATTTTGCCCATGCTGTAGGCGGAGTTGTACTTACTTGTCGTCCTATGCTCTTGGTTTATCGTCCAAACGTGGCACGACAACAGTTCCTACTCCTGTTTCCAAACAGGACGTAAGATAAGAGCTATACACATTCTATCATACCATAACATCTTAATCGTTAAATGTTGGTGTCCTAACCAACATTTGTGAGTAGCCTTAGTTATATTATATGTTCCCCTTAAACATCAAATGATAACTTGCTCGGTTACTTACCGTAACCCTAGGGCCCAAGGCCCAACATACTTAAACGATATCTAGTTAGGTTACTTCAGGTAACCTTGGGTACTAAGCCCAATTATACTTAAACAGTATTAGGTTACTAATCTTATTAGGCCCAACCCACAATCTCGGGTATCTCAAGTGGTTACTATTCTATTTGTCCTATAGTTGTTTACCATAGGACCCTGCGTATTTCAATTATTTCTTGACAAACCGTTGTCAAGTTTTTCTTAATGAAAACCGTATTTTCATCAAATCTTAACATTTAAGCAAAGACAGTTAAAAACTGTCAAGCTCTGAAAACAATCTTTGAAAACAGTTTCTTAAACTTAGGTTCTCAGTGCATGTGCAGGAATATCCTGCCTATGCACTGTTTTTCTGAAAATCCTGTGCTGGAATTTCTGTTTCCTGCACAGTTTTGGGAATCAAATTGTACTTTAAAATCTGTTCGTAATTTGATAAAACTTTCTTCATAAAAGTTGTAGATCTCGGATAATACTACAACTTTCATGTTTTGAGGAAAACCCAGTTCTGCTTGGATTCTTGTCAGTTTTAATTTGAAACTTACTGGACGTGTAGACTAGGTCTGGGCAGATTAGCCTCGGATTTTCGTAAAAACGGAGGCCATTGGAGCCTTATTTTGAAAAACGGTCCGCGTTTTCCTCTATGAAAAACCCTTATCTACAACTTTGTAGTTTTGAGTTTCTTCAAATTCGGCCTCTAAGGGCCTCAAATTCCCATTTCCAGAACACTGCCCAGTCTTGACCCGAGACTGGCAGTTTCGGTTCTTAATTTCGTTTTACGTCCTAAAACGTGCACGCTACCTCAACCGATCACAGCGGGAGCCTAAATTCACTCATGCAATCGTTTCTAACGTTCCATTCCACAATCACATAATCATACATTCAATCATAAACCTATGGGAACATATAACAAACACATGGTAGGCAATACTCAAAAACTCATAAACATGCATCAAAACGTAAACTAGAGACCACACCCTAATCAAGCATAATCAAGCAAACTAATCTAGAGCATAGACATAAAATAGGTGAGCTTACGCTCTTACAAAACCCACTGAAAATACACATAAAACCTTGAATCAAAACTTAATAAAAAGGCTTAGGGATTTGAGAAGATTACCCCTTAAATCTTAGAGATGAAATCTCAACTTGGATCCGAATTTTCCCTACCTATTCTTCTCTAAAATCCGGCCAACCTCTCTCTCTTTTTTTTTTCTCCATGGGTTCGGCCTTTAGGTGAGGGGGAGAGAAAATGGGTGGAAATTTTGGCAGAGTTTCGGGTTCAATTCAATGCTCAAAAATGTGAACCAACTACCCCTATTTATAGGTGAACTTAAAGTTTCTACAATTGCATATAAGGGTTTAATGAGCAAAATATTTGCCCATCAACCCCTCCTAGGTGGCCGGCCATTCAAGGTGAGAATGAGCCAAGAATTTGCTTGCTCACCAAGCAAATTTCTTGCTTACCTCATCAAGCCTATGTCACCTTGCTTGCATCACAAAAGCAAAACTTGCTCACCAAGGCTTCAATGTCCACCGGCCATACTAGTGCATGAACCAAAAATTTGGTTTGTTCACCAAGCTAACTACTTGCTTACCTCACCTTGATGACATCACCATGATGACATCATCTTGCTTGCATCATTGCTTACCTCACCAAGGCAAAACTTGTTCACCAAGGCTTGCTAAAGAACCGGCCATGCAAGTGTGTGAACCAAAATATTTGGCTTGCTCACCAAGCTATTTGGTTGCTTACCTCACCATGCCTACCTCATCAAGCTTACTTCATCAAGCTTACCTCACCAATGACATCCCTTAGATGACATCACATTAATGACCTCATCAAGCAAAAATACTTGCTCTACAAGGGTTCAAAAATCCGGCCACATGCATGCATGGAATCAACAAAATTTTTTCATGCTTATCTTCCTCCTAGTGGCCGGCCATTGTGATTCCTTGGTGGGCAAGTTTGCTTGCTCACCAAGTTTGGCTTACTTCACCCTAGTGACATCATCCTCTTACATCGTCTTGATGACATCATCTTGATGACATCATCAAGCCAAATTCTTGCTCTCCAAGCATTCAAAGAACCGGCCATTTAGTGTGGAAAATCAACAAAATATCTTACAAGCTTATCTTTTCATTCTAATCTTATTCTTAATTCCTTGTTCCAATGTAACTAGGCTTGTAACCAAACTTTGGCCTAGTTGGAACCTTGGTTAGGAAAATCCATCATTCCATAATTACATACTAATCCATCCTTACTTATTTTTCTAAAATTGCACTTTGGCCCCTACGGACAAAATATTTGCAATTTAGTCCCTGTAGGTCGCCAACTAAAAAATCGAGCCACTTGGCTACCATTTCGTGCATAATTATCCGCTGGATACTTAAAAATCCCATAATATAATCCTGCAGTCCATTTTCTTACTAACTTACATAATATCAATACTGTTTTTCACCAAAACAGTATTGTCATTCTGGACTACAGTCCAGAATTCATCTACATAAAAATTGGACTGCGTATCGGATTTTCTTAGGACTTAAAATTATTTAGTCCTAATCGCTCTTAAAATCGTGCTTGATTTTCTACGGTGGTCTCCTAGCTTAATCTTACTTAATTATCCGAAATGACGGTTTTCCGCAGTATAATTTTCATACTGATTAATCGTACTGCAGTACCGCCTCAGTCAAACATAAAATCAACCTGGTCAACTTTGACCGGCATAAAATCATAAATTACCATTTTGCCCTTTTTCCTCAAAAGGCCACATGCTTGACTTAAGCAAATTATTGTTGAGTCTCATAGCTAATTAAACGAGAACTCACACATAAACTGATATTCTGCTCAGATCATGAGCTTTATATCGACATACAAGTTTCAAACTTGAAATTTTCCTTGTCTAAAAGGAAATCATAGGTTCATTGAAATTTCGGGTATTACATTAGATATTATAATATAATTCATTTTAATAATTTTATTAGCTATTAAAAAAGTACAGCTTTTATTATCTTTTTCTATTGATTAACAATAAGAGTAAAAACTCTATTAAATAAGCCCTTAGTCCTATTGATACATTTTTTCTTAATTTTGGATTAAGATTTTCAATATCTTTTAATTAAGCATATCCTAACGTAATTAATTCCTAGCAAACTTGATTAATTTAGCTTATTCAGCTTGGTAGCTGAGTTTGTTGGTTAAGCATTAAGAGACATCAAATCATTTTTTAACCATTCCTTTTCCACCACACAATTTTTTTTCTCGTAATTATTAATTATTTATGGTATTGGATAAAACTTCGTGGCCAAGCCTTCATCATACATCCTAAATTGATGAGGAGAAAATGTCTCTTCTACTTTCCAAGTTTTAACAGTACGGCTTGTACTCCAAAAAATATTGTTCGGTAAATTTCCGACTGTATGCTAAATGGCTTAAATTATCTGGATTTGGCTTAATTCTGGTATAACAGTGGCCTCTAAGTATCATATAATTCTTACTTGGTCATAATAAAGCTTTCTAATAAGTTTCTGGTTCTAGATTAGGATTTCCTTATCAATGTGTCTGGGTCAACTACCGAGTCATGTGACTGTACCGCATGTTGTACACAATGTATTATTTCTGGACTGTTCTTGACATGGTTATGTACTTAAAAAATCTAGTCATTCATTAAACACGATTTATTTACACTCTACTTGGTCTTTAAAGTTTCCAAGTTGCTTAGTTAAACTTTATCGAGTCCCACTGCACTATATAATACTGAAATACACGGTATTGGAAATCATAAAATTTAGAATGTATATTCAAAAAATTCATTTATTCCATCATTTTTATATCCTTGTAAGAAATTCCTCTGACTAAATTCTTCTAAAACGGAGAAGTTCGGGTCCTAGGTTTTTTTTTTAACTATCATGGTGACAGTGCTTAGTAATACTCTTTAAAAAATAAATCTGCAACTGAGAAGGTAGCTAAATATATAGAGACCAAGCAAAGCTGAACAAAAATCCGAAGAAAACCACCTCAATCTCATACCAAATCCTTAATTAGTTAAACTTTATTAAAATATTAAGACAAAAAGAAACATAAGAAAAATCTATTATAAGTGCCCAAAGGCTCCAAGTGTAATTAAAAATAAACTTCAAAGAAAAGGGAAAAGAGTTGCCACCGAATGCCGTCTGGTTGTTCTACATATATAATTACTAATTAAAGAATTAAAATTTGCCTCATTAAATTCTTTTTCACCGAAACAATAGCCAAAAAAAAAAAAAACTCTAAGAGAGAAAAAGAATGCATAAACCATCCAATCTTTAGAAAGATGGTGACTGTGTTTAGAAATATTCGTAGAAAATAAACCAGCAACTCGGAAGGGATCCAATATCTAGTGACTAATTGATAAGACTAATTCTTCTCTCTCTTCTTTTTTTTTTTTTTTTGGTCTATTTTTAACCAAATTATAATGAAAAGGGTTAAGCAAGATAAATTTAAAATTTATTGAGTAAGTAAAATGAGTTTTTAAAGTTTAAGAGATAAAATAGGAAGAAACCTAATAA
Organism: Ficus hispida; assembly: GCA_025413025.1. Classification (NCBI taxonomy): domain Eukaryota; kingdom Viridiplantae; phylum Streptophyta; class Magnoliopsida; order Rosales; family Moraceae; genus Ficus; species Ficus hispida. The sequence continues at coordinate 1,866,074 of CM046371.1, read as the reverse complement.
AATTTAAGAGATATAAATGAGAATAATTATATATATTTAAAATAAAAAAAATAAAAAAATAAAAAAAGATAGCAGCCACCGGATAAGGATTAAATTGCCTCGTTCGGTTGAGAATTTTAAAAAATTGAACTGGATAACTTTTATGATCAGCTCATTACCAAGATTCAGTTATCAAGCATTGAAACACATTATTAAGGGGACGTTTGGTTCGCATGTTTGCTTTCTTAAATGAATTTTTTTGTTTTTTTCTTGAAAAAAGTAATAGCATTTGGTTGTGAAATTGTTTGTAATTTAAAAAAGATGAATTTCTTAAATGGTCTTTTGATATATATTAGAAAAATTCATTTGATAATTAGTTTTTTTAACAAATCTAATTAAATCTATCATTTTTAATAAGGAATTTATATGGATTTGTTCCTCTACTAATTATGAACATATTGAGAAAAAAAAATTGTTTTAATCAAAGATGAAATGAAAAAGTTTTGGGTATGTATAGGATTTACAAATTTGGCTTTTTGCTGTAAAGGAAGGAGAACGTACGCACGATAGTGGTAATGGGATAGAGAGAAAGAGGAGAGAGAATGAAGTGTGCATTAACTTTGTTTTTCTAATCTTTACAATTTAAATTTTGTTAACAAATATAAAACCAAATTTAAAAGTTTATCAAAAAGTTAATTTTTTTGTAATTAAAGTGTAAACTTCAATCCTATCTCAGTGCATGTACACAATCAATACAGGATAGGATCAGTTATCCGTTCTTTTAAATTCCAATCCAAATTTAAGATAGAATTTATGAAAATCCAATCCTATACTCAATCCAATCTTATTAATTTCTATGCATTCCCATCCAATGTAAGATATGGTTAATTAAAATCTAATCCTATCTTATTTCTATATGTTTTAATCCAATCTTATTCAATATTGTTCTATCATGCACTGCACCAATCTCTGAATGCAATATTATTCAATATTGTCCTATCATGAGTAATAAACGGACACTTAATAATAGCTGCCACCAATCTCGGAATGCAATCTTATTCAATATTATCCTATCATGAGTAATAAAGGAGCCCTTAATAATAATTTCCACATGATAAAGCGGCCAAGTCAACAAGTTGTAAAATTAAATTAAAATCGACATTCCTATTAATTTGTCAAAACAAACAATTGTGCTGAACATGTAATTTATAATTAATTGATGAATAATTGTTGCATGTAAAATTTAGTGTTAATTTACACTAAATTCAAAAAAAAATTTGATAAACATTTTTTTTTCTCATTAATATAACGTACAATTGTTATATCTCTTATTTCCCTGTTGGCTTGGGATTTCCTTTTTGCGCATATCTGTTTGGTAAAGGGGTAAGATCCGCGTGTAAATAAATACCACCACCACCCACAATGGTTTCAGAGTACTAGCTCCATATTCTTCTCCACTTAGCTTAACGTTACAAACATTTCATCAATGGAAGTAAAAGTCATCTCTAGCGAGATCATCAAACCTTCTTCTCCAACTCCGGTAAATCTCCGCCATTACCGGCTCTCTTTCCTTGATCAATTAGCACGCAGAGCCAACAGTCCTTTCCTTTACTACTATACACTAGATAACCATACTGGTGCGCCCAATTTCATCGCTGAGATCTCCGACAAGCTTAAGAAGTCATTGTCCCAAGCCTTGACCCTTTACTATCCACTAGCCGGACGATTCATCGACGACGGTTTCCTCGATTGCAACGACGAAGGAGTTCCCTTCATTGAAGCTAAAGTGACCACCAAACTTTCTGACGTTCTCGAGAATCCGATCCTAATCGAACTCAACAAGCTTCTTCCGTTCGAACTCGATGAGATCGCTGAACTTCCCTTCGGTGTCCAACTCAATGTCTTTCAATGCGGAGGAATCGCCGTTGGCCTGTGCTTTTCGCATAGGATCGAAGATGCTTTGTCTTCTCTTGTGTTCGTCAGAAATTGGACAGCGATTGCTCGTGGCGACAACGACGCCGTAGCGCGTCCTGAATTTGTCTCGGGAGATCTCTTCCCACCCAGGAATATCGGCGGGTATGATCGTTCCGTCGCCATAAAAAAAAACATGTGCACTACATACATAACAAAGAGGTTTGTGTTTGATGCACCTAAGATTGAGGCTCTCAGAGCCAAGTACGAGGAAAGAAATATGGTCATGAAGCCGCGGCGGCTTTCGCGTGTCGTGGCTGTCTCTGTTTTCCTGTGGAACCGCTTCATGGCTGCAACAAACTCGGTCGAATCTGAAGCCGGGAAAAACTACGTGATTCGTCACCTCGTGAACATTCGTCCAAGATGCGATCCGCCGTTGCCAGAACATGCATTCGGAAACTATTTTACTCGTTCCGAGACGATTGGAACCATTACAAGCGATTGCACTGGGGAAGAGCACTGCTACAGCCTGGCGAGGAAGATAGAAGAGGATATAAGAAGGATTGACAAGGACTTTGTGGCCGAGAACTTTCAAGAAAAGGGAGATGAGATGTTGGAGAATCTCAAGAAATGTGCCGAAAGATCGGAAAAAGGGGAGGAAATTGCGTTCGTCATCACAAGTTTGTGCAGGTTTCCTATGTATGAAGCTGACTTCGGATTGGGAAAGCCCGCGCGGGTGAGTTCAGCTTCAAGGGGCTTCGGTAACTTGGTCTCTCTTTTTGACAACAAAAGTGGTGATGGAATTGAGGCTTATATTTGCTTGAAGCCAGATCACATGGCCAATCTCGAAGCTGACAAAGACTTTCTCGCCTTTGTGTCTCCAAATATTGCTGCTTTTGGTGAGAATATTACCAATACTACTCCTTTTGGCGATGAAGCGTGACTCTCAAGACTAAAATATGCAGAAATTAAATATCCATAAATTTTCTAGTTTCTATATTACTTTATTTGCTTCGGTTTGACTTATTTTCGTGCTCTTTTTTTCATTGTTATATGTTTGGCTTTTTTTTTTTTTAATAAATAATTATAAGTGGCTTTCACATACCCGTGGGAATTAATAAAACTATTTTATGTACATGTTTATACTCGACCGTTTTCTTTTTAATTTATGGTTCATGCTTGATGATAAGATGTTTTTATGCGAACAATATCAATATCATGTATGTACTCCATGATTTATGAAACAAGTCAAACCCATGATAACCTTAAAAAACGACAAAAATAAAAACAACGACAGACGTGAAAACGAGAATAACCACAAAAAAACGACAACAAATGTAAATAATGAGGGCAACGAGAGATGCAGCAGGAAAACGACAAAAAATAAAGAAAAACCAATTAAAAAGACATAAATAAGACTAGAAATTTAACAAAGATGGAGAAAGACGAGAAAAAAGTTGTGCAGGCGAGAAAAAAAAGAGAAAATCCTAATTAATCCCGTGGGGTTCTCACCCGGTACAACGTGACTGATCAAAAGAACTCCTGCATTAATATGTGGCCCCCCTCGGTCAATGGAAACCCACCTTTTTTTTCCTTAAATTTTAAAATGAAGAAAAATAAGTCATCTTTTTTTCTTTTTTGAGAGAAAATGGAAGTATCTTTTATTTTTTAATATTTGTTGCATATATTATTTATTTTGGTTAATCTCTTTATTTACTTTTCTTTTGCTTCCATTAGATTCTCTCCTCCTACTCAATTTACTAATCATCCAAACTTATTTTTTTAAAAAAATCGGTAAGAAGCATTTCATTAAGGCCAAAGATAGCTAAACAGTAAACACCATGCATAGAGAGGGGGGGGGGGGGGGGAGTAGACTTATTACAAAATCTGAAACATAAACCCACAATTAAAAAAAAAAAAAAAAAAAGCAGCTCACTCCAAACTGGAACAACAAAATACAAGACCGTACAAATCAAACCAGAATAATGAAAAAAAAAAAAACTGGTTAATCATTACGGGGGAAAAAAAATAACAAACATGCTGGGAGGAAGAAAAACTCAGCGGTCAAACTTTTGGGATCTAAATTTTTTTTTTTTTCCACAACCGGAAGATCAATCTGAACGATTGTGAATAATTGCCAAAAGTTCTTCTATGAGCCAGAGAGCGAGACTGTAGAGTGTTAGAATGATTGGTAGTGGTCGTACCGGACAAGGTGTTGTCTGGCAGCCGAGCAGACCAACGATCTTGAGACCTTCCTCTTAGAAACCGTGACCGACTAGTGAAGAGCACCAGTGATCTTACGGCAAGACTTTCTCTATCCTCAAACATGCATGTAGGGCTGGAGGAGTTTGTTATATCAAACTCGGGACCACTCAGTTTGTAGGCTAGCGACCAGACATATGGAATCCACACATTGGACACATGGTGCCTAGCCCGTGTCCCCAGTAATGGCATCTTGCATTTCCTGTTATGGTCCGAGGAACTATTCATACTCAGGATACATGGCGTGAGCATAGCCAATTTCCTGTTCTCCAGATTAATTTCTTCCTAGGGGTAGCCAGACACTGTCGGGCAGGGCTGACCCAGAATCGTCCGGTCTTATAAGTGCCCCACAGATACCAAGCTCACATGTCTTGTCATATTTTCTCCTACCAAATACTCTGTCTCACTCTAAGTCTCTTAGCTTACTATGCTGACTTGAGCGTTGGAATGTCTTTGACACACTTACTACTGTCCCCCTTACTCCAACGCCCTTTTCTTCTTCCTCGCAGGCTTATCAGGCAGAGCGTCAGTTCGACCACCATGCGCAGCCATACATGATGTTGAGGTTGATTTTTGGGATCAACAATAGACCACAAAATTCAAAGGATATAGGCAATAGTAAATTTTTCACATAAAGATCACTTTTCAGTTTGGCATTTTTTTTCCCAAGCAATGGTATAGTCCCGACACTACAAGAATTTTCACCTTCGGAGACCAAAAAATTGATCCCAGAAGGTCTATTTTTTTGTCACCGTTGTCTTCCGCGACCAAAATTTTTTGGTCACCATTTGGTCTCTTAAAGTTGGTCGCACTAGGTATCGGCGACCAAAAAAATTTGGTCTCCGTAGTTTAAGGCACCTACAAAGACCAAAAAAAATTGGTCCCCGTAGGTATCGGCACCTACGGAGATCAAAAAAATTTGGTCCCCGAAGGTATCGGCGACCAAAAAAAATTGGGTCTCCGAAGGTATCGGCGACCAAAAAAATTTGGTCTCCGTAAGTATCGGAACCTACGGAGACCAAAAAAATTTGGTCTCCGAAGGTATTCAGCGACCAAAAAAATTTTGGTCTACGTAGATATCGACACCTACGGAGACCAAAAAAATTTGGTCTCTAAAGGTATCTGCGACCAAAAAAATTTGGTCTCCGTAGGTATCTCCGAATTTTACAAATTTCAAAATTGGCGAGTTTTTCCAAATTTTTCGAAGACCCAAAAACGTATTTTGCCGAAACTACTCTTCAGGGACTAAATTTTTTTTGGTCGCAGAAGATCTGATCGCTAAAAGTTTAAATTCTTGTAGTGCGAACAGGTTTTTACCCGGTCCTATTGGCGTGGGCTCCACTAGTTTTTGTGATTTTAAAAATGCTTGTAAGGCTATACTTTTTTATTCTAAAATTTAAAACTGAAATGAAATATATATATATGTGTATATATATAAGTGTATTGAAGAACTTTCATAAATACTCTTTCTTTGTCAAATCATCTTGTCTTCTATTTTTGTTCTGTCTTGCCTGGTGGATTATACCGATGAGCTGGCCACAAGCCAATCAAGCGAGCATAACCTATAGCAGTAGGGAAAGCTGAGCAACCGAGCACTACCCTGCTAACAGTCATTATCAATTTATTCTCTAAAATTTAAAAACTCTCACTTTATTCATTAAATTTTAAAGTTAACCTCACTTTATTCCTTCTATTAAAATTTTAATTATACGCATATAGAAAAAAAAATAAAGAAATCAGTTTTATTAAACTTATTATGTTATGATTTCTGTTAAAAACAAACATAAAAAAATCATATGATTATATTTAACTGATTTTTTCATTTTTAAAATTGAAATTCTAATAAAAGAAATTAAGTGGAGTTGAATTCAAATGTTAAAGGATAAAGTGAGAATTTTTAAAATTTAATAGATAAAATGTGAATGACCTTAAAATGTAAGTGATATAGATGAGAATGAGTCGAAATTTAAAATTTCTAACTATAGCAAAGGAAAGTGCACAATAGTTGTTGCAGAAGAGGAAACATAAGTGTTGAAATATTAGAAAAATTTCCCGAAAGTTACAAAAATCTTCATCATCCCTTTCGTTCCCTTTCACGCGGCAAACAGGTTTTATCCACTTTTGGCAAATTCAAGTCCAACATATACAGCTGGCAGCTAGGACCCATTTAAGTCCATTCGATTCGGCCATCTCTTCACGCGGAGTTCAACTCCATTTTCATCTCCATAGGACCACATGGTCAACTAATAATTAAAACATATATTAAAACAAAAACAAAAACATAGACAAAAAAACAAAACTATATCCACAATAGCGCATATGTCTCAATTATATAATAACTATTACTAAACTTTGTCGTCCACTATTCAACTTAGTAACCTCCATGATATAGTCCCCGCTAGCTGGCCCTTTCCTCTTTGCTTCCTCGTATGTTGAATTTGGCCGACCCTTTCAACCCTTATTAAAATACCATCGAATACATACATATATATATATATATATATATATATGCTTTATATATAACACACTATGTAAGCTTCTCCTTTGAACCTAAATTCTTTCATTCTCACATATCTCTCAATTACATATACCATATACTCTTCAATAACTTTGTCGTTTCCATTAATAATATTTTCCACTAAATTATACTATAACATATATATATAGCAATGGCTAAAGCTGGCCGTTCTCGCTGCAGCTTGTTGCGTTATGGGCTGGATCTTAGGCATCATCGCCACCATCATCGTCCTCCTCGGCATTGCAGTCGTGCTCTTCTTCGCCATCGTCAACCCTCAGAAGATGAAAATGCAAATCAACGACGCAGCGATCACCAAGTTTAACCTCACGGAAGCAAACCAGACACATTGGCTCCACTACGACATGGAGTTCAACGTCACCATCCGAAACCCTAACCGGATGATGGGCTTGTACTACGACAATTTCGTCGCCGGAGTCTATTACCAAAGCGACGAGAACATAATGAAAAACTACGTCGATTCCCAGTGGATGAGCGTCTTATACCAAGGGAAGAAGAACACCACCGTTATGAGGTATAGGTTTAAGGGGAAAAGGGAGGTGTATTTGCTTGAGGCCGGCGAGCGGACAAGATTTATCGATCAGTTTGAGAAGGAGAAGAAAGCTGGGTTTTTCTCCATAGATTGGAAGATTGAGTTTCGGACAAGAGTTAAATTGGGTGCTATTAGGATTGGGATTTTCCGGCCAAAGGTTCGTTGTGGCTCTTCTTTAGTTCCTTTTGTTGGTGGAAATGGGCAGAAAAAAATTGGTGCTTCTAATGTTGCCAAATGTCGTGTTAAGTTTAAGGCCACCTCATTCAACCCTCTACATTAGAGAACAGTGTGTGTGTTTTTTTCGGGTGTGAATTTTTTAATTAGTTTTGTTCTTTTGTGCTATGTTCTATCTTAATATGGAATTTGGATTTGTTTGTGATAAGATAAGTTTTGTATTTTTTCCTTTTCTCTTTTTAAAGTTGGCATTTTGTTGTTTGGTGATGCTATTCTTTCATCATTCCATCTTTAGGTCTTTTTTTTTTTTTAACTTATTTTATGAAGTCTAAACACGTACTTTATTTATATTTAAAAGAAAATCTTTCCAATTCCAAATCTATATATCTCTTTCCACCAGCTTAACTAGTTTAAGTATAATAGTTGAATTACTAATAACCTGCGAAGTTGGTAAGAAAGACAGGTCATACAAGCGAGGCTGTATATATTAACATGTTAGCAGCGCCCTTGGTTCAATTGCCAAAAAGATTAGTAGCACATAAGATTTGTACGAGTAGGCAACTGGTTCTGCAACTTGGAGACAACCAACTATAGCTAGCTACATCGTCATTGAAAGTCAAATACACACACACACACACACACACACACACACATATATATAAGCCTCAATATACTTCATATAATCTGAATCGTTTTGTATCACTATTACTAGCTTTTGTGTTTTGTCAGATAAAACACGAAAAGCTCATTCTAGTTATCGTAGACAGGAGCTCTAAAATTTATATCCCCAGCCTGCTTTAGTTTTCAATGAATAGTTTGCTATTTCATTTTCCTATTATTCTTTTTACCAATTCCAAGTTCCGCAATTTAACTTATTTTCCTACAAAATTCCTCCATTTTCTAACAATAATAAAGTTATAGATTCTGAAGTCAAGTTATTGCCAAAACATTATTTCAACACCACATGATAAAAGATAGAAATATATATAAAAATGTAAATAGATAAGACTCATTTTTCATAACAATGAGTCTTATCTATTTTTTATTGGCAATGGTGTTTAAACACTATTGGTTCTTCATTAGTATACGATATTAAATGTAAATATTGATCGACACATTGGTAGTCCGATATTTAATGAGTCAATCTTGTATACTATTAAATGTAAGTATTAAATGTAAGTATTGATATCCACACATTGGTAGTATATCAATCTTGTATACTATTAACACTTCAACACTAATAAATATTGATTTTTCACTATTTTAATTGGTAGTTCAATGTGGTGTTATGGTCCGAGGAACTATTCATACTCAGCATATATATTAAAGGATATCAATATTTACATTAAATATCATATATTAATGAAAAATAAGTCTTATCTATTTTTTATTGATAGTGGTGTTTAAATACAATTGATGTCTCAACAATATTCTTTGAAAATGTTTACCTATTATCTTCCTATCGTTTTTTTTATTGTCCTATGACTCTTGAGAAGGTATTAATTATCGAGAGTTGACCAAAACTAATCATACTCGAGGTGATTACTCTCCAAAAAATAGAAAATCCTTCCATTCTTATTATTTATGGCAAAATCTTCGAAAAATATCAGGTGATGGGGATAGCTATATTATTCAAATCAACAAATAACGAAAAATAAAAATCTTAATATGATGTTTCCTTTTTTTTTTTTAAATTAATTATAGCGCCTATCACTATTGCTGTTCCAAAATACATATTTTAATGTTTACCTGTTTTCTTCCTATAGTTTCTTTATTATCGTATATGACTCTTAAGAAGGCATTAATTATTGAGATGTGATCTAAACTAATCATACTCGAGGTAATTGCTCTCCAAAAAAGATAATAAAAAATATCGTTTTATTCTTATTTGATTGCAAAGTATCCTCCAAAATATCAGATGATGGGTATAGCTCGATTTTGTTAATGAACAAAAACAAATAGCAACAAAAGAAGGAAAAAAACAAAACAAAAAAAAAAAGTCAAATAGTATACTTAACCAGCAAGTAATGTTACTCTCTCTTTTTTTTTTTTTAGGGATTTGTTGGTAAACAACTTTTTTTTGTTAATAAAAGTGAGTGAGTACTATGAGATGGAACTTAACATATGAAGCTTTTCTCTATATATATATATATATATATGGAAATTTATTAGAAAGAAAAGAAAAAAAAATCTTAAAAATTGAAAAACAAAAACTTGGAAAAATCTTAGAAAAACAAAACGAAAAGAAACCAAAAGCAAGCAAATGAAACAACGTATCTAGGATTTTTTTTTTTTTTTTTTTTTCCTTCTTCTTTTTTCATTCGAAAACCCTTTCTACTTCAATAAGTTTGTAGGCTGAAATTTTTTTTTTTTTTTTCATTTGACATCAATATGGAAGTAAAAGTAATCTCTCACGAGATTATCAAACCTTCTTCTCCAACTCGGGTAAATCTCCGCCGTTACCGGCTCTTTTTCCTTGATCAATTAGCACGCAGAGCCTACAGTCCTTTCCTCTACTACCATGCACTGGATAACCATATCGGGGAGCCCAATTTCATCGCCGAGATATCCGAAAAGCTTAAGAAATATGTTACGAAATAATCAACGAAAATAGGCAATAAAAAAAGAAAAAAAAATAAGAATACACATATTTATGTGGAAAATCTTAAATGAGAAAAAACTATAGACAAATAGAAGAAATCCATTAAATCAAATATTAGTACAAGAGGAGCGGCTATTGTAAGAAAGCATAATAATATAACTTTAAAATTACATCATATATATATCAAAACTCTAAAACCGAATCCGGGTAAAATCCGGGTCAGTCTAAATTGGCTCCGCTATCATAAAAAATTCTTAAAAAATCAAATAATTAAAACTCCATTATAAATGTCACACCGCGAACTTTTCAGGCCGAGTCAAAAGAGAATTCAGGTCACTAAACTCTATCAACATCTTTGTCCCAAGCCTTGATCCTTTACTACCCACTAGCCGGACCATTCATCGACGACGGTTTCCTCGATTGCAATGACGAAAGAGTCTCCTTCTTTGAAGCTCGAGTGACCACCAAACTTTCTGAAGTTCTCGAGAATCCGATCCCAGTTGAACTGAACAAGCTTCTTCCGTTCGAACTCGATGAGATCGCTGAACTTCCCTTCGGCGTCCAACTCAATGTCTTTCAGTGTGGAGGAATCGCCGTAGGCCTGTGCTTTTCGCATATGCTCGAAGATGCTTTGTCTTCTCTTGTGTTCGTCAGAGGTTGGATGGCGATTGCTCGTGGCGAGAACGACGTCGTAGTGCATCCTGAATTTGTCTTGGGAGATCTCTTCCCACCGAGGGATGTCGGTAACACTGGCATGCAAATGGTCATAGGCTTCTCGTCAACACTTGGTCTGCGCTCGCTGGCTGGTGATGGTACATAGCGGTCTTCCATTTGGCGTGGTGAAAGTATTCCCTCTCTAAAACGACAACGGCGATAAAATTGACAATAAACACGTAACAACGATTAAGAAAAAAAAAAAAAAAAAAAGAACGATAAAACGATAACTTTAATAAACAGTTCAAACGAAGATAACCTTTAAAAACAACTAAAGATATTAAAAGGACAACAATAAAAAAACGACAATAAATTAAACAATCACAACAAGAAGAGATGCAACAAAAACGACAAAAATAAATAAAAGCCAATTAATAATATAAAAAAACATTAATATCTAGAAATTTTTATACTACGAACTCAAACTAGTCGTTATAATTGGTATCAAAACTATGTGGCCAAAAAGTGACAAAGATGGATCAGGACAAGAAAGAAAACAAATTGGTAGTTTCACATTATCGAGGGAAAAAAAATGCCGAAAGTGGTCTCCGTGTGACATATTAATCCCCATTTTATTCGTCTATTTATTTTGGAATTCTGAAGTTATTTTAACTGAAATTAAATTGTTTTAAAGTTATACGTTTGGTTAAAAATAAAATTGTTTGAAGTTAAAAATGTTAAAATCCAAAATGAAAAAATAATAATAATATTAATCTTGTTTCGAAGTACTTTATACAAATTTTTTGAAAAAAAAAATCAATTCGACTTGAAATAATATGAAAGACCTTGGCATTTAAAATTTAGGTTTACTATAAATATAATATGAATATTGAAAAGTAGTTTTGAATTAAAGAAAAATATTTAAAAAATTTTTTTGAAACCCAGATATTTAAATGCCTACCCAACTAATATATATATATATATATATATATAGACTGCAGTATACTTCTTCTCTTTTTTTTTTTTTTTTTTGGAATTATTTTGTAATTAACACTAGCGATAGATTACTAGCTTTTGTATTTTGTGAGCTTCAAGTTATGGGAGACAGGAGCTCCACATGTACCGATTGTATCTCCAGCCGCTTCTTTGGCTTTCAATGAACAGTTTGCTATTTCATTTTACCACTTTATAATCCATTTTACCGAATATCTCAAGGTCCACAATTTATCTTACAAATTTTCCTATAAAATCCCTTCATTAATTTCTTTTTCCTTTTTTTTTCCTTGATATTGCCAAAACAATATCATTTCTAGACAGCACGATGAAAAAACGTAATGTTTTATGTTTATACCTATATATTCTCTTTGTATAGTTTCTTAATTAACGTGTGACTCTAATTAAGAAAGTTCAAAATATTATATAGACTGACACATGAATTATTCGTTTTATTTTCCAAAAAATTTTAATCAGTATGTATGATTCTTATTATATTGCATATAATATATCACGTGATGGGATAAAGAAAGCAAGGTCAAAGAGCAATAATATGTGTTGCTTTTTTATTATTAAAAATAAAAACTTCTGCAACAAATAGATAATATAATCTAATTTTATTAATAAAAAAGACAACTTAAAATTAACATTAAAAAAAAAGATTAGATCGACCTTAGTATTTTTCTTAACTAGCATACATGGAACGCCATTTTCCTTTCTTTTCTTTTCTTTTTTTAATTTGGTTAATATCTTCATAATCGAGTCATTAGATGAGACATAATTTCTAACTTATGATCCATTTGGGACATCTTCTGAAGATGATAAAAAGTCATCGCTAATTACGTAGATTGTACTAGTCCCCCAATTATTAATGGATAAAACAATCGCGACTAATAAAAACTGTCAATTAAAAATTGATATCAACGTGGAACGGCTTTTTCGTTTTTTTTTTTTTTTTATTTCTTTATGACCAAGTAATGAGTACATAATTGATTTCCAACTTATTTATAGGCACGCAAACACACACCTAAATGCAATCGCCTACTTGCTATTATTTCTTTGTTCCTGTTTTATCCATAAGCTTGGCTATCTTCAATAATTTAAGTTTGACAATGAAGGTTGAACTAATCTCCAGTGAGATTATCAAACCCTCTTCTCCAACTCCAGCGAATCTCCGCCGTTACGTGCTCTCTTTCCCTGATCAAATGTGCCCTAGAACCCATAATCCTTTCATTTACTACTACGAATTCAACGAAAATCAGGCTGATGAGATATCCAACAAGCTTAAGATATCTCTGTCCCAAGCCTTAACCCTTTACTACCCTCTAGCAGGACGACTAACGAGCGACAACTCTTTCGTTGACTGCGACGACAACGGAGTGCTCTTCGTCGAAGCTCGAGTGGATAGCCGACTTTCCGATGTTGTCGAAAATGATCAAATCCCCCTTAGCGCCTTCAACAAGCTCCTTCCTTCCGAACTCGATGAAACCGCCGAGTATCCCCTCGGCGTCCAGCTCAACTTCTTCGATTGCGGAGGAGTTGCGGTCGGAGTGTCCATCTCGCATACCCTCGCCGACGCTTTGTCATGCCTAGTGTTCATCAGGAGTTGGATGGCCATTGCTCGCAGCGACAACGACGTCGCCGCCGTGGCACGTCCTGAATTTCGATCGGCAGCAATCTTTCCACCGCAGAACGTCGGTGGCTTCAACTCCTTTTCCATCATCCCAAAGGGCGACGCAAACGTAACGAAGCGGTTCTCAATCGATGCCCGTAAGATCGAGGCTCTTAGGGCTAAACACGAGGAAATTAGGAAAAACTGCGAAGAAGAAGGAAATCAGAAAACGTCGAAGAGGATTTCGCGTATAGAGGCCCTATCTGCTTTCATATGGAGCCGAGTCGTGGCCTCAACCAAAGACGTCGAGTTTATATCGGCAAACAATAAACTTTACAAGATTCGTCTGACTGTGAATCTTCGTCCGAGGTTTGATCCGCCGTTGCCGGAGCATTCTTTCGGGAATTACCTCTCTTCTAGCACAACAACTGTGACCGTTACAAGCGCGGATCAAGATAACCACAGTCATCGGCTGGCGAGGCAGATGGGAGAAGAAATAACGAAGGTAAACAAGGACTTTGTAACTTATATGCGAGAGAATGGAGATAAGTTCGTGGATTTTGCCAAGAAAGAAGCTGAGAAATTGGCCACAGGAGAGGTAGCTGGGACGTTTGTCTTCACAAGTTTGTGTAGGTTTCCTCTCTATGAAGCCGACTTTGGATGGGGAAAGCCGGTCTGGGTGAGTTCGGTTAACCGCGGTTTTGCTAATGTAGTTTCTTTCCAAGACAACAGAAATGGAGACGGACTGGAGGTTTATCTTTGCTTGAAGGCTGAAGATATGGCCAATTTCGAAGCTGACCAAGAGTTTCTATCTTTTGTGTCTCCTATTGGGACCAAAAATGGTCCTTTCAAGTGTGGAACAATATTTAATTAGTAAGGTTTAAAACATTGGACTTTATCGCTAAATTGTATTAGTTGTGATATTTTACGTAAAACTTTTTTTCTTTTTAAGATTATATTAGCTATGGATTTAACGTCGAGCATTTTTTTCTTTTTAAGTGTGAGGTTCATATATACTAACCGAAGTGATCCAGAAAGCCAAATAATTCTCCTCCCTTTTTATTTCTCAATCAAAGTGTGATTTTTGCAGACAATCATGAAGAACTCTACAAGCCCCCGTGTGTTCTTTCGGTTTGTATAATCTTGATATATTTATTTGTTTTTGTTTGGTTTTACATAAATTGATAATGATGTGTAAATTTGTAATGATGTATGATTAAGTGTTTGATAAAGGGCCTAATGTTAATGTTTTGGAGCACCTATCTTCAACAATATATAGCATGAAAGTCAAAACAAGTGAGTTAATGCAGCCATCATTTTAGGTTTAATTGTTTGACAAAAATCAATATTTGTAACTTTATGAACAAAAGTTAAGCCTAGTCTGATTTTTTATCTCTTTAGAATCTCACCTCATAATTGATATACATATTTCCTTAATATTTTCATATCTAAATTTTTAAGATTATTGTTTCAGTTTAAAATAAGAAAGTTTTTTCTTTTTTCTTTTTTTGGAAATAATTCCGTCCGTCAACATATTTAGGTTTTTTTTTAATATTAATACAGGATTGATCTTCCCTCAAAAAAAAAAAAAAAAAAAAAAAAAAAAAAAAAAAAAAAACCTAACTATTGCGCTCACATGGAATTCTTGAAAACATATGAAAAAATATGTCTTATTGAATATAAACCGACCTAGATACTCAATCTGAAATAAAATCCATTAATTCTTGGTGGCCATACGGGGAATATTTATGTTCGATCCCATTGGTAATATCTTCGTCCTTATCTAGTTGATACCAATATAATTTTCAATGTACACCACAACCACTTGTTTCTTCTTCCTTTCTTTAAAAACTTATTATTTTTACATTTTATTTATTTATTTTTAGTTAATTAATTTATAGAATAATACTTACTAATTTTTTTTTTTAAATAGTCTTCATATTTTAAAAAATTATTCGAACAACGGAATCTATTAAACTTTTATAGACAACACGAGAATTAATACTTTAGATATTACTTGCACAATTAAAACAAACACAATATGGAGTTTCCTCTGAATATAAGGGATTATTTAAAGTGTGTTTTCTTGTTGCTCTTAATAAATTAATTAAGTAACATTGTAAGTTTTGAACTGCCAACAGTTGAATCAATTATATAATGGAAAAAGGTTGGCCTTTTTTTCTACCCTTCCAAATTCTCTGTTCTGCAAGAAAAAATACTTGCCAATCATGCCTGAATTAGGGAATTATATAATGTATGTATACATTTACACGTCTATTCAGGCATTTTATATACTATTTTTACAATTAAAATCTCACTGTCATAGACAATAAAGGATAAGGCAATCAATTAAGCTAACCCAAATCGTTACTCCTTTGATGTTTTAGTTTCTTCCGGAAAAAAGAAATTTTACAATTCAAAAACTCCTATATATATATATATATATATATATATATCGAATCAACAAGTTATCTGTTAAAAAATAAATAAAAATCCGGAAGTTAGGTGTTATAAGTAACCACAAGAAAGGGAAACTAACAGCGAAAATATTAGTAATTAATTAATGATGATAATGACGGACATGATAAAAAAGGAGACTTCAATTCGTGTACTAGTAGAAAAGAAGATTAATATAGACCCTTTTTATTTTTTTAATTGCAAATCAGAATTTATTAATCTTTTTTGAAAGAAATTGATTGTGATGATGCCAGTGGAATAATGTCAAATGAAAATGATATGCTGGCTTTATCTTCTTCTCATATATATGTCAGCTGGCATTAACTTAATTACAAGTCACGAAGTTATATGTCCAAAAATACCAAAGTACTAATTATAATGTTGAACATTATTTATTAATAAAAGTGAGTAACAGTTGAAGACTTTTTTATATAGGTGGAATTTATTAAAAAGAAAAGAAAATAAAGAAAGATCTTGCAAAATTAAAAACAAACAAAAAAAACCTTTAAAAAACAAAAATGGCGACGAACTGGATGCTTATATTTGCTTGAAGGCTGAAGATATGGCCAAATTCGAAGTTGTCCAAGAGTTTCTCGCATTTGTGTCCCCCTATTGTGTCCAAAAAAGGTTCTTTTTTAAGTATCAAACTAGCTAAGGGTATCGTTACTTTATATTAGTTGTGATATTTAATGTTAGAGTATTTTTCATTTTTTAAGTGTTAGGCTCATTCTCGGATTATTCAATTTGACCGAAGTGGCATGCAGAACGCCAAATAATTCTGCTCCTTTTTTTTTATTATTAATCAAATTGTGATTTTTGTAGACTATCATGAAGAAGTCTATAAGCCCCCTCGTGATCTTTCGTTTGGTTTTTAAAAAATTATTAATCTTTTTTTAAAGAAATTAATTGTGCCGGTGCCTGTGGATAATGACAAATGAAAATTGATATGCTGGCTCTATCTTATTCTCGAAGAATATGTCAACAAGCACTAACTTAACGGATGAAGTTTTTCTTTTTTTTTAAATGATTTAACATCTTCTTCACTCATCTATTCCCTTTATTATTAAAGATATAAAAATAAATACAAAAATGTTTTCTGAAAAAAAGGAGAAAACTAAGGACAACTCCAAAATTTCAAATAAAACAAAATAAAAGGCAACTTAAGAACTGGAAGAAACCCCTGTAGTCAGGAACACTCTCAAAAAATAAAACTGTAACTCACATCTTAAAATATGATCTCAAATATCTCTCATTAAAAACTCTCTAGTCAAAACCTCAAATTTTCTTTTTTTTATAAAAGCTAAAATTTAGTAAAAGAAAAAAAAAAGTAGTCTTACAAAACTTATATAAAAAAAAACTTTAAAAAAACAAAAAATAAAACCAAAAACAAGAAAATGAAACAATGTAGCTTGGATATTTTTTTTCATTTCAAAACCCTTTCTACTATTAACACTAAGTTTGTAGAATAAATTTTTCTTGACCGGATTTTTATCCAGTTTTTCTTCAAAATATCTAGATCTTCTAATTTCTATCAAGAAACCGGAAGCAACAATTTATGCCTCTTTATAAGCAATGGTACAATTGATATTAGTATTCTTCTCGAAAAGATTTCAATCTTTGGAAGAATCATCATTTATTAAAGAAAAATACTAATGACACTAACTCTAATATCAATTTTTGAGAACCAACCTATGTGACATAAATATAAGTTGTCTTTTTTTTTATTATTAATAAGTTTTTAAAATATTAACACATCAATTAATTATATCTATTAATGAAAATTTGACATGTGAGTTGATACTCAAAAAATTGATATAGAATTAGTGTCCCTAGTAGTTTATTAAATCCCTTTAAGATTTTTTCAAGCCCTAGTAATAAAAGTTTTGAATTTATTGCCGATTGACTTATAGATGAAGCTAATCTTTTATTAGTAGTAATGTTGAACAACAACAGTACCTCAAATAAATTTTTAATAATTTTTTTATGTTTTGTTTTTCTCCCTCGTGATCCGTTCCGCTCGTTGTTTGACGCTCTATAAATTTGATCCTTACATTGTGGAAGTGAAACACAAAACATACGCACAACCAAACACAATCAGAAGATATATACACATTCGACATATATACCCATACAAATATACATAAATATATGGGGTACGTCGAAGTTGAACTAATCTCCAAAGTGTTCATCAAACCCTCGTCTCCAACACCTGAACATCTTCGCCATTACCAGCTCTCTTCCCTCGACCAACACTCTCCCAAAGTCTACAATCCTTGGCTCCTCTTCTACGCATTAGATAATTCTGATCAGTATGAAGAGTACAACAATATCGTCAAAATATCCAACCACCTCAAGAAATCCATGTCCCAAGTCTTATCCCTTTACTATCCACTCGCCGGACGAATCAATGACGACCGATTTGTCGATTGCAACGACGAGGGAGTTCCCTTCTTCGAGGCACGGGTAAAGGGAAAACTTTCCGACGTGGTCCACAATCCCAACATCAACGAACTCAACAAGTTCCTTCCCTTTAAGCTCGACGACGTCACCGAATTAGCCCTCGGTGTCCAACTCAACGTGTTTGAATGTGGAGGAATCGCCGTCGGGGTGTGCAACTCCCATCAACTCGCCGACGCTTTGTCGAACATCATGTTCGTCAAAAATTGGGTGGCCACGGCTCGTGGAGAAGCCGACATAGTCAAGCCTGAATTCATCTCCGCGACACTCTTCCCGCCGAAGAATCTACCTGGTTTGAACCCTAATGTCGGCATCACGAGGAAGAACAACATCACAAAAAGGTTTGTGTTTAAGGCCTCCGCCATCGAGGCTCTGAGGGAAAAATACGATGAAAACTCGCTCGGAGAAGACAAGAGAGGACCCACTCGCGTTGAGACCTTGTCGGCCTTCATATGGAGCCGCTTTGTGGCTGCAACGAATGGGGAATCCGGCGGGACAGATCATCGGAAGCTCTACACGGTTCTTCATGCCGTAAATCTTCGTCCGAGGTTTGATCCCCCGCTTGGACAGAACCATTTTGGAAACTTCTATAGGGTTTCCATAACAGTTCCTTCGTTAAAAGCCGGGGAAGAGTGTCATAGTTTTGTAAGGCAAGTGAGAGAGGAAATAAAGAAGATCGACAAGGAGTTCGTGAGAAAGCTACAAGAGGGTGACGAACACTACGAAATGCTTAGGGATCGTGCCGAAAGATTCGTAAGAGGAGAGGTGGTTAACTTCGCCTTCACTAGCTTGTGCCGGTTTCCGGTTTATGAGGCCGATTTCGGGTGGGGTAAGCCGACATGGGTGGGCTCAGCTGCGCTGAGTTTCCACAATGTAACAGCTCTCATAGACACCAAAACTGGTGATGGAATAGAGGCTTATCTCAGCTTGAAAGATGAAGATATGGCTAAATTGGAAGTTGACAGAGAGTTTCAAGCATTCGTTTCTCCGATATAGAGTATTCGTGGAGTGTTTAAGAAATGAAGATCAAACTTATCAAAAAAAAAAAAAAAAAAAGAGAAAGAAAGAAAGAAAAATGAAGTTCAAATGTACAAGTTAACATATAGGTCTTTTACAACTCAAATAAGCTACCGATATGCCTTCAATAATGTTGATAGAAGGTGATTAAATATCCCTGCTTTGTATCAGGCGTTTTCTAGGTTAAGATCTTAATTACTAAAAAATAAATAAATAAACAAATAAAAAGGAAGATATCTTCGTTGTGTAGTCTCTTTTGTATGTAACATGAGTTGTATGATCTTGTCTTTAAAATTTTTTTTCCTGAAAATATTTCTTTTTACGAAACATACTCAAAAGATCTATTGGTAAGATTAATCGGATTCTCTTCTTGAATATCCATCAGTTAACCAAATAAAACAAACACGAAAGATAAAAGTAGAAAGATTTCATGATAAGAAGGTCGTAAAATAAGTTGGACTCTAAGGTAGACTTTACTGCCGCAATTTGGTTATTAAACGATCCATTAATGTATATGTTAATATATATTTGAGACTTTGTGCTCCATAATGTTATTTTTAATGTTATAATTTCCTTTTGTTATTATCATTAAATTTTAAAATTTGTAACAGTAAATTTTTATAGTGTTTAAGTAATTTAAAAATGACAAAATATTTAATGATTAGATGAAAAAGTTTAGACCTTAATCAATAATAATGAAAATACCAAATTTAACGTTTGCATTAAGTTTAGTATTAATCAAATTTGTGACAAAAAACAATATTTCATCTGATACGCCAAAATTTAATATTGACACATTTATTTAATATTATATTAGAGATGCACCGAGGACCTTTCACTATATCCTTATTGCATGCCTGTACATATTTTGGTAGAACTTTAGCTTTGCGTATTTGGAAATTGGAACTTAATTGGCCGTCCTCCTTGAAATGAGATCTAGACCTGGAATGTATTGGCCCACATAGAAAGGCTTCAAGATTTTCGTATTAATCAGGGCAACTAATAATCTTAGCCGAAGAGAGAAGAAAATTAGTAAACTAATACTTACATATAGCATATTCTTGCACGTTACCATTGATTTGATGTAAAACGGCCAAAATGTCATTAAGAATATCGTTTAAACTTGTTAATTACTGAGAAAAGATGTAATCTTTTCTTTTAAAGCAGCAAATTTCATTCGTTGGCTTTTGACATATTTTCCACTAAGACCACTATGAAATAAGGTCAGGTAACAATCAAGTTTTGAACTACCCAAAGGAATAAATTATTTAATTAAACAAGTATTTTAGTTACTATTTTTTCTTTTTCGTTTGCTTCTTACTTTGGAAATGTTCATTTTTCGTTGCACATACACATACGCTAGGATGATATATATCTTGATCTGCAAGAAAAAAATATGATATAAACAAAAAGATATTGCGGTTGAATACCTAATTTATAAGATTTGGGCGGTCACATGCATCTAATAATATTTAAGTTCCATCGTAGCTGGATAACAGCAAAATCTTGGTTCAATTATTGTTTCTAAGAAAAATCATGCACTTTTTATATATATACTAGCTTGGGGACGTGTCTATATATAGACCTTTTATTGTTCCAAGATTTTTTTTAATTTATTTTATCTCCCTATTGTCACTGTTTTGCCAGTAAATTTACAAGTAGTTTGATAAAAATCAGACAAGTTTTTTCTTTTTTTAATAATTAAAAATGTTTAAATCTAAGATCAACGCTAATTTCAATGATTTATTATCTATAGGAGTATTAAGCGGAAAATCATTTGTTTATGGTTTATTTAATTGTTGTTCAACTTATCTGTTACTGTTTGCCCTTTTTTTCAATTTGATTTTAATTAAGGGACATTTGTGATAAGAATACCAATTAAAAAAAAAAAAAGGTCCCACTTTCTAAATTCAGTATGTAGATTCTGGTCTTTGTCATCAAAATAGAAAAATTTCTTGTAAAAATCCTAATATATTTCTGTCTTTTTTTTTTTTAATCTCTAAGGCCAATATACTTCTCTAATTTTATCACTTATATTCATCGTCTTATACAGTCCAAAATATATTGTAGATGGAAAATAATTACTTGAATACGCTAGTCATAAAAAGAATTATTTAGGAAAAAAAAAGTGATGAAATAGAGATGTTCATAACATGACAAATATCATTATTGACAAATTAACGTATTTATTACATGATCAAGAAGAAGTGACTTGTTTACGATAAACGAAGGTCATCAAAAGTACTCATGCACAATGTTAACCAAAATACTCTAATATATATATGTGTGTGTGTGTAAATATATATATATATATATATAAATATATTATAATGTTGATTTGCTTGATGATGATATGATCCCGACCGTATGGATGATGGGTTTCAGATCAAGTAGATGATCAAGGAGGAAAGTAAGTCTGTCTATTCATCATCTGATATATATAGGTCAATTGCGCAACAGTCGGTAGAAAAACAAGGGAGTTCATCGAATTCGGTGCAAGAACAGGATGAAAAGAATAATTAAAAACATGATGTACCGTGGCCATAAAGGAGATGAATAATGTTGTCTATGCTTTACAAGCTGATTCATTTGGTGGGAAAAAAATATAAAAAATATAAAAAATAAAATAAAATAAACAAGTAGTTTGATGCATGCATGTCAAGAACCATACAGTTTTTTTTTTTTTTTTTTTTTTGGGAAAGGGATCATACAATTGTTCACAAAGAAATGAAGATAATCACCACAAACTCTTAGCTCGAGGAAACTTGATAATTTTCTTTTATTTTTAATCAATTCGGTTTGAGGACTTAACATGTGACAACTGATTAGGTGATTTCCATCTAAATGTGTTGTAAAAATTATTTCCTTAATATGGTAGTTGTTCTTTCTAGGTATCTACTTAGAAGGAAAAAAAAAAAAAAGGAATTATTCGGGAAATATAAAGGTGCATATATATATATATATATATATATGTATATATATATATATCCTCTTCTGGCTCGAAATGGGCTGAAGACGATTGAGTGACAAAAACAATCAAGAAATCATAACTGTGCAGTTTTTTTTTTTTTTTGTTTCTTGTTAGTTACATGAGATTCTATTAATTTTTAATCATTTTCTCTTCTCTGTCAGATTTGTTAAGTTACTTTTAGTTACAGTAAAGATTATAGGCATGGGTTAAGCCGACATATATAACCTATGATTAAGGCTAATTTTTGTGATATATCTTTGTTTCTTTGCAATGAAGATCTTTCTTTAAAAAAAAAATAAATAGATAAATAAATCTTATTGTTTGGTCATAATATAAAGTATGAGGACGTACAGTTGTGATAATTTTTTACTCACTTTAATTTACACTTCTTAAATCATCGACTATTTAAAAATATGGTATTTATAAATCACACATTATATATATGATTTATTAGGGAATTATTCCACACAACTGTCAATATATTATTTTAATTGGCATGAAAATAAAATAAAAAAAATTAATGTTGTGTCTTTCGTCAAGAGACATAGCAAAGAAAGAAAATAGCAAGTTTACAACAAAAACAGCAAAAAAACAGCAACGATTTATCAATAATGATTAAAAAGATTTGTTCTCTGTTTTCTAAAAGGATAACCTATTAATTAAGAGAAATAACTCGAATCCTTTTAAACACATTCTTAATTTTATATTTAATCAATATGAGACTTTAATTTGTATATGTTCACAGAAAAGATATATCAATTGGACGATGCAAATGCAAGAAGCTCCAGGTCACGCTCAAACGATGCCACATTTTCTTTGCTCAGAGTCAAACAAACCTCCACTCCACCACCTTCTCTAGTGTCCAACAATGTGATCATGTTCTCATAGCAACTCCCTTGAATTGTCGCCCAGATTGGCCTTCCCCAGCCAAAGTCAACCTCGTAGAAATCAAACTTACACCAACTAGAACAAACAAAGAGTTCACATCTTCTCTTCTCACAAAATCTCCTCCCTCTTTAGCTCCTTGAGAAATCATGTCAATTGCACCATCTCCTCTAAGTTTACTCACATGGTTTTCCTTATATTTATTAATTGCGTTCCTTAGCTTAGCCACTAATTCTTCCACATTTTGTTCATGCTCATCATGATCCGCCTGCACCGCGAAGTAACCTAACAGATTACCGAAGGAGTTTTTGGGGAACGGCAGTTCGACCTTTTGCGGAAATTCACAAGTTGGGCCAAAATGGAGTTCTGATTTGAAGTGCTAGAGTTCAATCGAGATGCAATAATTGCACATTTCCACACAAGAGTTGTGACTGCTTCGACACGAGTAGGTTGCTTTACTCGATAGCTAACGGTTTTCGCCTTAAGAGCGGCAATCTTAGATTTATCAAAAACAATTCTCTTTGTCACGCATTCCACCCTTTTGAAATCACCATCTGCGGCGGGAGGCTGCAACGGCTGATCCTTTGGTTGGAATTGGGAGGCGGCGGCGTTGAGATCAGGAACTACTTTTTCGCCGCAGCCAAGCGCGAAGGCGGCCCAAGCCTTCAAGAACATGCACAGCGTGGCTTCGTCGACCAACTTGTGCGCGACGCGGACACGGCTACTGCCAAGCCGCCGCAGTCGAAAAAGAACTAGAGATGTGTAAGAATTGGGTGCAATCTGATCAAGAAAAGAAAGTTTGAAGAGTTTGAGGTGACAAGGAGTTGGAGAAGATGGTTTTATGGTATCTCGTTTAATGATCTTAACCTTAGTTTTCCCTACCATTTTCCTCATCGTATTGTTTTCCCAACAGAAAACTTCAGAGTTTGAATATGAAAAATCCACTTTGATATTGATCCTCTATATATATATATATATATATATATATATGAAGACTTCAAATGTATGCTTAATTGCAGGAAATCCAACTGGTTTTATTCGTTTGTAACCCGTTACGAGATTCGACTTATAGAAGAGAACAAAATGCTTACGACTAGATTATAAATTTATAAGCATAGAATTAAATATCTGAATGTTATATGGATAGAGTAGTTTTATGCGACTATAAATTTAATTCACATAATTGTAAAGCTCTAGCTATTTTGTATATAAAAAATTTAAGAATATTTCTCCTAGCTATTTTGTATATATGAGCCCATGTGCGAATCTGAAATGAAAATTTAAAGAATAAATTCAAATTTGTATGAGAGAAAATATTGTTAAAAACTTTTTAAATAGTATCCAAAAATAATTTTAAAACAGTGATCTAAACAGATTAATAGAGAATTTTTGTAAGATTTGCACGTGAGAAAAATATTGTTTACCATTTTGCTCTCGTTTGACATCTTATTTTAAACTTATTTTATAAAAACTTATCTATAATATGTTTTCTCTCACAAAAATTTAAATTTACTATTTAAATTATGAGTTTGAATTTATGTACAATCCAAATGGAGCTTAATTAGTTTCGATAATGTTTTTATTATGCAAGCAATGTGAAAATTGAATCTGTTTTTATTTTTATTTTTTTTTCTGTCCTCTTTATTCTAAAATAGCATTTATTTTAATCTTTCCTAGTGAATTTTTATAGTAGGATATCCTATTTAATATTACGGTTGTGAATTATTGTTTTAATTGTTAGATTAACTTTTCAATAATAAATCTAGTAGCAATTTTGTGTTTCGTTATATAAATTTTAATATTATCCTTTTTTTTCTTTTTTCTTTTTTTTTTTTTTTTTGAAGGGATTAACCTTAACTAATTAGGTTATCAAAAATCTAAAATGTCTATTTATTAAAATCAGTTTCTACCGAATAATAAATCTTAATGTAAAAGTGTTTGAAAGATTAACTTCCATCTTATTAAGATCATGCAGAGTTATAAAAGATTCCCTTGTTTGTCCCACCTTAAGATTTTATTTTGATATGTTTCCAAAAGATCTTATTTCATTCCGTTTTTCTTGGTTGTCGTTTAATTTGCAGGAAAATGAAAATCATAAATGTTCAGAGACAGCGCTAGTTTGTTTTTCCCTTTATTGGCTTTGGCCAAATGCATGGGTGGTTGGATGTTATGAATCAATCTTATAATAAATTCTAATTATGTCATCTTTTTTTTTTTCTTTTTCTTTTGTTGGATGTTATTTTATTTTATTTTATTGGGGGCCATTGAAATAGTTTGCACATCTATGCACTGAAAGAAAGGAACCGCCAGAATCTATTGCTCTAAAATATCGAATAAGGTCAACCCGGCGTAGCAATTTCATATTCTCTTCGTTTTTTGGCGTAATGCTAATAAATAGAACAATTTGGGACTTAATTAATGAGATAATTTAGGTTGTATATACAATATTATTATGTGTTGTTATAAACTTTACATAACAAATACTATCCAAACTATTGTAATTCTTTCGTCTTGATTCTTAATTAAATTTTATAATTATTAATTGATTCGTTCCTATCTAATAAAAACAAAAACTTGACTTGCGTATAAGAAAGACTATGTTGTTTACCAATTTTATAGTTTCGGCAATGTTCTATGATACAAGCAATACTTGAGGTGAAAATTGTATCTGTACTTTTTTTTTTTTTTTGCCTTTTTTGTCCTTTCTTCTTTGAAAGTGCATTTATTTTAATCTTTCCTAGTGAACCAAAAGTTCCAGCTTTCAAAGATAAAGTGTATGCGTTCTACCGAAAAGAGAGAGAGAGAGAGAGAGAAAGTTTATGGGGATTTGGCAATCATGATCATCAAAGGCATGAAATAGCCGTAATTTTTATTCACCAAATATATATATATAAATAAAAAATAGAAAAAAGCCCTAATTTGTCCTCCTCTGATTCTCTTCCTTATTTTATTCCGTTTGTCTCAGTTGTTGTTTTGCAGAAAAATGAAAATCATGAATGTCAGCTTTAAATGTCCACTTTATTCTAGTCTATAGGTAGTAGTTGGCCATTGCCTGAAACAGATCTTGTTTGTTTTTCCCTTTGTTCGCTTTTGGCCAAATGGGTGGTTGGGTGTTAAGAATCGACCTAATAATAAACTCTAATTATGACCATCCTTATCTAATTTCCTTTTTTCGGCTGAGAAAAAATGAGATCACTATTGTCATCTCGTTTTTTATTTTAGACTTGTCAATCATATCGTTCCATGCTCTGTAATCAGCTAGGTTTATATGTGTTTCATGACGTGCTAGGTCTAGTCTATTAAAGTTTTTTTATCGTGCTTATGTCAGTCCAAGATTAAAATCTTTAAGCTCGACACAGCCCATCGACCTAGACACATCTCATGTTCGTACCATGCATGCTCGTGCTTTTATCGTACTTAGCCTAATAGGATTATGGGATGGCCTAATAGACCATTACTTATTTTTCTATTGAAAAAAGATTTTGATACTTTTTGAGTAAAACATAATACGATAAAAAAAATAATTGCATACTTTACTATTAAAAAAGATTTTATGTTATCAAATATCATAAATTAAAATTTACATTTTTCTTTTCTTACAACATTTTTAATGAAAGGCAAAGACTAGACGAACTTTAGAAAAAATGAAATTATATATTATGTATGATCTACCTAATCTAAGAAGAAAGGGGCCTCCTTAAAACCTTAAAAAAAAAACCGGAAAAAGAAAAAAGAGTGCATGATCCATTATTAAACCTACACAACTCCCTTTAAAAATAAAATAAAAAATAAAAAATAAAAAAAGCATTAAACAAAGAAAGAACAATATTGTTACTCTAGTAACATCATAAAATGTCAATCAATAGCATTATTCATGTCATTGATTCCATCATTCACATTTATAAAGTCTTCAATCATGTCATCTTGAAATTAATGTAAATATGTTTTAAGTTAAATGAATTAATTGTATTGATAAGAATACGTCTTTTTTTTTTTTTTTTGTTATGGAGAATTAAAAGAGAAATTACAAAATATTAAAACAAAAAAATTGTATTCATCATGCTAACCATCTTACTTAGCGGGTCGTGTCGTGCTTGACTAGTGCTCGTGTCGTGCTCATGCTTAACCACGTGACATGTCGTGCCAAGTTCATGTGCTTAAAACTATGAACTCGTGCCTGGTATATAAGTTTTAATGTCGTAACATTGTGCTTGTGGGTCAGCCCAGCCCAATTGACATCTTTATTTTATTTCCACCAGTTATAAAAGAAATTCAGATCAAGAAAAAAACTAATAAAGTAAAAATGGTCTAATTCAATTCTATTTGAAGAAATAGTTCAATTTTATATAAATTATCACAAATGTTTGATATTAAGAGCACATTAACCAGATAATTATATTTGTTGTATTAGAAGTACCGAGTACCGAACCTATAACATCGTATGAGAGGGAGAAACAAACCGGAAGAATCTAACGTTCTAAAATATTAGATAAGGTCACCCCCGCATAACAATTTCATATTGTCTTCGTTTTTGTCTTAATGCTAAGAAATAGAAAATTTTGGGGTTAATGAGACGATTTATGTGAAAGTATATGCTGGCATTTACTTTTTTTCTTTAGAAATGCGAGCATATACTTCACACACACACACACACACACATATAATGCATAACATAAAGAAAATTTATATTCTAAATTCCTCATTAATTGTACAAATATTTATTACATTGATTAAATTTTTGGTCATGCATGACACAACCAAAAGCAACGGTAACAACAATTACAACTACCAAGTCCACGGAAGAGGCAATTTCTTGTAGTTTTGTCATCTTATTTTAAACTTTTTTTTTTTAATTTTTTTGTTACAATAATTGTGTTTGAACTTATAATCCAAACAAACACTTAAATTAGTATTACGTATATTACATCATTGGAGTCATTTAAGAAATATTATCATATTTTATACTCTAACATAATATTTTTTATTTAGTTTTAAATTTTGATTTTTAAGTATTTAAATAATTTAAAAATAATAATATATTAGTGATTAAATAAAAGGTCAATCCCGCTGCTTCTTTGTTTGCTTTGCTCGATCAAGTATTATTGTACTTTGCTTTGCGGGTGACAAGAATTTCATTTTGAATTTCAGACCTTTTCTCTATTCTCTTTTGTTTTATTAATTTCCCGTTTGCCGTTTAGTTTATTTATTCTTTTTTCGTCTTACACAATTGAGATCTTTACCATGATTTGCACTACTTTATGAAGCAAAGAAAGGGGGGGAAAATAGGGAGGAGAAAGAGAGAAACTATCATATATCCTTTATTTAAGATGATACTAAGTTGACCCAATGAAAAACAACATCAACCTATTAAAATCACAGCAACCAAAAAGAATTTTATTATAAACTCATAAGAGTAATGATACAGGAGCATATTTAAACTTGAGACACGATATATTTGACTGTGTCATATTAACTTTTATTTTGTACTAAACCAAAGAAGCAAATGAAAGAATGTTCTCCAATTTACTCTCAAACAAGACCATATTTTCTTTACTCAAGTTTAAGAGAACCTCCACTCCATCACCATCTCTGATGTCCATCAAAATGATGGAGTTCTCGTAGGTGTTAATTGGGAGGGTCACATACAGCGGCTTTCCCAAACCCAAATCAACCTCGTAGAATTGAAAGTTGCACCAACTTGTACCAAAAAAGAAGTGCGCATCGTCTCTTTCGATCAATTCAAGCCCTTCCATATGAAATGCTCGACAACGGCTTGCAACGCCTCTGGTCCTCGGAAACTCTTCGCTTTGTTTTCGCAGAAATCTGTCATTCCCTGCCTCAGTTTAGCCACCAAATCCTGCAGTAGTTGACATCCAAATGGCTCGGAATTGTTCTCGTATACCTCATTCTCTGCCTGCAAGGCGAAGTAAGCCGCTAGGTTACCGACCGAGTTCTCCGAAAACGGCGGCTCTACTCTTCTTCGCATGTTGACGCTTTGCGTCAAGAGAGAGTACCGCGGCTTCACCGGAGTAGGTTATTATCGATCATGAAGTTCCAATCACGCACCGCCAAATGAGGGCTGTGGCTACTTCAACCCGAGTAGGTTGTTTGACAATGTCGCTGGAGAATTTGGCCTTAAGAGCCGCAATCTTCCGACTTATCAAGCACGAATCTCTTCGATACGCCCTCCACCCTTTTCAGCTCCACCGCAGTGGGAGGAACAAAGGAGAAATTGTTTTTATTTTCCGCCGGACGGTAGTGGGACGCCGCGTCGAAATCGGGGACTGCGGTGCGAGCCCAGGTCTTCAAGAATACGCTCATTGTGGCTGCGTCGGCCAGCTTGTGCGACACGCACACGCCTATCGCCACTCCGCTGCAGTCGAAGAATGTCGCTTGAACGAGCAACCAAGGCCATGTGCCGCTTCGGGCGATTCGATCTCGGCGGGTAGGAACAGCTTTAGAAGTGCCTCATCTTTGTTTTCCTCCAGAAAGTTTGAGAGGAGGCCGTCGAATTTCGCCTGGACGAACTGAGCTCCGTCGTCGCCGCACTCGATCGCTGCGTTGTCCGTGACTCTCCCGGCGAGCGGGTAGAAAAGAGTTAAGGCTTCGGAGAGAGAACCAGAGACGTGTAAAGTGCAGGTGAAAGCATGTCAAGAAAAGAGAGATTGAATATTTTGAGGTTAGAGGGAGTTGGAGAAGATGGTTTTATGATCTCTTTTTTTATGATTTCAACCATAATTCCCCCGGCCATATCGCTCCTAGTACTAAATTTCTCACACTCTATCTATGGATCGTTTTTTTGTGACAAGGATTTGTAGAGAGATGATGGTTTTAAAGAGACTAGTTGCCTTGTTTGGATGAATACTAAGACTGTTTTAAACACTTAAAATTCAAATTTCTTCGAGAGAAAATATGATTGAAAAATATTTGAACGGTAGATTTAAAATTGAGATCTAAATAAAGACTAAATACTTATTAAATACCATATTACATTAATGAAAATGTCATATTAACTAAACACGTATCATAATATTATTAAATGGTTACAGAAAGATATTGAGAATAAGAGACATTTGAATCGAATGAGTTGAACTCATAGTTAAATATCCCTATATGAAGATTAATTGATTAGTTTATAGGTTGGGAGTTAGCTGGCACGAGACTGTTAATTTGGACAGAAGAAAATTTGTGTTGACTTTGCCAATTGCTATCTATGAATTTGGATGGATTTGATGGAGGTCCAAAACATCATTTTAAAAGACTATATATGTTCAATATTTCGTTGAGTCTGTTTTAGTTTTAACTATAGATGTTTTATTTTGATATTGATATTGGTTATATTCTTTATTTTTGAGTTATTAATATTCATGATTTAGAAATACATAAATGCTTACCATACTAATTTAGTGATCCTATTTTCAACCATACTAATTTAGTGATCCTATTTTATTTATGATTAAGAAAACATTGATAAATGTTAGTTAAATCATTTAACTAAACCAATTACAATCAGTTTGATCTTGTTTGATATGATCTCTTTGGTTTGCATTTTACTAAAAATAAGCGATTTGGCTTGGTTGAACATCCCTTATTTTATATATCACAGGCTTTAGTCCACGAAGTGCAACGAATTTGAAAATTGCGTCAACTTCAAGACTTTGCAACATTGTGATTGTCCATTTCGTCTTTGTATCATTGATGGTAAATAATAAATTTTTTTGAAAAAAATAACGGATATGCATACTTTTTAAATGTGCTAATATTATCTGGATAAATCTCAAGTAATAACATGCAGTATACATAATTTAGCTCGAGATTTTCCATCTGCATATTTGACAAGGCATATGCTGTCATGTTGCTTTGAGAAACACAACTAAAGTTTTTTTTTTTTTTTTTTGGGTGCTAAAGATGCACAACATAAGTAAATTGCTCTGTTTTCCCTCTTATTTTCATTTTTCCTATCTTCTTTTCTCAGAAGATACATTTTTCTTGCTTTCAATAACTTGAATCTACATATATTGTTTGTTACAACTTTCATGAAACGATGCTATCTTAGGGAGCCTTTTTTGTAACGTTTAAAAAGAGAGCGCATGTTAATGTTGGTCGCCCCAAACTTTTTTTTTTTTTTTAAATTAAAAAAATAAAAGCAACCGGCCTGCTACTCTGGCGCTTTGTCATGGTTCCTAATTAAAAAAACAACAGCACTAAAATTTTATAGATAATAAATCTATCCAAGGCTAAGTCTTCATCTTCAATATCACATAAAAATTAGTACTTGATGCTAAAAAAAGACATGTCTTTTATTCGCATTTCATGCAAGTAGACACAACGTTTGGGTATCCCAACAAAACATCCTCAACACAAACAAAACAAACCAAAATAAAAAAACAAAAAACAAAAAACCATTCAAAGAACAAAATTGTCAGTTGAGGGACGAGCAAACTCAAGAAGCTCAATGTCACGCTCAAAGAAGGCCATGTCTTCTTTGCTCAAGGTCACCCAAGCCTCAACTCCACCCCCTCTTGTGTCCATCAACGTTACAACATTGTTGTTTCCGGTCGCCGGTATGGTCACCCAAACCGGCTTTCCCCAGCCGAAATCATCCTCCTCATACAGTTGAAAGTTGTACTAACTGGTGAAGATCAGCACGTTTATGTCATCTCTTCTCATCAACTCCCCTGCCACTTTCAAATCCTAGCAGATCACTTCCATTGCGCCGTCTCCTCTCAATCTCTTTGCGCTATTTTCAACGTAGTTTCTAATTCCCTTCCTTAATTCCACCACCAGAGCCAGCATGTCTGGTTCAACCTCATTTGTCTCTGCGAGAAAGATCCCGACGAGGTTTCCCACCAGGTTGCCTGGAAAAGGCGGGTCAGCCCTTCGGCGAATGTTCATGGATTGTGTCAGCACAAACTTTTTTGAGTATCCCGAGTTTGATCACAATGCAGACATCACACATTTCCAAATGAGGCTGTCACAACTTCAACTTGTAGGCTGCTTAGCACTGTCAGAGGCAGTTTTGGCCTTGAGAGCCACAATCTTTCCTGTCAAACAGAAACCGCTTTGTCACACATTCAACCTTCTTCAACTCCATAGCAGGCACTTGGGAGGAGAGTTCAATCAGCGGAAAGTATGATGCTGCGTCGAGAACCGGAGCTACCATCTGAGCCGACCCTTTTGAGGTTGCAGCCCAACTCTTCATGAACATCCCCATTGTGGTTGCATCCTAATTTTAATCCTAATTTTGTATGGCAACCGTAACCCTGAATTGTTATCTTATCGCTAATAAATACAATTTTTTTAAACCATAATTGATACGATTAATTATCAAAATAACTAACAACATAAACAAACAAATAACTTACGTACACATAAATTAGTACAAAAATGGTTGGATTAAACATATAGCCCCACGTTATTGCGCGATGTCTTTCAATTTTTCATTAAAAAAAAAAAAAAAAAAAAACCAAAAATGGTACAAAAGAGCAGTAGTGCAAAATTTTTCTCCAAATATGTTTAACAAGAACTGAACATAAAATTGGTTCTAAAACTCTCTGTTAATAAAAAGCATGGAATTTATTAATTGGAGACTCCCCAGATCAAAGTCGTGTTTGTAGAGTTCTGATTCCCGCCCGCCCTTCAGTGGACAAATAAATAAATAAATAAATAAATAAAGAGACAGACAGACAGAATCAGTTCAGAACACTAGCATTACAAGAGGCAAATGCCAGGAGCTCTTGATCACGCTCAAACGCCAACATTTCTTGTTCCTCGAGAGTCACAAACACTTGAATTCCACCACCATTTTCATCTTGATCCATCAAAATAAAAACGTTCTTGTCCACACTACCAGCACTAGACACCCTCACCGGCTTTCCCCACCCGAAATCCTATTCGAAAACCGGAAATCTACACCAGCTTGAGAACCTCAACACTTCCTGATCACTCCTACGCAACAATCCCCTCTGCTCTTTCAAAATCTCCCCCACGGCCAAGAACCAGTCTTCTCCTCCAAACTCCTCCGCAAAATTAGTACATAATTTGTTCAACCCTTTCCTCATTCGACACACCAGTGCACCTAAAAACTGTTCCATTCCAGAACTCTCCTCCGGTGTCGACACCGGAAAGAACCACGACAAGCTTCCGACAGCGGTCTCCGGCAACGTCGGAGCCATCCTAGGACGCATGTTGACTTGTTGAACCAGAAGATGCCTTGTTGTAGGAGTATTACTAGTCTCCGACGCCGAGTTTGAGGAGTTTATAACGGACTTACACAAAAGAGCCGTCACAGCTTCAACCCTTGTCGGGTTGTCCTGTACTTGTCCGGAGATTAAGGCCTTAAGAACATCGATCTTTTCGGCTTCGAAAACGAATCTTCTAGAAGCGTAACACCCTGTCTTGTGAACAGCTTCAGGTAACGGCAGGTCACCGCGCCGGAACAAATCGGACGCCACGTGTAGAACAGGAAACGACACTTCTTCGGCTGCGTTTCGAGCGATTGAAGCCCAGCAATTCACGAAGGAAACGACCGTCGCCGCGTCGGAGAGCTTGTGCGACATACAGACTCCAATAGCCAATCTACCGCAGTCGAAGCGATTGACCTGGACGGCCAATTCTGCCATGTGTGTAGCTCCACTGCAGATTGTCCGGAAACAGGAGGTGGAGAAGCTCTGTATTTGGGCTGTGGAGGAGAGAGGAGAGCTTGAGTTTGACCTTGGCGTGGAGAAAGTCAACGCCGTCGTCGTTGCAAAGTATGGACTATCTGTCTCTGATCCTTCCGGCAAAAGGGTAGTACTTGGAGAGAGTTTTTGAGGAGAGAGAAAGCTGTGGTGGTGCTGGTGGTGGTGTGAGGGACATGGCGATAGAAGAGAAGGATAGGGATGAACATGGGAGAAGAGATTCGGTCGAACCATGAGAGACTGTAAATCCTGTTTTGTGGTGGGGTTGGAGAAGAGGGTTTTACTGTTTCTCTTGCAAGAATTTCAATAATATCCATTGGATCAGTAATTGAGAGTTAGGAAATATTCATGGACCTTTGCTCTGTCAGAGAACCTGAAACCAGAAATAAATTTATCGTTTGGACAAGGATACATCCCTTGCTTGTTGAATATTCAAATGTTGTCGTTTTCAAACTGGACAAACGACAATCGAACTAAACGACATGTCCTTTTATGACAAAATGACTTCTCGCTAAAATGTGAAGGCATTAAAAAATATTCGTGGCCGTTGAGAATTGACTATGTCCATGCCAGGGAATCTAAACCAGAAATTTATAATATCTTTTTTTTTTTTTTTTTTTTTTTTTGTGGTAGAATGTATTATGATGTCGTTAAGTCAAAGACATGCCATTTTCTTGTTGAAAATACGAACGTAAAGTCGTTTCACAACTGAGCAAACGACAGTGGAACTTACGACAAGTCGTGAAAGCCAAAAACGACGTCTCAATGAAACGTGAAGGCATGTCGCTGTCCGTTATAAAACAAAATGAAAAAAAGGGAAAGAGGGAAAGAAACTTGTCATTTTCAACTATTAACGAGTGTCCAGGGTAAGTCTGCGATATAACCCATTTTATATACCCTATCGGTAGAGTCCATTTTTAAACTATTAAAATGTAATCAAATGCTAACATGTTACTCGTATATGATAGTTATAATACACTTTATCTCATACTAGTATAAACTAAAAAATTTAAAAACAATATATAAAAAAATAAATTAAAAAAAAAACACTACTTATTCCCTCCCCTGCCGCCAGCAATGTTCCTTGGCCGATGACTCCCCATGTCTATAAGCCAATCCCTCACAATGCCGACAACCCCCCACCCCACACACAAATGCCAATGAGCCCTCCTCCCCCTCCCCCCATCGGCAAGATCTGGGCCCTCCCTCCCTCCCTTTGCAGTCGTCCGCCTTAATCTGGGTTCGCTCCCCTCCCCTCGGCCGACAAACCCAGCCCTCCACCCTGGATTTGGACCAGATCCCCTCCCTTGTGCAACGAACTCAGGCAACCCCTCCCTTCAATCTAGGTTTGAGAAAGAGAGAGAGCCAAAGATCAAGCGCAATCTGGGTTCCCCCACCCCTACCGAAGAACCCATCCTTCTTCGATCTGGGTTTGAGAGTCCCTTTCCCCCTGCCTACCCCCGCCAGCAAACCCCATTATTTTTTTTATAGTAATTATAATTAAATTATTAAAATACATTCTCAAATTAGATCACTTGCAATACACATGACTGATTCCATTAGAAATTTAACGGAATTAGAAGAAAATGACCAAATTGTCACCTTTTTAGAGAGTTTAAGGTCAACTCAATTAAAAAAACTCATAAACCAAAATGTCACCTCTTTAAGAGTTCATAGACTATTTGAACTATTTACAATTAAAATATAGAGATCTTAAAGAACAATATTTATTGTAATTTTGATTCAATAAATGAAATAATGCTAAAAAAGAGAAGTATAAAATAAAATGATGACAAAAAGACTATTCAAATGTCAAATTTTAATTAGATGGATATATCAAGTAGGTAGCACACCCAGCTTATTGAATAATTTATTTAGATTCTATTTAAATGAAAAAAAAATATTTAAGAAAATTATATCAACAGGTTAAGAACAAGTTAGCTCTCTAAATTCAATGCTCATTAATTGTCATAAATTTTTTGACCAACTACTCAAGTCATAATAATCGGTTTATCAAAATCTAATGGTTAGGATGGTGATATCCATGGATGGGTGAATTTTTTTTCTTTTTTGAAAATGAAAATTTCATTCAATTCAAAATATAAATTACAAACATATACAACTGATCCCGCATTACAGATAAAAATATTGAATGAAAATCGGTACCATCAATACATTCTAATGATGCACAAAATGAAAGACACATATCTGAGGTCTAAAAACGGAATAGTACCTCGACATACGACCATCGACCACATATAAGGCTCTTTTCAATAATTCTTTTATAATCAATAGAAACTCTAGATCAATTGAAAGGCTATCAACTGTTGCACAAAGGCCACCTAAATCCATTTAAATTCATATCTAACAAAATTAAAACACTGCATATACTCATATCTGGTCTGTAACAAACCAATTTAGTAGGTGGAAAAACCATCATCGCTATTACAAATCATAACATAAAAGAAAATACTAAAGCATTAAACCTAAAAGACAAAGACAAAGACACCAATATTAAAATTAAAATCTTACAAAAAACTAAGAAAATCTCACCACTATAAATATAATTATCGGCAACAACTACGTCACTACACTCGTCAAGACCAAGCTAAACAAAGTCATTAAGAATAAACTTATCGTTGAAAGAACAAGCACCCAACAAACCTTCATCTTCTACATGCTATATCCATCGCAAAACGACTTTGAATAGCCACGACATAACCCAGATCTATCTTATGGTGATGAGATCTCCTCCACACGGGCCAGGAATTTGGAGGCCAGCCCGAAGGGATCGCCGAACTCCTGCCCCAAAAAGGGAGAGGAAAGACTACAAAACCCTAAGCCATAGAGAAAAGTTTAGAGAGAGAAATAGAAAGATGGAGGGGTAAATATAATAACTTAATGAATCAACACCCTGT
The DNA here is from genome assembly GCA_025413025.1 of Ficus hispida. Taxonomy (NCBI): domain Eukaryota; kingdom Viridiplantae; phylum Streptophyta; class Magnoliopsida; order Rosales; family Moraceae; genus Ficus; species Ficus hispida. The sequence goes on along the minus strand of CM046371.1, from coordinate 1,829,435 downwards.
ATATGTTGTACTCTTTTCCTTCATTTCCCCGTTTCTATAAACAATGGTAAAGCTTTGAACAAGCAAAACAGAGGCCTCAAATCCTCTTCTTTTTTTTTTTTTAAGTATAAGATTTATCATACTTTTGGATGCACAAGATAAACCTTAGAATCATAATTTAATTTTTGTCTTCTTCTCTGAACTTCACTATTCACATAGTTTTGTAATTTAAATTTTAAAAATATATAACTTTGTATAGATAAGCTGATTTTTTTTTTATAAATTGCATAGAATTTCGAGATGAATAAACAAGCTCTATATTGATTTTTTTTTTTCTGAATACATTTCAAGTTTTTATACTTTTTAACTTAAACAATTCAAACACCCCGATAAATACACAAACAATCTAAACCTAAATTTTACAATCCAAACCTTAACACCAAACGCATGCTTATTGTTTACATAAATGTCTAAATTAGAGATCATGATTTAAAAAATATCCTTTTTTATTTACATAACTGTCTAAATTAATATTTATAAAGATCACTTCCATTCAGTCAATATTCATGTAACAATATAGAGAAGAAGAACGTGGACTGCAAACTATAAATAATATTCATTATGTTGAAACAAAAAAACATATTATTTAGAATTAGATGATGAAGCACATTTTTCACATGTTAACATTTGGCACATTGTTTGTTTAGCTTTGTTCTTTTGTTTCTGTTTGTTTTTTGCTCGTGGGAGTCGCGTGCCTCTCTGCTCTTGTTGGTATGTTTGTGTTATTCGTGGACTGCAAAATAAAATAATAAATATTCGTGGACTGCAAAAGTGAGAGAAAAAAATAAATAATCATGTTTAATTAAATATATATATATATATATATATATATATATGATTGTTCTTGCACACCCGGAACACAAAACACAAAAAGTAAAGGAAGCAGAAACAAATACCACCAAAAAAGATTATAAATGGGGTTATAAAATGTATTCAAAATTCAAAAAAAAAAAAAAAAGGAAAAACTAATATGGATTTATTAAAGTTAATTTATATTTATCAGTAAAAATATTCATCATTAAAGTAAAAAAAAAATAAAGAAGGAAAATAAAAAAATCTATACAAAAATGAAATGATGTCAATTATATTAAAAAGAGAAAATATGTTCTACAAAATTTATTTCTTAAAAATAGAAAGATTGGTTCCTGTTCTAGGATTGGGCGGTGTCCGTCCACTAATGTAAAGATTGGGCGTGGGAGGGGTGAATTTGACGAAAGAAACTTTTCGGGCGATCATCTTCTGAGCTCTGATCTACGACCACCCTCACACTGCTATCGATCCGGCGGACAGATGCCAGTTCTGCTGATGGTAATGCGAATCTCTTTATGCTTTATGCTACCCAATCTCTTGCAAGTGGTCTATGGCAAAGGGTCATTTGTCCAATAATCAGTCGGAATCAGTCCACGAATGAGTTCTAGATCGGCAAGACTCGAGTCGGGTCGAAGAGCAATGGTAAAGTACTAGGTATTCCATCGCAGCCACTGCTTAACCCAATTATGGATTAACGTGCGTTCTAGAATTTCCCGTTCTCCATCGAAGACCATCTCCTCAGGAAATAGCCGAATCTCCTTCGGTTTCAATTCCTTATGGAGCCTTTCGATTATGAGTCCCTTTAGGTAGGGATTGATGGGTCACCCCCGACCAACCCACCACTCTAAAGGTAACCGAGAGGTACCTGGTGGCTTCATCGAAGCAACCCAGTTGGCCGCCAAGACAAACCCTGCATAAGGGGTATTGTCTCGACCCAGGGAATGTACGTCCTTATCAGATGGGGCAGTAATGCCTTCAACTGAAGAGCGTACACCTGAACTGATATGAAATCGGTCGTCTTGGTTATACTTTCAAAGAGTGATGCAGATGGTCTTGCGGCCACCTTTATCAACTTAGAGAGAGTGAACCAAGATAGATACAATTTCACAATCCGATCAGACCTTTCAACATCATTGCCAATTTTAAATCATTCAGATATAATCAAACAGCTGAGATGTTGCTTGTATACGGTAATTGTCATACACTTTACCTTATAGTAGTATTTGATTAAGAAATTAAAAAATAAAAAAAAAAGAAAATTTAAAGATTTCCATCACTGGGGTCGAGACGAGGGGGCTCAAGCACCGAAGGGTGGGGAGTCAGGGGGGCGTCCGGGGTGGGGAGTTGGTCGGTGTTGAGGGTGTGGGAGCTCGAGCTCGAGGGTAGAGGGTTCTGGTTGGCGTCAAGGGTGGGGAGGAAGGGGAGGGGGGCTAGAGTGTGGGGGATGGGGCGTCTGCTCAGTGTCGGGGTGGGGGGCTCTCGAGAACGGGGAAAATGGGGTATGGTCGATGTCGGGGTTAAGGGATGGGGGGGCTTTAACGCGGGGGTGGGGTTTGATCGGCGTCGGGGGTAGGGGGCTCGAGTGCGAGGGAAGGGTGGTCTTGTCCGTGTCGGGGTAAGGGGCCCACTGGTGTCTGGGGGGCTTCTAGCCTCATAGGTGTCGACGGGAGGAGGATCTGATCGGTAGGGAAATCGCTAGAGTCAGGGAAGGGAAGGGGTGTTTTTTTTTTAATTTTTATTTATTAATCTATACTTATATGAGGTAAGATATATAATAATTATGATACAAAAGCAAAATCTTAACTGTTCGATTATATTTTATCGATTTGAAAATGAGTTTTATCGATAAAGTATATATAAGGGGTTTTACTGTAATTTACCCTTTTTATAAAAATAAATTATTTTTTGAGTTTTAAACTTAGAAACTTTGGCTTAAATTCCTTACCTCCCACTCGTCAAGTTAAGTTAGTCCCAATGGAGTTCTTAGTTCACCAAATAGTCGTTCTTAAAAAAAAAAAAAAAAACAAAACAAACAAACAAACAAAACAAAAAAGCAAACCATGTAAAGTGAAGTACAAAAATTCAAAATAAAATAAAATAAAATTCAATTCCAAATGAGATTCCCTAAGGTCGCAATCTTCTAGAAAAGCAAGTTCTTTTCCACACGGGCCTTTTCCCTTTCTTTATTTCGAATAGACTTTTTAGACCCATAGCAAAATCTAGACTTTTTTTTTTTTTTGAAATCTAGCTATTGGTGTTGAAACATAACAAAATATTCAGATATTTTAAGAATGAAAAAATCATAACTTAAAATAACATAATTACCCTCATAGTTCACAATTTTTATAAATTTTAATTACAGCAAAAAATTTCATACAAAAGGGGAACACATAATGATAATGATAGCCATTAAATCTTGATAATTATTCCTAATCTTTCGATAGATAACTACTACAAAATACCGTTTTTATTCCTTAATATCTCCATGCCCTAATCTACAATGTTATTGTTATATCACTGTAAACAAACGTTATCATTATGGGGGGACAAAAAAAAAAAACTAGCAATGTTTATCATTCTAATTTCTAATTTCTAATCTCTAATCTTAATGTTTATATTTAAAAAAAAGTTGTTTTCTTAATTCCATAAAACTTCACATTTGTTAAGGAAGTTCATTAAAAAGGCCATTTACCCACTTATCCTTAAAAGTTTCGTCAAAGGATACATTATTTTTCCAACATACATATATATATATATATATATATGTGTGTGTGTGTGTGTGTGTGGGTGTGTGTTTTGTTTTTTCTTGTTCTTTTTTTCTTTAATTTGAGTGGCCCACAGACCAGGCACTTGCTTCGTGCCTTCCTTAGTGGAACACGTTTACCTGTGTATGACACTAACAGGAATTCTAAAAATTCCAATTTCTAGAAGCTTGTAGAAAAACACGTTAACTGAAATTATAGTTACTAAACCCACCAAATAGTTGTTTGTCACACCAAAATTATAGGGACTTCCTGGATAATGTCCAAAAGTCTGCCAATCCGAGGTTCACAAAACTACTATATATTACGTCTTCACCAATTCAGTATTTTGCAAACAATTCATTTAAAATTCAAAGCCAAAAAACAGATTAGAGACGAGCAAAGAAGATTTTCCATTCAAAATGGTCAAGATTGAGATATTTTCCGAAGAGATCATCAAACCGTCTTCTTCCGACAACCTCAAACTTTACAAACTCTCTCTCCTAGATCAGCTAGCTCCTTTTTTTTATGTCCCTGTTGTTCTTTTCTACTCAGCTCCTGATGATCAGATCGACATCCTTAAGAAGCTAAAGAAGTCTCTGTCCGAAACTCTAGCCAAGTTCTACCCTTTGGCTGGAAGGATCCGCGACGATTCGTACGTGGAAGTTTTCGAGAATGATGGTGTTCTCTTCGTCGAAGCTCGAGTGAATGTTCAGCTCTCGGAGATACTTGAAACCCCGGAAATAGGCTTGGTGCAAAAGCTCCTTCCTCTTGATTCCTATGGAAGGAATACAGGGGGGAATAAGGGAGTCAGGGCTATGGCGGTTCAGTTGAATGTGTTCGAGTGCGGTGGCATTGCTATTGGCATTTGCATTTCGCACAAGATTGCTGATGGGACCACACTTTCCTCTTTCCTCAAAGCCTGGGCTGAGATTACTACGTCTTTCAGTGGTGGTGATCGTATTGATGATCACGACGGTGTGAAGGATATCACCGATCCCTTTTTGGACTCTGCTTCGGTTTTCCCTCCAAGGGAGATTCATGTTCAGAGCCCACGTAATATGATAACGAGAGGGAAGATTGTGACAAGGAGATTTGTGTTCGATAAGTCTAGTTTGGAAAAACTCAAAGTCAAAGCGGCTAAGGATGATTGTAGCCCTACTAGAGTGGAAGCTGTGACTGCTCTTATATGCAGAGCTGCTATGAATTCATCGAAGGGAAGATCAGCAGAGAAGGGTTCTAGACCTAGTCCATCCATGGTGATATCACACGTGGTGAATTTGAGGTCAAGAATGGATCCACCATTGCCCGAGAATTCTTTGGGCAACATTTGGAGGTGTGCAGAGACACAAATTGTTGAAGAAGAGAGCAAGAAGCTAGAGATGCATGATTTGGTGGTTCAGATGAGGAAAGCGATAAGGAAAATGGACAAAGACTATGTGGAGAGGCTCCGGAGTGAAGACGGGTTTGTGCAAGCTTTCAAGTCTCTTAAGGAGGCATGTGTATTAGTGTCTGAAGGAGTGGTTCCCTTCTACAAGTTCAGCAGTTGGGTTAGGTTCCCAATCTATGAAACCGATTTTGGATGGGGAAAACCCATCTGGGCATGCATTACTAGTGTGCCTATTAAGGATGTTGTGATATTGATGAGCAATAGATTTGGTGATGGGATTGAGGCGTGGGTTAACTTGGAGATAGATGACATGACTCGGTTCGAGCGTGATGAGGAGCTTATAGAGTTTGCTTCTCAGGCAAGCTGCTAATTAGAAGTATATTGCAACCTGGTTTACGTTGTGCTGGATCTTCTTTCACTAGGGGCTGGTTCTTGTCATTTATTACCAATGTAAATACGTTTGTCTTTATATATATGTGTATGCGTGCGCGTGGGCTTGTGTATTTCTTATATTTCGAGAGATTTTGTGAACATGACCTGTTTGAAATTCAGAGCTGGAGATTCGACTCCTGTTTGCATAAATTTAAACTTTTACGAGAGAAAACACTACAAAAAAGTTAGTATGAATCATCTTTTCACGATATGTAAGGGTGAAGGAATAAGAGATAAGGAATCTAGAGCTGCTAAACTTCTTCAGTGGTTCATGACACTGTTTGGAGCAAAATTACCAAATGTTGGTTGTGCCAAAGCACAGGCATTGCCCAATATTTCTGCGCGGAACACCAAACAAATGAGTCAAAGCCATTCAGTACAAAGAGAATTTCAAACATATTCATTCAGATTTCGCGTTTTCAAACAAGCAACAGCAAGAAAGATCATCTTTGCTTGTCACAACAGACGAAAAAGAAGCGCTCCACAACAATCAATCTGGCTTAAATCCAATGACTCATTAGTTTATGTATAAACAAGACTTCACACAAACAAGAAAGAACCTCCTAAATAGCTCAATCAATAGGTAATATACTATATTACACACATAAATTTTAGTAGTTCATCAAGTATTTGAAACTGATTAAAACCATCTCCAAGTACGTAATTGCTTCTGATATGTGATTTCGTCATGTTAATCATCATCTTAAGCACTATCTATAGATATATATCCATTCCAGGAAATCTTCTAACTCTTATTTGTGGTGTAACCCCTATGATATCTGCACGAATTCAAAAATCAGACTTCATAGTTGTACAGAAATGTTCTCGTGCATTACGGCGAACGCAACATACAGAAGCATGAACAGCAAATCATGGCAGCAATCGACGAACATCTGACCTCTCAAAAAGATTAACGAATCGAGACTCTTAACTACGATGAGTATGACCTAACTTGAGAGTGTTTGTGCTGGTTTTGAGGTAGGACCCAGAATTGCTTCGCCAGTAGCTTTTGATGCAGCAATCTCTTCCAAACGCTTCCATGCAGTTTCATGTTTCCTTCTTGTCTCCTCCAGTTTTGACTGATCCTCCTGAAATTTCTGCAAACACTCCTCAAATAGTTCGGGATCAACTGCAAAGAAAATCTTGCGTACATTAAGTGTCAGGCTTTGGACCACTTGGTTCCAGTGAGTATGACCATTCTCCAAGGCAGGGAAGATGATGGGCAGTATCACTCTACGGTTTTGTCCAATTAAGTTCTCGATGTGCTCATTGTTCCACAAGCACAAAGCCCTCTCCGCCACCTGTAAGAGCAAGAAACCGAAAGCTAAAATTTTCAGGTTCATAGTAGAAATAGCATGTCTAAGAATCAGAAGGCAAAGTAGAATTCAATAAGTATTTAACATATGAAATTCCTAATAAGATTAAGTTCCCCTAATTTTAACACATTTTAGTTAGATACATTTTGCATATTTACAAAGGAAAATTTTAATGCATGTAAGTAGATTTCTTGAAATCAAATCCTCGAGCCATATAATGATAATGAATAATGATTTTTACTCTTTAAAGGTTTGTATTATATTAGGAATACAATATAAATTGAATGGGAAAAGAAATTAAAGGAAGACCACAATTTACATCTCGCAACCTGAAAGTGAGAACTGCTCAAGCAACGAGCAATCTGGCGAAAAAGTGGTACCATACACCTTTGGAATTCTGCTGGCTGAGTTGCTTCTAGAATTTCCTCCAGTTTATGTAGGAAAATAACGTTCTTTGAACTATTAGTGATCGGCCAATACTTTAACAGACCTCTTATGACGGTATCTGCAAGCTTGCAGTCTTTCTCCACGAACTGCGTAATGCAATATGACAACTGCTGTTGATACATCAGTAAGCATTTCGGTTTATGAAGGGGGATCAGAGCCCGCACGAGGAATAGTTTGTGTTCCTCCTTAAGTGGCATGGCAAAACCATTGATTATACTTCCCAAAACCTCTAAAAGCTCAGCAATCCCATTATGCTTCTCTGTCTCGAAAATAAAACGGAAGAATATATTGTTGATTGCCTTCCTTATAAACGGCCGATGCACCATGAACTTTCCATATATGCGATGCAAAATCGTTTTCAGATACTCCCTTTCCCTAGGATCCTCGGAATCAAAAAGATCCAACAACTTGAGAACAAAGGAGTGGTCAACGTACCTCTTGGCCAACTTTGCATCGGTTTCGGGAGATGCAATAAACCTTAAAAAGAATTCATACACAATCTGCAAGTGCGGCCAAGCAAGATCCATCAAACTCTCTTCCTCTTCGACATCATAGGCTTCTACAGACTTAGTCTCACGGGGTTGTGAAGACGTTATGCGAAACAAATTCACGGACACCATCTTTATAGCCTCTTGCATGACAGTTTCACTGAACTTCCCATTTGCAGAAGTAACATAGTCCACCAGCTCAAGCAATGTCTGTCGTTTAATTTCTTTTTCCTTCAGATGCTGAGTCGGGTCAGTGAAGTCAAAGACAACACAACACAAATTGAGCTTTTTGATCAACAAATTCTGCTTCTCAGTGCTTGGTACATCCCTAAATGCTGGCAAGGCTTCATAAGAAGCAGACACTAAGTTGCCATTTGGCTTTGTATTTGCAACTTGGGCAAGCTCACTTCCACGACTATATCCTAAATCCGAAACCAAATCAAGGCTCGGAAGAGATACGGAATTAGAGTATATCGGCCTGGTACTTGCTAGATCACTGCTCCTTGAACTGAAGGAAGCGTCTGAAGGAGCAGATGAACCTCCAAAGTCGGGTTTTTCACCCGACTTAGACGGCTTCCGTGGAAGCTTACCGAGTATCTGCTTGATCATGACTTCAACAAATCCAATTCAAAACACCAAATTTGAAGAAACCCAGATACAAATGAAGACTCCTATAAAGCAGAAATCGACTCACCAAAGTGACAAGAACCCCAATCTTCACAAAATCCCATCTCAAACCAATGAACAAATAGCCATCTTGTTATAAATTTGATGAAGAAACCCATTCCCACATGAAGACTAAACAAAACCCAGAAAGTAAAACACCGTGACAGAAACTCTTAATCTCATGTGTCATTCTCCTTCTCTACAATAAAACACCGGACTTTTTCTGAGTAACCCAGTTTCTGAAACTAAAAATATGACGCTTCTAAATTATTTATAAAAAAAAAAAAAAAAAACTAAAAACTAAAAACTAAAAACTAAATTAACAACCTTTCCTAGTTGTATCATCTTCCTAGAAGTACCTGGTTAAGGAGTATAATCATAATGATCATAAAAACTCAGCATATAGCTCAGGTAAATCCGGGTGTGATCTAAAACACCAAGATCCAATTTGCTAATCAAAAACAGTGCAAAAAATGAAGAGAAAAAAAGTGAAGAAACGGAACAAGACACTGACCAAAAACAGAAAAGGAGGGAAGAAGAAGAAAAATCCCAGATTAAAGAAAAGGACAAAATGCTTGATACTTGCCAAGGTAAAGAGTTGAAGAAGTAGAACATGAAAAGGGCAAAAGAAAGATATTTTGTTTGGCTCTTTTTTTTTTTTTTTTTTTTTTTTGGGAGTCACAGGTGAAGCTGGCCAAAACAGCCCTCCTAAGAACAGAACATTCAGCCACAGTTCGTAATTCACAAAAAATAAATAATATTGTTGGCATGGAAGCAAATATAAAAAGGAAATATTTAATTATTAAAAAAATACAAGACAAAAAAAACAAAAGTTGACAAAAGAAAGAGAAAGGTTCTTTCTTTCTCTCTCTCTCTCTACAATCTTGCTAAGTTCAAGTTGGAGAGTGGAGAACCATTCCTTGCAAATAAAAAAAATTAAAAAAAAAAACAGAAAAAGAAAAGGGTCAGAGAATGGAATTATGCAAATTGTTTTATTTTTACTATTTTTTTATTTTTAATGTTTTAATGGATCTTAATTTGGAGTGGTAACTAGTAACTCACCTTTTTCCCCAACGTTTAAGGGATTTACAATACAGGACCACCACGTTTGCCCCTGCTATCAAAACCGCCAACCCATTGCCAACTCATGGGAATGGAATCACAGCCACCTTTTTTCCTTTCTTTGTACTTTTTAATTTTTAATCTTTAATTTTTTTGCTTCTTCTTCAGTGTTCATTTTAATTACAAGTTTTTTAGTTTTCCAAATAAAAGTTAAAAGGTTGGTACTTGGATAAACAAAGAAGGAAAAGTACATAATTGGGTCATTTCCTTTAACTTGAATTTATCTTTTTTCGAGATTTTGCATTTGGAATCTCAAGAAGTATATTAACGAACTTCAAGTTATATTAGCTTTTTCTGTCTCTCTTTAGGAGGGAAAAACGATATATATATATATATATATATATATGTTTTTTTAATTCAAGAGAGTGATTTAAATTTTATATTTTTTAGTTGAATCAGATATAATATTATTATTAAATTATATCAAAAAAGAGTGATATTTATCAATTGCTAACAGGGATCAAATATTCACTAAAAAACATGATCAAATAATCTAGTTCCAAACCAAGATTGTCATTTTTCATGGACAACATTGAAGCCATGAAAATCTAAGCAAATAATTCGTTTTAACTCTCCAAACTCGTTTATATATATATATATATATATATTGGCAAATCTGAGGTGTCTGAGATTTGCTTAAAATCGATTTCAAATAAGAAGTTTTAGCTCATAGTTGAGCATACAATGAGAATTTAGACAATCGCGTTGCAGTAAAGATGAAGTACCTTTCATTTTGTCCCAAAAAGATTCTATAACTTACCAAGAAAGACAAGGAGGAAAAAATTTTCTACAAGAAACTTTCAAAAAAAAAAAAAAACCGTATTAGTATAATAGTCCATTTTGTTATTTTTGTTTGATGTCATTTTAACTAGATCTAGTACTTAAAAACATCTAAAGCCTATCCTATCGTAGAGTCAAATTATATATATATATATATATATGTTTTGCTCTAGGAGGTCTAAAAATGCTTTCCGTTGTGGAGGGAAATCTTTGAAGATGTCAATAGGATCATAGAAATGAGCTTTGAAGGAAAAAAGATCAACAAATAATGTGCTTTTCCGGGACATTTTTATTTTTTATTTTTTTTATTTATTTTATTTTATTTTATTTTTTTTTTTTTGAGTTATTAGCTAGGTATTTCTCCTCACGTGATTTGATCTGAAATGTTTCTTTAACAAGTGAGAAAATAAATGAATGCAGTAACAGTGAAACCCCCCTGGAACCATTTAACCAATTACCAGCATCACCAATTCAATCTCAATCAAAAAAAGGAAAATAAAAAAAATGGAAGCCCTTGCAACTGTCGCCTGGCGCCTCTTGCTGTCGCTAAACCAAGGATGTACTCGGAGGAGTTTTGTAAGGAACTAGAACTGCTTCGTTGCTCGTGGCTTTCCTTGCAGCAAGCTCTTCTAGAAGTTTCCATGTGGCCTCGCGTCTTGCTTTAATCTCATCTTCCTTCGACTCGTCTTCCTCAAACTTGAGTACACATTCTTTGAACAGCTCAGGATCAAGATCATGGAAAATCTTACGGACGTTTAAGGTCAAGCTATGAACAGCTTGGTTCCAGTGATTCCTAGCATTTTTCTCCAAAGCGGGAAATATTATGGGCAGTATAACATGACTGTTTTGTTTGATCAAGTTTTGAATATGATCATTGTTCCACAAAAACAAAGCTCTCTCTGCCACCTGAAAGAAAGGAACAAGTTGCCTTAAGTGAGAACCAGGAATGAAAAGTCGAAATAGAGGAAGATCCTTTAAATTGAAATGACCAACATTGCAACCTTAATTATCAATTAGACAGGACTTCCATCTATTTCTACAAACGGGGTTCCGTAACAAATGTGCGAGTCTATTAAAACACAAACGAGCGAAAAGAAATAAAGATTTTGGCATTGGTTCAGACATCAGACTGCTACATCTGTTGGTCCGGTATGTTTGGAGAGGGAAACGGGGAAGGAAGAAGAGGTCATTTCTTTTATGATATTGGGCATGAAATCCCTCGAATAATCTGTATAATTTAGGAGAGATCAAAATGGGGGGGGTCCGTCCTCTAATTCCCTTCCTCCTCTCTCCTACCAAAGAAGGATGAATGTCAAAATCCTTCCACTAATCCTACCACTTTTATCTCCTATGGTCCTACCAAACACACTCTAAATTCTAATTGGAAAATATCTCAAGAAGTTTCTCAAAAGATTTTATCAAAGTTCACTGTATCCAGCCATTAGCATCCACTGTGATGAGAATTTAGTCAGAATTTGAAGAAATTTACAGATTTTATTAACAAAAGTTTCCATCACAATTTACAGCTTTTACTCCATTTCCTCAACTTGGCTTTTTGTCTTTGTATATGCACTAATTGGCCAACAGGCAAAATCAAAGCAAAAATGAAAAGAAAAGAAAAGAAAAATAAACAAATAAATAAAAAACCGTAACGTACAAGAAACTAGTGCCTTCATGATACATAACACGAATTTTGGTAAAACCATTTTTAGGCAGTCAGCACATAATTTAACATTGAGGATTCTCATTCCATTGTCAGAGAATGAATTCACTCTATGCATAATCATATGAAACAGCTCCCCGAGCAAAAAAAATATGAAACAACTAAAAATCAAAGAAAACATAAAACAATTGAAAAAACATATAATTACCTGAAAGTGAGAACTGTTCAAGCAACGAGCAATCTGGCGAAACAAGGGCACCATACAGCGCTGGAATTCAGGCAGCTGAGTTGCTTCTAAAACTTCCTCCAACTCGCCTAAGAACATGGCTTCCTTGTTACTATTGGTGATTGGCCAGTACTTCAATAAACCCCTTATGACCGTATCAGCAAGCTTGCAATCTTTTTCCACAAATTGCGTGATGCAGTAAGATAATTGTTGATGGTACATCATCAAGCTTTTTGGTTTGTGCAGCGGGATAAGCGCCCGGACAAGAAACAACTTATGCTCTTCTTTCAGTGGCAGAGCAAAACCATTTATAATACTGCCCAAAATTTCTAGCAGTTCAGCAATACCATTATGCTTCTCAGTCTCGAAGATGAATTGATAAAAAATGTTGTTGATAGCTTTCCTGACAAACGGTCGATGTACCATAAATTTTCCATAAATACGATGCAGGATGGTTTTCAGATACTCCCTTTCCCTAGGATCCTCAGAGTCGAAAAGATCCAGCAACTTGAGAATAAAAGAGTGATCAACATATCTTTTAGCCACTTTCGCATCAGTATCAGGTGATGCAACAAACCTTAAAAGAAACTCGTATATAACTTGCAAGTGAGACCATGCTGGATCCATAGAAGGCTCTTCCTCTTCCAAATCAAAACCTTCTACAACTTTGTTCTCACGCGGTTGCGGAGTGAACGATCTAAATAAATTCGCAGACACCATTTTTATACCCTCTTGCATTACCGTCTCCGAAAATTTTCCATTCGAAGAAGTAAAGTAGTCCACTAGCTCCAACAACGTTTGGCGCTTGATCTCCTTCTCCTTGAGGTGCTTGGTTGGGTCAGTGAAATCAAACACAACACAACACAAGTTCAACTTTTTTATCAACAAGCTCTGCTTCTCGGAGCTCGGAACATCCCTGAACGCCGGCAATGCTTCATAAGCCGAAGACACCGGGAAGCCATTCGGCCTTGAATTCGCGACTCGCACATTTTTGTTTGCATTGTTTTGGCCCACTTCTAAACCATAATTAACAACTGAATTTCCAGACTTTCTATTCCCTAACTCCCCACTTTTTGAACTGGTGGAAGCATTACTGGAATGTGCACCATGACTTCCACCAAAATCCCGATTTTCGCCACTCTTAGAAGAAGACTTCCGCGGAAGCTTACTAAGAATCTGTTTAAACATACTCATATACACAAAAACAATTGCCAACACCTGCTAAATATCACAACAAGAAATTCCAAGCTTTTCAGCTAAGAACCCATCGAATAAGAAGAGACCTACGATAGATAGTTCAAAATCCTAAAACCCCATTTCAATATCAATACTGAAAATGAAGATTCTGAAAAACCCAGCAAAGAATTTTTCTTTTTTTTTCTTTTTTCTTCACACACCTCGTGAAACCCCTTTTTGTCTGGAGAAAAGAAGCAAAACCCACCTCTTTACTGCTAAAGATCAGACCAAATTCGGTGCTTTCTTCGAACTCAATCTTCGATTTCTCTGGTTAATTCGCCACAGACCCAGAGCAACCGGAACCCTTTTTTCTTCACTTCTGCCAACAGAGAACCCAAAAAAAAAAAAAAAAAAGAATCAACCAGTCTTCACCGTCTTTTTTTCCGCCTCTAATCTTCTGGACAAAGAATTTCATAGCAATCGAAATGCTACCAAATTAAATAAACTTTCTTTAAAAAAGAAAGAAAGAAATCAAAGGAAACAATGCCCAAAAAAAAATGGAAGAGAAAAAAAAAAAGTCGCAGAGAATTTACCAAAGAAAAAAAAAAGGGAATTAAAAAACAAAAACAAAAACAAAACAAGTGGAGGATTTGGTAAAATTACCTTCAAAGGAAAATCGCGGATTTTGTTATTCTTTATGTTCACGTTGTTGTTTGTTGACTGAGAAAATTCCTGTCTGTTGTTTATTATTTCCTCATTTTTCTCTATTATTTTAGGTAATCATTTTAGTCAATCGAGTCAAGTCAAACGTAGCAGGCCACTGAAAATTATCATGCTAACGACAACGTTATCTGTGTCGTTTGCCTTCATAGAATGTTACAAGTTTCTCTGCTTTCCTCTTCTTCATTTACTCAAAGCTTTTATTTAGAGCTGTTTGCTTCGCTCGTTCAAACTCAAATTTTTTAACTTAATTTTTATTTTTTCTGAAAATTTTTTTTATTTTTTTTAAAAAAATTAATAAAAATTACTATTAAAATTTAAAAATTTTAACTCAAACTCAAACACCAAACACTCCCTTAGATTTTTTTCCTTAGGTCTCTAAATTTTAGGATCACTTTTTATTTTTTCTTTGGATAAAAACTTCATTTTAATCTCATTTTATTTTTATAATTTTAAAAATCTTATTTTATCTTCCAAATATATCTTTTCTATCAAAATTTTAATTAAAAACATAAGAAAAAATAAGATAATTAGTTTTACTAAATCTATTATATTAGGAATTTTGAAAAAAAAAAAAAAATCATGTCACTACCTTTAACTCAATTTTTTTCCATATATTTTTAATTGAAATTCTGATAAAAAAATATAGTGAAGTTAAATATAAAATTTAGAAGATAAAATGAGAGTCTTAAAAAAAAAAACTAGAGTTACTCTAAAATTGTAGGTCATATATGAGAATAATAATAATAATAAATTATTATTATTATTTTTAGCTTTTTACATAAGGATATGAACTTTGATTTTGCTTAGACTTTTTTCAGTTTTGTTTTCTTTCTGCCAATCACACATAGGGCAACTTTTTTCTTTTTTCTTGTTTCGTTTATGCAAGTTCATTGAATTGTTTGACCTTTTAAAACCCCCCAAAGAGACGACAATTTTGATAAAGTATACTTTTTGGTCTCCTAAGTCGGTTATATCCAAGAAACTTTTTGGTATTTCAATTGGTCACTTTAATCAAACTTAAGTCTCCTCCAAATCCCTTCGCTTGGAGAAATTTTACCATATTTGTTTTCAAAAATGAATAGGCCACTATAAAGTGTAGAAGCCACTTACAATTTTTCACACCAACAAAAAGCCAGAGAAGCCACGAGAGCCTTTACTTTAGAATCAGATGAACGTTCAAAGTTCACCTATTTTGGGTGGCCTACTCAGCTACACTCACTCACCACCCGACTTCTACAAATAATAATAATAATAATAATAATAATAATAATAATGTATTGAAACGAGGATAAATTCATTTAAAAAATAAGAGGTGGATAAATTGACTTCACCAAACAGTGGCACAAAACAATGGAGGGAAATCTCGGATTAGGTTTGCCGTATCTTTGAACATTTCACCCAAGGAATCTAGGAAATTGTTTGTGTAGATTTTGATTCAAATGCAGGACTAATTCCCATCGAGCAAAAAGCCAAAAACTGCCTATAACAACATGACATGTACAGATTATGGAGTTGGGAAGATCTTCACTTGATCCAAAAAAAAGGCTAATTTGCTTGCATGCTTCCCGAACTTTTCACATTCGACAAGTCAATTCTTAGGTTATGTTTGATAGGAAGGATGGAGAGAGTTGGAGAGATCGAGAGTGTTGCACCACCATCGAGATGTAGCCCAATCTCAACGTGAACTAATAAAAGACATGAAGATCTTTAATGAGGCATCTATAAGGAACCAGGCTTTGGGCATTATTTACCTACGCCGAGTAATTAAGGTGCCTCGACGATGGCATCACTACTACGTTAATTGGCGATAATATATGTATCGACATAGAGTCGAAGATACTTTCAGGAGTCTAATCGCCCCTACACTACTCCAAAGCATTCGGGAAGATAGCCCCCAAATAATGGTTGGGACATCCAAACGTGGGTAATATAAGTGATACGTGGTGTAAAGAGATTAGACAGTTATAATGATTGAAAAGAGTATCTGCCTTAGACAAGCGAGAAGAGATATTTATTGTATAAAAAATCCCATTAGAGGACAAAGACTCTCATAAGTGAGAGGACACTTGGCCTTGTTTGGTTCATACACTCAATTTAAACTGAATTGTACTTTTTTCATATGTTTTTTGACTTTTCTGAAAAAGTCAACAAAAATTACTATTCAAACTTAAAAATCTCAACTCAATTCAAACTCAACTCATTCACCAAACACCCCATTATACTTTCCCGAACACAGTGAAAAATACCCCCAGACACAGAGAGGATGCAGTCTTCATTAAAATGAATCTTTATTAATCTCTCTGTGTTCATCATTTCCTTGCATTGATTTGCGAGAGAGATAATCCTGAGCGCAATCATGTGAGGACGATTTGAGTTGGTAGATTTTCACTATCAATTAAGAAAGTAAATGATGGAGATGAATATAAGAATCATTTATCTTGTTTGATAATGAGGAGAGAAAGTTAAAAATATAGATAAATAATTATTGTAGAATTATTATTTTATCTATTTTATTGTAAGTTAACTATTTTTTTAAAGTGGTAAAATAGACATTTCAGACTTAAATGGATGGATTTCAAGAATCCCTCCATATTAGTAGAAGGATTCACTTTTGTAGCCCAAGAGGAGAGCTCCTCCCTCCATCCCTTCCTTCCTTCCTCTCCTCCTTCAGACCAAGCAAAAGATTTGCCCTCTCCCTCCATCCCTCTTCCTCCCTCCATCTCTCCCTCCAACCAAACAAACCCTTAAACTAAAAATCTTAGCAATTGACACCTTAAGCTTCAAAATCCGTTGCAATTAATCTCCAATTAGAAACAAGGTTTTATTTTTCACACTTTTTGTTGCATGTGACTCGCTTGCAACCTAGGTCTTTTTTGCTCAAATTGGACTGCATAGGAACAAAACTCACTTGTAAAGTTGGCTGCCCTTAGATTCATCATGGAAGAAGAGTTATGTTTATATGAGATCTACGTCTATAAAAAAAAAAAAAAAAAAAATTCCTAGACCACCTTAATAGTGGGTCACATGCGGGTAAAATGCAAGAAAATTGTCAAATTTAATCACATTTTATATTGGGATTTAATTGCGACGGATTTGAAGTTTGAGGAATCAATTGTTAAGAATTTAATACAAAATTAATTATACGATAAATTATGTGATACACCAAAACTGTAATGCCAGAAGGCAACCCAATTTTGAAGAAGTCATAGCTAACAGCTGTCATTGGCAAATGAGAAAATGCAAGATCTGAAACCATGAATTAAGCAGGAAAATTTCTGGAGTGGGGATTACATACAAGAAGTGTTGATCCGCTCTGCCCGTAACCATAATTGCAGAATACCGAGTGAAGTTCGTTTTGCGGTGAAGGGAAAGTGGAGGATGAAAGTTGCAAAGTTGCTTCTGAGAATCACAAACTGCATTCGGCTCTGGCATCAACAAAGGCTTGGATTGATGGTTCTCTCCCAAGAAAATCCGACAGGACTTCAATGGGTTCCTTTGATCCTCCCGGGGCCAATACCTTCATGTTGTTGGCAAAATCTCAGAACTAAAAGTTAGAAAAATAGGTCGTATATAACCATTGCAGCAAATAAGTGTCAATAGTATGATGAAGTTGCTTGCAAAAACACAAGGCAAGAATAACGCCTGCAAGTTTTTGAAGAGCAAAAACTTCTCTACGCATCTTAAAGACACTTTTGAAGAGCAAAGTGTTCACCTTGTTCCTGAACTGCATGCCAATATACTGATTCAAAAGGCCGCCACGAAACTTTGAAGAAAATATATCAGCAGCGAAAACCTGTAGGTTTGACGCACCAGTAATGACTGTCAAGGAATCATATGTGGTCGCAACAGTGGCCTTTATATCCATTATTGTAGCAATTGCAGCATATATCAATTGCTTGCAATGTCATGAAACTAAGAATGCAATAATTAGAAACAAATAATAAAGCTCATGATAATGGAGTATATGTTGCTTAGAAAAATATGACTAAAACAAATATTTCATTAAATAGTGGGGAGACAAACCTCACTCCAAATACGACTATAACATGCAGCTTCATAACCAATAGCACTACAAGGAAAACGTGAAGCTGGATTTGAGCCTTCCAACATAGGCAAACCTAACAAAATCTGCACCAGAAAAAGAATTTTTTTTTTTAACAAAGTAAAAAGAAAAAAATGATAAAAGATTCATATTTTACTTGCAAGTACAAGTTGATCAAGAAATTGCTAGAGATTTACGAACCTTTGGATGAAGGTGCTTGAACAACTCAACACTGTCAACATTGTCAGCAGCATGTATAATTTGATCAAATAGACCTAAAATTAGAGATAATTTCGTCATGTAGGAGCCATGAAGAAAACTACTCGATTACTTGGTTGTAATTAAGTACATTGCGCAAGAACAGTTTTTCAAGAAGATGCAGAAGAAAAAAAATATGAAAAGAATGTTGAACAACTTATCTATGGTGTTATCGTGTCTAAAAAATATGCTAACAGTCAATTGTGCTTACATAGCAAAACTGCGTCCAATAGAGCCAAAGTGCAAGCACATCTTCATCGGTCATCATGTTATTTCATGTGTTATTACACGCTTGTAAATTAAAGAGCTTAAAAATGAAGGCCCAGCACACTTAGTATAAGCAAACACCAGGGAACCCTTATTTTTTATTGCTGACCCAATTGCTATCGAACTACATTTCCTTAATAAACCTAAAATTTAGACACCAAAAACTCCAAGCAACATCAAACCTGTCATTTCTTTTACTCTTCTCTGTCAGTTAAATAAGTTAAATTTGCAGAACCGCTATGGTTGCTTTTATCCAACGTTTAGTAATAAAAACCATAAATAACCTATCATTATATTCTAATTTTGCCATGTAATCACCAAAGAGCAGTCATCATCATCCATGATACAATCATAGAACAGAAATCGAGCTAAACTAGATTAATGGATGAGCATCCCAAGAAATGGTAAGAGGACTTACAATAAAGAATTTCTTGCTTCAATTTGAGGGCAGAAAATGAATATCTCCATCTTTTAAGCGATTTGCATGTTTCATCCTTTATGGGCCTCGTTATGTCCTTTAAGTCGATGAAATCAGACAATTACACAGCTGATGTTATGAATTTGGGGCATGTGAGAGAAGAAAAGAGGGGGGAGAAAGTCAATTCTCACCTGATAGAAACCAGATATCAACTTCAAGGAGGAAACCTCATAACACCTAAAATTTCGCATCAAGTATTATAAGGTGAATGTGGTTTAATCCAATCAGTTAAAAAAATGATCCATGAAGTACCAGTTCTCTAGCACCTGAGCAGGAACCTCAACAAAATCTGGATCATAGCCCAATCCAGAAAATCTCACAAAAGATGCACGATTGCATATATGTTGAACCTAAAGAAAACAAATAACATCCAGTTTATATGCACATCACAGAAACATAAGAAGATATTGCGTTTCTATGCCGTGGTGAAATCCATGATAATACAAGTTTGCTTCCAGGACACATGAAAAAAGGAAATAATACAAGTTTTGCCTCTAGGACATGAGAAAAAAAGAAATATAACATACCACATGGCCGAACTCATGAAAGAAATTAACCACTTCAGAGAATCGTAACAACCCAGGTAGTCCATCCACATCCTTTTGAAATTGAGATAATAACAACACCACGGGCATCTAGTTGCAGAAACAATAAATAAATAAATCACACATAGATTGGCATACTAGGATAATAGTGTATTTTTGACGTATGAAAGTATGAATATGACAATTGAAGAGCTGACAGGCACACACGATCATCACAATGGAATCATGCAACATATTTCTGAAATCACCCAATGAGCGCAAAGAAACATCTATCATTTCGATGCAGAAAACAAGACCTTAATCCAAGAAAGATCCTTTAAGACTGTCAAATGCAGGGGAGAGTTCCAGCCAAAAAAAAATGCAGGGGAGGGAGCCCCCATTCAGAATGTTAAAATCATTGATGGTCAAATTTTCTACGCTATAACCAAAAAGGGAAAAAATTTGTATCTATCAAGTACAAAAGTTTTAACTTTCCATATGGGCCCTTATAGTTCGAAAGCACAACCTGACGTACACTGTTGGGTGATAATGCACCGTTTTGAAGACCCACAACACAGGTGTGACTATATTTTCCTTCCCTGTTCAAACACAAGACATCAATTCATTTCCATTAAACTTTGGTCACTATTTATGTCCACACAAATAATTGAAATGAAAAAAATAGTGCTCTTGGACCTTATGTACATGTCAAGGTAGAAATAGCCCATGAGTTCACCAGAACCTGAATCGAGAACTGAAAATACACGGACATCAGGATGCCAAACTTCAGAATCATCAATTTCATCAAACCTTAAACCTGCAAAAAATTTAGTTAGAAGTTACGTTATTAGTAACCTAAGGAACAAGGTGAAAAAATCAACCAGATCTTATAAATTACAGTAACAAAATATTAGTTACCTAAACAATATTAAAAATATGTAATTACCGAATAGGTCTTGGACTACTTTGAAAATTCCAGATACAACTAAACTGACAGGAAAGTATTGCTTCAGAACCCCAAAGTCTAAATCAAGCTCGTGCTCTTGAACCTTCTTAACATAGTATGGTAAATCCTCAATTCCGAATGGAAGCTCTCCTTCCTCTTTCTTCTGATTTCACATAAGACCAAAATGAATGAGGGACAAAACAAAACCAATGCATGGGAAAACATAAAGCATTTGCTGAACATTTAACCTTTAAGTCCTTCAACATCTCAAGTTCCGTGGTGGCCAAGTCGTTCAAACTGCTGGAGATGTCCTCTAAGAACTCAAAAACCTGGACATACATCCCAAAAATTTTCAGCTACATAAGTTTCTGGGAAAAAGTACTGCTTCGCCTTCTTTCAATCGAATTTAGGTTCAAAATGTTTACACTTGGGAAATGGGATCTTAATGCGAAAATTAATCTCAAATGCAATGTATGATCAAGGACAGGTTATGGACACCCGAAGCATTCATGAAGCAACAGATAAGTTAGAAGAGAAAAACAACCATGCAATCGATTGAGCTATCACTTTTATTGCTTAATCACTGCCTAATCAAAAAAGGGGGGCTAAAAGGAAGAACCGTGAAAAAAAATTTCTTTAACTTTATCCCTTTCTCTGAAGTTAACCCTATACATAACATGAGTACGAGGAATAATAGCACAAAACGAACCTTTGATGGTGACTTTGCCATTCTAAGATCAACAGCATAATCAGCATAACTTGAATGACCAAGTAACCGAGCAAACTTATGGCGCAGCTGAACCTAAACAAATAGTAAAATTGGCAATTAACTTTTGTACACTTTCATTCAGTATGGCATCTGTGGAAATCATAAGAACAGAAAGTCGAAAATAACTCAATCTTAAGGTGCACAGCAATGCTTGCCAATCAACTTTTACAAAGATATGCTATGGAGACGGATGAACAAAAAACCATGGTACACTAAGTAAAAGTATCTACCACTGCTCCTCCCCAGTTAGACATTACTTATTATAAGCAGATATTTTATCTATACAACATAAATATATATTGTGTAAAAGGTAAAAAGGATCTAATAAATAAATGTTGAAAAGGAAAAATAAAAATAAAAAATAAAACGTTTACCAGATCTTCTAAGATAGAAAGATTGACTTCTCCGCACCTCTTACCATATGCTACTGCTACCATCTTTCTTGTTTTTCCCACCTTAAAAAATAACGAAATAAACAAATAGATAACTGTAGTACATCAAAATCTGCTCCCAATTATTAGACGATGTAAATAGTCAATGCAGTAAGAAACTTGACCTCATTAGCAATTAATAGATACTTGAACCCAACACCATACCTTACACAGTTCCAGAACTGCTGCAGCATGATTACTTCTCAAAGTGACCTTGAATTTACCATTTGCAGCTTTGTTTAAGATCTGTACAGGGGTAAATTCATTCAGAAAAGTAAACTAATTATACGTTAAACTATGAAATTGAATTGATCTACATTAATGATGCTCTAGAATTCATTTATTTGGATATCCAAGTATACCCAAGGTTGCCGAACCATAAATTATTTCGACCACTTTCATTTGCTTCTCCTGCCATACTTCAATCCCAAACAATCTTCATATTAAAGAATTGGCAGTTCAAAAGCTACACGTACATCAGGAGCTCCCCAACATCAATGTTAACTATGTTTATGACTCTCACCTGAGCCCTCTCTTTGCAAGAAGAGTAAGGACATTATAATACATGGTAATATGATCCACCAGCAACAAACCGACACCTAAAAGCTAAATCAACTATGCCAACAAATTTAACTGATAATTTCTATAGAGGGAAAGTTCAGATTGTCAGTTCTCCCTTCTAAACTTGTGAAGGTGCCATGTCGAGAAGGTTGGCTTAATAACATAAACAGCAGGATAAGAGACTACTGCACCTTAAGAAATTCTAAAGGTAATCCAGCTAGCTCGGCCTCGCTGAAGAGAAGAAAGGAATTGTCATCATTCAAGTTTTGGATATATTGAAAGCTAAGGTTATCAATTTGTGTTCTCAACCGCTGCATTTCCTCTCTCTTGGTTGAAGTAAGGTTCAAGCCATTTCGTTCAAAATCTCTCACCTGTCACTGATCAGGAAAGAAATCAATATACGGTGTTGTTGTTGTTGTGGTTTTTTTTTTTTTGTTTTTTTTTTCTAACTAATAAAAGAAAGAACCATCAAAAGACACAACCAAACAAAGGAAAATATTAGTTGCATAATCAACAAGTTCATTAAGGATCATGCTCGATATGGTAAGACTTAGATCTTACCAGGCATAGGGTATAGCGCTTTGCTTCAGCATTCATCCATTCCCCCTTTGACACAAAAGCTCTAACGACACGATACACATCTTCACGCTTTCTGAACAAGTTTGAACAATACAGTGAATCAAATAGTGGTTTTACCATTCAAGAATTAGTTAAAGAAATTATTTTCTTATTTTAGTGCATACCCCCTAAAAGCTTTTTCGCTTTACGGTTTAAGATTACTACATGGCAGTGGCGCCACTAACTTTGCAAGACGTGCAAAGGGGCGAAATGAGTAGAAAGTACAAAGATTAACAAGCACAAAGTAGTATTTAATGAAACCTGCACATCAGAACGTGGGCATCTATTATCCGCTCTGCTTCAGCACTTGCTTTGCAAACATCATTCGAAGCAGAAACCAACTTTGGAAAAATACAAGATTGGACCAGTGGAAACTGTTGCGCCTCTAATTCCGCTAGAGGTAATATGGAATTCGTATATGTGACCTGCAAAATGGGACAGTCAAAAAAGGAAAAGCAACCAAAAAACAAACAAAGAGAGCATTTTTACCCTTTTTCGTTTCAACATCACCAAAAAGAACTATAAGTTGTCCACTCACCAAAAAAAAAAAAAAAAAGAAAGAAAGAAAGAAAAGAAAAGAAAAGAAAAGAAATATGCACGGAACGAAAAGAAATTTCTTTTCATTTCCAGTACTGGGAATACGTCTGTAACAGAACAATTTGTGTACTGGTATTGTATCTGTCTTTTTGACAATGCAGAGTAAACACCGAGTAACTTTAAACAACCAAAAGACTGAGTTACTTCAAGGCCAAGCCACAACTGACAAAGTAAAATGAAAGCTCTCCAATTCCGTTAATGGCGAAAATTCCAATCAAATCACAAACTTTGCAAAAGCATTACTGTACGTGTAGCGATAAACTCAATCCTATATCACACAAACACAAGCTACGCACTTGGATTTCACATAAAAGTGTAAATTTTCTTTCTCAGTACCTTTTCAAGAGGAATCGAAGCAACTACATCGTGAATCTCCTTTGACTTTGCGATTATTTGGTCCGCCAATTTGAGAATCTCTGACGCCGACAAATTTACACGAACCTTAGAGCCTGGAAGATCTGGAAATCACAAGCACGGATTTAGGACCAAACGACGAAACCGAATTGGAAGATTAAGAATGCTTCGACAGAAGGAGAAAAAAACAAGAAGCTGAAAAATAAAAAAAAGACCAAAAAAAAAAAAAAAAAGGCCAAAAAGACGAAACCTTTCTTCTTCTTCTTGTTTTGATTGCGGGAGTTGTAGGCGTTGATTCCGAAGTTGACGGCGAGTGCGAGGAGAGCGGCGGCTCCGGTAAGAGCTAAAACGTTCTTGTTTTGCCTCCTCTTGGCCATTTTCTCTCGGTTTCCGTCATTTTCCGCCATTTTTTCTATCTGGCCAAACGGCAATTGGGAGGGAAATTTTTGTAGCTCAAGGCGGAAAAAGAAAGGCCACTGACTCTGACCTATTTATATGCCAGACAAAATAATTCAACATTTTTTTTTTTTAAAGGGTATAATTCAACATTTTAAAATTGAAATTCAAGAAAAACGGAAAAGAAAAAAAAGAAAAGAAAAAACAAAATGTCAGAGAGCTGTCCCTACCTACTGTCGTCAGCATCTGACTCATCTCGATCAAGACTGAAACAGCTGTTCTTGCGTTGCTTCAATTTTTCAAGTAAATATGGTCATGGGCCCAAATATCGGCCTCGCCCAAATTTTTCTTCTTTCTGTTTTTTTTTTTAACATTTTTCCTTTTTTTTTTCTAGGAAAATATTATGGTAGAATATGAGGTACCAAAAACTCTTGGATTTTGTGATTAAAAATTTACCAAAACAGTAATTTTACATTTAATTTTATTAAAAATGTAAAGTTCAAATATCCTTCTCTCCAAGTTTAAAGAAAAAAAAAAACTCTTAGTATTTGATAGGGTACAAAAGAAATTTTTATTATCATCATATATTTCTAAACAGACACGTAATCAATGTAGGGAAAATAAATAAGTCCACCTCAGCTTTTCTTTTTTTTTAAATTAGTATATGATTTTGAATAAAATTTCATAACAATCCGTCTTTAAAATAAAAAAAATTGTTATAATAATCTCCTATTTATCCATCATATAGTGTTTAGCCTATGACAAAAAAATATAGCTTCATCACTAATTCTGAATCACGATGTTAGTCAAAACCTTATAAAGAATATAATAGAATAAAATGAAATTGTAAAACAGTAAAGTATACTTATTTTCTCCTTGTTTGAAAAGCAAAAGAAGGCCGTGTTTTTTTTTTTTTTTTTTTTTTTGCTAAATAAAAATTTTGGTGGTGATTTCATCATTTTCCCTTTTTTACACTCCACACAAGTAAGAACTACTCTTTTTGATAGGCATAAGTTTTGAACTTTCGACCTCCCACTTAATGAGATTCTTAAGGTTAGATCTCACGTCAACCTATACACTTCTGCGGGGGCAAAAAGAAGATGGTTTGATGCTTTAGTAAGAG
Organism: Ficus hispida; assembly: GCA_025413025.1. Classification (NCBI taxonomy): domain Eukaryota; kingdom Viridiplantae; phylum Streptophyta; class Magnoliopsida; order Rosales; family Moraceae; genus Ficus; species Ficus hispida. The sequence goes on along the minus strand of CM046371.1, from coordinate 1,804,052 downwards.
CTGTTAATGTTCAAAGTTTTGACCGGCTTTTGGTGAAATGGTTGTTGAATTGGACGAGGTGTAAAGTTTGGTAAGTTTGGTTTTCCCCGTAATTCCCAAATAAAAGCCATTATTTATGACAATGAAATACAGTTTAAACAGTGGGGTATTGTATTGAATATCCACACAAGCATAAAAGCCATTTTATCATATGTTGCATTTATCATCATAATAAGTTTATTTACCAAAAAAAAATTAAATAAATCATCATAATAAGTTATGGCCATTTCTTATTAAAAAAAAAAAAAAAGTTATTGCCATTTCATTTTGTGCATGTTGTGCATTAACTAACTTAAGTTGCTCATGCAGATGGCTTGGCGTTCATAGGTAGGTCTAACGAATATGAGATTACATTGAGCGGTCCACTTCCATTAGAGTGCACCTACCAAATTCCTACTTACTTGATAACAGAAGTTAGTATAAAAAAATTATTTGTTACACATTTTTTTAGTGATTTAATAAGTACACTATCAATATAAAGTCCTATAAGAAGAAAACCGGAGCGGGATTTTGATTAGACTTCGGTTAGATCTTACATTCATAGTAAAGTAACATTGAAAAACATCAATTACATAGCACAAATAAACACACATATCTACCCCATTAGTACATTTATTATGAAAGGCAAAAGGATGGCTTGGAACTTGGAAGTCAACGATATTTATGAAGAAGATTTATTTTAAGAACAAATAAACCAACTGTATTTTTAAATACATAATAATATTACAATATAATTCATAAGTGTCAAAAAGTACACAAAATAGTAATTTTAATTTAATAGGCACATCTCCCTTCTTTATTTATTTGGAAATCTCCTTTCTTTATTAAATTTGGCAAAAAACGCCTAAATTTAATAAATTTAAAAACCATTAAACTAACATTATATACAGAATTATCACTAAATTAATACAACATCAAATTAAATTAAAATTAACTAAAATTTATATCATATTAATGAATAATAAAAAATTTATACCGTATTAATCAACAGATTTAAAAAAAAAAAAAAAGAGCCGCCATTTAGGTAATTTTTTCTTAAAAATTCATATTTACTGGAAATCGGAATTTTGAGCACCCTATTTGGGCTTCACTGGTTCTTGGCCCAATCGGAGGTCTCACTTCTCAGGCCCAAGAATTTAGCTAACAGGCCTCCACTAGCAGTCTAGCAACATCCGCCATTCGGTTCATATTGACCCGTAAACCCGATTTGACCCGAGAAAATTAGCGGATACCTCAGCCTAGTCTCTCAGCCCGCAGGCAGACGAAAATCGGTCCAATATTATCCCCCCGCACTCAAATTTTCTCGCTGCCGTTTGGTAAGCGAGAAAATCGAGAAGCAATTTGCGCCATGGCTCCGAAGCCCAAAGAGAAAACGAAACCCTCACCGGCGCCGTCGCAGCCTCCCCCTCCGATCGAAGATCTCTTCGCTTCTCTCAACAAGCACATACAGAGATCCGAATTCCAACAAGCTGTCAAAGTCGCAGATCAAGGTCGAAACTCGTTTTCTCACGCTTCTTCAAGACTTCACCCTTTTTCTCTTCCGAATTTTTCATTTAATTTATTTTTGGTAAATGATCCTTTTTTTGTTTTTTTTTTTCTTTTTCGATGCGCAGTTCTCTCAATTGCCCCTGGAGACGAGGACGCGATTCGATGCAAGGTCGTGGCTCTGATCAAAGACGATAACATGAACGAGGCTCTTTCCACCATTAATCAGAAGCCTTCAGTGGATTTCAGCTTCTTCAAGGTTGGTAATTTCGGGTTTTTTTCTGTTTTCAGCGATTATATTCACCTGCTGCGGTAGATTATGTTTGCTTCCAATGAATTTATTTTCCATTGTTAGGGGAGAAATTTGAATTTTTGTGTTTTCTGATACACTACAGTTCTTTATTTGGATTAGCAGTCTACTGACACGGTACAATCTTGTAACTGATTATCGTACTGTAAATACTAAATTTAAGTGCTGCATTTTGGTGCATATATGTAATTTTCGTTATTGTAGGCCGTTCCTCGGCCGTAATGAAGTGCGCATTTTAGTTGAGATTGTCTTGGTGAAATTCTTAATTCTCGATAATTTAATATCTTGCGGCTATAGAAACCAAAATTCCTAGAAGCAAATTAAATGTTAGGTATCGACAGTTGCGTGAATCACAGTGAATTTCTGAGAATGTTAGTTTGTATTGGAAGTTTGTTGCCAGATGTTTAATTAATTATAAGTCTAGATTATTTTTCTGGAGTATTATATTTAATTCAATGTAGTTGAATGATTTTCCTTTCTTCATTTGAAATTTAATTTGATTTCAAACATGTCTTCTATTACTTCCAATTCACTCCGTTTCATGTAAGCTCAAATTGGTTTTAGTGCCACAAACTCATTGCCTATTTAATTGAATTTGGCGGTTTTCTTACCTATATCTATCTGTGTACTCTCGTGTGTGTGTGTTTAGATTGATGTTTTGTTCCTCTCCTTTGATCCCCAAATAGGCATACTGCTTGTACAGACAAAACAAGTTAGATGAAGCTCTTGACTCCCTGAAAAATCTAGAGAGAAATTCCACAACAATGCTGTTGGAATCTCAGATACTATACCGATGTGGAAAAATGGATGCTTGTATGGATATTTATCAGAAGCTTCAGAAGTCCAAGATCGACTCTTTGGAGATAAATTATGTGGCTGGCTTGGTTGCTGCCGGAAGGGGTTCAGAAGTACAAGGAGTGATGGAGGCACTAAGGGTTAAAGCAACTAGCAGCTTTGAATTGGCGTTTAACACTGCATGCTCTTTGATCGAGAGGAATAAGTACACTGATGCTGAACAACTCCTGCTGTCAGCCCGAAGGTAATATTCTTGATGGAAAGCTAACAGTTTTCTACTTGCGGAATCCATTTATTTGTACAATGCAGTTCTTTGGTTTTCCTTTTAAGGAACTTTTTTTTTTCCTGTATTATTATTTGTTCGTCTTTAATTAGTACTCGTTAACTTCACAATAAACATGTGGATGGATAACTTGCTTATTTTTGTCAGAATTGGTCAAGAAACCCTAATGGAAGAGAACATACCTGATGACGAGATAGAAATAGAACTGGCACCAATTGCTGTCCAGCTGGCTTATGTTAAGCAGGTAAATTGCAATACTTGACTCAATCGAGGCTAAAAAAAAACAAAAAACAAAAATGTTTCCTCTATGCTGCTTAGGTAATAATGTAGTGTTAAGGAAATTTCTTTAACTTTCATCTTGCTGGGCTGGGGTCATTTAATAGGCAGTAATGTCTTTTTTTGCATGTTTGAACAGCTCCTTGGTCACACACAAGAAGCAACTCAAGCTTACACTGACGTAATTAAACGAGATCTGGCAGATGAATCGTCGCTTGCAGTGGCTGTGAATAATCTCATTGCAGTAAAAGGTCCCAAAGATGTTTCTGATGGCCTGAGGAAATTTGATAGGTTAAAAGAGAAAGAGACACAAAACTTTCAGCTTGCTCGTGCTCTTGATTTAAAGCTCGCACCAAACCAAAAGGAGGCAATATATGCAAATCGGATATTTTTACTTCTCCATGCAAATAAGATGGATCAGGTTGTTCCACTTGCTCTACAGAGTTCACCTTCTTGTTTTTGATGTCGGTTGAAATAACAAATTTTGTGGTACTCTTGCTGTTGTTGCTGACCCTTTATGATTGAAAACTTTAGGCTCGAGAGCTTGTCCCTGCACTGCCAGAGATGTTTCCCAATTCTGTGATGCCAGTACTACTTCAGGCAGCAGTACTGGTCAAAGAAAATAAAGCTGGGAAAGCAGAAGAAATCTTAGGGCAGTTTGCTGAGAAGTTCCCTGAGAAGTCCAGGGTTGTTCTTTTAGCAAGGGCACAGATAGCTGCTGCTGCCAGCCATCATCATGTCGCTGCTGAGTCCCTGGCTAAGATACCCGATATCCAGCACATGCCTGCCACCGTTGCCACCCTCGTTTCTCTTAAAGAGCGTGCAGGAGACATTGACGGTGCAGCTGCTGTGCTTGACACAGCGATCAAATGGTGGTCAAATTCCATGACAGAGGATAACAAGCTTAGTGTAATAATGCAAGAGGCTGCGTCCTTCATGCTCAGGCATGGCCGAGAAAAGGATGCTGCGCAGCTATTTGAGGAGCTTGTGAAAAGCCATGGAGGTGTTGAAGCATTGGTTGGTCTGGTGACTACTGTTGCTCGTGTGGATGTTAGCAAAGCAGAAGCGTATCAGCAGAAGTTGAAACCATTACCGAGACTGAAAGGGGTCGATGTGGATAGTTTGGAGAAAACTTCCGGGGCTAAACATGTTGAGGGTGCTTCTCATGATATGGTCACTGAAGCACACGAGGAGGGTAAGAGTAAAACGAAAGTGAAGAAGAAGAGAAAGAGAAAGCCCAAGTATCCTAAAGGATTTGACCCAGCAAATCCAGGACCTCCTCCAGATCCAGAAAGGTGGCTCCCTAAGAGAGAGAGGTCGAGTTACAGGCCCAAAAGAAAGGATAAGAGAGCGGCTCAAGTAAGAGGCTCGCAGGGTGCGGTTGTTAGAGAGAAACACGAAGCTGGTCCTGCTGGTGCCAGCTCCAGTACTACAAATTCGAAATCAAATCAAGCAACCTCCTCAAAGGGGGCCTCGAATGCATCCGCAGAACAATCCAAGCCGTCCAAGTCATCGAGAAAGAAGTCTAGGAACTAATGAGGAGGATCCTTTTACCTTTTCCTCTCTTTTCCTTTTAAACACACCCGACATTTTTCAAATTTTGCACAAGTTATATATGCTGTTGTCCTTAGTGTTACTGAGCTGAGATTTTGTAGTGTATTTTCGGCCTTGCTAGTTTACTTTGATTTAAAAAGGCGATTTGTCATTTAGCCACAGAGCATGACAGATGTGCTTAGCAAAATTTGGCCGTGGGATTTCCTGCTGTCTTTTTGGTTTTCGGTTATACATTCTGCCAGGAAAATTCGAAGGCTTGGATAATAAACAATTTTATGTTTGTCAAGGGAGAGGAAAAGGCTGAATTTATGATGTAACATTTTTTTTCCCTCGTATGTTTGCTGATATGCTAACTTCCCATTTGTTACCTTTTATTATGCATCTCTAACATCTAACATGCTACTTTTTTTTCTCTCTTTTTTCTTGTTTTTTTTTTTTTCGTGCTGCTGCACCTCACAAGCCACATTATAGGTGACATATAGGGAGGGTCTGTTGTGCAGCACCATTTCTATACGCCACGTGATATCTGTATTATGTAATACCAATCAAGTTACTCAAATGGTACATTTTTCAGTGATACATGTTCTTTACAGTAATATTTAAATAGCATTATGTGAAAATATCTAAATAAAAAGTTGCATGTAAATCAACTAGTTATTAGTTTTATTTTAAAATAGAAAGTTATAAGTAACGTATGTTATGTGATACTGCATAGGAGAAGACATGACATTTTATATATATTGCTGAAGTTATGCATGGCATATAGATCATAAGAGAAATGTGGTTGCCTGCCCTCAGCCACTGGCCCATATTGGGTATGGGATTGCTTTATTACACCAAAGTTAGCTCATCAAGCAAAACAAAAAACAAACCAAAGTTTCTCTTTGAAGCATTAAAAGAAAAGTACTACATTTATAGCATGGATCTTGATTATTTTCTTTTGTATTAGTGCTACAGCACTAATTATCAAAACTATCAAAAGTCATTATAGTAATTATGAATAACTTGTAGTAATTACTGCTAGTAATCTCTTCGGAAAAAAAAAAATACCGGAAGTGATACAAAATTCAAAATAGAACAATCAAGATTACTGCTATCCGTTAAATTCTCTCTGAAGTGCTAAAAAATAATAATAACGATAATAATTAAAAAAAAAAAAAAAAAAAAAAAAAAAAAAAGCTCACCTTGCAAACATGCTTTACCCTACGATGTAAACTTTTCATGGTGATGTGTCCAGCGATGTCTTTTTCTTTTTTTTTTTTTCTTTTTTTTTTTTAAATAGCGATGTTGTTATTATTCTGCCTTGTAACCTTTTGCTTTCACTCATCTAAGCTCTACACAGAGAGGTTGCTCTGTCAGCAAGAAAACCTTCCCACGACAGATGTTCGATACTGGCAAGAGGTAAATTGTGACTGTCCCTTGTGATTGAAAGCCATTTTTTGTTTCATCCAAAACAAAAGAGACAAAAGAACGGAAAATATTATGGTAAGAACTGTAATTTACTCTTGTCAATAAATACTGTACTGAGTCATTAGATTAAATATTAAACAGTTATAAGAAAGGCATTTTTGGATCGGTAATGTTTCTTTACTTTGGACACAAATATGTCAGTTCAGCTTCCTTGCCTTCAAGGCTTAACTTTGGATTGCTTTTGGCAAGGCGTTCTTTCGTGAGAACAAGTCCAAGTTACGAAGGATTCTAACAAAAAAATCGTCCACTCTAGTCCTGCTAGTATATTCTTTAACAGGGGGATGAATTTTTCCTATTAAATTATTCCCATGTTTAAATAATAAAATTAGAAATAGCCATTTAAGTCCCAATTACTGCTCGATAGCCCCCAAAATTGTTATCTAACTGAAAAGATGTGGGAGGAAAAAAAAAAAAACGGGTATAAAGAGAGAGACGTTTCTATTTCTAACAAAAAAAAAAAAAACATATTTCTGAATGCCTTCTTGTCAAGGAAAAATTAAAAAAACAAAAAAAAAAAACATGTTTCTTGTGGCCCAAGGCCGAAGGCCATTTGGTAATATGGTCTGATTGTTGAGGACAATCTAGAAGTCTTTTAATTTTCTTTTACTTTAGTTTTTATTTATTAATTTTCTTTTAGAGATGGTGGGACTTCGGGTGCAAGCAACCATTCGCATTAACTGTCATTCAATATTGTTTTGTTACATTTGGTGAGTGGGTATAATAGATTTTTTTTTTTTTTTTTTTTTTTTTTTTTTTTTTGCGAACCCCATATTCCTAGAAATCATCTATCCAGAGAGGAGAGAAAAAAAAAAAAGGCAAATAAACAGGGGAGGATAGATAAAAGAAGATGAGAATTTTATTGTAGGATATTCTACAAAGGACATTGTTTTGACTTGTCAAATTTGTATTGTGTTTTTTTTTTTTTTTTGCTAAATTGTATTATATTTTTATTTATTTTGTATATTAAAAATGACTTTGATAAGATGTAAAGTTAATGATTTTTTCACAAAAATTTTTTACATGATATTTTGAGATGAAAGTTTTAAATTCAAAATGAATAAAAAATCTTTTTTTTTTTTTTACTTTTTCAAATTCACACTACATTCTTTTTTTTTTCCTCCCTCACCAATTCATTTTAGAAAATTTTCAGTTTAATGGTGTGTGAAACAAGGATTAAATCCCCTCACAAATTCAAATAACCAAAAAAGAAACATACTCTAGTGTGGAGTATTTCTTGCCATTTAATATCGTTAAATGTTCCAAATAAAAAAATAAAGTAAATAACAAAGTTATATCTATATCACAAACGGTATCCTATACGTCACTCCTTTCATATATTATTTGTAATGTGATTTGTATTATATTAAACTAATTAGATAATTTAAATGTAACATTTTTCAATAATATTTTTGGTTTGTAAGTTTGAGTTGAAATTTTTATGTTAGAGTTCGTTGACTTTTTAAAAATTAGTTAAAATTTTTTTTCACTTTTCAGAAAAAAAAAACTGAATTGAAAATTTAAAATTGGAGATAGAAAACCAAATATAAGCTTATCATTGACATTAATATCTAAACAATACCATATAATAAAATCCTAAATAAAAAATCATATGAAAATCAATTAATTATTATATAAATAAATTTTTAAATAAAGAATTACAAATATCGTATCTTACACGATAGAGACTATTTATCTTTCTTTATATATTTTTTTTTTTTTTTTTTGGGGATAAATCTATATATATGTAAACATATTAGAGTTTGGTCGTGATTCGGATTATTGTTGTTTGTTGATAAAGTCAAAGCCACCCAAACCCAATCAAATGAGCTAAAGCCATTGAAAGTGGGGTCACCTCTACCCTTTACGTATTTCCACAAACCCAAATAAGGCACTTTACACATTCACACCCAATCTCTTCCTTAAATCACCACAACATATTTTCCCTCGAATTTTTTTTTAATTCCAACATTCCAGCATTTTTTTTTTAAATTTCTCAATATTCCAACAAATATACATGCACAAAAAAAAAAAAAAAAACCAAAAATAGAAAAGTAACGCGTTATTCTAAATTATAAAAGACTGCATTTTGTTTAAGTAAAGTTGTTTGCCGTGATTAGGAAACTTTACACAAATGAATAAAAATGGGTCCTCTTATAATTATTATTACACTTTACACGTTTCTAAAATCAAGTAATCCACTTCAATTTAAATGTCCTTTAAAAAAATTAGAAGAAAAAAAGAGTAATCCAAGCCACTAATTCCTGTCCATCCGATCAACATCGAGCGAGCTCCAATGAAAACTTGTTGTACAATTTCTTTTTCTTCATAATTGTTGAGGGTGATGTAAATTGTAAACAAATATTTTTTATTTGAAAATAGATATAAGCAAATTATTGATCTTGCATGGATTAACAAGAGAAAAATAAATATACGTATAGTTTATCAAAAAAATAAATATACGTATACAATATTTTATTTTTGGGAAGCCAACGACGAATTTATAGAATATACATAAAAAGTACTATTTTTATTTTATATTATTGAAATTATTATTTATTTATTTTTAACGAAAGCCTTAGCATGGAGTAGAAACAGGAGGAGGTTTTCTTCTCTCGCCAGATCTGAAATTATTTTGTCAAATTATTTTTTTTATCTTATTGTTCTGTCAAATATTCTTAAGCTATATTTTATTTATGAATGGTTTTAATGTAATTTACTTTATAATTTAAAAATATTTCTATATTTAATTTAAATGAATTTATAATTTTCATTAATTTTTCCTTTTTCTTTTCGTTTTTTTAATCTTAGAAATGTACCGTTTCAATTTACACTTTTTTTTAACGGAATCAATTTACACTGTTGCCCATTACGTTTGCTCTTTTTTTTTTTTTTTTAATATACATTTTTTTAGGGTTTTTTCAATATACATTCGTACAAAGTCGTATTTAAATAATTTTTATGACTTTAGTTATTCATCGCATTTATATATTATTTTCTCCCTCATCTCTCTCTCTCTCTCTCTTCCTTTTTTTTTTTGGGTCTCTGAACTCGATCGACAGGTTCTCTCTCACCTCTTCGGGTCGAATTTCCACCAGGGAAAGAGAAAGAAAGAAAACCAAAAAAAAAAAAAAAAACCTCGTGAAGAACAAACAAACCCTAGAAATCTCCCTTCCAATCCCAAGAAATCGCAGTGAAAAAAAAAAAAAAAGCCCTTCTTTGCTATAATCTGTTTACGCGAGGATTCTTCGACGCCCTAGAGGCTGGCTCTCGCCGTCGATTGCGTTTCTTTCAATCAAAATTAGGGTTTCTTTTCCTGGTAATTTTAGGTTTTTCATTTCGGTTTCCTTAAATTTCTCCAGTTTTTTGTTTTCCTTAATTCGATCCGTTTCTCGTTGTTCTTGTGTAACCCTAGGTTTTCTTGTTAGGTTTAGACGAGGAAGATAAAAGAGAAAAGAGGGGGAAAAATTATGTTCTTTGATTCTTTATTGTGTATATAGAGATTGGATTAGTTTTCTAGGTTTCCCATTCTTAGCTATTTTTGGGTTCTTTTTACAAGAAGCTCTGTGAAATTTTTGGTGCGTTGTTTTAGTTTGTCATCCGAAATTGAGGGTTTTCTTGCTAGATCCTTCCACATAAATTTCCTTTTTTGTTCCTTTTTGCCCCTTTACAATCACTCCTTTTTTTCCCCCTCGTTTCTCTTTTAAAAAAAGAAAAAAAGAAAAAAAAAATAGAGAGAGAACAAGTATTGAGAAAATCTAGGGTTTCGTCTTAGATTTTTTTGGGAAGGATTGCGTCAAGTGTGTAGATACAAATGGCCTTGAATTTCTCACATCGACCTGTCTTTCCGGCGCGTCTTGCTGAGGAAAATTTAGTCTCGCCGATCCGAATTGCGAATGGCAGTCTGGATGGCTTCGGTAGGCCGTGGCATTCGAATTGGGAAGTTGAGAATCTCTTTGATTATGGTAGGGATAGATTCGAGATGGGTGACACGCAGGAGTCGGTTTCGAACGACATTATTGATCTTCTGCCTTCAGATCCCTTTGGCATGGATATAAATACTACTTTCACTGCAATCACGGGTTGGCTCGAGGACTTAGAGGTGGACTATGGCGGATATAGACGGGATGAGGCTGTGGCGAGTGATGGAAGCTATAAGCTTTTTGCGGAACTGAATTTTATTTGGAATAGAGCGATGAGGGGGTGCCAGGCTTTCCCGGCAGGTGCAGGGGTTGATCATGAAGCTAATGCTGCAGGTGGGTTTGGTTGGTCTTCTGTGGAACAGGGTGGGGCTGGAGCTTCTTGCCATGTCAGATTTGAAGTGAATTCTGCCGAGAATAGCACTTCGAGTTTGGGTAATGGAAGTTGGGGTGTAGCAAGCGGTGGACAAAGTGAAGGTTCTGGGATAGATGGTAACGGAAATTTTTCCAATGATGATGGAGGAGCTCCTCCTGGCGGTTTGGTTTTTGCCCTTGGTCATCTGGGTGTGCGGGATCTTCTTGCTCTTGAATGCGTATGTAGAAGTCTGCAATCTACAATTCGAGGTGACCCCTTTTATTGGAGCACAATTCACGTTGAGCAACCATTGAACGAGAAGATTACAGATGACATTCTTTTGCATTTAACTGACAAGGCTCAAGGTAATCTACAATGCTTGAGCCTGGTGGAGTGCCCCAGGATTACTGACGATGGCCTGAGACGTGTGCTTGAAAGTAATCCTAAGTTAACTAAGGTTAGTATTGCTTTTATTTCATCAATTTTAATTCCCATTTTGTTAATTTCATGCGCGGCTGCGTTATGTATGTTTCCGAGTCATGTGGAAAAAGCTGCATTGTTCACTTGCTTTACAGAGCTCCACTTTTTACTCCTTCCCTTTTTTCACTTGCTATGTTGGATAACTGGGAATTGATAATACCCAAAACTAACAGTTAACGTCTATTGGTTATGAAGTGGGTTTGCATCAACCAAGAATCAGAGTTTCTTTAATTATTTTGTTGACCTTCTGTTCATTTATGTTTTCCTTTCCTTTTGATTGTTGAATCCCAGTAACATCCGTTGTTAAATTTCCTGAACTATCAATTCTTTGTATCTTCCTCAATGCAGACCCTTCACATCGCTCTCATTTTCTTTGAGCACATAATACTTTGCTTGATCATTTGTGTCAAACGAACGCATTTGTAGGGACAATAATTGTTTCTTCATTTTTCAGTTAAGCGTCCCTGGATGTACAAGGCTCACTATCGATGGCATCATGAACAGCTTAAGGGCTTTCAACTCCACTGGAACACAGGGTGTGAAGCATCTACGAATTGGTGGGATCTTTGGCATGAAACCAGAGATTTTTGAAGAAATGAAGTTATTGTTGGGCACTGGTGGCCAGATGCAGCAGAGTGCCCGGAAACCACGTTTCCATATAAGAGGAAGCTTCTACCTTCCTTGTGACGATGATCGTGATATCGACATCGAAACTTGCCCCAGGTGCCAGAACCAGAGGCTTGTTTATGATTGTCCCTCAGAGACTTGTCAAGAGAAAGATCATTCTACTCAATTGTGCAGGGCATGCACACTGTGCATAGCACGTTGTGTCAAGTGTGGAAGGTGCATTAACGACAATGAGTACGAGGAAACATTCTGTCTGGAATTGCTTTGCGGGGTCTGCTGGCATGAGGTGAATTGCGAAGATGAGAAGCAGGATAGAAAGGTTGGTCTGACTCCATCCAAGTCTGCCGTTCCAGTCGAACAAGATTACAGCTTTTGTCTTCATGGCTAGAGACTGATTACCTCTACAGTCCCGTCGGTTTCAAGTTATGGCTCGCGAAATTACATACTTGGTGGTTGTTTCAGACACCCATTGGAGAAGGGGAAAAAGAAAAAAAAGGAACCATGTCGGATGATGTTTTATAACCTGTTTGAGTCACCGGACTGGGCTGCTGGGTTCAGCGAGTAAAAAATAAAAAATAAAAAAGAAGAAAACTTAAAAAAAGAAAAAGAAGAAAAGGGTTTTGAAGAGGAAGAGTTTACAAGGTCACACTACAAGCAGTGCCCCCGAGAAAAGGAGCTTGTTTCTGACCCAACTGCAGTGGCGACACTTGGGGAGTAAGTAGTGTGTATATATATACATACTTTTTTTTTTTTTTGTGAAGAACAAAACAAAGTGGGAAAGATGATCTGTCGATTGTCTTGTCTTATGTTTGGTCGTCGAATAAAGCGCTCATTTATTTGTAAACCTGCTCTCTCTAATGCTTGGGACATGATAATGTCCAGCTGTTTGTGTTATCAGTGTGCACTTGGAGCACTATATATGGCAGACTAGTCTCTCTCTCTCTCTATATGTGCACTGTACTATGTTTGTCTCCAGTTTTAATAATGTTTGTTTTTCTTGGTCACAAACTTTATGTATACCTTTAATAGTTTTACCCTTCAGGGTCATTACGTTTACACCAGTGTTGTACTTGTACCATGTGTTGTACTTTTGCCTTGAGTGGATTTTGGTCTGGTCCGGACCGGTTATGGCCGTGGCTGAGAAAATGCTTATTTTTTGCCATGTTACTTTATATTCGTCACTACATACAGAACATGTTTAAAGGTTGATATGTATTGGGTATGTAAGTTGGTGCCTGCAGTTCAACTTATCACAAAATAAAGTATACCTGATTTTCTTTGAGCGGTGCATGAAATTATTTCATTTATATTGATGAAGAAGGAACGAAAAGTTCTATTTGCATTTGGAAATAGTACATAAAATATAAAAATTCTGCTACTTTTCTTAAGCTCTGGAAAGCTATTATAACTATATATTGATAGCGGTATCTTTAACACACACACATTGACTAGAGATTTCTTCTTCTTTCTTTTCTCCTCTTTTTTTTTTGGGTAGACAACCTTTCTATTTTCTTTGCAGTTCCAGTAAAAACAAAATAATAATTGAAAAAAACTCTGCAATATTGATCCCGGTGTTGGACCATACAATTTAGTGTTTCTGAATCAGAATTCTTAAGCCGTGTGTGTTAATTTTCAGGGAAATCAATATAGTTATTATTTTTTCAAAAAATGAAGTTATCTTCGATCTAAATTGCGAAAATTTATTAATAAACAAAAATTACTAAAAGGCCAAAATCTATCAAGAGAAAACTAACATTTCATTTTCAAAGCAGCTGCCCCTCGAGCAAGCCTAAGATGAGTGTCTTTTTTTGGGCTCGAGTTCTCAAAGCAAATTGAAATTTGAAACCAACGTAAGCTAGAAGGTGTGCTTTAATCCGCAAAAGCAAAAAGAAAATGGTGAATAATATAATAATCCATGTTATTGCATCAACATCTTCCACATATACAACATGATAACACACCTGGGTCGAGAAAAAACTCGAAGAAAGAAAACAGAAACCAGTCTTTTTAATGCAAGCAAAGATTTTTCATAATTTTTGGCCTAGCCCCAAGTGCATTCTGGTCAAGGGACAAAGAAGGTCTCTAATATTTATGCTCATCATTTCTGAGATTTCCTGCGAAGCTCTTTCATCCATTTGAAGGTTAGAATTGATTTCCTGAACTTGCTCTTCGACCCGTCTTTCTTCTTATTCTTATCATCGCTTGGTGCTTGCGGAGGAGGATCGGAGTTGTAGTCCCATTGATCAGCCCAGGACAGCCCGGAATCCATTGTTAATCTGTTTTTCTTTCTTCACTTCTGCATTTCTTGGATTGCAGCTTTAATATAGTATATATTATGTGTTAACTTAATGCTGCGGCAGATAATTTTCTTGTATTTGACTCAATGAGGTTCCGTGAAAAGTTGGTTTGTTTGATTACCAGTTTTAGAAATCTGTGACTCCTAGTCATTTGCTTATTTTAGCCCGATTTCCGTTGACTACTTTGGTCTTGTTTGCTTCAATTGGACAGAGGACGATATTTCACTAAAAAAATTGTCATCTTGGTAACAAGCCACGCTCTTCAAGAAACCTATGGTTGACCGATTCCCTATGGCTTGAGTTCTATATTTGGCTGTAACCATTTCATGCTTTTATAGACTGCCTAAATTTGAAAATGGTGTTGTTGAATTGTTATCTCCACATTTGAGGAAGAACTAAGACAGCTCTCCTCTAAACTGTCTAGTTTTTTTTGCTAAAATAAAAGTCCGAGAAGGGGACAACACGATAAAGGATTCGTGGGGCATGGTGTAATGCACTCTAAATGAGTAAGCCACTCATTTAAGTCCCTCAAAATGGATTCACCATTACAGCTAGGCCACCGCACTCGGTGGTAGTTTCTGAGAAAATGTGCACTCAACTTATCGGGCATGATATCGGGCATTTCATTCATGCTCTAAAAAATGTTGAGCATTATTAAGCAACTTGAAAGTAAAAAGTAACACAGTGAAATCCCCTGTTGATCATAAAATAACATTTCTATATCTATATAAATATAAATGCATCAATCAAAATGAAGGGATGAACTGCCTCGCATTTCAGTTGGGGACATCATGATCCGTAAAATTCAACATGGCCTGCAATCTCCCTACACAACAACTTCGCTTCACCCGCTAACTTCATGCTTTTGAAAATGGCGAGCCCTGTTTGTTTGTGGGTAGAACTCGGTTGATATGACTTGGCCTCTTCTTCCCTTCCCAGCGACAATGCCTCCCTCGCCGGAACCACATTTTCCCACCAAAACTCGCGCAAAATCCCATGCATCAACTCCCAGTAACTGCGCTCCCTACGCACACGAAAAATGGTACTCCCATTTGGTGTCCAACAATACAAGTCAAGCCATTCTCTGGCCATTATCTCCATTTGACCCTGAACCTGAGGCATGTAATAGAAAGGCACTTTGGACCAAGGAAGACCCGTCTCAGGCTTCCCCTTGTTATAAGGACACTTGACTTCCAAAATCCCACCACCCTCTTGCAAGCAACTGAGCAGACCATCGGGAGAGGCACCGAGCCAACCATACCGCTCCTCGGCATGAATCGCGAACCCAAGCGAGCCTACTTCACGGCCAGTGATGCTTTTGTACCGGTCTATCGCTGCTGATTCATTGACAACACCCCAATTCATGGCAAACTGTTTATCGCCTTCCGCAATTGGGATCGTCTCCAATGCAAATACCTTCTCATGCCAAAGCTCAAATCGGCGGTTTCCTTTCCAAAATCCTAATGCAGTGCTGAATGTGCTCGTGGTAAGCTTGTCCCTACGGAGCGCAAACCACTCCTCCGAGCGTTGCGGGGTATCGGATTCCGTCGCGCGTGAGGCCAACACAAGCGACGATGGTGATCGGATTATGAGAGATTCAGTGTGGGAGATCAATTCGGAAGCAAATGTGGATAAGGTTCTGGTATTTCTACCATGGAATTTCCTCATAAACACAGCGGGTTTTCGGGGAGTGCCGTAGAATCGGGTGGCGCAGGGCTTGCACATTACCAGGAACGCCGAGGTGTTCTCGGCAATTTTGTTCCGGTTAAGCATCCTACAAACACCACACACTGCTTGAAAGTTTAGCACCAATTCCTCAGAGCTCATACGGATTAGCTATTTTGATTGAATCAGGAAATTGGAGTACCTGAGAGAGGCCTAGAGTTGAAGGCGACAGCTTTGGGAGGTGAAAATGGAGAAGAAATCGGCCTCAGACCTCCATTGACGAAGCAAAGTGAAGCTCTGGATTGAGACTGAGAATGAGAGGAAGAGACTCTGGAAAGAAGCTTCATCGCCGGAAGGAATAAAGAGGAACCAAAACCTACAAAGTCATGACCTTTCCATGAAAATCGATTCAAGTTTTAGGGTTTCTGCTTCAAAAACCTTGTAATTTACGGAGTCTCCATAAAAAAATCTGCAGAGAGACAGAGAGAGGGAGAAATGCCTCTTCATCGAAACAAACGTTTTTTTTTTTTTTTTTCTCAGTTTTATGCGAAATGACTAAATAACCCCTAATTCTATTATAAGGCGGTCTTCACCATTTCCAAATTTAACAAAGGGTTAATTTCACTTTTAGTACTTATAAAAAAAATAATATTAAAAATAGTATTATTTTTTATCCTCTTATTATTAGTATTTATGTATATTTAATGTATATCAAATTACAGGTTTATCCTCATCTCTACAAACTCAAATATCTCTCTCCCTCGCATGGCCCAAAAAAAATTTTCAAACCAACATCTATAGTGTTTTAGAGAGAGAAAGAGTTACCACCCACTGAAAACTTTTTTTTTTTTCACTTTTTCTCATAGCCCCCACCCATTTTGAAACCAAAATCTTTATATAATAGAGAGAAACTTCCATGTAAAGAGAGAAACTTTCATCGAAAGTTTTTTTTTAATCTAATATTTTTTGTCATTTTTGAGTAAAGATCATAACCATTATGACCACCCAGTTATAACCGTTATGACCAGTTTTTTTTATTTTTTAAATTAATTTTTGATCATTTTTTAGTAAAGGTCATAACCATTATGACCACCCGGTCATAACCGTTATGACCAGTTTTTTTTTTTTTTAAATTAATTTTTGATCATTTTTTAATAAATGTCATAACCATTATGACCACTGGTCATAACCGTTATGACCAGTTTTTTTATTTTTTTAAATTAATTTTGACCATTTATTAGTAAAGGTCATAACCATTATGACCACCCAGTCATAACCGTTATGACCAGTTTTTTTTTTTTTTTATCTAATATTTTTTGTCATTTTTGAGTAAAGGTCATAACCATTATGACCACCCGGTCCATAACCCGGTCATACCGTTATGACAGTTTTTTTTTTATTTTTTTAAATTAATTTTTGATTATTTTTTAGTAAAGGTCATAACCGTTATGACCAGTTTTTTTTTTAAATTAATTTTTGATCATTTTTTAGTAAATGTCATAATCATTATGACTACCGGTAATAACCGTTATGACCAGTTTTTTTTTATTTTTTAAATCTAACATTTTTTACTATTTTTTAGTAAAGGTCATAACCATTATGACCACCCGGTTATAACTATTATGACCAGTTTTTTTTATTTTTTTTAAATTAATTTTTTATCATTTTTTTAGTAAAGGTCATAACCGTTATGTAAAAGTCTAGGTTAAGTTCTTTTAATTATGGGGTGTTTAGTGGAGTAGTTTGAGTTAGGATTTTTAAGTTTAAATAGTAAATTTTTTTGAATTTTCAGAAAAGATAAAAAACTTTTTGGGAAAAAGACAAAAACTTTTTGAGAAAAAGACGAAAAAAAATTTGAGTTTGGGAGTTTGGATGGTTATGTCAAACTTAGTAATAATAGGACACTCGTTAATGTTAATTTAAATGTAATTTGCAAATTTTATAGTGTTAGCACTATAATAGTGCCACAATTATATCTGATCGATGACAAGGCCTAATTTAAATAAATCATTTCGATCTCAGTGACATTTTAAAATTTTAATTGTGAATTTAATAATGTTATTATTATAATAATATGACAATTGTAATCTGATAAAACTTTATGCATATGATTTAAAACGGTCCTCAATATAAGAAATTGAGAAATAATAAAATGAATGGATATATTATTTAAATATTTTTATATTAAAATAGAATTTACATATGTCCAATACAATATATACCTAATGTGTTTTCTAAAAACACTGTTAAGTTTTTTTTTTTTTTTTAAATCAGCAACATTTAGTACATGTCTCTTGTCGGAGCAGATCTAAAAAACCTTAAGGAATTTGTATTTTCAAAAGACCAGGAAAAACAAAAACAAAAACAAAAAACAAAAAAAACAAAAAAACAAAAAAAAGAAAAAGCTTTTACTTCCGCACTTCCCCCAAATCTCTTTCTCTCCTCAAATCTTCCGAAGCAGAAGCAACCGCCTATGGAAATGGGCTTACTTCTGCTTCTGCTCATGAAAACTCTCACTCTCTTCAATTAAATTCCCTCTTCTGGATTGAATTAACAACAAGGAGTAGTAGTAGTAGTAGAAGACAAACCCCATTTTTTTATCTTTTTTTTTTTGTTGGGGGGGGGGGGGGGGGGGGGAGTGTGGTGGTGGACGCCATGTACTTGTCGGAGAAGCCTCGGCCAATCGATTTCTACAAGGAGACCGAAGGAAGCCGCCACATGATGATTGAGGTTGTCTCCAATGGCGGCGGAGGAGACATCTCCCAGCAACACGCGGCGCCGTCGCAGATGGTGGTCGGCGAGAGCAGTGGCGGCGAGGACCACGAGGTGAAGGCCCCGAAGAAGCGAGCGGAGACGTGGGTCCAGGACGAGACCCGGAGCCTGATCGCCCTCCGGCGAGAAATGGACGGCCTCTTCAACACCTCCAAGTCGAACAAGCACCTCTGGGAGCAGATTTCTGTCAAGATGAGGGAGAGAGGGTTCGATCGCTCCCCCACCATGTGCACCGACAAGTGGAGGAACTTGCTCAAGGAGTTCAAGAAGGCCAAGCACCAGGATCGAGGCGGCTCCAGTGGCTCTGCTAAGATGTCGTATTACAAGGAGATTGACGAGATTTTGAGAGTCAGGAACAAGATTCCGCCCTATAAGAGCCCCACTCTTCCTAAAGTCGATTCTTTCATGCAATTCTCTGGTAAAGGTGAACATAAAATGCCCCTACTTAGTTAAAGATTGAGTTTTTAATGTAGAGAAGAAACTCATACTGATTTGTGATTAAAATAAGGAGTTTAAACAAAAAGGGTTCTTGTGAAGTGGGTTAAAGTGGAGATTTTTTGTTTTTAGTGAAGAGAAACTCAAGAATTTCTAATTAAAGATGCTTACTTTGTGCTAAAAAATTGGGCTGTAATTAAGGGTATTTGTGATTACTAGCTGTGGTTGAGCTGTGAGATCTGAATTGGGCAGTTTCTGCATTTTGGGTTTTTGGAGTTGTCTTCAAAGATTTCAGTTTTGGTTTTATCTTGTGGAGTTATTATGTATTGGGATTTAGTTTTCATGGTATTGACGTGCATTGAAAAACTATTTGACTGTGTTTACAAGAAGCAGGTATTGAAGATGCAAACATTACTTTCGGACCGGTGGAAGGTATGATTTGACGCTGTCTCAAATCTTTTTAGTTTCTTTAGTCATAGTAACGTTTTTTCTCTCGCCTACTTATCGGCCTTCCAGTTATCTTCTAGATTCCTATTCCCTAGTGCTAGTCGAAAAAGTGTTGTTCATGCCATATATTTATAGTATATCATGGGGTTACGGTAAGGCCTTGTCCCAATTCAATTAAACTTCAAATATATATATATATATTTTTTTTTTTTTTTGGTATTATAAATGCTTAGTTTTTTAGTGTACTAGAAAGCAAGATATAAGAAAATTATGAACTGCCTTGAATGTTTTTTTGATGCCTAGTATCAATACAATTTCTTATTTTGAGGCGAGAAGCCTATAAAAAAAGAAAAATCTTGGTCGGGAAGGTTAGAGTAGGAAAAACCATTGGAATTCTTATTTTGTACTTTGCAAGAATCCGTTTTGTTGTTAATTGAAATTAATAGACCAGGAAAGCGAACAGAAATAACTGAAAGAAAAGAAATAAATTAGTTTCATTTATTCAATGACTAGAGTTAAACAAGGATATATAGCTTGAAGACGTCGAACCAAACATGCTAAAGAGCGTGGAGGTTCGAGTCCTCTTCAAGGCGTAATATCGAATATCGAAAATGCTCATTGAATTGGAATAAGTTGGGTCAGGAAGCATATGTGGGAAGTGGGCAGCTGAGGAGAATGATGAGTTGCAAGCACCCTTCCTGAGTTCAGATAGTATTTATGGTTCTACCTTTTTCCTAGTGTACCCCTTGGAATAAAACCTTTTCTGGAAAGGAAGGGAATAGTAATTTATTCCTTTGTAGAACAGAACATCTAGGAATAAGAAGTTTTCATTGGCAATATCGAGGGATTACCGCCTAGTTCTAAGAAATATGAAAATTAAATATAAAAAAAAAGGATCCACTGTTCCGACTGGATCGTTGCTTGGTTAATTTAAACCCATAATGATCACGTGTGGTAAAAAATACTAGTACACAGTTTTGAACCGAAAGTTTTTGTTGTGTAAACAGATCTTGTTTTTACGAGATGTTTCTTCTTGTTGTTATACTATGTTCTGATTTTTGTTTTCTTTCTTACTCAATTTTATTTCAAGAAGGTACATGGTTTCTGTTGTTTTAAGTTCCATTCTGTGCAGGTTGTGGCAGGCAAACAGTAAATATTGAAAGACGTCTGGACCATGATGGACACCCTCTTGCCATCACTGCAGCTGAAGCAGTTGTAGAAAGCGGAGTTCCACCTTGGAATTGGCGAGAAACCCCTGGAAATGGTAGGTCAGAAAGTATGAAACTTGTGCTTCATGTGTTTTTTATGCTTTACGCAGCGTAAAGCTGCATTTGTCGAGGGCCTACTTTTGGGGTGTGTGTATATGTATCTGTACAATTACAAGCTTCCGAATACATGCTTGTGAAGGCAAAGCCCTTATCTTAATATTCTCGTTGCCTTTTCGTTTTGATTTTCCTTTTCGGGCAGGTGGAGATAGTCAGTCATATGGTGGAAGGGTTATATCAGTCAAGTGGGGGAATTATACTAGGAGGATAGGAATTGATGGCACTGCAGAGGCCATCAAAGAAGCAATCAAATCCGCATTTAGGTTGAGAACAAAACGTGCGTTTTGGTTGGAAGATGAAGACCAGATTGTTCGAAGTCTTGACAGGGACATGCCTTTGGGAAATTACATGCTTCAAGTAGATGAAGGTATAGTTAATCTTGCATATAGTTTCATGGACTACCTCTCAATAAGGTATTTTCTCTGCAATATCAAGTCTTTGTACCTAATGTTTTAGGATTGGGCGTCAAAATATGCGTTTACGACGAGTCGGATCACATGCCGGTGCATACGGAGGAGAAGGTCTTTTACACCGAAGATGATTACCGCGATTTCCTGGCCCGCCGGGGCTGGACGTGTCTGAGGGAGTTTGATAACTACAGAAACATAGACAACATGGATGATCTAAGGCCCGATGGTATTTATCGTGGTGTGAGTTGAGGCCGGCACGTACTTGTCTGTAGTTTTGCCTAGGAAAAAAGTGCTGTTTATTATGTTTCTCAACTCTACCGAAAACCACCCCCCACCAAAAAAGAAAAAAAAGAAGGTTGCCTCGTACTGATCTGGAATCATTTTTAAATGATGTTTCATCAAGAACGCCTGGATATTCCCATGTTTGTAAATTATGTGTATAACCAGAGGATTTCAAAATTTGAACACCTCTGAGTTTTTTTTTTTTTTTTTTTTTATAATTAAAGATATGATCTTTGATTCTTTGAGATAGGAACTTTTTTTTTTTTTTTTTTAACTTTTTTTATGAAGGCCGTGGAAAGAAGCAGGTCTCTTGTAGAATTATGTTCTTACAAAGGAAAATAAAAAACAGCTTCCGCTTACACGTAATCATTTGAGATTTCAGGTTTATTCAGTTGATCACCTCTTTAATTTCAATACAAGGTTAAATGGTTACTCAAATATAATTATTTGAGTACACTTTTTCATTTTACCTTTCATTTTTTTTTTCCTTCTATCTACTTTTATCATTCACATCACACTCCTTGATCACCCGAGATTTCAGGTTTATTCAGTTGATCACCTCTTTAATTTCAATACAAGGTTAAATGGTTACTCAAATATAATTATTTGAATATACTTTTTCATTTTATCTTTCATTTTTTTTTTCCTTCTATCTACTTTTATCATTCACATCATACTCCTTGATCAGTTGATCATCTCTTTAATTTCAATACAAGGTTAAATGGTTACTCAAATATAATTATTTGAGTACACTTTTTCATTTTACCTTTCATCTTTTTTTTTTTTTTTCCTTTATCTATTTTTATCATTCACATCACACTCCTCGATTAATACACATTACAATAATCAAGTTGAATGGGACATCCAAATGAAGCATAAATTTTATATTTAACATGTGTCATGCATTATGTTTTTTTTCCAATTTCATTTATAAGTTTTAGCTTCTTATTTTCTAAGAAGTTTGTTTCTCTATATACATGTATACACACACATATATAAATATATAAATATATATATATATATATATTTCAGTTTGGCAGACAACAAAACAAAGCCCGAAGGAAGAAGAATGCAGATTGAAGTTTGCTTCATTAACACGCGAAAAAAGCCAGAAAGAATGGAATGGAAATGGATACATCTCTCGTCAACAATAATATGTTGTCTGTCTTTAGAAATCAGACACAAAATGTGAATAAAAGATTCACAAACATCCCCCCACATCCACCCCCCAACACACTCGAGTTAAGAAACGAATCTAGAAGAACCAAACATGATGAGAAAAAGGGCTTCTTCTTTCTACTGCTCGTCCCATTCGTCATTCTTGTATGATACTAAAGTGTCAACCTTGTGAATCTGCAAAACCCAACAAAGAAAGTTAATTCCTCAAACCCAACCGCACTTGTAAAATCGGCTGCCGTAGTTTTTTCCTCTATTAATGGGGATTCGTTTTTATATTATTAGAGAAGTTAGAGATAAAACACCGAGAGATTGAGAAGTGTGCTTTTTTTTTTTTTCCTGTAATGCATTCACTTGCCTTGGTATCAAATGAATGAAGTTTAACCATTTGTGGATTGGCAATCAATTTGGGGTCACTTTCAATCCAAGTGAATGGAACTGCAACATCTTTATCAGTGTATGCCAGCACATCAAACACACCTTGAAAAACGAAACACAAGGAATATCTCAAAACAATTTGTAAAGTAAAAAATAAATAAAAAAATGAAATTGCAAATAATAAATTTCACCATTTATCAGTGAAAGTGGTTCTGGTTCTTACAAGATTCATCAAGGCAAGGCAAGTAAGTAATGCTTGAGGCAATCTGTCTCATGATTGCTTGAATCTCCCTCATAATTTCTTTGTCACTCTTCTCTCTTGACACCCTAGAATCCAAATTTCACACACAACTAAACTCTCAAGAACTACAAAAATTAAAATGAAAAAATAAAATAAAATAAAAAAGAGTTTTAATATCAAAAGATTACCCTTTCTCAACGACCTCACCGTCTGTCTCAATGCTGAAATTCCACCTCTCGAGGACTTCATTTGTAGACTTGCTCATTATTACCAGAACCACTCTCTGTAACTTGCCAGCTTCAAGCCATTCTTTCAAACCAAAAAAAAAAAAAAAAAAAATCAGGACTTTAAATTTTGAGTCACAAAAGTCATTCTGAAACCCTAACAATTTCGAGGGAGAATTATTGTTTGGTAATTTCAATTTCGAGGCAATAGAATGTAATTAGCCTGTTTTCTTTCCATTTTCTGACGGTTTCTGGGCATCCAAACAGGGGAAAAAGAAGGAAACTAACCAGAAAGCTGCGCGTTTATGTTGGCGATGAAGGATTTGACGCCCTCGTCTTGAGTAAGCAGCATCGGAAGCCCATATTTCTTCACTTTCACGAAGCTCTCTTCCGGATAAACTCCACGATTATACAGAATACTAGAATATTCATCCATTCAAAATTAGGTTTTTCATCGTTTCAAAAGAAGATTGAAAAAAAAAAAAAAGGGAGAGAGAGAGAGAGAGAGAGTTGTACAAAATCGAATTATTCAACTACCTGTTCGCAGCATATCCTGAAAATTGAATTAAAAAAATAAAATTAAAAATCTGAAACCAACACAAATCTCAGAAAGTGGAAAGGCTCGAGAGAGTGAGACGACGAAAACATACCGAAGAACTCGCTGACGATCGCCGCGGAACCGCGGATGGTAATAATGTCTTTAGAAGCCGTTTTCGAAGCCATTTTCAGATTCTCACGCGAGAAAATTGTTTTCCAGTTCTGTTTGGTAAGAAAGAAAATGAAGAAGCAGAAGGTGAGTGGAAGAGAGAAAATGAAATGAAATGAAAGAAGCAGAAGGTGAGCGGATTATGATGGGAAAGGAAAGGCAAGGAAAGGGAGAAGAAATAGAGAAGAAAAGAAGGAAAGAAAGTGGGAATGTTTGTTTGATTGAAGCGTGTAACGGCTAGTTCTTTTGATTGGTTGCCCTTTTGGTTCTCGAGGCCAACGGTAACATTTTAAAATTGGGCCCTTTTTTGTTTGACCCAAACAATTGGGCTTTTAAGGTCTTACGGAAAGTCTGTTCTCCTTTTCTTCCTCTTTATTTTATTATTATTATTATTATTTAACAAAGTAAACTTTCTTCCCAATTTTTAGATACAAGGGTAGTTAAAATTAATTAATATAAAATTACTCACGAGGTTATTAAAAACTACTATACGCTTAGTAAGACTTAAGTGTTAGAAATAAAGAAGAAAGAATGGAAAGAGAGTTCCGTTGTATCATGAATGGATACTCCGTAAAAGATTTCATATATCAATAACGTTATTTGTATAATTATCCTCAAGGTATGTATCCATGATCATAAATGAACTTATGTTGTATTGAGTAGATACCCCATGAAAGATTCCGTGTACTGATAGTGGTACATGTGCGAGATTCTATCACAACATGTCATATCAAATCATAAATATTCGTAAAAACTCTTGCTCAAGCTTGGATACTCACCGACTCAAATACAAATTTTTTAGACTTTTAGTATTTATTTTAGAAAATTCATTCTCTTAAACCATAACTCCAAAACAGATTTCGTAAATTGGAGACTTCTCATTTATTAATCTTGTACGATGCCAATTAATCTTGTACTTAGATTCCCTTGGCTATAAATTATAGGTTAAACAATCGAGTATTGAGATGGGAGGAGACAAGCATTCATATTAAGACCTTTAAAAAAGTCACTCAACACCTGAAACTCATATCACAGTCCTAGCTACAAAAATCCTTTATCGTTAGACCATCACATTTGATCGTTAATTCTCTCCCCACTTGTTCATGGTGTCTAACCATGTCTTTTAGTAAACTTAGATGTTAAGCACAGAAAAATCAATTAGAAGGCACTACAGAAAATTTGAATTATGAAACATATTATGATACGTTAGATACAATTTAGAACATAAAATATTAGACATGACATCTGAATCCCCATATATGAATTACGTAGCAGTTAAACTGCTTGACTTTACACAAGCCTCTTGTATGTCTATGGCGCCAAATATTATATATAACATCAAGATGTTCCTTGTCCCAAAGTGTCTAATATTTGTTTAACTCAAAAAAAAAAAAAAAAGTGTTGTCTGTGATTTTCTTTGACAATTAAGTCTACTACCTTTCTTAATTAGACAAGAATTCGTTTTGCAATTGAACACTTCTACATTCCAACAAGAGTGACTCACCACTTGGAACAAAATTGAAATGTAAAAGTTTAACTTAGTAAAGTATAAATTAGATTCATGTTCTTAAACGGATGTATATTTATATATGCATATTTATATATGAATGAATGCATTGTATACTACCGCATAATTGTATACTAATCAATATGACATTAGTGAGTCTTCGTCGTGATCGAATTTGCATGTATACATGTTTGTGGCAAAAAAAAAAAAAAAATAAAAAAGCTCATAAAAAGGAGTCAGAACACTTTGGACGCAAACTTTGTCCTGCGTACGGGAAAAAGAAAAATGAAAAAAGAAAAAGAAATACTGCTCCTTACTATTGAGTAGAAATGAAAAGAACTTCCACAAACAAGAGTGATATAGACAAGTGAATATTTGTAGGCCTAGTGAAGGATCCTTGAGAATTCCTGTGAATTTGGGACTCTGGGCAAATTTATGGATATTTGTGAAGCCATGTTTGAACCATATTCCACTATTTGTGACTAAAATTCTTTTGCAATGAGCCCCAAGGTACTTGTTTCCTTAACTAGCAGTTACCAAAAATCAGCTCAAACAGTCACTCTTGTAGATTAACCTAATCACGAATAGGACAAAAGACCTCAGTACCACCATAAACAAAATATATGGCTTTTTCAACGAAAATGCGGGAATGAAAAGCATACATATTCATAGACTGATTAGTCACAATGGCCTTCAGAAAGAGGTAGCTTAATGATTCATAAATGGATCCTTCTATATGATCTATTCGGAGAATCGTTGACTAAAAAGGAATATTTGGATAATACCACAAAATAGTTATGTATGAGTCTCTTCTTTACAAGTAGATTGATTATAGAGTGTATACAAGATTTAAGAGCATGGTTGATTGGTGGCTCTAAAGAAATAAGTAGGAAATTCCCTTCTCAGGACAAGTTTCGTTCAGGAATGTGGATAGAAATTTACTCTAGTGTTGATGGGGTGGTCATGTAATTGTCAAAAGCTGCTGAGCAATAAATATAAGGAGTGAAGTCGTCAAAACGCCATTAATCTATGCAAGATAAGGATAAGGGCATATAATTAAAAATAAAATAAAATAAGAAAGATAAGAAAAATCTGGGTTCGAGAACTATCCACGAAGCAGTACATACACCAGGCGTGAACCAAAAGGCAGTTGAAAGTAGTTTTATTGTGGTCCTTTTCTTTCATCTTCCTTGTTAGTCATACTTATTCCTCATTTCGTCATAGTGTCGACACCATGGCTTCGTAGCCTTATGTCCCTTTAGTTCTTAATTTCTTCAAATTTAATAAACCCATAATTTGTCTCTCCTCTTAACTGTTAAGGATAAAACAAAACTCGAATCTCATATCATACAAATATAACAACAATAATAGACATATAAGAGTATTAGATCATTTCACTTAATATATTGACTTTTTAAGATAAAAGCTCAACCGTTTAGTAATATCATATTTATGTTCTTCTTTTACTAATATTCCCGGTTTGGTTTTTGAACTGCAACCATGACTAATCTAGCGTGTTTTTATTTCTCCATGCCAAAGAAATCCATTTTTCTCCTCAAAGTGTAAAGCATCATTTATCGATCATACATATACACAATTTATTCGGTACGGGATATTATCTGGTAATGTGAACTTCAGTTACTGTGAATGTGAATTTCAATTACTAGAAATGTAAATTCATGCAGAAGAAAATGTAAAATAAGGAAAATTTACATTCACTTTAACTATATTTCCTTACTGCATTAATTTATATTTCTGATAACTGAAATTTATGTTCACAATAATTAAAATTCGCATTGTCGGAGACTATATGATATCGGATACGAGACTTGCCAGATGCCATATGTACTACACAAGTGTTGGACATGTGAAAAGCAAAAGAGCAATGGATGGAACTGAAAAGGTTAGAATCATTTTGCCCCCACCCCACCACCAGCAAAGTTTGAGATGAGGAGGAGGAGATAGAGTGCTGATTTGGCAATCATTTTTAGGTTATCTTCCTTCCGCATGGTAGAGGATGATTGGCCTCTAAATTCCCATGTTTTGTGGTCCTATAAATCACATGCACCTCAATATACTCTCTCTCTCTCTCTCTCTGTCTCTAAGCTTGTATTAATTGTTAAAAGCAACTTGAAAGCTAATTAAGAAAGTTATTTTGACTAAATATGTCAAGTGATCCACTCTTTCAGAAAGTTATTTTGGCTAAATATGTCAAGTGTTCCACTCTATTTAATTTACATTTAAATTATTTAGCCAATTAAGAATGGCATTAATCTGATAAGTGAAGCATAATGCTGCAGGGTCACTGGGAATCATCTGTAACACTGCACAAATAGGATAATGTCTGCTTGATAAGGAATCTTAGCATATCAAAACCAAATTTTTATTACTTTGAAAAAGGACCTTTTATTAAAAATAAAATAAATAAATAAATAAAACAATCACGTGTAGAAATCCGTTGGACGATTTAAAAAGTAAAAGAAAGGAGAGGCAAATGGCAATTGTCCCCCCATTACCTTAAAAAAAAAAAAAAAAAAAAAAAAAAAAAAAAAAGGGAGGAACAGGATGGGCACTGTGAGGCTGAAAAACACTCCAAAAAATACAGAGAAGCATGGAGAAAAATATTGGTCAATGTTTGTAGGTTAGTGTTCGGCGGCCGGCGGCCAATTACTCGTCAACAGATAATCACAAAATAAATAGCACTTATCCAATTTGCCCACACTAGTTTAGTTTTTGAATTTTCAAAAAACTAATACTATTCTACTCAAACTATTTCTCTGATTTGACACATTACTGTGACTGACAGAAACCCTCCGACACACAAGGCCTTTTTTCTATGGAGAAAAAAGAAAAAAAGGAAAGACGAAGACGAAGACAAATGCAAAGGCAGAGAGAGATAAAAGATTTTCTTTACAGGTCAGATTAGGAAAGGATAATTATCTGCCAAATTCATTGGAAAGTGGTTTTCTTTTCTTTTTTTTTTTTTTTTTTTTTTTTGCGCTCAGTATTCATTGGAAAGTGGGATTGTGGGTGGAGATTAAAATGTGATTAGTGGCTTATTAGTGTAGGTCTTCAAATAAGGCAGCTTTTAGTGTGGCTTATTAGTGACTTTGGGGGTGGAAAACTGGAAGCTGTGGCTTAGTCGCCCAGCACATGATGAACACGCTCTTACTGTGGGTTAGCACTTATCCAGCACACGCCCCTGGCCCACATACCACGTGTCTCGTCTGAGTATACAGAACTTGGGTGGTTGGGACCCACGCAATATCCACACGCCCACAAACAACCCAAGCCATATGCCTAATCATTATTCTTTTTTTTTTTTTTTTGATAATCCAAATCATTATTCGACAGCGCACGAGATTGTCTTTTTTATTTTTTATTTATTTATTTTTTTTTAGGACGCACAAACTGAGAAAAAGTTGGTCATGACTTTTCTTTTCTTTTTTTTTTTGGGTTGAACATGGACAATGACCTTTAATCGCACGGCCAAGATTCCCACCTAGATTCATTTCCTTTTCAGAAAATATGTAGCAATCAATATATTTATAGGCCCTACGTACAAATGTGCGCGGCAAAAAAAAATTATTTCTTTATAAATGAATTTCTACACCTTTTCAACGTTTTTTTTTAAATAAAAAATGCCAAGGACATAACTCCATTCCTAATATTTGAGCATCAATAATATAAATGAGCACTCGTTTTTTTAATTATATTTATCAGTAAAAATATGATACGTGAGTTAGTATTCTAAATTTGAAATTAAAGTCAACGTTACTAATATTATTCTTTTTTATTTTATTTTATTGTTAACCAGTGTCGGACGATGGACGCAATGTGTTATGCCATGGTACTATTATTAGCCAGTGCAGGGTGACAAAGCACGGACAGTAAGGGGCCACGAGCATGAGCAAAGTGCAATAGTGGTCCGGGAAGTGTTGCCTGGAGCAGTGTCGTGGGCCTCAGAAGTGATCGGCACGTGGTCCGTGAAGGGGAGGAGCAGTACACCGGATGTGGTGGTCGTTCAATCCGGTTCCCAGAGAAGGATTCTTAACAGATTTGATCTGGTCTGGTCGGTTGTACACGGCCATAGGCCCTTTCCCTCTGGCCTTGAAAATGAATCTACACGTTCTCGCGCAACTCGTTCACCGTGAAATGGTGGGTTTCTGCCATCAGATAAATTGTACCACCAACAATATTAATGTTTTAACCCAAAAAAACTTCTCCTATAAAAAACGAAAATTGTAAAAAATAAATTAATAATTCTGTATATGTTTTTTTTTTTTAAGGAATATCATTCACATGAACATAATACTACAAACCAAAAAAGGATAATGCAATAACCAAATAATATTATGAATACAATTCTCAATTGAGACTATCCCAAAACATCATATTTTATAGATTGAATATCTCAAATTCGTAGGCATCTAAAATTAAAATAAATATATTATAAAACTAACTTTTTTTTTTTACAATATATTACAACACAATCAAATTCAAGCATTTGATTATAAAACTAACTTGTAGCATTATAATCTATTACAACAAACAAACTTCAATTAAACTCAAACCAAAGTTTGCATCATTTAATATTTCATTTTAAAGCAATTTAACGTCCACGATAGTTCGGATTATCTTTAGGCATGTACATATTTATTTTTAATATATATATTATATAGTAATATAGATGTATATAGATCATATTCATGGATTATACAAATTTGAAAATTCTTAGTCTATAATTCAGTCCATGACATTTAGATTGGGAAAATCTTAATCTATATATGTGAATTCAACAAACACCCCTAGAAAGTGGCAATAAATCTTACCTTTGACAAAATTCAACCTTAGATAATTGCACATTAGTAATGTGAATATTATTTTTATCCAATTATAAAGTTGTCTTTTATCAG
Organism: Ficus hispida; assembly: GCA_025413025.1. Classification (NCBI taxonomy): domain Eukaryota; kingdom Viridiplantae; phylum Streptophyta; class Magnoliopsida; order Rosales; family Moraceae; genus Ficus; species Ficus hispida. Next base: position 1,773,680 of record CM046371.1, on the reverse strand, counting down.
TATGAAAATGTATCGTCTAGTATATAGATCATACGAAATATTGGGAATTTTTCCCAAAAGGAAATGCAAAATATATAGATGGGATTGAAATTTACTTTTGTTTTTCTAATTGAAATTTTGCTAGATGGGTTTGGTGGAATGTGGCATTGAAATTTAAAACTTCCTCCTCATGTACTTTCAACAACCCCCAAATGCTAGCCCCCCAAAACAAAAATAATATCCAAACATTTAAATAAATAAGGGTAGGCCAAAAAATGTCCCATATCGTAATATTATATAAACATGAAAAGTTTGTTAAGGAAATCGAAACGGTTCTGTTTCCAAAAAATAAAAGACAAAAATGAAATAGGTTTGAATTTTGTGTTGTTGTCATTTTAATTGAAAATTTGCTAAACGTGTTTTGTGGAATTTGGGAGTTGAAAATGGGAATCCTCCTTCGGAGGTAAGTTCAACCATCCCAAAATTCTAGCCAAAAATAACAAAAAAAAGGACCGAAATTTTATTCAACTATCCCAAAGAAATAAACATCATGGGCTATGGAGCCATATTTAACGCGTGAATGTACACAGAATCATGTAGTACACAGAATCATGTAGTTTCTTTATCGTATTATGGAAGTATCCTTTTATTTGCAGAAAATATATCTTCTAGCTTGTAAAATGAGTGGGATTGGATTTTATTACGTAAGTGGCATTGTCTTCTCGAATTTTTTTTGAAATTTTTATGTAGTGGAGTTTTTTTTTTTTTTTTTTTTTTGGTTATTTAAAAAAATTAATATGCATATAAATTAGTCTTAACTCCCTATAAATTAAGAGTTCTTTATATTTATTTAGTAAACAATTTGAATTTTAAAAAATAAAATTGTTTAATTAAATCCATATATATTAATGGACCTTATAACTCGGTTTAAAATCTAAATCTGAACTACAATTTTAATAACACAGTATTTAAAAAATCTGTCATATGGTATTAAGTAATATTTTGTTGACACATAAATTAAAAGCTTTCAAAGGAGGCCAACTTTTCACTTCCTATTATACCATTCCCAAACAAATTTGGAAATTTACTATGTTGTTCAAGGTGTGTTTTTTCTTTTTCTTCAGTTTACTATACTGGATTTCTTCTTAACTTGAGATATTTTTGTCTTGATTTGTCAATTCATTATTCTTCAACTTCTCTTTTCCGCTTTAGATTTGTATTTCTTTTTCGCACTTTTTGTTCTGATTCTTTAATTTTTTTAATTTAATTGTGATTTTTCTATCTGTCTTAATGTGGAATTGACGGGTCATGATGCTACTATTTTTTTTAATTTTGTTTTTTGTTTGTTCTTATGAATTGGTGATAATTTGCTCATTCCCATTAGAAAATTGGAAATATCTCGCTAGAAATTAGTGATTTTTAGTTTTAATTGTGGATTTTAGCTACGAAAATTAAAAATAACATTGCTTAATTCTGGATTTAAATACATTTTTTTTCAATTTAGTTTGTGATATACTTAGACATGTCTTTTTTTTTTTTTTTTTTTTGTAAAGAATTTTAGGCTCATGGGTTGTAATGGTGTTTGTGTCATATATGGAAGATAATTTTTTGAATGACTACTTGATTATCTATATACATTGAGAAGGAAATTACTGCAAAATTTAGTAATAAATCAATTATATATGAGTTTGTCTCTATGAAAGATTATCGAGCACAACTTATATTTAAGGAAAAAAAAGATATTTTGAGGTGCATAAATTTAACATAATTGCTCTTTTATTGAGAGAATAATATTATTTATAAGTATATAAAATATATATTTTTAATTTTTACAAGTTATATATTAAATTTGGAGCTTCAAGATGTGAAACTTGAATGATTATGATATTATGAAGATATTAAGATTAACACTTCAATTTCATATTCTTTCTTCATTATTTTTATGTTTAATTACACATAACTGACAGTGGCATGTTGTATTATTTAGATATAATACTATTGTTTTCATGTGTCAATATATCATGAATTTAATAAACAAAAACTGGTACATATATAGATATATATGTTAGTATAACCTTGATTAAAAAAATTTTTTATTCCCCTTATCAATAAATCATGGCCCCTAGTAAGGTAAAAATTAACAGCTTTCTTGCATAAACTGTTTAGATTCTGGTCCCCATTTAGTATTTCATGGACATGAATAATTCTTTTAATATCAATTATTTGAATCTAAATAAAACTCTTTGATAGAAAATGAAGAAAAAACACCATTAATACAGTTTTTTTTTAAGAAAAATAAAAGGGATACACATTAAATAATTAAAAAATATTTGTAGTTACAAATATAATCTAATGACAATTTTATACATAGAGTTCACCAAAAAAAAAAAAGTTTGAAGGAATTTGAATATCTCTATCTCAAAATTCAAAAGAAAATTATTAAAAAATATACTCATAAATTAACATAATTCAATAAATATTTAACACTTTAAAACTACGCTATGTTAAAAATGAATATCATAAGATTCTCTTAAAAATAAACAAAAATCACATAAGAAGCAGGAGGGTGAAAGGGATAGAAAGAGCAGAGACAAGCGACATGACAGTTTGGTTGAGTAGCATTCTTAACCTTGCGATAAATCTTACCATAAATCTTATGTGATGTCAATCAATTAGACATATAACATAAATTTAAAACTCCTCGAAATAAAAGTTCAAATAAATAATGTCTAATGTGAATTCTCTAATCTAATATTAATTATTGATACTTAAAAAGTTTAATTAAGCTTGTTTTATCGTTTGTAATTTGCAAGAAAAATGATTGCGTTTTTAAGAAAAATGATCGAGTCATTTCTAAACGAGAAGTTTCATGTTATAAATCATTGCATATCCGTGAAAGAATCAAAGCACTTGTACATATAGGTGTAAAGCACTAAAGCTTCCTCGTCACCACCCTCAAAACAGCCACGTGCGTCTTCTTCGCGCTTTAACAGGTTCTCTTCTCTCGCTTCTCCTGGCGTTAGCCGTAGCTCCTCACCCTTTTGTTCTTTCTTCCAGTCTTCGTATACACACACACACACACACACACACACACACACACACACATATTTATGTATCATCTCTGCAGTATATACTTTCATATATATATATATATACACACACACACACACACTACTTTTGTTTCTTTCCAATTCATTCGTAGCCATGGCGTTTGTTTGATATATCTTTTTTTGAGAAAACCAGGAATTCAAGTTTCCGAGAAAGATTAAATTCACTTGAGGCCCTTCAAAATGGACATCTCAGTGGAGATTCTTGACGTGGTTTTCTTCATAGCTTTACTGACATGGATTTTGGTCGACATTCTGAGAGAAGATCACAACAAGAGGAGGATTCACACGACGAGACAAACGTACAATATTGGAAATTGTAGAGGTTTCTCTCTCTTCACAGTTATTTCCAGTGCCGTAATCTCGGTTTCCTATCTGGGTTTTGGTTTTATTGAGTATTGGAATAGAGGAGTTCTCATTTGGAGAGCTTTTCTCTCTTCCACAACGTGGTTTTTAGCCACACTTGTGGCTTTGTACGCTAAAGACACAGCTTCTTGGCCTTGGGTTTTAATCGTTTGGTGGGTTTTCTCAGCCGTTCTTGACTTGCTTTCTCTCTCTCTTTTCATTTTTGCCCACTTGAAACCCGAACATTTAGTACCGGACATTCTCCCACGTGCAAACGTTGTCGATTTGGCATCGTTTCCGTTGTCTCTACTGCTCTGTCTCAACGTTCTTAGCCATGTCAAGAACCGTAACAGCAACAACCTTAAACACCCTTTGATCGAAAAAGAAGAAGAAGAAGAAGAAAACGAAGAAGTTTCTTCGGAAGGTGAAGATGGTGGGGATTTTGTTAAGGCTGGGATTTGGAGTAAATTGACATTCCAATGGCTGAACCCGCTGTTAAAAGCTGGTCGGTCGCAGAAACTAGAGTTGCCTCATATTCCTGCGGTACCGCACTCGGAGAGATCGAAAAACGCTTCGATGATGTTGGAAGAGTCGCTTCAGAAGCAGAAATTTGAGGAGCCTTCTTTAGCCAAAACCATTCTACGTGCTGTATGGAAGTCCCTGGCCGTAAATGCGGTTTTTGCTGGTAATTATGAACTTCTCTTTAGTTTATGTCTAGTTTCTGTTAATCTGCAGGTTTTTAACAAGCTTTTTTGCTCGTTGTTGTAGGACTAAATACTGCTGCATCATACACGGGTCCTTTGTTAATCACAAATTTTGTGAACTATTTATTGGAAAAATGCGATGATTCGAGCATTCGATATGGACTGGTTCTGGCTTTTATCTTCTTCTTTGCAAAGACTTTGGAGTCACTGACTCAAAGACAATGGTATTTTGGTGCCCATCGAATTGGTGTTAGAGTAAGAGCTGCTCTTACAGTTCATGTTTTCAAAAAGGCCACATCAATCAAGTACTCGGGCCCGAGCAATGGCAAAATCATAAACCTTATCAATGTTGATGTGGAGAGAATTGGAGATTGCTGTTGGTATATCCATGGAGTTTGGTTGCTTCCACTCCAAGTCTTTTTAGCTCTAATCATCCTCTACAGGAACTTAGGCGCCGCGCCTTCCGCTGCGGCACTTTTAGCCACAATCATGGTGATGGTGAGCAACACCCCTTTGGCCAATATGCAGGAGAGTCTTCACTCCAAGATAATGGAGGCCAAGGACTCAAGAATCAAGGTGACTTCAGAGACTCTGAAGAGCATGAGAGTGTTGAAGCTTCACTCGTGGGAACAGACTTTCTTGAAAAGAATCCTCAAGCTTAGGGAGACCGAGAGAAGTTGGCTTAAGAGGTACTTATACACTTGCTCATCTGTGGCTTTTCTCTTTTGGGCTTCGCCAACTCTAGTTTCGGTAGTTACTTTTGGTGTTTGCATTTTGTTGAACACTCCATTAACGGCCGGTACAGTCCTCTCGGCTTTAGCCACTTTTAGAATTTTGCAAGAGCCTATTTATAATCTTCCTGAGCTCATTTCCATGGTGGCTCAAACCAAAGTTTCCTTGGACCGCGTTAACGAGTTCATCAAAGAAGATGGGAGAAAGCTTGTGCCTTGTCATGCTTCAAAGGCATCATGTGTTGCAATAGAAGTTGAGAAAGGAGAGTACACTTGGGAGACAAATGACCAACATTTGAAGAGACCATCCGTTAAGATCACTGAGAAGTTGAAGATAATGAAAGGGTTTAAGGTTGCGGTTTGCGGGTCTGTTGGGTCAGGAAAATCCAGCCTGCTTTGCGGGATGCTTGGTGAGATTCCTAGGATTTCTGGGGCAGGAATGAAGATTTATGGCTCAAAAGCTTATGTCCCTCAGAGTGCTTGGATTCAAACTGGCACCATAAGGGAGAATGTGTTGTTTGGCAAGAGAATGGATAAGGACGAGTACGAGCGGGTTTTGGAAGCCTGTGCTCTCGACCGGGACATCAAGATGTGGGCAGGAGGAGATTTGACAGTGGTGGGAGAGAGAGGGATGAACTTGAGTGGAGGACAAAAGCAGAGAATTCAACTGGCTAGAGCTGTCTATAGTGATTCTGATGTTTACTTCTTGGATGATCCTTTTAGCGCTGTTGATGCACATACCGGAACTCATTTGTTCAAGGCAGGAAACTTCTTTTTCTTTTTTTTTACTGTGTTTTGTATAACTACTTGTTGGATTTAGTATAAAAATTCAATAAAAAAAATGTTTTTCATTTTTTTTTCTTTCAGAAATGTCTTTTGCAACTGTTGTCTCAGAAGACTGTAGTTTATGCCACTCATCAGTTGGAGTTTCTTGAAGCAGCCGATCTTGTCTTGGTTAGTTACTGAAATTCTTGTCTATGTTTTCCCAATCTGAGAGGAATTTTGATCTGACTTACAAATGCAAATTTTTTTTTTAAATAGGTAATGAAAGATGGTAGGATTGCTCAGTCAGGAAGGTACCAAGTTCTTATTGCAGACCTCGGCGGCGAGCTGATTAGTCAAATGGCTGCCCACAGGAAGTCACTAACTCATGTCAACACATGCCAGCAAGAAGACTCCTTCACCAGCGTTCCGTCTAGAAAGAACCAAATAGAAGTAGTGGAAGACTGGTTCCGAGAGCCCATAGCCGATGGCAAGCTTCTTGAGAAATCGCAAGAAGAAGAAGCGGAAACCGGTCGAGTGAAGTGGAGTGTTTACTCAACCTTTGTCACTTCTGCTTATGGAGGAGCTCTTGTTCCTGTTATCCTTCTCTGTCAAGTCCTCTTTCAGGGACTTCAAATGGGCAGCAATTACTGGATCGCTTGGGCTACGGAGAAAGAAGGCAGAGTCACTAACAAGCAGTTAATAGGGATTTTCGTACTGTTATCCGGCGGGAGCTCCATATTCATATTGGGAAGGGCGGTTTTGCTTGCAACCATAGCAATAGAGACCGCTCAGCGCCTGTTCCATGGAATGATCACATCCATTTTCCGAGCCCCCATTTCCTTCTTTGATTCCACACCTTCAAGCCGAATCCTCAACAGGGTAGGTGTTTGTTTTTTTTAATTTTCTTGTATCAATTGTTTGTGAGATTCTATGTTTGAAAGGCTATGCCAAGTCGATAGCTTGATTTTCTTCTTGGTTATCCTCGCAGTCTTCTATGGATCAAAGCACGCTAGATACTGATATCCCGTACCGATTAGCTGGATTGGCCTTTGCACTTATCCAGCTATTAAGCATAATCATTCTCATGTCCCAGGTCGCCTGGCAAATCTTCCTTCTTTTCCTGGTTGTACTCGGAATCTCCATATGGTATCAGGCAAGAACCAAGAAAGACCGCTTTTGCATTGTTAAGATAAAAATGCATACCGTTGAATAACGATATTTAATGCATATTCATTGTCAGTTTGAAATATGTTCAAGCCTAGAGGTTACCTGTTTTTAACTACTTTTGCAGGCATATTACATAACCACTGCCAGGGAACTAGCCAGGATGGTTGGAATTCGAAAGTCTCCTGTCTTGCATCACTTTTCTGAATCGATCGCAGGTGCAGTGACAATACGTTGTTTTAAACAGGAAAAGCGCTTCTTGATGAAAGCACAGAGCCTCATAGATGACTATTCTCGTGTAGCGTTTCACAACTCTGCCACCATGGAATGGCTTTCTGTTCGGATTAATTTTCTCTTCAACCTTGTTTTCTTCCTTGTTCTCATCATCCTGGTCACCTTGCCTAGATCAGCCATCGACCCAAGTAAGCGCCTTGATTTAAATTGCTTTTTTCTTCATTTTCACATAGGAAACTATTTTGATATTTGAATCCAATCTCAGGTTTGGCTGGATTAGCAGCGACCTACGGTTTGAACCTGAACGTTCTGCAGGCGTGGGTGATATGGAATTTATGCAATGTTGAGAACAAGATGATATCAGTGGAGAGGATTCTTCAGTTCACTAATGTACCAAGTGAGGCACCACTAGTTATTGAAAATTGTAGGCCAAAGCCCGAGTGGCCAACGGACGGAAGAATTGTACTTGACAACCTACATGTCCAATACAATCCTTCTCTCCCAATGGTTCTCAAAGGGATTACCTGCACCTTCCCTGCAAGTAAGAAGATCGGAATTGTTGGCCGAACAGGAAGTGGAAAGTCCACTTTGATCCAAGCTCTATTCAGAGTCGTGGAGCCCTCGGGAGGAAGGATCATGATTGATGGAGTTGACATTAGTACTATTGGGTTGCAGGATTTGAGGTCAAGACTCGGCATCATTCCACAAGACCCGACATTGTTTCAAGGAACCGTGAGGACTAATTTGGACCCTTTGCAAGAGCACTCGGATCAAGAAATCCGGGAGGTTGGAACACCAAAATTCTCTCTTTATTCACAAAGTTCTTATGATTGAATATTTTACTTAATTCCCTCTTCATTTCAGGTTCTGAACAAGTGTCGGCTGGCGGATATAGTGAGGCTTCTTGACGCACCTGGTATGAAAATCTAGGACTAAGATCATAAACTATACTTATTTATCTTTATTTTTTTACTTCTTGTCATTGGGGAATTTTTGTTATTTATTGTGAAATCGTCGATTCTTGCAGTCGCTGAAGACGGGGAAAACTGGAGTGTGGGACAAAGGCAGCTTGTTTGCTTGGCCAGGGTGCTTCTAAAGAGAAGGAGAATTCTTGTTTTGGATGAGGCAACGGCTTCTATCGATACCGCAACAGATAATGTGATTCAGGAGACGATAAGACAAGAAACAAGTGGATGCACGGTCATCACTGTGGCTCATAGAATCCCCACCGTTATCGACAACGACTTGGTTCTAGTCTTAGACGACGGTAAGCTTAGAAACCATTCAAATAAAAACAAAGTTTTCAAAGTATAACAACTGTTACTTAGTAGCAAACTTCTAAAGACAAATCATGCTAACAATTTTGAGTCATATCCAGGCAAGATTGTAGAGTACGACTCCCCAGCTCGGTTGCTCGAGGATAATTCTTCCTCGTTCTTGAAGCTGGTTACGGAATTCTTGCTGAGATCATCCGGGAGAGATTGCCATGATTGATTAGTCCAAGAGCATCTATATATCAGTTAGAGACGAGGCATGAACCCTCAAGGTTTCTATGGCCAAAAACCGACTTGCGATTTTGTACATGGCGAGATTCGAAGGTGAAACTATCCGCAGCTAAAAGCACCAGCACTACTGACAGCTAAAATCATACATTTTAGAAACTTCAAATTAGGAATGACTACCCCAAAAGATATAAATTCAAATTGTAATTTCTTGAGAACAATATTTGCAAATAAAATTAGCAAATCACGTTTTCAAATGAGTTTATCACTTACATCAAGTACAATGAATCAAGTTGTGGGCCAAAAGATTCCATTTTCTCCACATACTGTCAAATCAATTTAGTGGGCACTTGTATCTTTTGTGAGTGCCCGAGGAAAGAGAGAAAAAAAAAAAAAAAAAAAAAAAAAAAAGAGAAAAAAAGAATCAGAATCCCAAAAGAAAATATAATTGGATCCACTCTGTGGAGGAAAAAAGTATGAGTTGTCAAGGCATTCAGAGACAACAAGGATACTACTGACCTGAAATGAAAGTGAAAGTCTATAAAATAATTAATACAGACAGCATTTCAGTGGTGGTGGGCGGAGTCGTGAAAGCCATTTTGTACACTTTATTCCTGAACTGGAAAAACATTAGGCAAGTCAAATCGGTACGCAACATTTTAAAGTAACAAACAATGCATATATATAAATATATATAGCATAACATGTGAACACAAGAGGACAAACATTAATGCAGAGAGGAAAAAACCAACCAAAACCTGAGAATATGGTTTTTGTATATCAGAACAAGTGTCAAACATCTTAATTCTTAACGTTTTTGCTTTTTTTTTTTTTTTTTTTTTTGAGAGGCCTCGTGAAGGAGTTCCGGGTAATCTAGAGAATTTGTAATTTTGTGAAAGTAGTCCAAAGAATGTCCTTCAGAAACAAATTGTCTTTTGGCTCGTGATCGACTCACCACGTGTATTGCATTCCAAAGCAACAAGATCATACGGAGAGAAGAAACGAAGACAAAAGTTGAAATAAGCTGCTTGCAGGTCTTGACGTTTTGTAGACTCACGTGAGAAGTCGGTTTTTAGAGTTTGGTGTTTTCAAAACAGAGTCAGTTCACCACGTTGCAGGTTCAAGTCAATACAACACGTTATAAGTTAAATTAAAAGGTGGATGACAAATCACATGAATTGCCGTTATAACCAAGAAGATAATGAATGAGTTTATAACACCTAGGTTCTCTACTCTTACAAGCCGGTTTTACAAATATAATTTCTACCTTAATGGCTTCCGAATAGTTCTTCGGGCACCACATCCACTATGAGAACAACTTTGCAAACAAAATAAAGATGATCAAACTAGAACTCATCATTCGGTTTTATTAATCAATAAGGTTGAAATTATCCATCATGAAAATCTGCAACACATAAGAATCATAACCCTTCACCACAATGAAACAAATCTTGTGTCCTATGTTTGTTCTCTGAACATTACAGATTCAGCAGCCGAAAATACTATAACAATATGAATTGAGTAAAGAAAAATTCCAATTCCAATTTCAACATTTTGGTTTTTCAGTTTGGATCAGAGAAGAACTTGTTGAGGTTGGGCATGATCTCGGGGGATTTGTTGCGGACGAATTTCCTTAGTGTGTGTTGGGAATACTTCTCACCCTCTTCAAAGTTGTCCAGAATTCCAGCTGCTCTGTTCTCCTTCGTCACCCTATTTCAAATTATATAGTAGAATATGAACCGGCACATGAGAAACGACAACAAAATTTGATTATTTATTTTTCCGCGGGGGGGGGGGGGGGGGGGGCGCCCAAAAAAAGGCCCACAGTAGATAAGCACCATAGACGTGTTAGAAAAATGATAACTCGAAACGGTAGCCAAATTTAAGGGGGACAAGAAACAAAAAACGACAATGATGTGAAAAACGACAGCAAGAGGGAAACGACAGGTAAATGAGAAACGACAATTAGGTGCAAACGACAACAAATGAAGAACGACAATAATAGAAAAGAGACCTTACACATCATGTAATTTAAAAGAAAGACAACAAGAACTAAAAGGGCAGGAGTAATAAACTAGAAGAACAGGGAAAATGACAAAATAGAAATTAAAAAAAAAAATAAAAAAAAAAAAACAAGATGACAATGTAAAACATAAAAACGACATCAAAGTGGAAACAAGATATGTGCCACACGACAGAAAGTAAAGGAGGACGGGCGCCGGAACAGAATTAAAGGAGAAATTAAATTCAAAAGATTAAAAAAAATATATATATAAAATAACAACATCATTGGAAGACGAACATCTTAACAATCGACATATAGTAAAATGAGAAAAACGAGGACCTTTAGCAAAAAAATAAAATAGAAAATTAGAAGACAAGAAGAAGTGCAAGTTAAAGTGAAATTTACAGACTTTAAAAACATCAAGACTCCGAAAGTAGAAAAAACGACAGAAAAGACAAACGACATATTAATTGAAATAACGACAAGTTATCAAACGAACGACTTAGAGAAAGAAACGACAGACACAAAAACAGAATCAAGGGAAAACGACAATCATGTAGAAACGACTACAAAGGGAAAAACAATTTTATATATTGCATGATTATCTTTACAAATCTACAAGAAAAAAAATATAAATGTATGTATACTGTATGATTGTCTTATCAATGCTTCGTTTTCATTATTTAGATGCATATCGTTGTCAAACAGAACGACAGAAAGAAAAGGAAAAAAAAAAAAAAAACAGAATACAGAAAAGAAGAGTTGGGGAAAATACATATATAATGAGAAAAGGAAAATAGCGGGAAGAAAAAAAGATATGATGAGAATTACCCCGTACAAAATAGAGGAAAGATAAAAATAGAGAAGAATGTTTAGATTTTACATCAATACATTTGAAACTGAAATATAATTCATTTATCAAGGAACTCTTTGAAAAAAATTACAATTACTAAACTATTTATAGAGATCTAAACCAACAAAAAAAAAACTTAATTTAATTATAAATATTCTAAATAACCCTAAAGAATAAATATAATAACAAACTATAAATGCAAATATTAAAAACAAAAGATATAATATTCAAATGTTTTTCTTCCATCAATAAATCTAATTATTCAAATGATATACCTGACTTCAGGGTTGGTGGTGATGTTTCTGATGAGTTGCATGCCGCATATGCCAACAGCCACACCAACGGCCGCAAACAGGGGATACACCTATTTCATCATAATTAATTAAAAAAAAAAACTCTTTAGCCCAAAAAACAAAAATAACTTGAATTAAAATCTCCTTTTTTGGGAACCAAAATTGTGTTTCAGAGAACTAAAGTTTATATACAAACCTGGAAAACAACAAACAAAACAAAAAAAAAAAAAAAAAAAGAACGAGATAATTGCAAAACAAGGAGGACAGTTGTGCATTCCTTTTATATGATATATAAAATGGAATGATTTATAACTATAGGCATCAAAACAACAAGAGGAAATCTGCAATCAAATCCAAATGAAAAGAAGAAAAAACGATTTCCAGATCTGTTATATCATATGAACAAAACAAAAACAGAACAAATAACAACAAAAACATCTTCATCATACGAAATCTTTTGTGCAGATCCGAAAACAAAACAACAAAAAGATTAAACAAAAAAGGTTGGAGAGAAAAATGAAGAAACCGAATAAGAAAAAGGATCTACCTCAGGCCTTAACCATCTGCTGAAGGTGGAGGAAGAAGCCATGGTTGGAATGGGAAGCAAAGAATGAACCCCTTCTCCAAGAAAGAAGAACCTTCGAAGGCGGCGAGAGAGACGGAACAGAGACAGAAACAGAAATTTCTATTCAAAATATGGTTTTAAAAAAAATTACTCTTTTATATTTGCAAGCTGTCTGTCACGTTTTTTTTTTTTTTTTTGCGACTTCCCAAAAAATAGCAAAAATGCCGTAAATGTGGACTGTGTAATACAAATGTTTTCCAACTTTGACCAGTCGACTGCCACCAATATTCTTGGGATGGGAAAGGATTTATGAAAAATTATGAAACCATCTGGCTCTTTTTATTTTTTAATTTCCTCTTGTTACAAAAATCCGACGATGATCCTATCATTTTTTAATTTTTAAGTTCATATAAATAGGGATATTCTCTTGAATTGATAAAAAAAATTTAATCCTCATTGTGAAATCATATTTATTCCCCAAGAAAACAGATTTTGTATCTTTTTTTAAAAAATATAGACATGTTTATCAAGACCGACTTAAGCATTTTCGGGATCTTAAGTGAAAATTTGATTTTTTTCAAAATTATAAAAAAAATGAGAGAATTAGATGAAGAGCTTGTTTTGAGTACATCTTTATAATTTTGTTCACTATAATATTAAAATTAATAATTTTAATATTATAAAATAATAAATTATTAATTTTAATATTATGATAGGTATAAATATAAAGAGGTATCAAATAAGTCTCTCTTACGTATAACCCATTAAGAAAAGATATCTATCACTAAAAATTAAACATTATTTGATTAATATTTTTGCATAAATAATTATTACAAAATTATTAACAAATATTTTCCAAACAATACATACATTTGGCAAGATTTTTTTTTATAATAAAATATTTCAATTAGGTCGATGATTTTCTTTTCAAAAATTCTCTTCAACGCTTCTAATTTAAGTTAACTATACTCTCACTATTAAAAAATATATTGTCAAGATTCAAAAATACTTTTTCATTATATTTTCATTGGATGAAAAGTTATTAGAGCAGTTAATAGTTATTAAAAGAAAATAATTTTTAAAATTAAATATGTTCACACGTAAAAATTAGACATCATTTCCCCAACTTTTAAGCGTCCATTTGTTCTTTTCCCAAAATTCCTGCTGTTTGGTCCTTTTTTTCCCCTCAACGCTTACAATTAAATATTATTAAAAATTCAATTAAATTATTAATATAATGATATACGAATGAAATCTTAATACTGGGCGTTGGCTCAACCTGGGGCTTAGACAATTGCCTAAGTTCCCTTATGGTTGAGCCGCACTAATGTTTATATTTTGCTCTCTTATTTAAATTTTAAACGTTCAAACTTATTTAATTAAATATTAATTGTTACAGTTAAGAGTAATTATTCATTAATGTGTATTTTGCATTACAATCCTATAAATCATCCAAATATAATTTCATAGATAAGACCCTTATTTGAATCATCATTTCAATTTGAATTTTTGGCGCTTACAATGCAGATGTGATTGGTTGATGATGATGTATTGAAGGACGTTTAATTAGTTTCATTTTCGTTAACTCAAATCTAAATCAAAAGTTTTCACTTTCATTTGGCATACTTATATTTTTGCATTTGGCATTATTCGAAATGATAACATGCAGGAAGCACAAAGGGACTAAGCCACTAATGTCGTGGCAAAAGGTTATACCTCAATGTTTAATATATAAAAAACACATAATTTATTCGAGCACACAAATTAAATTCTACATTCAGACCCGTACATTCAATTTTAGTGCAACATTCTAAAAATCAAAATTACAACCTATAATCCATGAGAACATTAGATGTATCATTTATCATGTATCATGTTATCGTGTTTAAGTCTTATATCATCTAATAAATATTTATATTTAAACTATTTATCAGTCAACTATTCTTGATCACTATTTTTTTTAATTTAAAGTTGACCTAATTTAGATAATTATTATATCAATAATCACTCAAATAGCAAGTACTTAAAAAACAAATACAAAAAGAATTGATGACATCTGTTATACGGAGGTCCGTTTAGAATAATGATTTCAACATGTATAGTTCTAAGTTGGTTTCCAAAAACTCTACATCTAATTAGTTATAGTACAAATATTTTAAATTCAAATGAAATGATTATTATCTTTAAATATTCATAATGACAAGAAAAATAAAATAATATCAATAATATTTTTCTCCAAAACATATTTCAAAACTTTAGATCATCACATTTCAAGTAAACACACATTTCAAAAATTCCAACTCCATCCTAAGTTCCAAAAGGGCCTGAATAAATTATTTTCGAGTGACAAAGCCGAATCCAATGACAAATCTTGTTTTGGTTTCAGATTCATCCGTCCTCTAGAATATTCCCTTCATTGTAACACCCCCGATTGTTTAGTTGCGTGCCTGCCAAGTACAGCCTGTTTCTGGTCTACTTTCGTTTACGTCTAAAACTGATATTTATTTTTTCTTTAAATATGTTTAAGCATGCAGCATACGAACACCTGCTGGTGTCGTGGTGTAGTTGGTTATCACGTCAGTCTAACACACTGAAGGTCTCCGGTTCGAGTCCGGGCGACGCCAAATTTAACGTCATAAATGTTTTCTGTTTATGTTTCTTCTATAATTTCTTTTTTTTTTTTTTTTTTGGTCCTACCCTTGTAAAATGGTTAATGCTTCCTTATTTCCTTTTCTCACAAATGGGTTTGACTTTTTCTTTTTCTTTTTAATTTCTTGTCTCATGAATTCATATTTCATTATTCCTTTATTCGTCAATTTGATAGAGATCTAGAGCAATTTTTAAAAGTAAAATATTTTAGATTGGATCCGAGTTCTTCAACTCATACGTCATTGTTTACAAAATACTACTTCTCTTGTTTCCATGCAGATGTTAGTCTTAAAAAAAACACAACATATGATATTTGGTTGGAACTCAATTATTAGATTCCATGCCTCATGCATACCACAAACATTGACTTCTGATCAATTCTAAATTGTTTCGAGACATCTGACTCTAAAAATTAAAAACAAGCACAATTTGGTTTGTTATTATTGTCTATAGTCTAAAAAAAATAGTTTGTTTTTTTGCTAAATAATTAAATATAAGTATGCTTTGTTTAACATTTAAGTTCAATTCTAATTAAATTATACTTTTTCATTTAATTTTTTTTAAAAAAATCAATAAAAATTATAATTAATTTTTAAAAATCAATTAATTTCAACTTAAAAATTTAATCTCAAACCGACGAACCTAGCATATGCAGAGTTCCATTATTAATGACTTCATGTTCCATGCATGCTATGCCGATGATGTCAAACTTCACGCTTGAAATTGTGTCAACTAGACACAGCATTTATATTAGTATTGATGATGGTTTTTAAAAAGTTTTTATAATTCGATGTGCCAAGTTCATTGCTCTTGTCTCTTATACTGTGACGAAGGTCTTAAAAAACTACTACTTTAAAAGAAAGTGGACTTTATTCTTTCTCCTTTTTCTTATGCATAACCATTTATTCACTTTTCCATTATTAAAAATACAAAAATATTCTTATTCTATCGTTTTAAAGGTTATATGCAAATACTTTGAATTAAAAAAAGATTAAAATATATGTTTGTTGATCCAAGTGGGTGTGCACATTAGTCATTAGAGGGAAGGAAGCAATGATTTATATATTTTAACAATATGGCAAATATAATTGTTTTACAAGCCAAGTGAGATAAAATTATATATATATATATATATATACACGGTAGATCCACATTAATAATAGGTTTGTCAATAGGTATTGAACATATGCATTCACCGAATTAGGTAAACACTGATTGTATCCGACACTGAACGACGTCTAAAAGCCGTCATCTATTTTCTCAGCAAGTTATTTTTGGATTTTTAAAAAGTCTATAACATTTTCAGGGTGTTTTGGTACACATTACGTTTGCTCACATTCTAAAAACTGATGCCGTGCAACGAAATATGAGAAGCATGTTTTGAATTACTGTTACATGATTGCTTCTACTGCCGTTGTGTAAATTTACTAAAATTTCCTTAATAATTGATCGTAATCTTTCATCTATTTATTTTATTTATCTCTACAACAAAAACCCATTTTTTTAATGTTTATTTTAACTATGAGTGTTTTATTTTGATTTGGATGCTTGATTTTGAGTCTATTGATGTTTTAGAAATACATAAATGTTTATCATACTAATATGTTAATCCTACTTTACTTATACTAAAAAAATATTGATGAATATTAGTTCAAACGAATATTAGTTCAAACCAATTAAAAAACCAAAATTGATTGGTTTTGTTTGGTTTTGATTCCTTGAATAATTTGGTTTGATTTGAAAATCTTGAAATTAATATATGTTTTATTTGATTTCAACTTCATTTATAATAGACGGTTTGATTTAGTTGAACACCTATGTACTTTTTTATTTTTGCTTCTATTATACAGCTGTTTTTGATGTAAGGGATTCTCAATTTTGAGAAAAGATTTCTATAAATCTCAAATTTATGGCACGCCATTAATGATTTGAAGGACCAACCTATGTTAGGCGAAAAACTTGGATTATGCTCCCGAGAAGCGCATATTCCATAATTTCCAAACAAGGGAAAATAAGCAATTAGACATCCAACTAAAAAATAAATATGTCGTCATTTAACAAAAAAAAGGGGAAACTTGACAATAGAAAAACCTTTTGGAATTTCCCCATCCCAAAAAAAAAAAAAAAAAAAAAAAGTTTTGAAAAATTGACCTTTTCAATACTAAATAGAACACTCTAGAACATCCCACCCACAGTAACGGTGGGCTTGAAACTTGACAAACACGAACTTCCATATTTGACCGGGAATAGCGGCTCCAGCTCACGTGATCTCATAAGCTCGAGATTGGCTCACCCAACGACTTTCTCGCAGCATATTCCCCACATTATTCCCCCACTCTTATTTCAAGCCAGAGCACGTGAAAGCAAATCGACCTCGAGCGCGTGAGTAAGAGATTATTCATAATCCGAGCCATTAATTTAAATCAGCGGCAGCTAATACAATGCGCTTTTCTGCGTAAACAGCGGCGGGGAGCCACTTTCGTCTTTGCTCGAGAAAAACACCACCACTGCTTTCGCACGTGACTGAACCATTGGCCTTTAAAATAAATATAACCACCCATTTTAACACCAAAACTTACAACCAATATTTTGCCTTGTTTCTCTCTCATCACTCTCCTCGTAATCTCAGTCTCGCTCTACTTTTCTCTCCAATGGGTATTTTTTTTTCCTCTTTTCATTTTGATTTTTTTTTTTCATAGTTGCGATCTTGTTGATGTTGTTTGGTTTGTGTTCATCTGAATCATGTTCTTCATTTCTGTGATTAATTTTTAATTTTTTTTTCCTTTGATTAGCACATTCGGGCAAGAAGATCAAGATCGGAATCAACGGTATTAGTCAGATCTTAGATCTAACTTTTTCTTATATCAAACAGCAACCTTAGATTTGATTTGATTTGATTTGATTTTTTTTTTTTTTTTTTGCTTTGGAATGTGGTAGGATTTGGGAGGATCGGGCGTTTGGTGGCTAGGGTTGTTCTTCAGAGGAACGATGTCGAGCTTGTCGCTATCAACGATCCGTTCATCACCACTGATTACATGGTAAGTTTATGATTACTGCGATTTTCGCTGTCTGATATGTGGAAAAGTCATCTGATCTGTCGAGTACTGTGATTGATGTTTTGATTTCATTTCAGACCTACATGTTCAAGTACGATTCCGTACATGGACAGTGGAAGCACCATGAGCTCAAGGTCCAGGACAACAAGACCCTTCTCTTCGGGGAGAAGCCCGTCGCTGTTTTTGGAATCAGGTATATGAAGATTTATTTTTTCTATTTTCTTTTTTTTTTTTGGCAGATTCTCTTTAGCATTGCAGTTGATTTGAATGTTAAACATGTTTTCTGATCTGTTTGGTGTTTGAAGGAACCCTGAGGAAATCCCATGGGGTGAGACCGGAGCCGAGTTCGTCGTCGAGTCCACCGGAGTTTTCACCGACAAGGACAAGGCCGCTGCCCACTTGAAGGTTTGCTCTGATTTCTTTTTGGCTGTTTTATTGGTTTTGGGAAATACGATAAGCTTCTGGTTTTAGGTTGTTTCTTTTGACTGGTTTTGATGAGATATTGTTATGTTGTAGTTTTCTTATGACTTTATTACAGTGGATGTCTCTCTTTAATGTGAACTTTAATTAATTTTTCCTAATTTTGTTAAATTTAAAGTTGTTTGGGTAAAATTGTTGATTGATTTACCAGCGTATGTCTATTTTATCATTTCCCAGTCACGTAAATTATTGATTCTTGGATTTTTAAGAAAACAAATGGCATTTTTTAACATGATAAAACCACGAACATTTACGAACATTGCAATTAAAAGGATAATTTTTCATTTTAAAAAAAAGATCATTATTGTGGGTAGGTTTTTGTTGGCAAATTATGCCAATTTCTTGTCGCAGGTTGTTTAGTTTTTTCAACATTGTGGTATGAGCTAGAAATTTAACTTGCATTGCTCTATGTAATTAGGGTGGTGCTAAGAAGGTTATTATCTCTGCCCCGAGTAAGGATGCACCCATGTTTGTTGTTGGTGTCAATGAGCACGAGTACAAGCCAGAGTTGAACATTGTTTCCAACGCTAGCTGCACAACCAACTGCCTTGCTCCCTTGGCCAAGGTTGTTTCCTTTCCGGTTGAAATTTCTTGTTTTTTAATTCTTCCAGCATTATTTTACATTAGTGGTTTACTTGTTTATGTCTCTGCTTGAGTTTCTTGCTTGTTTTTCACTCACCATGGTTTTTATGTTGAATTTGCTACAGGTTATCAACGACAGGTTTGGAATTGTCGAGGGTCTCATGACTACCGTGCACTCCATTACTGGTAAAGATCTGAGCTAAATGTTGTCAGAAAGCCGCTTTGTTAGACTTTAATATATGAATTGATGAGAAACTGATGAGCTTCTCTCTTGTTTTGGTTATTTATAGCAACCCAGAAAACTGTTGATGGTCCATCATCGAAGGACTGGAGAGGTGGAAGAGCCGCTTCCTTCAACATCATTCCCAGCAGCACCGGAGCAGCCAAGGTAATATCTTGGCTAATTGAAAATGTATTCTGGTTGGGTTTCGTGAATATGATTCGCTAACAAACTTCTCCCGTTTTCACAGGCTGTCGGAAAGGTTCTGCCATCTCTTAACGGGAAACTGACTGGAATGTCCTTCCGTGTTCCTACAGTGGATGTCTCAGTTGTTGACCTCACTGTCAGGCTTCAGAAGGCTGCAACCTATGATGAGATTAAGCAGGCCATCAAGTGAGCATTGATTATTACCGTGTCTTCTATTTATCTCAAAGCACACATGTTTCTTGGTTTAACTTTTCTATTATTACTTTTGTTTGACCAGGGAGGAGTCTGAGGGCAAGCTGAAGGGTATTTTGGGTTACACTGAAGATGATGTTGTGTCTACCGACTTCGTTGGTGACAGCAGGTAAGTTTGTAATTTGAAAATTCTGTGTTCTTGTAGGTTTCAAGGGAGAGCTTGTCTAATACCATGTCTGCTCTACTTACAGGTCAAGCATTTTTGATGCCAAGGCTGGAATTGCATTGAATGGCAACTTTGTGAAGCTTGTGTCCTGGTATGACAACGAGTGGGGCTACAGGTAATTGGATTTTTCTCTCGGTTTTTCATGTTCATGATATTAACAATGCACTCACTGGTTCTTTTTCCTAACCGTTTTTCTTTCAACTTCTTGGTTTTGCAGTACCCGTGTGGTTGACCTGATCGCCCACATTGCATCCACCTGCAACTAAACTAAACCTTTCAAAGGCTTCACTTTTACCACCCATTTTGTTGAGTTTTAAGGTTTAGATCGTCATGTTATCAACTTTGGAGTTTTGAATAAGCAACGAGGCCTATCTGGTATTTTGCCCTTCATATGTTTGGATGTTCGTCTCGGAAGAAACCTGTTGGTGGTTAGAATTTTATAATTTTAATGTAAACATTTACATGGTTTTCACATGAAATTATTGAAAGGTGGCTTTCTCTTTCTTCCTCGTGTTATTTTGTTACTCCGTTTCCAGTATTGGATTATTGCAAGTTAGCTTAGCGCTTGAAAAAGCTGGTTTGGTTTGAGATGTCATAATTTTTACTTCATGGATCCATGAAGAATAGGGGATGACCTTTCCGTGCACTTTTTTTCAATTGGCGTGCGCATTACTTGGTAAAGGAGATTCAGTCGAGGTCGATGAGAAATAAATATGTAACTCTTTCATGGTGCCCAAATAAATAAATAAAAAAAAAACGTTTGCCTTCATTGTTGGTTCTTCTGATTGCTATGATAACAGATGCATTCTATATATCGCCTTTAGCTTGTGTAAAATCTTTTTAAATCCAACAATTATTATGCAATACACTAGAGATCTAACAGTAAACCACATAAGAACACAAAATAATATAAATGTGGTTTCAGACATAGTTTAGTAATAATATTATATTTAATTTTACCTAAACATGTAGGGTTAGAACATCCTCCTCTTTAAGTTTAAAAAAAAAAAAAAAACTAAATACGTATTATTGATCATAATGAAATTAATATACGAGTGAACAAAACTCAGTACTATAGAAGGGAGTCAGGGACCTGTTGACTTACTTATGAGTGAACCAAACTTGTTACTACAGAATGAGGGCTGTGGACAGATATTTTATTCACGAAAGAAAACACTAATATATAAAATAGAATAAAACAAAATCGACATCATATAGAACAGAGACCTCGTAAAGGATCTCACCCTTCAATTGGAAGGATGGGAACCTCAATATAAAAATGAGAAAAAGGTGTAAATAAAACCAAAATTACGACGGGCTTGAGAAATAATTCAGAAATGAAAGTAAATTTAGTTTAGACCCTTTAAAAAAAAAAGGTTTAGACCATTTTTTCAATACATTAGACCAAAATTCGGCTACTAATAGTTAGCTTTTTTTTTTTTTTTAGTCTAAATATGAGAAGAGATATTAGAGTTTCCAAATACCTTCACGTCATTTTATACAATTTATCAATACGTAGAAAGCAAAAGGACCAACATGTTAGGGACGAAAAATGACTCAAATCTTCTTACGAGAAAAACGAGCACACTTAAAAGCCATGTTGGTTCTTATATTATTGGTGGGGATAACTCGAACCTAAACATTTATCGAATTGAAAGAGCACCCTATCAATTTATCTAAGGAAGTTCGACTAGTAACTGGTCAGTAAAACTGTAAAATTGCAGTGGGTTAAAAGGAGTGACGCTAGAATAAAAAAAATTAAAAATTAAAAAAATAAAAATAAAAACTCCACCTCTAAAGCAGAGGTTTTTGACATTAAAAACGTTGTTTGATTTCTCTCTTTCGAATCCGACACAAATAGCCAACAAGGTTTATTTTTCAGGTGAGAAGCCTTTGACAAATCTTATATTTCTGCTTCTAGTTCAACTTGTTCGTACATAGATACGCTCTTCTCTGAAATTCCCAAATCAACTTTACCTCATTATCCACAAAGCACGAAGATATTAGTCAGCATTCACCAAATATATATATATATATATATATTAGTCAGCAAGTTGTTAGCCTAGATCTTTGATATTGCTGAAGCAGAGCCAGAAAGCAGAACTGGGTCTTTCCTTCCAGACTTGCCCATGATCTCTCGAGTCCCAAAACTCACTGACATTATCCATTTTCTTTCTACTTCATCCAAAACTTGTGCCTTTTTCCATGGCTCATCCGAAGCTAACGCTTCTCTCGCTCTTTCCGACCTCGACATTCTCGTTGAAAAAGTGAAGATTGGAAGCAGTGACGAGGAGGTCGTCGAGTCTCTCGCCAATGATCCGAAATGCAGTAGAATTCAGCTCACCCACCAACTGTTTGATATATTGCTTCACCGCTTCAAAGATGATTGGAAGTCCGCTTTGGGCGTGTTCAGATGGGCGGAGTCACGCTCGGGCTACGAACACACCTCAGAAGCTTACGACATGGTTCTTGACACACTTGGCAAAATGAAACAAATGGATAAAATGGTGATTATTCTGCAAGAAATGCGGGACAATAATCTTGTCACGCTTAACACTGTGGCTAAGGTCATGAGAAGATTTGCCGGTGCCGGGCAGTGGGAAGAGGCTGTACGGATATTTGATGAGTTGGGCACTTTTGGTTTGGAGAAGAGTGTTGAATCCATGAACTTGTTGCTTGATACACTTTGTAAAGCTCATAGGGTAGAGCAGGCACGTGAGATATTCTTGAAGTTGAAGCCTCATGTTTTGCCAAATGCCAACACTTTTAACATTTTTATTCATGGTTGGTGCAAAATCGGACGGGTCGATGAGGCGAATTGGACGATCGAAGAGATGAAAGGCCATGGCTGCCGTCCTTGCATCATAAGCTACTCGACCATCATCAAGTTCCATTGCTCTCACAGCAACTTTGATATGGTCCGTTATGTGCTTGATGAAATGCGGACCAAAGGGTGCCTTCCGAATGTTGTTACTTACACTACTATCATGAGTTATATGGCAAAGGCACAGAAGTATGAGGATGCTTTGGAAATAGCTGAGATGATGAAATCCGATGGCTTGAACCCCGATACGTTGTTTTATAATTCGTTGATCCACGTTCTAGGGAGGGCTGGCAAAGTACGAGAGGCAATTCGCGTTTTCGAAGTTGAGATGCCTAAGAGCAGTGTTTCCCCTAACACGTCAACCTACAATACAATGATCGCCATGTTTTGCCATTGTTGTCAAGAGGAAAAGGCCTCGAGCGTCCTTGAAAGGATGGAAGATTCAGGGATGTGTAAGCCTGATGTTCAAACATACTACCCCTTGCTCAAATCTTGCTTTAGAACAGGCCAAACAGACGATTTGTTAAGCAAATTATTGGATGACATGGTCAAAAAACATCATCTTAGTCTTGATTTATCAGCCTACACACTTTTGATTCATGGGCTTTGCCGAGCAAACAAGTGTGATTGGGCTTACCTCCTCTTTGAGGAGATGACTTGTCAGGGAATAGTGCCAAGATATAAGACATGTCGTTTGCTTCTCGAGGAGGTCAAGCAGAAGCATTTGTATGATGCTGCGGAGAAGATTGAAGACTTCATGAAGAAGATGTGATCGTCTGAAGGCGACATGCCAAAGGTAAACTACATACTTGCATTATTTAATTCTTTTGCGGGGACAAAAGATCTTACAAAATCATAGTTTTGTTTTTATTTTGCTTGTAGTTGGAAGCAGTATATTATGTCTTTTGGTTTTATGCAACATGTATCTTTTTGTCTAGGCTTATTTAGATCCGAAAAATGAAAAGGGCTCAACAATTCTTTACTAAATAGGAATGGCAATAGGACGGGTTTGGGACGGGGTAGCCATCCCGCCAACCCACCCCGTGAAAAAAAATAACCATTATCTCTGCCCCACATCCATTTAAAGTGTACAGGGTGGGAGCGGCTTCTCCCCATCACGAGCTCATGATACTCGCAGGTATCCTATTTACCCAATTAGTTGTTTTTATAAATTAAAAACACACACACACACGACTTTGAGTTATGATAAATTTTAAACAAGGGAGGTAATTGGGTCCGGGAGCCGTAAACACGCCCACCGCCCCTTAATCTGTTGCGGGTCAAATTCTTTTTATGCGTACATCCCAATTATATCGGGGAAAAACAAGGATGTCACTACATGCTTCAAAAAAATTTTAAAAAAATTACAAAAAAAAAAAAAAAAAAATGGGAAAGATCTAAGAGTGTTGCTAGTGATGCTACATGTTATATATGTACATTTTAGATGCAGAGTCACGTGTATGTGTCCTTTGTCCATACGTGGAACAAAGAAAGTAGCTCAGATTTTTAGAGAATCAATCTCGTGATCCAATGACGCTGATAACAAGTAAAGGTCAAAAAAACAAAAACTAGCTAGCTACTACACCCATAGATTAGATCAAGTAGTCCTTTGTATATTTGCCATGAACTAAGCCATGTGCCAGAGGGACCACTTTTACCATTTAAAAAAAAAAAAAAACCATTTTAAAGCCTTCTGACACATGGGAACAGCATTTCTTCTTAGTAGGCCATTGGCATTGCCTCCGTTATGTTGCTGCCAAGAGTGAAGAGCCTTTAATAAACTGTTATAGTGATCCATGCTTGAAAACAGAAATTATATTTCTTACGAATTTTTTTTTTGGTACACGAAGGGTATGAAAGTGTACCCTAGAGCTCTGTTTTGAATCATCAGAATTTTATCAGGTTTTTTTGTTGATTTTACCTAACTTATGGGAGGATAGTAATACCTCCTATTTCTTGACTACAATCACATAAAACAAGCCCGAGCTTCTTTTCACAACGGAAAGCCCCGCCTTTTTTTTTTTTTTTTTGAAGAAAGTCTGGAAAGGGGATGATCAGTGTTGCATATCCTCCTAAACGTTATCAAAGGGGTCTCCAAGTGCTGATATGAATGTTTGTTGAAGGCCTTACGGTCTAATCCTATCCCTTGACGGGCTCACCAGTAAAACCACACTTTCTGATCAAAAGAAATGGAGCATACAACTTCTCGTTTTTCCTGGGGAAACATGAACTGATACTTGTGGGAACGTGGTGTTCAGCTTGACTGCTTGAGTAATGATGGAAACGTTGAAAAAAAAATGAGCTTTCCAGTTTCCACTAATGGGATTTAGTGGGTTTAGATGGAAAAGTGTTACTTTTGCAGAGACTTGGGCTCAACGAATAAAAGAATCAATTCTTTATGTAGAATCAGAATCAGGAATTTCATCATTGGTGGGTTGAAACTTGAAACTTGGCTGTTCTTTAGCCTAAACCAGAGCTTGCTGTATGAAGGAGAAAATGAAGCATGCATGCTAAAATTGTTGAATATTTATTTTATAAATATAAATGTTAAAATTTTTAATGATATTTTATGATAAAAATAAGAGAATAAAAAAGATATTTAAAAAAATTATTAAAAAAAAGTAAATAAAAAAAAAAGAAATATATCATCACAAAAAAGACAAAATAACTTGATCAAATTATTGAATAATGTTTTTGGGAAACTTCACACTTATAATATAGTCATAGATAAAGATTCAAAAATTTGTACCCATAGGGAGTTTAGTTTTGTACCATCCAATGTTCCGTTATATTTACCCATATTTTATTCTTTTTTTTTTCTTGTTTTTCACGTGATTTAACGGTTAAAATTTCTACTTATCAAGTAATCAATCATGGATCACCAAACGTGGTCGCCTAGCAGTAATAGATTATCGTGATGGACTGATAAGTCAGTGATCAAAGTTGAGTGCGGGGTTGGTGGTCTTCTTGAATGTGAAGGCTTGTTTCCCACTGGCCAGCCTAGTACTTAGTGAAGAGTGCTTGGGATCACGTCTCCACATATCATTACCATTAGCACATTCGGTGAGATCCTTGTCGAGCTATAGAGCCCAATCGAAGGGCATCCAACAAATATTCTTGTTAGTGTCATAGAGTCCCTTTAATAAAGTCGAGAGGGTATGATAAGATTGATTGTCCCCTTCCCTGATTTTTTTCTTTTAGCAAAAAGTTGAAAAAAAAAAAAAAGTTACCAATCACGGAATTGTTATGTTACGGAAAAGCCGGCGAGTTTGATGTAAGTGATTTAGGCAGGACACTATTGCAAGATAATCAAGATTCTTGAAACTAAAAAAACAAAAGAATGTTATGAATTAGGACCGCATTTTTCCAAATACAACTACTCCGTGGTTGGGAGCCGATAACACAAGAGTGGTGGCTCAAAAAATAAAAATAAATAAATAAATAAATAACCTACAGTTTTCTATGGACCAACTTTGGACATGTATTTCTTCTGAGAAATGACATCAATGCACTATCAAACTTGCTGGGGCCTTTAACTGTGTCATTAAAAGCATAATGTTGTGAAATTTTACTGGCCAAAATCATAAACTCAGTGGGGCATAGCACTCAATTTAGTGTTTGCTTGCCAATGCCAACTTGGACTTTCACGTACTTTGATGGAGTGCCATGACCCCAAATAATAAAACAATTCCACCCCAAGATGCCTATAGACTATTGGCCGGCTTTCATTCTAATTGATATTAGACATCACTGATATTCTTTCATATTGTCTTTCATTCTCAAAGTCATTGCAATAAAAGGAGATGAGAGTTTCTGTCTTGTACCCTCCCTAAGCACTAGCCAACTTCCTATTTGGTATTTAACTACCCAACTAGTTAGGTAAACAATAAAAGAATCTAACTTCATAATGAAAATAAAGGAAAAATTCTTTTGTAGAGATCAAATCATATTAAGAAAAGTAAGATATACAACCGAACTTAATAAAATATGATGTAAAAAATTGACAGAGTATGTTATTTTTTCACACCTTACCAAAGCATTTACCAAAATGAAATCTTTGTATTTGCCTCCAACATTATGGCCGGCCATGTGGTAGTG
Source organism: Ficus hispida (assembly GCA_025413025.1). Classification (NCBI taxonomy): domain Eukaryota; kingdom Viridiplantae; phylum Streptophyta; class Magnoliopsida; order Rosales; family Moraceae; genus Ficus; species Ficus hispida. Next base: position 1,746,899 of record CM046371.1, on the reverse strand, counting down.
ACTAAATGAGGCAAAATTGAAGTCAGTGTTGTACCTTTGGGGTACCCAAAAATTTGTATGAGCAAGCACCATGAGAGTGAGAGAAGTAGCAAGTTTTAGGCTTTTGCAAACATTTCCATAGATTTAAAAGTGGATTCCTTTTCTTTTTCTTTTTCTTTTTTTGATCTTTTTCCTTTTTTCAACCTATTTGCATATGATAAAGAGTGCAAAAGGACAATACGTAAAAGGGCAGAGGAAATATCCTAAACTCAAAAAGAACTTTTTGCTCTTATAAACCAACAAAAACTTTGATAATTGTAAAAATCAATGAATAGAACTTTAAGCCCTTATTGGAAGGACCGCTACATGACACCTATTTTATTTTATGTGTTTTTTATCCTTTTTTGTGATATATTATAATAATTGTATGATTTTAATATAATATTTTTTAATTATACTATGTTATTATATTAATATGATAATATGATGTGATAAGTTTTAAATAAAAAATTACAATTTTTTTTTAAAAAAAGAAAGATTATAAATATTTTATGATATACAGTACCACATACGAGACATTTCCTAAAACTTTATATGGAAATGACCCTGAATTACATAAAGGCTTATGTATGGGTAGTAACTGGTGCCTGTCCCTTGCATTCGGCCCTCAGTTATTCTCAGTTAATGAAACTGTTGAAACATTAAAATTTTCTTAAAACTGAAGTCAAATACTTCGTGGTTTGGTCCTGTACGTATTCACACATGTATAGTTACAGTCACAGCTCTCTCTCTCTCTCTCTATATGTGTATATGTGTTGGGTTCTCACGGACTATAAAATAAAAAGAATCTCCAACTTTTTTCTATGCTCGTTCCCAACTTTTTTCTCCACCAAATATAATCTTTTTCCAAAAATCTTATAAATTATATAATTAAGTTGTCTTTTTTCTTTTTTGTTTTATCTTATGCCGCCTCTTTCGTCTCTATGGATCACACATTCTATTTGTTACTTTCTCTCTCTTGAAACCAACGAACCTCACTCTCTCTCTCTCTCTCTCTCTCTCTCTCTTCCTGGTAAGCTTGTTCATTAGCTTGGCCTACTGTATGGCTCTCCGTCGTTTCTCTTCTCCTTCCAAGACTCCTTATCTCTTCCTCTTTCCATATTCTCTAATGGGTTTCTTCTAACTTTCCATGCAATTCTCAAACTCTTTCTTAGTTGATTGATTTTCCCGGGAAAACAAGATAGAGAGAAAAAATGTCACCACCAAATTTTCCTTTGAGATGGGAAAGCATTGGAGACCAATGGTGGTATGCCTCACCAATAGATTGGGCAGCAGCCAATGGCCTCTATGATCTAGTCAGGGAGCTTCTTCATTTGGACACAAACCTCCTCATCAAGCTCACCTCTCTGCGCCGCATTCGGCGGCTAGAGACCGTCTGGGACGACGAGGCGCAATTCGACGACGTGGCCAAATGCCGGTCCCAAGTAGCCAAGAAACTCCTCCTTGCGTGTGAGACAAGAAACGGTCACAACTCCCTCATTAGAGCAGGCTATGGCGGATGGCTGCTCTACACTGCAGCCTCGGCCGGGGACGTGGAGTTTGTTAACGAATTGCTCGGGAGAGACCCTCTTCTTGTTTACGGAGAAGGAGAGTATGGCGTCACCGATTTGTTCTACGCCGCGGCGAGGAGCAAGAATTCGGAGGTGTTCAGGCTCTTGCTTGATTTCACCTTGACACCTAAATGTGGCCTCAAAAGTGGAGAGTTAAAGGAGGAAGAATTAGAGCAAGAGTTGGGTTGTGTAGGCAAAGAGTTTAGGTGGGAAATGATGAACCGGGTGGTTCACGCCGCGGCTAGGGGCGGGAATTTGGAGATGTTGAGAGATCTTCTTGGGGAAGATGGTGATGGTGGCTCCTCTTATGTTTTGACTTTCAGGGATGCTCAGGGGTGTACTGTCTTGCACACTGCCTCTGGCAGAGGCCAGGTTGAGGTAATTTTCTTGGGTCTCTTTTGTTATATTCTTCATATAAGTATCAGTTTGTTCATATTTTTTTGTTTTGGAATGGTTCTTGTGAGGATTACTTTCAGTTAGATTACAACTAGAAATGTTCAAGAAGAAACTTTAAGCTAATTTGTATTCTTTCTTTATGGAAATCACATATATAAATTAATAATTGGCTTCAACTTGCTGTCGGTTGGACACCCAATACCTTGGCCTACCCGTTTGGTGTGTTCTGTTTATGCAACTGCCAATGCTAGGAAATTTTGTCCATCCTATAAAATGCCCAGCCTTAACCTATTTTAACGGATTAATTGATGGGGTCTATGACTCCCACATATTACGGAGAAATGAAAACACTCTCAAGTTTCAAATATGTGAGCTCTTATTCAAATCCTTCCCTTCCCACCCGCTAAGTTAGCCCAGGAACTAGATATAGATAATGACAATGTTTATCTTGTAGGATTAGAGTTTCACTAAGTTTTCCTTTTTGTTATTTGGTTAACTCTCTTACGTTATTGATTTGATGATTCAATAAATTGCAGGTTGTTAAGGATCTTATCGCGAACTTCGACATCATCGCTTGTACGGATAGTCAAGGAAACACGGTGCTACATGTCGCTGCTTACCGGGGCTACTTAGCTGTTGTGGAGGTCCTAATCCTTGCATCTCCTACACTAACCACTGTGCCAAACAATTATGGAGACACTTTTCTACACATGGCAGTGGCTGGTTTCCGAGCACCAGGCTTTCGAAGACTTGACAGGCAGATTGAGCTAATGAAGAAGCTGCTGTGTGACAGTATTGTGAACATCGAGGACATCATCAATGTGAGGAACAACGATGGAAGAACTGCGCTTCACATGGCTGTATCTGAGAACATCCATATCAACTTGGTGGAGCTCCTCATGACCGTTCCGTCGATCAATCTAAACATCCGCGACGCCTATGGAATGACTCCACTCGATCATCTCAAGCAGCGGCCGCAGTCAGCCTCTTCCGAGATTTTGATCAAGCAGTTGATTTCGGCCGGCGGGATCTCCAACTGTCAAGACCACAGGACAAGATTTGCCCTTGTTTCACACCTGAAAACTCATGGAATTGGAACTAGTCCCGGGACTTCTTTCAGAATCCCGGACGCGGAGATTTTCTTGTACACCGGAATTGAGAATGCTAACTCTGACGCTAGTTGTGACCACGCGCAATTCAGCGAATACTCGGGTGATCCGAGTCAGTTTGAGCCTAACAACTCATCGGCGAACAACAACAACAACAACAACAAGTCAAATTCCGCAAACAATTCTGCAAAACGCCTAAAGTTTTTCCTCAGATGGCCTAGAAAGAAAGACAAGAAGCCGAACAGAGAAGAGCTAAGGGACGACGATTCTCTCGATTCGTTCAGCAGATACAGAAATTTTGAGGACAATCCAATCCCTCTTAGGCAGATATATTCGAAATCTTCATCTCTTCCCAACAACAGGAGGCTATATTGTGATGAAAGTTTTCCAAGCCCATCTACTAAAATGAGATTTGCAGCTGGACTCATGCACGGCGTGATCAAAACCATGCCTCATTTAACCGGTGCTTCGGCTGATTATTCGGGTTCGAGTACTAATTCGGGGTCGTCCATGTCTTCGCCAGAGTACATGGATAAACAAGAGAGCCTCAACATCACTGGAACTTCTTGCACAAACCGGAAGGAATCAGATATGAACGAGTACTTCAGTTTTGGTGCGCAAGGCCTAGCGCCAGTAGAGGATTCTATGAGCTGCACTGGGAAGCAACGTCATAGTTACGCACACTACAGCTCTCTCGTTGCTTGATCAGAGTACTTTGTATATGTTTTTTTTTTTTTTTTGGTTTTTTAGATTACATATTTGGTGTTTTTGTTTTAAGATTATTTATACCGAAGTGTTATATAATGGGATGAAAAGAAAATGTTCCCTTTTTTTTTTTTTTTTCTTTTTTTTTCAGCTTACAGTTTTCTGATTGCATGATTTGAGTGCACAGATGAGTGGGTGGAATAAGATCTACAGTTAAGAATTTGAATTTTATTATTTATCTAGAAACATATGTTTATCTATTAGCGTTGTTGTTGTTTTTTTTTTTTTTTCCAAAGTACTATCAGTATTATTTTAAGTTTGTTAAGTTTATGATATTATTATGTTCATCTCTCTTATATAATAAATATATACTTAAAAATCGAGATTTTATTGTTTTATATGTTTCCCTCTTGAGTTCTGGTTTTGTTACTATATGAGTGAAGATTTGCTGTATCTGATTTACTGTTTTATTAATTGTTCTTCAATTATGTTATGTCATATCATTTAAATTTAAAAATTCAATTATATAAAAAATATTAAATACGGAAATTCTTAATTTATCAAAAGAAGACAATCATTAAGATATTGGACTCAAATATCGTTTCTAAACTCCTCTTTTTGATTTACTTTGGTCTCTCTAATTCTTTAATTCGCTATCTCTATTCTATTTCTTCCATTGAGGTCTACATAGTTAGTCTTTCTTTTTTTTTTTTTTTTGGCAGAAGTCTACATAGTTAATCTCTTGATCAGTAGAATATTAGTGAGCTCGAACATTTTGGTTTTGGTCAAACATTAAATAATAAATGTAAACTTTTAATTTGTTTAAACATCAAACAATAAATATTGAGAAATATTAAACAAGCCCAGTTGACGAGTGAACAGTGGATTTGAAGTTTAGGGCCATAAGTCCCAGATTTAGTCATTGACTGGCATAAAATAGTAATAATTTAGTTATATATAAGAGTGTTCATGGGGTGTTTACATAAATAAATAAATTAATTAATTAAGTAATAAAGATTGAAAAACAAACATCTTTTAACACTAATTTTTTATTCTTGTTCTATGAAATTTACGGAATTAAATTAAATAATTGGATTATTATTTTATTTTCAAAGAAAAACTATTTAATACGGTCAGTTTTTTTAAAAAGGGATTAATACAATTAATTAATTTCATAATTTTGGTGTAAAGGTAATTATTTAGCTAAGAGTTTCCCAATAATAAAGGCTTTAAGGTGTGATTAGCAACCAAAAAAAAAAAAAAAAAAAGAGGACTTTGGGGGTGTAGTAGTTTAGGAGTTACTATTAAGGTGGCTTCGTCCTGTTAAAAAAATAATTATTATAATAAAATAAGGCGGCTTCGAGGTGCAAGGGAATTTAAAGAATAATAATAGAGATAGGTATTGGATCCAATTCAATCAAGAAAAAATACTTTAAAATTCAACCAATCCAATCCAATCTAATTTATTTTTATCAGTCAATCCAAATTCATCGGATTAGATGATTGGATTATTTATCTTTTCATAAAAACTTACTAAAGCCTACTAAAAAGACTAATCACATTTTGAAAATATGAATTTATTTCTCCATCGTAGATCACCCAGCATAGTAAATACTATAAAAAGTAAAAAATGAATTTCTGAGAAAGAATATAAAGTGATAGTTTTTTTAAAGGCCCAAAAAAGGGGTTAAGCAGAGAAAGACAAAAAAGAAAATGCAACATAAAGACAATAAGAAGAAAATTGAATAGTATATTATATAATTATAATATAAAATATTTTTTTATAAAATTGAAGAATATGGATTGGATTGGATTTATTGGATTTTCAAAATTTAAATCCAATATACAATCCAATCAAATTGCATGAGTTAAATTAGGACTCACATCCTCTCTCCCTTTTATGTGTTCCCTTTTATATCCTCTAATCATATTTAAACATCTTATTGAAAATATCAACTCATATTTAACAACCATTTAACACTCAAATTCCGTTTCTCTCTCTAATTGATATATCCACTCCACTCTCTCTCTTTCTTGGGACTACTAAGTAAGTGTGAGAGATTCTCTCCCTTATTATCTATTTAAGTGAGGTCCACATTTAGTTTTTAAAATAATTTTTTAAACTCAGTCAATATCTTCTTCCTTTTTACGTTTTATTTTTCAGTTGTATTCTTCCCCATATTTGTAGTACCGTGTGGTTATTCCCCTTTTTTTTTTCTTTTTTTTTTTTTTAACTTTTGTTCTCTACATTTTTTTTCCTCCACTATAATTACTATATTTGCAGTTTCTAAAGACAAGAAATTCTTCTTCTTATATATAAAAAAATGAAATAGCATAAACAAAATCGAAGCAAATTGTTAGCTTAGCAAAATTAAGAATCGATTTCTCCCCGACCCCGAGTGCTTGTCCACAGAGGGGAAAAAAAAACAAAGAAAAAAAAAGAAGCAATCTGTTTAGTTTAGAAGAATTTAAAACGTAGGAAGAAGATTAAAACAAAAAAAAATTTTAAAAATTAAATTTGAGCCCCATGAGAGATAATCTCTCGTACTTAGTTAGTGGCCGCAAGAGAGAGAGAAAGAATGGAGTGATATAACAATTCAGAGAAAGAAACAAAGGGTTAAATAATTGTTAAATATGAGTTGGCATTTTTAATAAGGTGTTCAAATATAATTGGGATCGATTTTTTCTAATTCTGTTATAAAAAGAGAAAGGGTCAAAGAGGGGGCAAAAAAAAAAAAAAAAAAAAAAAAAAGAGAGAGAGGGGGGAAAAAAAAAAATCGTTGCACTCCGTTTCCCAGTTATATACTTTGTTTGTTTGATTTCTTTTTGCATGCACTTTGTGACTTTGGGTTCTCAACTTTTTTTCTTCTTTGGTACTTCTGAGAAGATTTATATAACATTTCCATTTTTCACCTAAAGTATAATCCGTTTAATTAAAGAAGAAAAATGGCCGACACAAACCCGGAAAATAGACAATCTGAAAAGGAAAAGAAGCTTGAGAATTGGCTTCCCATCACATCGTCAAGGAATGCCAAATGGTGGTATTCTGCTTTCCACAATGTCACTGCCATGGTTGGAGCTGGTGTTCTCAGCCTTCCTTATGCCATGTCTCATCTTGGATGGTACGTTTACTTTGCTTCATTTTTTTTTTCAAAGATTTTTGTTTCTATATTAACCCGGACTAGTTCAGCGAGTGAAAATAGGGCTAGTATTTTTCTTCACACCCTATACCAAAAAAACCAAAAAGAATATATACTTTTTTGTCTTATAATATATTGGATGTGGGGTTCCTTTATTCTTTTTCAGTTTTCTATTCATTACTGAGATGAATAAGGTAGAATTTGAAAAGCCATTGATTTTTGTCATTTGAGAAAGTGGGGCTATGTTTTTAAATAGGAAACTGATCATTTTTTTTTCTTTAGAAAATCGTCAAATCATTAATTTAGTTAATTAGTAATTGATCAATGTGAATATGTATTTTTCTTTTATTAATTATAATCAATGAATGTCATTTTTTTAAAATTAAAAAAAGAATCGATCATTTATTTAAATAAGTGTTTAAAAACTGTACATTTACTTGATTTTTCCTTTCCTGAAAATTTTTCTTCATTTTCATGTGAACATTATAGGGGGCCTGGGGTGGTTATCCTCATTCTTTCATGGGTCATCACCTTGTACACGCTATGGCAAATGGTGGAGATGCATGAGATGGTGCCGGGGAAGCGGTTCGACCGGTACCATGAGTTGGGCCAGCATGCCTTTGGGGAGAAGATGGGGCTCTGGATTGTTGTCCCCCAACAGCTGGTTGTGGAAATTGGTGTCAACATTGTCTACATGGTCACAGGAGGCAAATCCATCAAGAAGTTCATAGAAACAGCAGCCCCTCACTTGCCACAGTTGAAGACCTCCATCCATATTGTTTTCTTTGCCATTATTCACTTTTTTCTCTCCCATCTCCCCAACTTCAACTCCATCAGCGTCGTCTCACTCGCCGCAGCCGTCATGTCCTTGAGGTAACAATGAACGTTACTACGCACCCTAATTATCGGTTTTTATACCAATCGCAAATTCACATGTCAACCGAGCTTTGCAGTTTGTGAGATTGTTAGGATTGTTACCACTTTTCATTGATTTTTCAACTAAATTTGTACTCGCCGTTTGTGCATATTGTTTATGCACGTCATTCTTATGAAGCATTGTATTTTGATGTCTGGTTTATGTGTGCAGTTACTCAACAATTGCGTGGACTGCTTCAATTCACAAAGGAGTTCTAGATCAGGTGGACTACGGTAACACATCAAGCACCAAAACTGGTTCAACGTTGAACTTCTTTTCCGCGTTGGGAGACGTGGCGTTTGCTTATGCCGGTCACAATGTCGTTCTAGAGATCCAAGCAACAATTCCTTCTACCCCAGAGAAGCCGTCCAAGGGACCTATGTGGAAAGGGGTCCTTGTGGCCTACGCAGTGGTGGCTTTGTGTTACTTCCCTGTTGCTCTCGTCGGGTACTACATTTTTGGAAACAAGGTCGACGACAACATCCTCATCACGCTGGAGAAACCCGCTTGGCTTATCGCAGCGGCCAACCTATTTGTTGTTGTCCATGTCATTGGAAGCTACCAGGTGATCATAATCTATCCCAGAAACAATTTCAGCCAATTTTCCAACCTAGACGCTTATGATTTATAGAAATGCCTTTCTGAGTTGTATTTCATGTTCGCTCTTTGAAATGTGGACAAAACCGCAGATTTATGCAATGCCAGTGTTTGACATGATTGAGACTGTGTTGGTGAAGAAGCTGGACTTCGAACCTTCTTTTATGCTCCGCTTCATTACTCGCACCGCCTATGTTGGTGAGTTTAGTAACATGGTTTACCAACGAGAGCGATAATATAAAATAAAAGATCCGAAGCAGAGCAGTAATTAGGCTTCACGCACTTAATATCTAGTATCATCCTGAAGAAGTTTGATCATTCGTCTTTGTTTGCAGCATTTACGATGATCGTAGGCATAGCTGTCCCTTTCTTCGGCGGTCTCCTGGGATTTTTCGGCGGATTCGCTTTTGCCCCAACAACATACTTTGTAAGACAAATAAAGTTTACTATTTTCCCTCTCAATTTCTACTCAAAGGGATTGATTTGAAACCTTTTCTTCTTTGCAGCTTCCCTGCATCATGTGGCTTGCCATCTACAAACCGAAGATGTTCAGCTTATCGTGGTTCGCAAACTGGGTAATGCACATGCCAATTTGTTACTTGCTTAAAACTGTTTTTTGCAGGCTTGTTCAATTTCAAGCTGATTTTGTTTTCATATGCTTTTTTGCCTTTACACAGATTTGCATTATTCTCGGATTAACGTTGATGATTCTAGCACCCATCGGCGCGCTAAGGACGATTATTTTGCATGCGCAGAACTACAAATTCTTCTCATGATCTTGTGTTTACAGCAAGGATTAACAATAACAAGTTCTCGAGTTTGAACCAGATGATCAAGTTGAACATTTACTAAAATTCTCTATACAGATTATGCTGTTATTCCAACCTTCTTCACTATAAACTTTTATTATTTTATTATTTTATAAACTTTTCTTCAATCTCTCTTATTTTAGTCCTTGTTTCTTTAATGACAGAACCTTTTAATTATGTCATATATACAAGTATCATATTTAATGTCACAAATATATGTACCAAATTTTATGTCATCAAACTGTTTTTTTGTTTTGTTTTGTTTTTTTTTTTTTTTTTTGTCTCCATCACATCTATAGTTAATTTGGTTTGGTGTAGTTCTCATAGCGAGAGTCCACAAAACGCTTAGCAAAGTTTTCTACTTCGTATACAGTTGATCTTCCAGATGATCAACAAAAAAAATTAAAAAAATTAAAAAAAAAACTACAAGTTTTAACCCAAAAAACAAAAAACAAAAACAATGTAATATAATAGCAAGTCACCTATGAATCCCATCATGGTGTGGGGGGTTCCAAAATGTAAAGGACTTCCCCACCCCCCCGCCGTTTTAATCTCAAATAATCAAATTTGTATTGTCTACGGTTGAGGGGTTTTTTTTTTTTTTTTTTTTTTTAATATGTACATTCTGTTAGTTATCTCAGTTCCTTCAATCATGGGATTCTATTGTTATCTCGGTAATTTTACATCTGTTCTTTTTTTTTTTTAATATGTATATTCTGTTAGTTATCTCAGTTCCTTCAATTATGGATTCTATTGTTATCTCGATAATTTTACATCTGTTTTTTTTTTTTTTTTTTTGAAGAAAATAGAATAAATTCTGCTCGTAATCTTGCTCACTAGGCGGCAACTAAAACTTATTTTGTGGAACGTTTACGTGGAATTAGCCACTCTATTCTCTCCTTTGGTGGAATCAATATTCCTTTTTTTTTTTTTTTTTGAGAACCTTCCTTTTTTTTTTTTTTTTTTCTTTTAGCCAAAAAAAAAAAAAGCCTTAACTGCTAGCGTGAATAAAAATATAGAATATGACAAGATTTTCTATTCGTGTTAGTAATGTAGTTTAGTTTATTATTTACTCATTAAAAAACGCTAATATTTCAGTTTTGAAAATATCCCTCCAATGAAATTACTTGATTATTATTTTATTTTCTGAAATTTGATTTTTATTGTAGATGTTTTATTTTATTGTTACATTGTCAGGAAACGCAACAAAGAGAGAAGAACTAGGGGAGAGATAGAAATGGAATGGGAAGAAAGAGAAATCAAAGGAAATATGAATTTTATTAAATAAATCAACTCTATTGAAATCGCAATCACTCAGCTATTTAAAGAAGGAAAATTGTAATAAATAGCATATTTTATAAGTACAGTTAAAGTTTATAGTATATATTTTTTAAAAGATGATTAACTATAATATATATTTATTTAAATCCTTAAATTTCTTTGGATTTTTTAAAAATTTTCAGATTACAGTTAATTTTAACAGTAAATTTATGTTCATAGTTTTATATTAGAAAGATTAAAGATGAAGGATGAGGGTTTTTTTTATATATATTATGTGATCAAAAATTTAATTATGTTATTTGTTACTTAAAATCTTAACTCAATAAACAAACATCATAGTATTATTAACTATTACTCCTTTCAAAAATGTTATTGTACTCTCTCTCTCTTTATAGAATCATAATAATAAATATTCTAAATAATTCTAAAAAATAAATACAAATTTAAAATTTAAAATTTAAAGTTAAATACAAAGATAAAAATTTTCTAACAGATAATTCTAACTTCAAAACATTGAAATAATCTAAATCATAATCCTATTCTACATGAGAACTACAAAGTTTTTTTTTTTTTTTTTGTTGAAAATATTAGTAAATTAGTAAATAGAAGACTTCTATTGTGATTACAACTTAAAATAATAAAAAAAATTATTAAAATGAATCTCTTTACTCCTTAATGAAGTCCTAGTTCCTTAAGCAACAGGTTTCTTAGTGGTTAATCCGGCTGAAGATGTGGGTGCCATCCTATAGTGTACTATGATGACGATACAATTGTCAAATACAGAGAGTAACTGGAGAACATACAAAAGTGTTTGTGGAACATATAGATATCGTGAAAGGTCTTCTGCTTGAAACTCGTATAGAAAAGACCATTAGTTTAACGATAATCCACAACTTCACTGTAAGATGGATGTAAAGTTTGAATTTCCTGTAATCAAGTTAAAAAAAAAAAAAAAAAAAGACCTCTGTTTAATTGGCTTTTATTAATATGAAAATTCCATAATAGTGTATTATATTGTTTTGATCCGGGCTTTTGTCCCATAGCTCGAAAGTGGGCTCAAACCCAAAAGCAGTTTGACTCTAACCAAGTTCAAAAAAAAAAAAAAAAAAGGTCTCTCTTTAATTGGTTTTTATTGACATGAAAATTCCATAATAGTGCAATACATTGTTTTGATCCGGGCTTTTGTCCCATAGCACGAAAGTGAATAGTACTAATAATAATAAAAACGAAAACAAAACAAAAAAAAAAAAATTAGCAGTCATACTCATTTAAAGAAAAAAAATTAAAACAAAAATAAAACAAAAAACAAAAAAAAAAAACACAAAAATCTTTATATTCAAAAGAACCGAAAAAAACTAACTCTAACAAAAAAAAATTATAATAAAATAAAATATATATCTTATTTTGTTCTCTTTTTTACTGATTAAAAAAAACAAAAAAACAAAAAAATAAATTTTTGTTAGGTTATATACATATAAAAACATTAAAAAAAATGATTTTTTAAATATAAAACAAAATAAACAAAAAAGACACAAAAAAAAAATGCATGTCGAATCTTAAAAAAAAAAGTGTTTAAAAAATAGAACAAAAGGAACAAAAAAGACAAAAAAAAACCCAAAAAAAAAATCTGAAATATAGATAAAAAATTTAAAGTAAAAAATCATTTAAAAATTAAAAAAAAGGCATAGCGAGAAAAACACAATATAACAATAGATCGGAATTTAATGTCTAAAATTTAGCGGGAAAAAAAATGACAAAAACAATATCAAGGAAAAAAAAAACTCTAAATAGGGATAAAACTGATAACACACTGTAGGAAAAAGAAAAGCAACTAAAAAAAGAGTGGTAAAACAGGGATAACACTGTAGCAAAGAAAAAAAGCAACTACAAACGAAGGGTAAAATCGTCAATTAATAATTTTAGAAGTACAAAGTTATTCCAATACTGTATCAAGTAGTAAAAGTAACTAAAAGTCAAGGATAAAATTGTCAATTGATAAAAAAAAATAAAGGGTAAAACCGGCATATTACTGTAGCAGAGGAAAAAAATAGTTAGTAATGAAGGGTAAAAAAGTCATTATACTGTAGAAAAAGGTAAAAATACTGTTTATTACTGTTCATTCACTGTTCGTGTACTGTTCATTCACTGTAGCAGAACACTGTAGAGTACTGTGTATCACTGTAGCTAATGAAGCAAAATCAGAAAGAGAAAAAACAACAATCACTGTATATCACTGTGCGTTACTGTAGAAGGAATAGTGAATTTTGGGTTTCCTTTAATATATTTATTAATTAATATTTGTTTTGATCCGGGCTTTTGTCTCATAGCAAGAAAGTGGGCTCAAACCCAAAAGCCGTCTGGTGGGCTTGACGAAATTGGAGCCCATCAAATGCTAGCCCGTTTAACCCCGTAAGGGCATTATGGGAAATTTCGGAAAAACGGAAGAGTGAAGAAGAGATCCACAAAAGAGGAGCGAAAATTTCCCGCCATTTATCTGAAACTCACAAAAGTTGAAGCTTGTTGAAACCCTAGAGCGAGAGAGAGAGAGAGAGAGAGAGACGGCCATGGAAGAGGAAATCAAAGCAGAATTCAACAAAATGGATTTCGCTCTCGAAGACGAAGAGGAAATTCTCAAGAAATGTAAGCTTCGTTCTAGTTTTCCCTCTGAATTTCATCCCCAATTTCAAAAGCGGAGAATTCTGATTGATGAAAATCTCTTTGATTCAGGTCTTGCTTTCTGCATAAATTACAATCTGAAGCCCTCCGATATCGTTTCGAGCTGGGAGGTTTACTATCTCAACAGGTCCATCACTTTCTCCTCCATTTCCATTTTTTTTTTTTTTTTTTGTGGGGGTGGGTGTTTAATCAGCTTTTTGTAAGAATGTGTGTGCTTTTGGTCTGCTCTAGTTGTTTATGAAAGTGAACAAGAAAATTATGTAAATTCGTAGCTGTTCAATGACATATTCGGGGTTTGTTTTCGCGACAGGCAATTGAATGAGGCGGTTGTACAAAATGCTGAAATGGATGGGTTTTTACTGCACCTACAAAATGAGCAGAAAGATGCAATTATTAAGGAGGAACCCGGTTTGCATATCTACTCGAGTAAAGATGTCGACATGTAAGCAACTTGATATGACGCTGATTTAGTTGTGTGTGTTGGTTCGTATATTCCTTTTAGATATAAAAATGGGACAATTCAGACAGGATCATTTTTTACTGTAGTTCATTTTTCTGTGTTAATTTTTACTATTGAGATGACAAAGTAAGGTGGGGCTGGGCCAGGCCGAGCCTCCGAGGTGGTGAAGATTATTAGAAGGTCAATGACATGATTGAGTTTTGATTTTTGTTCCGCTAACAAAAACATATGGTGTTTCAAGCACGTAAGATATAAAAGCATTGCTTAACTTTAGGTTTCGTTTAATTACTTTATAGTGAAGATTATTTCTTGTTTGATTATTTGATCAACCTGCTGGTTTTTCTGTTAATTGATTTCGTCAAAATTGCAAAAGACAATGCTTTTTTTTTTTTTTTTGGCTTGAAATCGGATAACTGATGAGAAATTGGGTATAGGATTTTGAATGACGATGATGGAGATGCAAAAGAGGAGGTCCCTGGCACTCCAACACGCAATTCTCAAGATCCCTACTCAGGGCCATTTGACTCTACACCTCAAACAAATGGGAGAATGTTTTCTTCAGGGAAGCCATCAAAACTCATCACACCCTTTGCACAAAGAACCCAAAAGTTTGTGGTGAAGTTTAGCATCAATAATATGCCCAGTGTGGAGAACGGAGAAAAGGAACTTGATCCGGAGAATCATGAGGATGATGTTATCAGAAAGGTCCAACCTGGTAGAAAGTGCTCTCTGATAGTCCATGGTTCAAAACCAGAAACAGGCTGTAGGTTCATGTATGATAGGATTGAGGATAGGGTATGTGATACTTATTATAACCTAAGGTGATGAATACTCTTTACCATATTACTTGCTCTTAATAAAAAATGAGTTTTTTTTTTTTTGGAATATAGTTTAATGCACTTGAAAGCCGAATTCGAAAGCACGCGGTTTCTTTTGCTTCTTCTAAGCTCTACGAAGAACCAGTGGATCCTACAGTTTCTTCCCAGGTATATAACAGCTCCCCTCTCTCTCCGGATTAATTCAAACTTGTGAAAGTTTGTTCTTGTATTTCCATTTCATAATGCATGTGACTGAAACCCAGGAAAAAAGCGATCTCTGTTTCCAACTTCGTCAGCGCTTAATGTCTAAAGAGTCTGCATCTTTAATACGCCTATAGCCTATAATTTAAAGCATTTGATTATTTTTCCCTGTTCAGAAAAGCATATTTACTGTTGGCATGATTTGTTGTGATGGAGAAGGCCGTTTGAATGAGAAATCCACCTTGCTGCAAAGCAGGTAAAGGCTCCTGGCACTTCCTTTTCATAGTTAAGTGCATCAGTCTATCATCATCGCACCAAAATGCTCCCCATCCGCTAGTTACACATTTCTTAAAGTTAATGATACGAAGGATTGTTTAGAGCAGATAAAAGTGCATCAAGAATTCAGATGTATGTGACTGAATATCATATGTTTCGAAGTTCTCCATTGCTGCAAATGGCAAATGGTGTTTTTTTTTTTTTTTCAACGTGGGATTTGTCTTCATGTTTCTGACAGTGTTGAGCATTCTGGAGGGCAACGTGTTCGTCTAGAATTACAAAACTTGAACCAATTTTCAATCTTTCCAGGCCAGGTGTGTAACATGATTTATAATGACCATATCTCTGAATCACTTTCAAACTTCTATATCGCAACTTGTTGAACCTGAAAGCAAACCTGAAACGAATGTGTTTGTGCAGGTTGTAGGCATTGAAGGGCATAATCCTAGTGGACACTGCTTGATCGCTTCAAAACTTGTAGACTTTATCCCTTTGCCTGAAACGGCTGATGTGGATTTGCATCCAACAAAGAAGCAAGCTTTGGATAAGGAGATTCAGTCCAATGGTCTGTCTGGTCCACAGGCAGAATTGTCGGTGGTACATAATCTTTCATCCCTGGCACTTGATGATTCATGGCTCACACATTTACTTTTTGCACCAGTTGAATTTAGGATCGCATCTGTCCACTTTTAGAAATACATAGTATGTTATCTTACAAAAGAAGTAATAGTAATCATCTAATAATGCAAATGTCAACCGATTTCCCAATGTTTATAAGCATTTCGCACTTGAACAGATAATTGCATCTGGCCCTTTTACCCCAACAGACAATTTATTTTTCGAGCCTCTGGTTGAGCTGCTAGCTTATGCAAAGAGAAAGCAGCCTCAGTTGCTTATTTTGGTAAGTAGCTGCCAATCTTCAGTGACAATCCTGTTGAATTTTTATCCATCAGTCGAGCAAGAAAGGTCCACATCTTTTACTGATTGATATTTTTCTCAGCTTGGACCATTTGTCGATTCTGAACACCCGGAGATTGAGAAAGGAAATACTGACAGGAGCTTCGATGAAATTTTCCAAATCGAAATTCTCACAAGGGTACATATTTAACTAGCACCATTTTTCAATTAACTTGCTATATCTGTTCCTTTTCATGACCCTTCTTTCTCTTAATCTTTGCAGTTGCAAGACTATGCAGAGTACATGGGTTCTCATGCACGCGTTATTCTCGTTCCATCAATACGTGATGCTAACCATGACTTCGTTTTTCCTCAGGTAGTGATTTTGATGCATCAAACGGATATAGTTTATACGCGTGGTTAATTTGTTATGTTCAGATGGTGTCTAAATGTATTCATTGTAAGATCTAAAAGTCATTTTCTTGGTTATGCAGCCCGCTTTTGACATTCAACCACCTGATCTCAAACATCAGGTACTTGATTTAGTGAGGTTAAAACAGCTAGGCATTCCTTAAAATTTTCATAATTCATTGTCGTGGTTGCTGATATTTTTGATATAATATCTCAGATAACCAGTCTCACAAATCCAGGAATTATGGAGGCAAATAAGGTAAGATAACGTTTAAGTTCATTTTGCAGGCAAACATGGAGAAACTTTGATTAAAGTTTTGTTGCTGGAGATCAGGAAATTCCTTATTATCAGTAAATTTTATATGCTACGTAAATCATGCCAAAACGCATTCGCTCCCTTTTATTCTCAGTTTTATGCACCACAAGCGGACATATACACGTGACATCAACAAAGAAGGTTTTGATATCCTATTTAAACTTTTGGGTTTCAGGTGAAAATAGGTTGCTGCTCTGTAGATGTTCTTAAACATCTTAGCGGAGAAGAAATCTCACGAAATCCAACAGGTGGAGCACCAAATGATCGCATGGGTAGACTAGTGAACCATATACTTGGCCAGCGCAGGCATGTTGAAACACTGCATTCAGTTTTAAACGGAAAGACATCCTATTTCAAAATCACGTTTTTTGATCTAATGTTTTACTTGTTTGCTACAGCTTCTATCCTCTATATCCACCAGCAGAAGCTGTTCCATTGGATTTTTCACTCGCTCCTGAAGCTCTTGAAATCTCTTGGATTCCAGATATTCTCGTTGTACCCTCCGACATGAAGTACTTCGTGAAGGTAACTAATTGGTCATGCCGAGTGTACAGTCTTGTTGTTGGCAAAGCAAATCCAACAGGAAACATAAAACATATCTTAGAATCCATTTATGCCTTACAAATTTGATCTTTTAAATACTTTCGCCTGAGAAATTTAAACTGAGAAAATGATGAATGTCACTCAGAAAAGTTTGACCCTTTTTTCTACCTTTTCGTGGCACTTATTGCAGGTACTGCCCCTTGGTGGAAGAGGTGAAGGGGAAGAGCAAGTTAAGTGTATATGCATTAATCCGGGAAGACTGTCCAAGGGAGAAGGAGGAGGTACTTTTGTAGAGCTTAACTACTATGGTACTCCTGACACATCTAATGCTTCCATCATAGGCATTTAAATGTAGGACTCGAAAGTATTTCGAGGCATCGCATTGGCCACAATTCAATCCTCAGAGTAATGACGATCCGGGAAATGAACCAGAACGGAGTGAATACAAGGCCATTTAAGCCATACTCAAAGGCTTTGCAGACACTCGTTGCCCTACTGCATTCGGTTTCAAAAAGCTTCGACAGCTGCTGGGACATAGCGAACATGTATCTCTTTTGTCTGCATTGAGAGAGATTTACCTTGTGCTGTTGTATAGCTATTGTCAAACATAGAAGTCCTTTGTACGACTCGTAGAAATTGATTGTTTATTTCATTGTTTGCCTATTGGTTTGATTATGTTTGTAGCTTCACTTAGATTGTTGAGTCATAGCTTTTGTGCTATACTAACAGAACCAATTCAACACCCTCATTTTAATGGTATAAGATCCATAAACACAAGAATCCAAAAAATCAAGAAAATCAAGAAGCAAATTCTGGGTCATATCGAAAATATCAGCTATAAATTCAATAAAAAAAAAAAAAACTCAACTATACAACTCACTTACCAAGAATATGCCAGCCACTACCTAAATTTTTTACGGCACAACATAACGTCGTATAAACATTAATAGAAAGGGAAAAAAAATGATAAAAAAGATTGTAATTCTAAATCTCCTTCTTGTCCACTTTACGACTTCTTTCTCTGCACCATTCAATCCACTTATCCGAAACCCACAAAATGCTGATACAAATAGCAGTTGTGATAACAACAATCCAAGAAATCCATGCCCATTTTGGGATCACATCATCAGCAACCCCACTGACAAAGAAAACCCCCATCTTCAACACAAACAACGGTCCAAGAATCGCCCTGAAAACAGTGTAGAGAGCATAGAAACGAGGAGACAAGAACTCAAAGAGTCTCGAAGCCACAGGCAAGTCGGCCTTCCGATAGGCAGCCAGGGTCCACACGTTCTGGCACGCACTTGTGACCTCGGCAAGAACAAGAAGTACGAGGAGAGCAAAGGCGCCATGTCGGACCACGAAACGACATGTTACAAAGACATAGAGCGTAGCCAGGTGGTGGCATATGAAGAGAATGTCGTTTGGGAAGAAGACCATGTAGTGAAGTAGGTCTACCAAGAAGTAAGCCAAGCTGTAGTCTAGTACGAGGTTTTGGGAATCGGTGTTTGGTGAGGAGAAGATGTTGGGAGTTGGCGTGTTGTGATGGGTTTGGAGGATTGCATGGATTGCCAAGAAAACGGCGGGAGTGCCATGAGCCAGAGAGATGAAGCAGCTTGAAGCCTCGGCTAGGTGTTTCGGACCCCAGTTGCGAAAAACGACCAAGTAGGCGAAGAGATAAAGGAGGACGAACATGGAAAAGAATGAGGGGAGTGTTGGGGTGAAACTGAAAAGATTTTGAGTCTCCATGGTTTTTAGTTAAAGAAACTGGCGTTCGGGCAAACAGATAAAAGAGAGATAGGGTTATGGAGTATATGGCGTGCAAGATTCATATATTTGAGCACGTCACGTCTGTTGTTGGATAAAATCAGGGAAACCAAGTTGCTTTTCAGAACCGTGCGATAAGATCAGTGACTTCAGATGGGGCTGAGATCAACGGTGATTTATGCAAGACGTGATTTAAAGGGGTTTAAGAATAAAGATTAGATCGATAGAGAATAAGTTCATCAAGGGTACTTTTTTTTTAATCGTTTTTTCTGCCCCATAAATATGAAATATATAATGAGAAAAGAGAAAAGTTGGACGTCTCAAAATGACACGTTAGTGTGGGTTATCTTTATGGGATATTCGAATCTCTTGTGACTTTGGCACTCTCACTTTTGGTTTTATGCTTGCCAGAGAAGAACGATTCTTATATACATATATATATATAGATATATTTTCCATGCATCTTTTGTTGATTTGTTCTTCGCTTCTTAAAGCTTAAGCTTCACGGATGGTGGCATCCATTTATACCAAAAGACACCCATTTTCCCAACTATATAGAATACAACTTTACATATAAATATATGTCTGTAAATATACATATATATATAATTTTATGTAGGCACATTTATTTTGAACCCATTAATGCTTCGTGTCATGTTCGTACTAGCCCCTTTAAAAACATGCGTGCTCATTTTCAATTTACATCGTTTCACAATTGAAAAATATATATATATATATATATATATATATTTTGTCCGTGGAAAATTGTAAAATTTTCTGAATATTGAGAGAAGATTACCACAAAGTTTTTCTTAAAGTATTATTCTTTTCTATCTACTGCTCCTGTAAAACTACGTTGCGTTTATGATAAGGCAAGCACAGCCCAAAAGAAAGTCTTTTAAAACACTCATATTCGGTTTCTTAACAAGCTAATTGAAGCTTTCCTCAAACCAAAGTTGAAGGGAGGGAAAAAAAAAATTCTACTATGAGCTTCAACATTATCTTGTGCCATACCCCAGTTGAAGCACGTGATTCCATTTCTCACTATTCTGACCTCGGAAGCTCAAAGAGTCTCTTGAGTGATTGATTAGGCAGGCACGCTCGGCGGCCTACATTACCATCCCTCCATCAATGGTCAATACCTGCAACAAAAATTGGAAGATAGATTGAGTCCTCTTCTGGTCCGTGCCTTTTTTCAATCCATTAATATCGTTCTAGTATTCTATTTAAGTTTAAATGAGATCCGAAACCTGTCCAGTTATGTAACTTGCTGCGGGATGAAGGGCCAAGAATTCCACTAATCCTGCAACTTCTTCCGGTTGGCCGTATCTTCCTGAATGTGTAAGAAAATGAAAAGAACAAAGACATCATTATATCTGTGTCTAACTATCGCATGTTGATCTAAATCTCCAAAAATATGAAGAATCAAATCAAGGCTTCTTTCGGCCTAACCTAGAGGAATGGTTTCCAAAATTTTCTTCTCCAGTTCCTCTCCAAGCTTGGCAGTCATGTCAGATGCAATAAATCCTGGGGCAATGGCATTAACCTGAAAGGAAAAGGTAACGTCTATGACTTAATTACATCCATTCGCACTAGAAGCATATCAGAATGCCTAATCATTTAAAAGAAGAGAGACAAGGGGGAAACTCACGTTGATGTTTCTACTGGAATACTCCTTTGCGACGGTCTTTGTCAGGCCAATTACTCCTGCTTTTGCAGCACTGTAATTGGCTTGCCCCACATTGCCAACCAGACCAACGACTGAGGCTACATTGATAATCCTTCCCTGCAAAATTATCACTTTGACTGAGAAAAGGAATAAGAAAAGGCAACAAAATGAAACAAGTTAAATTTCAGCAACTAAAGTCTTAAATGCTTTCTATGCAGCTAGATAAGAAACAAGTCTAACTACTTTCAACAGAAAAGGGAAAGTAAAAAAGCATACCAAACTCCAAAAGTCCATTAATCTGGATATAATTTATTAAACTCTTTCAAACTATTGGAGACATGAGCTAGGGGGTATAAGAAGTAATTTTCCGAAGGTAAGCTCTGCATATATTGCAAAAAATTCATGTCTACATATAGTTCCGATGCTAATTTGAGAAAGAGAATTCTCTCGTTACCTTTTTCTTCTTCATCATGATTTTGGCCGCTGCCTGCAAAGAGAAGCGGATCTTAGACACAACCAGAACTTAGGTTTGAACAACGACAAGAAGTAAATCTTCGAACACACACCTGTGTACAGAGGTATACACCCGTAAGATTTAGATCAATAACCTCCTGCCACTGGGATTTCTTCATTCTCATCAATAAACCATCCCTAGTGATTCCTGAAACCAAGGAAATGAATCAGGAGACAGTTTGTGGAGCTAAAAATAATAGAGAAATAGGTAAAGCTTCCATTAACCTGCATTATTTATCAATACATCAACGGTTCCCCAAGCATCAGTTGCCTGCAAATGGAATTAATGAGTTAAACCACAACTAACAAACAATATCAAAGTTAGATATGAGTCAGCATTTACTCACTGTTTTGATCATTGATTCAACATCTTCTTCTTTGGAAACATCTCCTCCAAAAGTAAGAGCTTGTCCACCAAATTCTTCAATCTGTAAATGATAATAAGAAAAGAAAAGATATCACTAGTTCTCAGCACATTCAAGGTAAATAACTAGCCTGGAATTGGGGAAACTAGAACCCAGAAACTGAATGCACAAATGTAGAATACCTTACAATCAGAATGAATAAGCACAGAAAAAAGCAGTTTGATTCAATTTGCAGAATAGAGGAAAATTCATAAAGAAAAGCATTTTAAAGGAGATTAATTCATCAGCAAAATGCATCTTAGTTCAATTTTTTGATGGAAAGACCCAAAAAATCCCAAAAGTTGCAGTATTAGACAAGTTATTATGCATTCAAGAATAAATACAGAAATCCACTTCCTATTATGTAATTTGCCAGGCAAAGAAAAAGAACTATGTATACCCTTTTGTGGCCAGCAGATCAACATAATTAAGCAATCAATCACCCAAAATTCTTATATATATATATATATATATATATATATAGATACAAACAGAACAGCAAGTTACAGTAGCACACATATTAGTGGGACATATTATTAATTACCTCTTTAGCAACTTCCTCAGCCTCCTTTGATGATCTAGCATAATTAACCAGGACCTGAAACAATACCAAATAACAGGCATAAAGATCACTAAGCAGAACACAGAGATAAGAAAATAAAATCAATAAGGCGTGGGCTAAGGAATTGTAAACAGTAATTTCGACACATGGGTGGATATGCATGATCTCGATTCTAAAATTCCAAAGCAAACAGAGGAAATCACAAACCTTACAACCAGCCTTTCCCAAGGACAATGCAACAGCTCTGCCGATACCTCTAGAGGCACCAGTCACGATAACCACAGGAGCCTCCACATGTTGGGCTTTTCCGGTGCTCGCTTGTTCCAGAGTAGCAACCTGAGCTCTCACAACACCTGCATCAGCCACCATTACCAAAACGATCTTCAGCTATTCGTAGAAAATGGATTTCACAACAGATCTAAAGGTTTCTCCATTACAGTTCTCCGATCATTTTCAACAAAATCTCTAATTCGTTAACGAATCGTTTCAGCATCAATCCAATCACCGAAAGTACTCTCTCTCTCTCCGAAAATCGGTTTCTTCTCACAAAATCAACATCCACATCACGATCAACGACAAAGAAAAGCAGAAAATGAAAAATGAAAAAAAAAAATTTCAATTACCTGACGAAGCGAGAGAGCTCTTGGATTTAAGGCCAATGCAGTGCTGACGATGATCGGCCGATGGGCGACCAACGGAAATCGGAAACGATTTCTGAAAATGCAGAGCTCTCCGGTCACCGGAAGCTCCGGAAATCTTCGAAATTCCGGCGGATTTGCATGCGACGACGTTTGATCCAGCGATAGCGGCCATTGGAGCTCCGGAGAGTGGTCTCTGAAACGAAGAATAGCAAAAGAAATAAAAATTTTGCGAAGAGAAAAGTGTCGCCAGAAACGGTGGAGAAGAAGAAGGAGAAGGCAACAAGGATCCAAACCAACTGTTTTTCTGTGTGCTTCTGGTTGTGTTGTGGTGTTCTATGCTGGGGGTGCTTTGGAAGCTGCGGCGAGTAGTAATGTCCTGTTTGGGCGATGGGAGCGAAGCTGCTTTTTGGATGATTTGACGTATATGCCTCTTGTTTTCCCGGTGTATTACCATGCAGCCAATGAGTTTGACCTGGCGCGAAAATGCTAAGTAGGGGCAAATTGGTAACTTGGATTATCTTTAAAAAATTAATTGGAAGGAAAATTAGGTTGGGCAGTTGGGGTTGTCCGCCCTGCCTTCTTCAAAATTTTCACCAACGCTCAACCGTTGATGTTTTTGTTGGACTTGTCTTTTAAGTCTTAAATCGCTATGGTGTAAACGACGTCGTTTAGCGAATCCCGTGAGACGACACAAAAATTACTTGCCAAAGCGCCTTTTATGTAGCTCTGTAAAAGTCCATAACGTTCGTATATATCCAAGGATCCAAAATATAGGCCCAAAGTGGCATGTCAAGTCTCCTCCTTGGCTTCCTATGGCAAATATAGTTTTCTTTTTTTTTTTTTTTTTTTAACTAAAGTAGGGCAAAATCAAAATTTGTGATTCCAGAATACCAAAAGCAAGCATGATATCATTTAAACACAAAATCCCAAAATATATAACCTTAAAAAAATAAAAATAAAAAACAGCCCAACTTAAATGGGATATGATTACTTCTTAATAGTCTAATATTCGTACCAGTACATTATCCTCGTTCTGTTCCAATAGCAATCTCTAACAAAAAAGATATAGCTCTTTGAACAAAATCTCCTGTCATGATGATTAAGAATCATATCCAAAATTTTCTAAATTCTTTTGTATCAGCAAAAAATTTTTAACTGTGTCCCGTCCATGGCTATTAGTTATTACTTGCTTCTTGAAAGAACCGAATGTAAAGTAAATAAAGCTGTCATAATAAAAGAATTATTTTAGATGATGCTTTAGCATGCTTAAACATCGAAAAGCAGAATCAGGCGCAAGACAATGAAAGTAGACCTTGATCAAGAAAACTCGTTATGGAAATTCTAGATCACACAGAACAAACTCCATTTCTTTTGATGTAGAATCTACAAGAGCAAGGTTACAGCAAAATTTGGTGATTAAGCACTTTTTTGAGCTGGTTTCTTGGAGTTATTCTTTCGACGAATCTTCACCATAGCCTTTTCCAAATCCTGAACAAACAGTTAAGACAATACGACAAATTAATAACTACATTTAAAAAAAAAAAAACAAAACAAAAAAAGTTTTATATAAATATGAAAAACGTTTATAATCCAACCCAAAAGAAAAGGGAAAAAACGAGAGAAGGTCCATCTGGCTGCCAGACAGTAACTCCCATTCAAAGTTAAATTCGAAATGTTTTCGGGTGATAGTGATTAACCAACAAAATGATCCAGAACCCGTGATCTCTCTCCCTGAGAAACTCAAAACCTCATTTACTTCACTGTTATCGAAATCCAACATCAATTTGGGTGAGGAGGTTCCGTCCAGATGGAATCGCACAAAACATGAATTGATCTTCCTAGTTTAGCCAACGGAATTTAGTTGGCTTGGCATTTCATTCAATATAGAGACAAGACGATCTACTTAATGGAATGGATAGATCCTTTCCTCCAGTTTTTACAGAACAACCCACACCATCATGTGCTTTAGCACGGCCTCACTGCACTTAAGAATCTGGCCGCAGCAATGCCAGAGATAAATCCTCTGCAAAACGGAAGCATTCCCCCCTTTTTACCTTTATCAATAGCGTCAAACGGTGAGGCAGACGAACCATGCCAATCCTACCCAATGGTTGTAAAACGTCAAATCATCGAAAAGGACCAGTGTGGTAAACATTGAGATGTAATGCCTTACCATAATTTTTCCTTGAATCTTTCCTTAGAAGTTTATAATTTCTCTTCTTCTATACATAGTATAAAACTATCAACAAGTCATGAATACACCTTATACTAAAGGCGGTTCACAAGCTTTAAGTACAACTCGCTTTACAGCCTATCTTTTACTTTCCTGAAAACTCAAGGTTGGTTTTCTTCACCGTGGTCAGAGAAAAAATAAATAAAATAAAATAAAATAAAGGGTATTTCAAAAATCATTGGTTGAAACATCAATTGTACCTGGGTTGGCTCCTTTTCAGACGTGTCTGTGGTCCATAGATTCTCCAAATTGTAGTACTCTCTTGCCTTCTCATCAAGAGCATGAATTACCACTTTGCCTGAACAAATTAAGGTGACCCCAAAAATTAAAAAATTAATTAATTTAATTAAAAAAAAAAAGGTGTGAACTTTCAATATCAGTAAAGTCCATGATCACTGAATTACCAGGAAATTTGACATTCAAGATCATTTCTAGTGTAACAATCAGTTTTTTTTTTTTTTTTAATATTACAATTTTTTAAAAAATAAAAATAAAGCAGGGGAATTTAAGCCAAACAACTCGATAATTATCATAGTTCAGAGGAAGAACAAACCAGAGTCAATGACAATCCATTTTCCTCCCTCTTCACCTTCAACACTGGGAAGCACTAACCGCTTTGCTCCTTTTTGCTTCTGCTTAACCTGTTATAGGAGGGGGAAAAAAAAAACAGATAAAAAATTTTTTAAAAATTCAATCTCATTCTTCGAATTCCTTCCTTTTTGCAGCAAAAATGACCAAAAAAAAAAAGAGTGAAAATTTCGAAAACCTGCCTTGTAAACAAGGGCTTGAGCAATGTTCCTGACGTGCCAGGTGGACCTTCCGGTGGCGATCACCATGAAATCGGCCCAATCACAGGGCTTATTTCCCGGAAAGACCTTGACGTTATCAGCCCTAACGTCGCTCAGAATCTTCTCGACTTCTTGAAGCTCCAGAAGCCCCGCGTTGTTGGAAATGGCGGCAGACGCAGAGAGGTTGTGGCTCAAACTCGAAAACCCTAGCTTCCATTGTTGGAGAAGTGAAGAAGATGAAGAAGACGACGACGATGAGAAACAGGAAGACTTGGATCGTAGAACCGTCCACATGGAATCAAGCCTCTCCCGAGCTGTTACTGGTTTCGCGCTTCAGCCGTTCAGCGTTGCTTCGTTTCGGCCTTTTTATTTTGCACAACAGAACGCACTGACCTCGGACGAGTGACGACGACATGGAACGGCGTCGTTTGGGACTTTCCAGAATTGTCTGTTAAACGCACGGCTCCCAAACAAAAAGCGCCTGTTTAGGCGATAACTAGATATGTGTTTTGAAAATTACATTGAAAACGTGTGTTTATGAGAAAAAATTTTTTCATAAAAATTTTGATATAAAAAATAATATAAAAATTTAAAATATATCTGTAAAAAATATATAAAATAGATATTATTTTGTTTATTTTGTTATTACTAGTATTTTGATATAAAAATCATCTATTTTATTATAAAATGATAAATAATAGATTTTTAAAGTTTGAATTTTTTAAAAATAAAAGAAAAAGAAAGCTTGATGCATAATTAGGATTTTAAAATCCATATGTTAAATTAATATCTGGAATTTGACCGCAAACGGCCCCAAATGTTTATTTAAGCGGAGATTTGAGCAAATAATAATATTAATAAAAAGTATTGGGAAATTGTAGTAAATAACAATTTTACATAAATAATTGAAGTAGAAAACATATTTTAAAATATTTGTAATAACTAGCATATTTATCATGTATAAACATTTTAAAAACTTATTATTTATTTTAATTGTTTTTATAAAACTGTTATTTACTTTTTTTTTTTCAAAAAATATGCTCAATTGTTGGTGTATTCCATTTTCAAAATTCGAGGCCCGTTGGTTGGTTTGGTTGAGTTGGAGAATTTGAGTTCTTTTTATTAAAGTTGAGTTGAGTTGAGTTTTAAAATTATGTGTTTGATTGAAAATGAACTATTTAGAGTTAAAAAGTGTAAAAACTTGAAATATATTTAGAAATATATATCAATATAGATCTTGTTTCGTTTCTCTATCTCGAAATTATATGTAATTTTTTTAAAAAAATTCATTTCATTTCAACTTAAAATAATAAAATTATGGACTTTTAAAGTTTGAAGAAAAATGAGTTTTATCCCATTGGAGGTGTGAATAGTGAAATTGAGTTTATTTTTAAAGAAATAATTAGAATTAAATGACTGAAGTGAATGAACAAATATGCCATCGGTATATGCTTGTTTCCTTTTATGCTTTATTTGGATCAACTCCTTCTACTCTAATACAATGTAAAATTTATTTGGTTACTCAAAATATTACATATGAATACACTTTCATTTAAACAATACATCTACTAATTTTACTAGTCATCCATTCCTTTTTTTTTTTCTTTCTACTTTACTAATCACATAACGATTTCTCTTTCTCTCACCAATACCAATTCAAATATAAAAAATCTAAACACATTACGTACAATGGTTAAAAAGACCCTTTTTTTTTTTTCTACTTTACTGATCACATAACGATTTCTCTTTCTCTCACCAATACCAATTCAAGTATAAAAAATCTAAACACATTACATACAATGGTTAAAAGAGACATCCAAAGGCATATTGAAATACATCAATTCTATTGGAATATGTAGTTTGAGACCGTATATGTTAATGTTTCTTTTTTTTATTTTTTATTTTTTACGTATT
This sequence comes from Ficus hispida, assembly GCA_025413025.1. Classification (NCBI taxonomy): domain Eukaryota; kingdom Viridiplantae; phylum Streptophyta; class Magnoliopsida; order Rosales; family Moraceae; genus Ficus; species Ficus hispida. The sequence continues at coordinate 1,719,268 of CM046371.1, read as the reverse complement.
TTACTTTTATTTCCTCGAGGATTTTGGGCATAATAATATATATATATTTTAATGATTTATGATAAAACTTCTCATTTAACATTATTTGTAAAACTATTTATTAATTATTAGATTCATTTTTCAACAGTAGGAGTGCATACGTTATAGTTTTAAAGGGCTGATTTCAACCGATGGTGGCAAAGGAGAGGCAGAATTAGCTTGAGGTGACGGTTGGTAATCTCTTCTCTTGACATGTATCTGAAGGACGGACATCATTTGGCGGAGTGGTCTTGTTGTTCACAAAATTGACATTTGATGAAGTAGTTTCTTGGCATGTATCTAAAAAATAGGCATTGCTTAGCGCGGAGTGACCTTGTTGTCTACAAAATTGACACTTCACATGCTAGGAATTTGGATTGGCGTTTTTGTGAAAGTTGAGGTGGGGTTGGTTTGTATTTTGAACGACGGGTTTGGCTATTGGTTTACGCTTGTGAGAGCTCATGAACACTCTAACTAATACCATAAAAAAGTGAGAAGAATATAAATTTTGTGAATGGTTTTTTCAAAAAATCATTGATGGAGAATATGTACAATATATAATGATGTCAAACAATTATACGAAAGGAAATAATTACAAAAAAAAAAAAAAAAAAAAAAGAAACTAGCCAAGGCACAATATTTACATACTGATTACAATCCATATTTCACTTTTTTAAATTATAGTTGACTTTCTCTATTATAGTTTAATATTTCAACCGGATTTGAGTTTCTCTTCTGTGCTCTTTGTTGGTGATGCCAAATTCCTATTAGTTTCTATTTTGGGTGGTTGTGTTACTGTTGTTGGGTGAGAGATTGAGAACTTTAAGGATGAAGCTTTGCATCTTGCTCCAGATTTTCAGTCCTTCACACAAAGCTATGTTGTTGGGTATTATCCACAAGCTTTGCATTTGTGCTCTTTTGTTGCCGTTCTGGGCTTGTTGCCGATGTTCAATTAAAAAAAAAAAAAAAAAAAAACTATTCTCATATAATAAACCTTTAAAAAAAATAAATGACGGTTAAAACATACTTTTTTAGATAGCGCAAAATTAGATGATCATTTGTGATCATGTGTAAAAACTTCAATTTATTATTATTTTTTTTAAGGCGGGACAGAGCATTAAATGTTTTTAAACTTTTATGTCGTTAAATTTATTGATTTTTTTATTGTAAAGTTTTATTTCACATATAATATATGACTTCTTGATATTGAACCCTCTGACATAAAATCAGTTTAAAGTAATTTACTAGCATTAATATTTTCGTTTGATCCTAAAGTTCGATCCACATAGAAAATGCTGAACTTTTTCGTATGTCAAAGGAAACGTCATCGACTCATCGTAACACTTGGAGTACGGACATCTTGAAAAGCAAAACGAAGAAAATTGCTTCCTTTTTTCGTAAACTATACTCTTTTCTTTTCTTTTTAAATAAACAAAATACTATTGCTAAAAGTTTCCCGTCAAAAAATACTTTAAAGATATTGGTATATGATATCCTTTAAAAAAGAAACGTATTGATATATAAATCTAGGTAAGATAGAAAAAGATCCTGTAGTATTTACTCCAAAAAAAAGAAAAAAGGTACGATCCTGTATTGTAAATAATAAGAATTAATTTGTGAATTTATACTTGATTAAAAAGGTTCAGTGACGATTACTAATGAAGATCAAAATCCAGTTTTAATGATAATCCAAACAAAAAGCAAAGACCAAAAAAAAAAAAGTAAAAAAACATCATCATAATAATCCCGAACCACTTTACGTCGTTTGTCTCTAATAACAATGAAACCAACGCGATACAAGTGTCTTGAATTCATGATTTCTTATGAGGTGAACGAACACTCAATTAATGCACTTAAGATACGTTCGCAAAGAGTTCATATGTGTGAAGTGAAAAATTACTCAATTATGAGTAGCATAAAAGGTATCTTTAAATATTGTTATGCATAATGTCACAGTGAATTTTATTTCGCCCCTCTGAGCCCCAATGTCTTTCAATTTAATGTGCATGTAAGGAGACGAATCTATAAGTGAGCTCCATTCGACAATCACTTTCATTCCTTGATTACTTCTTTTAATCTCAACTGTCAAATCACATCAATTCCAATGTCTCAATACAACATAAACACATTAATTATGTCATAATCTCTTTTGTAATTTTATGTATTATGGTGAATATTTTACGATGTAAAATTGTTACAATAAGCATTTTGCAAATATAACATTATTTTTATACTCTGTCCAACCGCGGGATAAGGTTAGGTTATAGCCTAAAATAATAACAATAAAAAAAAAGAGAAAAAGAAAAAGAACAAAATCTATTAATTTAACTATAAGCAAGTGTTAAATCCAAGGATAGATTAGAGCCTCCATATGGTCCTGACTCATAATGATTGATCCTCATCCCCTAACACCATTCCAATCCAATAATGTCCATTATTAAGCAATATTACCTAATAAACCAGCTGAATTAATTAAAAAAATGATCTACCTAGTTTTCTTTCTTAATTAATTAATTAATTAATTAAAGCCAACTATAGGGTGTTATTCCTTCAGATGCTACAAAGTACAACTACCAATCAAGATACATTTAATAATAACAGACATATTACTTAATTAATCCAACGTCATTGATTTTGACTGTTCTTTAATTATTATACTTTTATTTGTGTACTGCTGCTAAAGAACAAATCCGCATTTATTCACCAAAAAAACAAAAAAAATTCGCTCTTTTTATATGTTATACTTTAAACGTATGTTTATAAATTGGAGATGGGTTCATGGTGCAAAAAAATAAAAATAAAACAATTAAAATGAAAAGTTGTCCGATGTGAAGCCTTTTTTTTTTTTTTTTTTTCAAATGCTTGTTGGGATTCTTCTTCAAGTTTTTTTTTTTTTTTTTGCCCTTAAAAAATTAATGGATTAGATAAAATCAAAGGAAAAATAAAAATGAAAAAGACAACTAAAATATAATAGAATATAGTAGTTATGATTATATAGAATTCTCTAAGTTTTGCCAATCACCAACCAATTAAAATGACATAATTTCAATAGGCTTTCCATAAGGGCACAAAAGTTAATGATAACCTAGTTGTTATGTTGACCTTTTTTTTTTTTTCCCCCAATATGTCCCACATCTTTGTTTTCTTCCATTCCTGTTCACAACTCCATGTTCACTTTAAAAAGTTTACAGTGTACTTTATCTGTCTAATTGATGTCACCAAATCATGTTTTTATCCCTATCCATCCAATTAATTTAACATAAACACTCACAATCACGTTTAAGGTGCAAGAAAAAAGTTATAATCAATGGAAGAGACCTTAAAGTAAACTTTTTTTAGTTTATCTTAGAGTTCAACGAAAAGACAAATAGTTTAGTTTTATTAATAGGAACTACAGGAAATAATGTTAGTGAAATTAGGTATTTACGTGTAATAACATGAGTAATATATTAATATGTATTTAAAAGAGAAAATATTATAAACAAGGCACTACAAATACGAATTATTATTATAGTCTCAAAATTAGAGGAAAACACAATCTCGACAAATAATTGATTAACTCGAATAATATATCAAAAGATAACAAGTACGTAACAAGTTTCAAAATTAGTCACTCACATAATACATGTGTATAAATGAGATAAACATGATATAGGCATGTTTTTGATATTATCAAAATTTTTTTTTTATGTGAAGTGGTAGGAACAATATGCCGACTTTATAAGATTTTGTTCGTAGACTTGAATAAAAAAAATGTTGCAAGGGACTTTAGAATGGCCATCTTTAGTCCCACTCACAATGTCATGGGATATAATTACTAATGTTAGAATATTTCCAAAACAAATAAAGAAACAAGTTCAATGATTTTTGTTGAAGATCTCTGTTGTTTTCTCAAAATTTGGCATCCAAAACCTTTTATTAGTTTCCTGTCTCTAGCTTCCATTAGTACCATTTCACTCCACATGGTCACACTTCTTAAAGAACTTTAACAACGACACATTTTTGTATTCATTTTTATTTCCTAAAATAAAGAATTTGTTTTGATGTTGAAAGGCTCCAAAAATAAATTTAAAAGACCCTTATTAAGTATTCATACGTTCGAATAAATCCAAAGAGATGTTTGCTATTAAACTAGTTTTTTAATTATTTAAAAATTTTTCTAAGGAACTTATAAAGTGGAATAAAATAATGCGGTTAGGAAAAAAAAAAAAAGGAGAAGAATTTTAATGTGCATGGTACGACAACGAGTGGCATAGACGTAAAAACCAAGAAAAAGAAAAGGTGGAATTTAATAACATCGGAAAAAAGTGGGGGGGAAAACAAAAAATATCGCTGAGCAAAAGAGAAAGCTGAGAAAAGAAAAAGGAAAAAAAAAAAAAAAAAAGGAAAAGAAAGGAAAAGAAAAGAAAAGAAAATGAATGAGAAGGTTTTTTAGTTTCTGCGGACGAAAGAAGCAAAATCAGAAAGAAGCATTAACGAAGGGTTAGTTAAACTGAACTCCCGCAAATTTTCCACTTTCCCAAGTCCATAAAAGGAAGTTAAAGAAAGAAAGAAAGAAAAACTTATAATTTTCTCGTAGGAGAGAGACAGAGAGAAAATGCTGGGAAAGTTAGGGCTTGCTTGCACCGATCCATTTCTGTAGCTCCGATCCGTACGCTCCCCAGGCAAAGCAATAAATGCTTTAGATCCGGCTGTCTGATACAACATTCGTCGCATTGTAATTCGCATTCCAAGTCCTTTCTGGTTTATCTTCGAGGTTGGGATCTCAGTGGCTCTCCAGCGGGCTTGCTTTTTCTTTTTCTTTTTCTTTCTTCTCACATGGTGGTGGACAATTTGAAGCCGGTTTTGACGTGGTAAGTCAAGCACCGCGACTGGTTTCTTCGAATTTCCTCAGTAATTTGGACTCCGCAAAAATGGAGTCTCGGAATGGTCAATTTGAGTCAAAATTCCAGTCCAAATCGGGGCTTATTTGAGTGATTCTCTTCATCTATTGAGGGAATTTAGGGTTTTTTTTTTTCGTTGAGATTTCCGTACGTTGTATATATTTAGAAAGTATGTTAATTTTGATTGGTGTTTTCTCTGTTAGATTGGATATGGACGTCGGTTGGGCCTCTGCGTTTCGAGTGGTACAGTTGCTTCAGTTATTATGCTAATTTTATGCAAATGTTAATAAACAAGGATTTGATGTTGAGTTGACTTGGACGTCCCAGCTATGGTTCCTATGGGTATTGGGTCGCTTGCACTGGGAAATTAATTATTTCAGTATTTCTTTTTTCTTTTTTCTCTCTTTTTTTCCCCCCATTTGAGGGTGGCAAATCAGAAGACGCTTTGGGGGTTTTAATTATTTAGTAGCTGGAATTGGATATACATTGTGGAAAATTCTGTCAAGTTAGGTCTTTTTTATTTTTTATTTTTTGGTGTTTGTTTGGGAGAAAGTGATTGAAGGGCTTATACAATCTGGGATTATACATTATGGAGAATTATTCGATGTCCAAGGGTTGTTTGATTGTGGGTTTTGTGGAGAGATTTTTTTGGAGATTTTGAGACTCTAGCTTTGGTAGCTGAGAGAGATGCCTCCTTCTCCGGCATTGAGGTGTTCTCCCGGGAGGGAACCGAGAGCCAGCAATCACAAGCGAGGGCATAGTTTTGAAGGCGGGTTGATCTTCAGAGAGAAAGATGACGATCTCGCTTTGTTCAATGAAATGCAGACCAGGGAAAGAGAGAATTTTTTGCTTCAGCCCTCAGATGACCTGGAAGCCACATTTTGTAATATATTATTCTGCCCCCTATTTTGTTTTTTAATAATTATTTTCCCTGAGTTTAGGGCTTTTATATTGTCTTCCGGTATTTTTGGCTTATGGGTATCTCGTTCTCTCCATGATTTATCTTCAACAGCTACGCAATTGCGGCACTTTTCTGATATTAGGCTTGGAATCTCGATTCCGGTGCGAGGAGAGAGTAGTGACTTGCTTAACGCGGATGGGGATAAAAATGACTATGACTGGTATGTTTTGATTTCCTAACTGCCGTCAAGTTGGAATATCTATTGCCAATTCCCTGGCTCTACGGATTTTTTGTGCTTTCCATGTTCCACAGGAATTAATTTAAAATACGAAAAAATACAATTCTATTTTCCAACTATTTTGGCATGGCGATCAAGTAGGTTGATTTTGAGAAAAAATGTTAAATGATACTATCATGTAGTCAGAGTATATTTAATCATTAAGTAAGCAAAAATGTTTATCGAACTACCAGCTAAGACCGTGTAATCCAGGCTGCATACATGTTTGAATCTGACAAGTCGTCTGTTTGATGGTTGGAGTGTTTTGAGAAACTGAAATTTACTCTCTCTGCAATTTGTCTATTTCTTCGTACAGTCTTGAGTAAATAATTATCTTATAAGGATCTCTTTCACGTTATATCTTGCCATACATACTATTCTTTTGATGGGCTTGATGGTTATTTGTAAATTTATATTAAAGGTTGTACACACCTCCCGACACTCCACTTTTTCCTTCTCTGGATGATGAGCCACCACAACTTTGTTCTGGTCGAAGGGGAAGACCGCGTAGCCAACCTATTTCTATATCAAGATCATCCACGGTAAGTGCGTAGGTCAGGTTAATGAAATATAGTTATGTGGATGTTGTCCTTTTAGACGTTTAGTCATACTACATATTTTGCAGATGGAGAAGAGTTATAGAAGCAGTAGGGGTAGTGCAAGTCCAAATCGTTTGAGCCCTTCTCCTCGTTCTGGAAGTGGTTCGTTTCAATCAAGGGGAAGACCATCATCAACCCGTCAATCCAGCCCATCTCCTAGTGTACGATCTGCTACTCCATCACGAAGACCATCCACTCCCCCAAGTAAACCCTCGACGCCAGTCCCAAGGTCTTCAACCCCAACTCCCCGAAGAGTGAGCACTGGGTCTGGCGGCTCTGTTGGCTCATCGGGGGTAAGGGGAATCTCCCCTGTGAAGACAAGTCGGGGGAATTCTGCTTCGCCTAAAATAAGAGCATGGCAAACCAATATTCCAGGATTCTCCTCTGAAGCACCTCCAAACCTTCGTACTTCTCTTGCTGATCGACCAGCAAGTTATGTAAGGGGTTCCTCACCAGCAACCAGAAACGGAAGTGATTCTTCCTCCAAGTTCAGAAGGCAATCAACATCACCGACTGCAACTAGAAGTGTCAGTTCATCTCATAGTCATGATCGGGATCCATTTAGTTCTCACAGCAAAGGTTCTGTAGCTTCTTCTGGTGATGATGATGTAGACTCTATACACTCCATGCATGTTGGTAGCTTAGATAGGCCAACAACCAGAAGACTTGCTGCTTTCTCAAATAATAGAGCGCCTGCCCTTTCCAAAAAGCCAACCAGAGCAGCATCTCCATCTTCTGCTCCCAAAAGATCACTTGATTATTTTGCCCTTCGACAAGCGGTACTTTCTAAAGAATCATTTCTTTCTCCTATAAATTTAAAACCTGTTGCATTTTATAGATTTTCTTAAAAGTGAGTACAAGGTTTGTATTTCCAATTTGTAGATAGTCCATATATATTGGAGATATCTCTGTTTTCAATCTATGCTACATATTTTTCATGATACAAGAGATGTTTATTATGTTGGTTCTTTGTGAAAGAGACGGACACGCAGACACACATTCCTGCTTATGGGCACTATTTCATTGAACTGTCATGAGTATAGGGTTGTGGGTTTGGCTACATTGTGAATCTTAATGGTTTAGGACCAGTACTAGAGTCTTATTGATTAGAAGCATAGAATTTTATTAGTCAAATTTTATGCATGGGCATTGTTTTCATAATCTTATTTAAGTTCTTTCATTTACTGAAAATTTTTTGTGGCTGCTTCTTTTGCTGCTGTGTAAACAAATAGAAATAGTTTGGCAATTGGTATAATGATGGAAGAACATTGGGATCTTCAGCCTCTTTATTTGACATTCATGCTTAACTCATAATTAATGTGTGCATGGCTTATGGTTCACGTCTCATGTGCTCCATTGACTGATGCAGGATAACCGGAAAAGTCCTCCAAATATGTTTAGACCGCTTTTATCTAGTGTCCCTAGCACCACCTTTTACGTTGGAAAAGCAAGCTCTGTACAGCGTTCATTGGTCTCTAGAAATTCATCAGTAACAACTAGCAGCAATGCAAGTTCCGATCAAGGTACAAGTGCTGCCCTTGATACTGAAGGGAGTGGTCGTAACCAGGATGATGCGGCTAGTGAGTTTGAAAAGGCACAATATTCTGATGTTCATGAGGAAGTATTTGCCTTCGATAAGTTGGATGTTGTGGATGAAGCTATTGGACATGAAGTTCACGATGGATCAACTGAAATGAATACCAAGGACATCAGTACAAGCCCTAAAGTTGATTTTGGTCTTGCTGAACCTGGAGAATCCCGTCACCACGGCACTGTCACAGATGTGGGTCCAAGTTCTGAAGCTTCTCTTGCTAATGAGGATTTTTCAGAAGTTGGTAGTCTTGAAATTATGGCAGTTTGTTCTAGATGTGGTTGCAAATATCATGCCTCTGAGCAAGAGGAAAGTGACACAAGGCTCTGTCCAGAATGCAATAAGAAAGATGAACTGTTGAGGGTAACCACTCTGGAGACGGATACAGTTACCGACTCCTCTCCAGTGCTGATTACAAACATTTCACAAGACGAAAAACTTTCTGATGATTTGGCCTATGGGATTGTTGTAACTGCATTGCCGCCAGTTAGTGATGTGACCGAGTCAAAGAGCTCCCAGGACAAGGAGAATGTCGAGGAAGGAAAAACTTCTTTCAGTGAGGGGAGCCATAACTACTTGGAAGAAAATTCTCTTGCAAGGTCAGAGGTAGAGAGAGGCGAGGGTATGCTTGCCAATCAGCAAGAGGAAGGCCAATCAGCTATTGGTCATGGTCTGCCTAATGATGACGCTGGGGGTAAAAAATCGCACCACTCCACTGACTATCCAAATTTAAAGGTTGATCTATCAGAGGGTGCAGGAATTTCTGTTTTACTGAAGAGGACAAGCAGTAGCAAGGGGCCTGTTGTTCGAGGCAGAACTTTTTCGGCTGCTAGCATACCTTATGATGATCTCTCGTATGCTAAAGATGCTACAAGCAGCATGAGAAGCTCCATCGGACATGGTAGCTTCTCAACGTCATCCTCTGTTGATTTCAGTGCTAGACAAACGGATATTCGGGTGCAAAGGCAGTTAAGCGGCAAAAAATCAGACATGGAGTATTGCAGAAATGACAAAAGCACAAAACCTCAAAACTTCGGTTCATCTTTCTCAGGGAGTACAAACCTTGCTCATCAAGCAACTGCTGTTTCAACGAGCACAAATGAAGATAATTTTCAGCTCTCCATTCCCAATATGGAACACGATGTTGCACAGGGGACGCTCGTAACATCTCAAGAACAATTGCTAGGCTCACCACATACTGAAGCAGATTTTACCGATATATCTTCCACGAGAACATTCGTTGTTGAGGAAGATCGCAGCAGCAAAACAGTTGATGAATCTACCTTGCGGCCTCGATTTGATAGTGGGTTTGAGCATGACTTAGTAGAATCACTTCCGAATAACGATGGCTGTTCTTTGCATGACCTAGAGTTTTCAAAAGATGCAAGTAATGTGACAGAAATAGAAGCACTGTATACAATTCCCAATACTGATGTGGTGGATGCTGAAGAGGTCACAACTCATAGCTCCATGGTTACAACATCGGAAATAGAAGTTGAAAAGCATTATCATGGTGCCCCTGGTTCACAAAGTGAAAGCGTCTCGCTTGCATCAAAAAGCACCAGAGAGGAACTTCTGGAAGCTTCACCTCTTACCCCTTCAGACAAGGAAATGATAGCTTCTGCTCCAGATCAGGCATGTGACATCCTAGGTATGATCTATTTTGGATTGCGATTTCTATTATTCTGTTTCATTAGTTTATGTCTTATCGTCAAATCTTATTGAATATACACTATTCTCGGATGTTCTGTTTGAAGTGGGATTTTCCTGAGATGAGTTTATACTTGTAGGATTTTCTTGTGATTACTTCCTCATCTTTTGTGTTTTCACCTTTTTGACTGACAAAATATGTCCATTTATTAGACGAAGAATCAAGGATAATGGTAGAGTGCCAAAAGGGAAGCAAGGCTAGAAGCCTAACACTCGAAGAGGCGACGGATACAATTCTTTTCTGTAGCTCTATTGTCCATGATCTAGCCTACCAGGCTGCAACTATTGCAATGGAAAAGGAAAGCTCAGAACCATTAGAAGGTTCCCGGCCATCGGTTACAATATTGGGAAAATCCAATCATGATAGGAAGGATCCTCCACGCGGCAGAACCGTTGGCAATCGCTATTCAAAATCCCAAAAGACGAGGAAAAGGCGTTTGGAGACAGATGCCAAACCTCCAACCACGACTGAGAATGATGAGAATGCTGTTGAACCATTGAAACGCAATGTTGAGCCTCCTAACAAGGTAGACAGTTTGAAGCCCCCAAAGCTGGAATCAAAGTGCAATTGCACCGTTATGTAAAGATCGATCGGCGCTCACCGTGCGTCTCCGCCAACCCGGTTAGCATATATCAAGCGCGATGGTGGAGCCGAGTCCTTGTATTTGGCTTTATGTTTGAGGGGCCGTTTGGATAATGTCGATTGTTTCTGTTGGTTCCCATTTATTTGTAAGAAATGCCACGTTCTATCGGTGACGAAATTGTAAAGTTTCTTCTTTTCTTTTCTTTTCTTTTTTTTTCCTACCCTTTTATCACTAGGCTATTATTAGTTAAGGCAATGGAGGGTTGTGTTTGCTCCAGATGCCACATTCTTGTTGGTGATTCCGATTTGGTTCAGTTTATCCCGGTTAGAGATAAAGTGTGAGTGAAAAAAAACCACCCATTCATATTCGTTGTGATTGTGAAAGAATATACCTCCATTTTTGTTCCATTTTAACAAAGAGAGATCAGAATTCTTATTTCCCCTAACATGCTTCGATTTCACCTAGCCCCAAAAAAAAAAAAAAAAAATGGAAAGCTTCGATTTAGAAAGAAGCACATTTTTGAGATTAAAAACGACATGCCGTTTGGGTAAGCATTGTTCAATAGAATTTGATTAGACGTAAAGGTTCTAAATTTGATGTCGTTTCCATGATAACTGTAAACATTGGAGTTTAAAGAAGAAAGACGTCTTAGCAGCCCAAAAAAAAAAAAAAAAAACATAAAAGGTTGTTCTCGTTTGAGTATAAATAGCAAATCATGAAATAGGACGAACATGTCGTTTAGACAAATGATATTCTTGAAGATGTCGTTTTGGATTAAAGAAAAGCAAACAATGTATAAAAGATGCCGTTTTAGCCGAAAACAAGATCTGGTTCTTGAAGATAAATGACGACCAGATCTGAGACGATAAACAACGACGATATATATATATATTTTTAACTTAGAGGATTTGTCCTTTGCATCTTTAGATAATGTCATATATAATGATGAAATTTTAAGTTATCAACGACACCAAATTTGGAAAATTTTCAACAAAAAGCAACAAAATTTACAAATATGAATGATAACATTTATGCACATGTCTTGTGGATGACAACAAAATGCGAGCTAGAAAACGACTGCTATTGATTAAAACGACAGCAAGCTTTCACTCAAAAAACGACAGAAAACATTCTAACAGAGACGACATGTCGTTTTTAATAATCGACAAGCATTTCCCAAGCGAAAAAAGAAAAAAAGAAAAAAGAAAAAGGAAAATACATGGCGGGAAAACACAAAACGATTTCAGTAATCAGAGGCGGGCTTTCCCTGTTTGCCTCTCTCCATTTTCACCTCCTCTATTCTATGGATTCCAATTCCGATTCCGACGGCTCTCACGTCTCCGCCACTCCTCCAAGAGACCCCAACCCCTCAGCTCCGCCACCTCCGCCGGCACTGGCGCCGCCGACTTTTAGCTCTTCGGTCTTCTCCTCCACCAAATCCAGAATTAGGGCTAGAACCGCCTCTTCTCCTCACTCCAATCGCAAGAAGAAGAAGTCCTCTCACAAGTCTTCCTCTGCCGATCCAATTCCCACCGGGATCGACCCATCGCCGGCCTCCGACGACGCATTTCCAGTTCTATCCACCACTCTGCCTTTCCAAATCCGCAGCCGGCCGTCCGATCAGAGCCGCACGGCTTCCGCAGACGATCGCGCTCTTGAAAACCTCCCCGCCGGGTTCTTTTCCAAGTCGGCGTCGTTCTCGAAGATCCGACGGTCTAGTCTCAGTTTCGATCGCGTTGAGGATGATACGTGTCCTTCTTCGGCGCCGATTCCGCAGCCCAAGGCTGATGAGATTTCCGCGCCGGATTCTCCGGCGGCCGACTGGTTACCGGAAGAGCTCGAAGACGAAGCGGCTTTTGGTAATGGAAGAAGTGCGGCGAAAGTAAGGAAGCATTCTAATTTGATCGGAGGCAATGTGCCTCTTCCGCAAGTGAAGCTTCGAAAATGTGGCCGTGAAGGGAATTTCGTGAGGCTGAACATGAAGCGGAATAAGCGGAAGTTCTTAAACAGAAGAGGAAGTAGTTCTTCTTATTCGAGTGGCCGGCGATCTTATAGAAGGTATAAGAAAAAGTTTAGATCAGAAGGTGAGGCCAAGACGGAGGAGGGTGTTTGTGAGGAAGATGGTTTAGTTACCAACACGACAATGCAAAATAATCATCGGGCAGAGGGTAAAAGAGCGAAAATGGACGGCGAAATGATCGAAGAGGTGATTTCGGCAGTTCAAAATGAACCGTCTGGTGAGAATTTGGTCAAGTTGTTGAGCCTAACTCATGGATATGATTCGTTCCGGGAAGGGCAGTTGGAGGCAATAAAGATGGTTCTTTCTGGGAAATCTACGATGCTCGTTTTGCCTACAGGGGCTGGAAAATCGCTGTGTTATCAGTTGCCTGCCATGATTTTGCCTGGGATAACTTTGGTCGTAAGTCCTTTAGTTGCATTGATGATTGATCAGCTAAAACAGCTTCCTCCCATGATTCATGGTGGTCTTTTTTGTAGCAGTCAGGTGGTTCTTTCTTTCTGTTTTTCTCATGCATAGAAACAACATCTTGGTAGTGATAACAATGAGATTTTTTTTTTTTTTTAACCTCATGCATAGAAACAACATCTTGGTAGTGATAACAATGAGATTTTTTTTTTTAACTCGTTTTAGACACCTCAAGAAGCCTCGGAGACATTGCGGTTGCTGCAACAAGGTGCCCTAAAGGTGGGTTCACCAACAATTTGTTTCCTTTGTTCGACTGCATTTTTAATATCTCTATTGCTTAGTTAAATATGCTTCCCGAATTATTGTTGTCTCTTGTCATATCGTAGTGGTGTTCCTACATTGCAGAAGTTGAGATTTTTACTTTTCTAATGAGGAAATGCTTAGAAGTTATGGTGCTTATTTGATGTATAGTGTTTTTCCTTTTTTTTTTTTTTTTTGTAAAGCTAATTCCTTTGCCGGGTTTATTTCAGGTGCTTTTTGTGTCACCAGAAAGGTTTTTGAATGCGGAATTCTTAACAATATTTTCTGCTAACATCTTTGTATCGCTTGTTGTGGTGGATGAAGCTCACTGTATATCTGAATGGTGAGTGGGATCGCGACTAGCACTTCTCCCCTTAGGCATCAGTTTGTCAATATTTGGTCTTTTTACTTCTCTCCTGCTTTTATGGGTGAATTTTGTCATAATGCATTTGTTTATGCTGTATGAACTATTGATTTCAGGTCACACAATTTTCGGCCCGCATACATGAGGATAAGAGCTTCGTTACTTAAAGCGAAGCTCAATGTTGATTGCCTTCTTGCCATGACAGCTACAGCCACAACCACAACTTTGCAAGCTATCATGTCTGCACTAGAGATTCCTTCAACCAATATCATCCAAAAACCCCACTTAAGGGACAATTTACAATTGTCGGTGTCATTGTGTAGAAATAGGCAAGTGCAGCTTTGTGTTTCTTTCCTAGCGTTCTTTTTCTTGAATGGTCAACTTAAATATATTGAATTCACCCATGATATTCAATTTCTTGAATAAAACTAGAATGAAAGATCTGTTGGTGCTGCTAAAGTCTTCTCCATTGACGGAAATCCAGAGCATCATTGTATATTGCAAATTTCAGGTATATTTAAAGCTGCTTCATATGTTCTCTGTTCTTCTATTGACCTTAAACACTCTGCAGCGTACTTTGTATAGTAGGTGTATCTAACGCCATTCCAGACTAGCTCACACAACTCAGTCTAAATATCCCGCTTTCTTGTAAAATGGCTCCTGATTCTAGATCAGCATACTACTCTCCTATTGTATTTCTAGCTTAAATTGGCAATTAATTGTTGCACTCTATTGTTGCAGTCTGAAACTGACATAATAAGCAGATATTTATGTGATAACAACATATCGGCGAAGGTTAGTTTTCATTTTCTCAGTTGGTACAACTTTGTTTCAAGTCTTGTTGCGGATTTGTTACACCTAACCAGATGTAAAATGTTGCTCAGGGTTACCACAGTGGTATACCTGCAAAAGATCGCAGCCGTATACAGGAGTTATTTTGCAGGAACAAGATCCGAGTGGTGAGTAATCTATTCAGTTGATTTCAGCTTATAAAAAAGAGGGGGGCTTTATATTTTACTATCTATTGGCTTTCCGATAAACATAGTGAACAGCTTTCATGTTCTTATGTCATTAACTATTTCCTCTAATCAAAGGTTGTTGCAACTGTGGCATTTGGCATGGGGCTTGATAAGAGCGACGTTGGCGCTGTAAGAAAAATATACACATTGTAGTGTTGCTTTTTTGCATTGCTTTATATCAAACTAGATCTACCTTAAGTTTATGGAACTGAAGAAATCATATTTCCTGAACAAAAAAACGTTGTCATGTTTATAAGGTATAACACAGACCCTAATCTGATATTCTGGATCTATTAAGATTTCCTTCTGCTTTGTCTATCTACATTTGTATTCGTGCAAAGCACACGTCCATTACACACATGCATATAATTATTGGATCTTTGCGTTGCAATATTTATATGTTCTTTTGTACGTAAGTTATGAATTAGTATTTAGCACTGTGATTTGCTAACGGCATCTGCTTCAGGTCATTCATTACAGCTTGCCTGGAAGCTTGGAGGAGTATGTTCAGGTAGAAATGTGATTTATAAACTCTTGCTATTCGAGGAGATATTTAAAGTAAAGTTCCCTGACAAAAGAGTGATACGATTTTGTAGGAAATCGGGCGAGCTGGAAGGGATGGGAGGTCATCCTATTGTCATCTATTTTTAGAGGATGACACATACTTCAAGCTTCGAAGTCTCAAGTTCAGGTAGTTAAATAATATTCGTATGTTTCCTTTCCATATGAGTTTCAGAGAAATTAATATCGCAGTTTCCTATTCTTAGTGAAGGAGTCGATCAATATACAGTTGACAAATTCCTTTGTGAAGTTTTCACCAATGACAAGAAGTCACAAGGGAAAGTTTGCTCGTTAGTAAAAGAACCTGCTTCTCGAAAGTTTGATATGAAAGAAGAGGTTTTTCCCTGCTGCTATTCCTGTTCAATTTTCTAATTTGTCATGTGTTTCATCACGCATGCTGTGGTTTTAGTATTGGAGCACATCGTTATGGTCCTGAGGTATAATTTATATGCTGACACTTTCTTTTACTATTTTTGTATTTATCAGGTCATGTTCACACTTCTAACACAATTGGAATTGGGTGAAGTGCAATTCTTGCGTCTATTCCCTCAGATAAATGTAACTTGCAGTTTGAGTTTCCATAAGGTAGGTAGCAAGTTTGTTTCCATCTTTTGTTTATCTGGGAGTTCTATTAGCTTGCTTGCATGTCAGAATACGAGTTCCTGCAGGTCCTTCACAGCATCAGGCAGAAGCTGTTATCATGTAATAATTGGCACAAAATGAAAGTATTAAATGATCTCATGATACAATCTAAGTACGAACATACATAGGATGTCTCTTTAGTTCCATGGTGTTAGTCTACAATCACATTTTGTGCTGAGAGAGCAATTTCCTTTCACGCGTTACTTTTTTTAAATATTTTTTCATCGACTTATTTTATTGTTTCTTTAAAGTAGTGAAACTTACCGTAATCGTAGTTGCATGTATGCAGACCCCTCCCGACGTGCTTGCTGAGAGGGATGTTGTGGTAGCTGAAATTCTGAAGCAGTGAGTGTCTTTGGTAGTTTAAAGTCCAGAACAAACTGAATAATACTTTAGGTCAACAAGATTTTGCTAAACAAACGTTGACCATTGAGATTTTCAGGTCTGAAATGAAGCAAGGGGAGTACGTGTTTGACATACCAACTGTGGTAAATGCAATTGGAATTACTACTACTGATCTATCAAATCAGTTACAGAATCTCAAGGTCTGGATGTTTAAGAAGATAATATTTCTCAACCATTTTAGCCATTGGACCTAAAAACAAAGTTCAATTTACAAGTTATCGCAAAGCCTCACTTCAAACGCTAGGATCCTGAAATTTACAAGTTATTTTATTTTATTTTATTTTTTTGGTTGGAAAGATTTACACCAACCTTATCCCTCGTCACTGCATGAGATTAAATAAAAATAGTCTATTTTTGTTTTTCTTTGAACGTTTATCATTTTGGTAGCTTTTTGAAGTCATTGCATCTAGATAATTGGGCTCTGAACAAACTACAGCTAGATGTGTTTCATTTTCTAGGATAATAAGTACGACTTTGGCATATGTTTCTTTTTATGTATACTAAGAATACTTAAGAAAAAAATCTCTCTTTTCATTTTTGATATTGTTTAGTTCAAGGGAGAAGTAAGGTACGAGCTGAAGGATCAAGCCTACTGCTATACGATTATTGAAGTTCCTGCAGATCTTTGTTCTCTATCAGCACATCTTGTAAAATGGCTATCAGAGGTGGAAACTTGCAAGGTTATTATCATATCGTGGGCCAAAAGGCTGTGTGCAATTTCAATATAGAGTGGACTAAAGTTCTATCCACTGTAGCTTTTATTATGAGAGATGTCACTTTTCCTTTGAAGTGCTTTTTTCCTGTTATTGCTTCTCTATGTTTTTTAGTTGTTAGTGCTAGAGATGAAGATCCTTCCGATGTAGAGTCATCGTTTAGTCGTCATTGTAGTCTTTCGGGTCAATCGGTTCAACAAACCCAGGTCATGACTCGTAATCATGTTTGCTTTCTCGAGTTACAAAATCTGTTTGATTGTCTTCTCACAATTTTTATGTTCTTGGTAAATTTTCAAAAAATATTTGCTCTCCATGGAATTTGACCTATGAATAACTTATGTTCTGTCTTCTTAATTAGGTACGGAAATTGGATGCGATGTTTAATGCTGCTGCATTCGCTGTTAATTCGTGTGAGAAATTGCATGGTTGTTGTGGAGCCCAACATACGCCATGCTTGCAAAGAAGAATTTTGGATTATTTTAACGAAAATGATGATAATTATGATCTCCCTAATAAGATGGGTCAAAGCAGGTTTGTCCAGATATTTACTTTTAGTGTTATTCTGTTGGAATATCTAATGCCCAGCTTGTTATAAACTGATATCTGTAAACATGAATCCTTTCCTTTTTCTTTATCTCCATTTCATCATATGCTGATTGCATTATCGTTTCACCTGCAGCTCATTCTTGCGAGCGGACATAAAAGTAACAAGCTACAACATTGTACTTGGATTCTGTAATCAGCGCTTGACTAGTGGTTTTAACTGGCACCCTTTGTTGGAATGACAGGTATTTCTGCAGAGTAACTCGCAAGCAAAATTCACTCCCAGAGCTATTGCAAGGATAATGCATGGCATTGCAAGCCCGGCCTATCCATCCACAATGTGGTCAAAAACTCACTTCTGGTAGGTTACAAAACAATGCAATTCATTTTGAATATATAGAGTTCGAATATGTGGAGTTCGTCTGACTTGGAGGCCAGTCAAGCTCGAGCTAATATTGTAATTCTGCACTGCAGGGGAAGGTATACAAAAATCGACTTTCAGGTTGTAATGGAAGCGGCGAAGACAGAACTTATTAATTTCGTCAGAAAGGAAGCTACCTAGCATATAAACTCAGGCACACTGTTACAGATGGATCGCTGAAGGTGATTACATGATTGAAATTACAATCTAGTGTTTAGTTATAAGATATTGAAAGTTTCTATTTAGAAGGAACATGTTGGAACTGGAATTTACCGTCCCCTTTGCTTCTTTTCAGGAATCAGATAGATAAAGTACAGTAGAACAGAAGGGTTGACATTTTAGACTGAAAAATAGAGATGTTTATAAAGCTTACTCGTTGAAGTCCTGCACCGGCCAAGTTATGGTAGGTAAGCTGCCTATTAAGTAAAGTGATGATTCCAAGTCAAATTCGTAAATCATGGGATATCGACTTACAAGTCACGTGAGTTGTTATTTATTTATTTTTTGATTGGTTTTTGAAAGATTACCACATCAATTTACATCAAATGGTTATATAAAGTAGTGAAGAGATGACAATTCATTTACTCTCCCAGGCAGACATTGGAGGGAGAGCAAGGGCTTGACATTTGGACTTTTGTTGGTTTCCTTGCAATCGCAACATTTTAAGCTGTAAAAGAGGAGATTTCTTATCGTAACGAGATTTTAAGTAATTTCTTGTGTAAATTGCTATTTATGTCCTTAATAGTTAGGGTTTTGTTTGTAATAATTGCGAGCGAGTTAGTGAAAGGGTAAATAAATGTTTTTATTCTTTTGATATTTATGCTTACTGTTTTCATAGTGATGTTTACTTCTAAGATTTATTGGCGTTTTAACAACGATGATGAAAGACGTTGAGTTGTTGTTCAATTAGATTTAATTACAGGGCGGCGACACTTTTTGATGTTTCTTGTTTCGGACACCAATTGATTTACTGAAAGCATTTCATAGTTTTCCCTTATATATGTTTTTTTTTTTGGGATAAAAAAGACATCTAGTGATTGTAAATTAAAAATTGTTAATTAAATAGTAATCCATACGCGATTGTTTGTGCATTTCTTTTACTTTTAAAGTCCTTTAAAAATTCATTTGCAAGATTGTTCAGTGAAACATTCTTTAAAAGTTTATTTTTTATGTATAATATATACTTTTTTTTATTTAAAATATAAATATTTTTTTTTCTTATGAGTGCAATTATTCATTCAATGCTGAAAAAGTAAAGGCAAGTAACGTGGAGTTAAAGTTAAATACTTAAATCCAATTGTGAGTTGTGATGTCAAAATAATTGAATGCCATACTATTGAATGGATTTACCATTTTCTCACTTATTTCTTTTGCGAATCCCAAAGAGAATTTTATGGAAGAGAGATCAATGTGGATATTGGTATATTCTAGTACATGTTGAAAAAAAGAGAGGCATATTCAGTTCTTTCGTCTTAGAGAGAGAGAAACCTATAGAGAGAGAGAGAGAGAAAAATAGAGAGACCTAAATGAAAGTGAGGACCGAAGACCGTTAGTTAAATATGAACTTGGAAGAAGCAACAAAACATGCCAAGCCAAAACTCCTCTCTCTCCTCTCTCTCTCTCTCTCTCTCTCTCTCTCTCCCCTTCTCCTCTATACACACACACACACACACGCACAACAATTTGCAAAACTCTCTCATAGCCTGAAACTCCGTTGGATTGCGTCATCAATCTCTCTCATTTTCTCTCTCTTTCTGAGCTAGCTTTTTCGACATTTTCTTTTCGGAAATTTCCGAGGGGGTTTTGTTTCGTTGAAAAAATCAAAGGAAAAAGAAGTGACGGAGAGAGAGAGAGAGAGATAGAGAGGAAAGCAATGGATGAGATGACGACAACGTCGGCTATGGCGGCGGCGGTGGCGGCGGCGGCGACGGGAGGTGCTTCATCGACGTCCTCTTCAATCTTCACGAATTACCCTCTCCTCTGCGCTTTCGTTGCTTTCGCAATTGCTCAATTCGTCAAGTTCCTCACCGCCTGGTATTTCTCTCTCTCTCTCTATGCATACATATATATATATATGTATGTATATATGTATATAAGTTATTCGGCTTCGTGAGCCGTCTTGAATCCGGATCTGAAATTTATCGTTTTATGTTCTTTTTTCCTTAAATGAATCTTGATTGCGAATCTTTACTGATTGAAAACGAGAAAGAATTGAAAAGGCTGTGTTGTGATCGGCATTTAACGTTCTTGTAATTGATTATATGTTTCTTTGGCTCTAATATCTGGTGGAGGTTTTGGTTACTTTGCACAGATCTTATTGTGGAAAAGAATCAATTTAGCTATTATACTTTCCTTTTATCCCCAGGATTTTGAGCTCAAGAAATATATATATATATATATATATATATTTATGTACAAATACATTTAGATATTTCTGTTTTCTATTAATTGTTATTTCCTTCTTGATTTTCTTTCTTCTTGGAAGTGGGAATGTTTTTTAAACTTTTATTAGCTATTTATTTACTGAAGAGATAGTTCTAGGGTTCTAGCTGACTGAGCCAAAGACAGAATTGGTTGGGCCATTGAGGAATTCCGTCCGATTGTTCGACTTCAATTGGCCTATTATCATGATTTCTCATTAATCGATATGGGCAAGGAAAATGAGATTTGTTAGGAAAAACTTGGTAGTTTTTCTAGTGGGTGATCTATTTTAAACTATGGATAACAATTAAAGGTGAAAGCTTTGAGAGTCTTATGCTTTCTTAGATTTGCAGGTATAAAGAAAGACGATGGGATCTCAAGCAACTTGTTGGGTCCGGCGGAATGCCGTCGTCTCATTCTGCAACTGTTACTGCTCTTGCTGCAGCCATTGGATTCCAGGAAGGCTTTGGAGGGTCGATCTTTGCCATTTCGTTGATCCTAGCGTGTGTTGTATGACCCCTAACTGATACAAATGAAAATCTTGTTTAGTTTTCGTTACTCTTCAGAAATGTCTGAAGCACATGTTTATAATTCTCATGTTTTAGAAGATAGCCCATGTTCTGGCCCTGCGGGGAGATATCTAATGCATATATGTTGGTGGCAGGTTATGTATGATGCCACTGGTGTGAGACTACATGCTGGACGCCAAGCAGAGGTTTGCCGCTTTTCCACTCTTGGTTCTGTTTACAGCCACCGCACACCTCTTTCTTCTTGTTCCTTTGTCTCTGTTTCAAGACCTTGTATAAGAGTTAGCATTTTTAGAAATTATGGTTTCAATTCAAGTGCTTTCAAGTTTTTATAATCGTAATATCTGGACTTGGAGAAGTTCTGTTTACGCACTTGCAAGCTGTGCTAGTTTTAACTTTTAATCTCTCTTTCTTGACCAACTTGGTTTCATGTATTTAACTTCAATATATATTTTTTTCAGGTTCTAAATCAAATTGTTTATGAACTTCCTGCTGAGCATCCTCTAGCTGAGATCAGACCCCTGCGTGAACTCCTTGGCCACACCCCTCCTCAGGTTTGTCGCATTGCTTTAGGTTGTTTCCCATAACTTCTCCTTCTGATGGTATCGGTGGATATATTATTAATTGGTTTACTGTAGTACCTTTTCTTTGAAATTATTTTTGAGAATGAAAATTCCGATTTTCATATTGTTCCTTTGCTTCCCCTAGTCATATCATATGTTATATACGTGATGTGTTATAAACACCGTGAAGAATAAAGTTGAGTAAAGTTGGAGCATATGCTTTGCTAGACTTGATGGATTATCCTAATTCATCTAGAGGCTTGTAGTTGTATTCGACCTTTTACTTTTAGAAACTTGATTATGTGGTTAAACATCTTTAGGCTAATGGTATCTCTGTAGAAGATACTTATGCAAGTTATAGATTGATACGCCCGTTTTTATTTGACGCACATTTACACCGTCATGGATTGTCATTTCCTTCTCTAATACGAACCAGTTACAGGTTGTTGCTGGCGGATTGCTTGGAGTTATCACTGCTGCTATCGGCCATTTGATAATCTTCTTTATAGGACAAACTTGATGTCTGAAAAAGACACTATTTGGCAGCATTTCTGGTCGCATCTGCAATGGTTAGATTCACGATGACGCCTTTGGACAGTATCACAACTCAAAGAGCAATAGTAAAATACAGGGTCGGTTCAGGCTTGCATAGGAGTAAAAATGCTCGTTCGTGTTAGCATATTCTTGCATCAGACTTGTTGCTACTTTTGTTCAAAGACTAGAATTGGTAAATTGTATTGATTGATTTGAGGCTTCTATTTGACGAATGTACATGTTGAAAGTTCAAACCATTTAGTATAGACCCAAATGCTTGCTTGCACTGTCCTCAACTTCGATAACAAGTAGTCAAGCAAAGTATGAGGAACATTAAAATTTTTTGAGTACAAGTGAATAATAGCAAGATTCCTACATTGTCATCTACTTGAAACCAAGAACAGCAGAGAAAACCCTTTTCATTTCCTTTTTAGGGTCCGCAACAAGTCCTGATTTCTCGCGCCACGCAATGTGCTCATCCGGCCTAACAAGGATGGCTCCTTTGGCAGCCATCTTACAGATATCCCACCATGATGGTGAAGTGGGTGACTTCTTAACCTCCCGAACATGTATGTAATTCTCGCACGGAGCCAATGATGCTTCACTTCCTACTTCAATGCCTTTTGAATTCTTGTCAGACCAAAGCACGCATACTCTGACGGAAACTTTGAATTCCTCGGCCACCTCTAATGCTGCCCGAGCTAGATGATACAACGATTCAATAGGCGCTATAATGAGAAGAAACTCGACTTTGTCCCCGGATATAAGATCCAGGGTCGAAATGATCTGCCATTAAAGATCATGCTGTGTTACTAAACCATAAGGGAAATTATGGAATACTGAAAAATGTGAAAACAAATTAGACGTATTGATTATCATAAAGCCAGCATACCTTACTTGAGGAATTCGAAAATACTCTCACATTCATATGAGGCAGTCTGCACCCCGGATCTGCAATAGGAGTATAGTCCCTCCGATGACCGGTAGGTGCTTCAGGAGTACCCACAACACTATTACAGGCAGGAATAAGTGCTCCTTCAAGGTATCTAACAGCGATGAATAGAATTAGATGTACTGTAAAGATGCTTTTTTCGTCGATGAAACCAAGATCGGTGGGCAACGGAAATAGTCGGTGGGCAAACCTTAAAACTGGATTGAAAGGATGCAGATTATATTTAGGCACCGGCCTCATAAGAAGTCGTGGTTACCTGAAACCAAGATCCTCTGCAGGGAACTGGAGTTGAAGGCTCTTTCCTTCATCAAATATTTGTCTTAGCTTAGCCAGCCTTAAAAACCCAAGTGGGTTCTTTTCATTCAGAAAAAATTCCGAAACTTGTGCACGTCCTATTGCAAAAATTCCATCCAAAATTGTCCTCTGTAGTCCAGATGGTAGAACAGCACCAACTCCATCATTAATAGCACGATGCACTGAGAATGAAGAAATGATAATTAACAGATGCATTTAAACCAAAAAGGAAGCATAACAAATCACCAAGCTGAAGGTCTTTTTTTTTTTCTTTTGATAATCGTGGTGTCCGCCAAATTCTAGATCAAGAATAAAATCTAAGGCGATAGGCTGCTTTGGTTTACCCGAGTTTGCAATACTTGGATCAAGACCAAGTGCGGCAGGAACTTCCATGGCTGCTTTGAAGTTTTGAATGCTAAGTTCCGTGTTGAAAATGGCAACCTGACATGAAAACATATGTCTGCATGTCAAAAAGCTACTTGAGTTCAAGGGAAAAAAAAAGTGTGAAGCTACAAAAGTGAAAAAGACAAAACCAATACCGGCCTACGTTCCGTTTCATAAGTATTAAGGATTGAAAATGGTGCAATACCCTTTACAACAGAAGCTATTTTCCAGGCCAGGTTGTGAGAATCCTGAATTCCAGTGTTCATTCCTGCATAAATCAGGCAGAATTGTAAAGATGACTTCTGTTCTTTATATTCAACAAAACAATTTAAATCAACATTCATATTTCTACACAGGGAACAACTAACCAAAGCCACCAGCAGGAGGGAATCTATGAGCAGCATCACCGGCAAGTATTATATGGTTGTCGCAACATAGAAACTTTTCCGCAACTTCAGCATGCATAACCCATGGCTTTATATCAATCACAGATAAGTCTTCTAGCTCTCGACCAACCAGTTTAAAGATCAACTCCTTACACATCTAAAAGAATAAAGTAGATATTCACGTTAGCAAATTTCATTAAAAGGCCCATTCTAGCACATAAATATGTCAACAGCTCATTCTCATTTCCAAGTCTCAATCCAGTACACATTCTTCACATAACAAGAAAAATTGTAATGGGATGCCACACGAATGATTGTAGAGCAATCTATCCATAACAAATGGAGATTGGAGAGCACCTCGGACTGAAATCCTGGACATTTTGTTGAGGTGGATAAAATGGTATCTGCAAGATGATGGGAGATAATCAAAGAATTTGCATATTTCAAACGACCTGAACATTTTTCTGAACATTTTTCGACAGCAGAATACCTGGAAAACAAATTCACCTTCCTTGAGATCATGTGCAACAAGTACCCCAATGGCTTCAGTATTGAAAATAAAAAACAGCATGCCAGGTCTCTCGTTGAGCAAGTATTGGCCAAGATCTTTGCTCAAGAAATGGACACTTACAAGCTTCTGCAACTCTCTTTCACCTTTCATATCTATTCCTGCAAGCTTACGTACAGTACTTCCAGCACCGTCCGTACCAACAAGGATATCACACCTGATATTCCTCTCCATATACTCTCCGTCCTTGAAAAAAGATGCAGTTACAGTTACACAGTCATTACTGGCATCTATGGATAAACACTCATGACCCATCAAAATCTGCCTTTCTCTGAGAATCCCGTGGTTGAGGCCTACCAATTCTTCAGATGCACGAACTTGGAAATTAAGATTTTCAAGCTGCTTAAGCAGTAATCTCATCAACTTGTACTGGGAGAAATGTGCAACAGACACTGGGCTAACAATATGCTCAAAATCTGGTAATTAAAAGAACAACAATAAACATTTATCAACTACATATTACACGACTTACAATGGCCTTGAATTATCACAATATCCTAACACCTAAAATTGCGCAGACCAGAAAGTAAAAGGTTGGAAAAGTAAAGAAGATCAACTTTGCACCTTGAGGTTTCATATGGTCAACTGAACCAAGAATCGAACCATTGACGAAGTACAATATACAAACTTTCTCCATAGTTCTACTGGTGGCTGATACCTTTGGATCTCCTCTGCAAGGCCGTCCAATTTGCGAAACACCTAACAACAAGACAGTTCAGATGAATAAAGCCTGAAATACCATGTAACTCATTAAATAATATCTCCCACATAAGAAAATCAACCTCCATGGATCGGTTGTTGATGAAGTGTGCCTGGGGATGATTCAAGAAATTCTTGCCTTTCTCCAAAACCGCACATTTGACCCCTATTTAGAACACGACAAATAGTTTATCTTCACCGCTTATTCCAACTCAACACGTATAGAAGCATCTTTCAATAAATCAAGGTACATCAACAAGAGGAATCAATTGAAACGCATCTCTATAAATATAAACTAATAGAACAAGATATGTCAAAACTTGAAAAGACATAATCTTCTAGTCACTTTTGTGTAAAACTCAAAATCCAATCTTGTACTGATGGAAAAGTTAATATTCCTATTAAACCAAATATCTATTGCCAAAATCACCTTAATGCTAATTCAGTGCTGCATATATGCAAAATGCAAAATGACACTCATCATAAATAAATATACACATATACACACACACACATAACAAATCATAAGGATAAACATGAACAATGATACACATCATGAAAGTTATGAAAGCAAGTGAAATCAAAATTTTGCGAGTTCTATATATGCAGAATTACTTTTATATGTATATATGTACATGTAAGCCATCAAAGTGAATTTAAAAATTTCATTGTTAAATTCAATTTGGTCGAACTCGGAGAATATTGATGTCTCCATAACACATATCATTGTTCATTCAAATTACTATCAAATCACATCAAAAAAAGCACAGAAACTATAAACATATATAATAGCTGTGAAGTAGAAATGTAAAGAGCAAGGTGGGTATTACCTAATTTGGTTAAAAGTATAGAAAGGACGAGACCCACAGGCCCTGCACCGACAATGAGAACCGGAAGCACCGTACGGTCGCCATTGTTGAAGAACTTGGAGCTTGACAAGGCTCGCCTCTGGATGTACCCGGGTGATAAAGCTGCCGTTCTGGAAGTTTCCAGGTGTTGGCCATGGAAGCTTCTGAAAAACCTGAAAAGACCCATCACACCCAGAAACTGGAACGAAGTCTAGAGAATGGCCATGGAAATGGAAGGAAGAATGTAAGAAAGAAAAAGTTAAAGGAAGAAGCACAGCTGGTTGGGTCAGCCACAGTTTCCGGGCCGATTATTTGTGGGTCAGGCCCAACAAAATTTTGCACGACTTGGGAATGCATCCATGGTTTCCTGGGTGACTTTATTCCGCTGGCCCACCAAGCCTTACTTTTTGGGCCTCTTCTGGGCTCTGCTGGCGGAATCGGTACTCGGGATATTTTTTATTTTTATTTTTTGAACTTGAAGGGTGGGAAATTCCTCAAAATTTGCACCTTCAGTGGACTCAGCTCAGGCATGGACCACATGATATTAATGCTAACTATGCCTGACAATCAATTGGAGGGCCTCAATTTGCTTTTATTTTTTTAATTTTTTTCTCACCAAGTTATTTCTTTTAAATTCTATTTGTTTAATAAGTTTTTTCTGTAAAATTCTACTAAACAATCTTTTAGATATATTAAAGATAAGAATAATTTTATCAACATAAAAAATAACATGTTCTTTATTTAACAAAATGCATTTCCTAATTCCTACCTATTACCATTCATCACTCCTATTAAACTCATCCTAAGAGCGTAGAAACAGTCCCCTTATGAACAAAATTGCATAATTGAACAAACCAGGATCTGACACAATAAAATAAGTTTAAACGACAAAATTAATTTTAAAAAAAAATGTCCCAAGTATTTACTTTCTGATTTAAAATTAACGTTTTTTATTTAGTTGACTTCAAATTGATTTAAAAAAAATACCCAATCCCAAAGACCATGATACTAATCTCGACGAATATTTCAATGTGTTAAGAAACAAAAAACATAAGTTAGAATTCACCCTAAATTAAATCCAAATTCAATATCTTATTAAACAAACTCCAAATTTCAATGTTCCGATTAACACTAGAATAATAATTAACAAGTATACCTACCTTGTTGAATATGTATATTGAGATGGGGACAAGGTCGAGGGTATTCTCCTCGTACCTATTCCGATTCTGATTCAAAATAAGTAATCTCCATCCCCGTCACCAATCCAATAACAATCCCACATCCCTGCTTTATTACGACAGGTACCACAAGGTCCATACTCACGGGAAAAGTTGCCATCCCTTTAACCATAAAGTTTCCTACTTATATTAATACAAGAAATCTAGATATGGGAAATGAGAATATCCAGGAATTAGATTCACATTCCTCCCACTCATCGATTCCCCTCAAAACATGTCCCAAGTTTCGTCCATGGCCATCCTAGAAATCTTATCAGAGCATACCGCAACTGCATAACTCTTCAGTGCCGATCTTAACATCGGAGACGGGTTAACTTGTCCAGAGAGAGGTTAGGGGTTTCCCTCCTTGACATGTTGTAACACAGTCAAAAACTATCTCCCGCAACTGCTTCTGAATATCTTCTAGGGTTGACAAGCATCTATCATCTGCAATTAGTCCCAACGAGAAATTAGACAACATATAAGCAAAGTCAAAGTAAATCACCCAGAAACGACGTGGTAAAATGACAAGCTTGAAGTTTTTTGACTGTATAACAGGCTCAATGGGTTTCACATCTCAGTTTTATCCGCTAAATATCGGATCTGACAAGGGGACTCCCCAAAGGCGTGGACTGCTTTTGACGGAAGTGTTCATGATCGATTTGATCAGTTTTAAAAGCAAAAACTACCAAACCAACCAAGTAAAATAGTTTATTCTGGTGGGTTTGATCATTTTTTTAAGATTTAAAAGAAAAACCAAAGGAAACCAAACCACAAAAATAGTCAGTTTGGTCAGTCAGGGGTTGAGACTCGAAAACTATTTACCTTTGTAAAATCTTTCACTGTATTGAGAAATAAAACTGTCCTCCAAAGATATTATAACGCTTAAACTTGTGATCTAGTATCACAATACTCGAATAGAAAGATGACACTTGAGACAATTTCTAAAAGAACAACAAATCTTACATGGCTATACTGGCCATCAGAATCACCATCTCCAACCAATCAAAACCAACAATAACTCAAAATTGATAAAAACGACTTAATTCGTTTTCTCTTGTATTGTCGCGGAACACTCATATCTTGGACAACATAAAGAAATAACTTGACACGAGAAGTTTGAAAAAGAGCAAATCAGGAATTCTAGTTATGAACAGATCAGGATTAGGCTCAGGTCAGTTAGGCATATTTTCTTATGCAGGCCTTTTGAGAAGTAGAGCACAAGGCAACGTATATCAAGAGGAAAAGCAAGTGACATTAAAATAAAGCACAAATGTCTCGTGCAACTTGCATTTCAACTCTTCGGTCTTGGATTCATTCTTCAGCAACCATTAAAAGATCAAGTAGACATGATAATTCTGTGTATGTACAAGTGTGATTGTATGCATATGGTTGTCTATAATTTATTATGTATGTGTATAATTGTATATAAAGTTATAGCGTCGGCAAATTTACCTAAGCCCTCAGATAGATTAATGAGAAAAGCAGATAAGTCAGCAAAATTTACCTAAACCCTCGAGGTAGGCTAATGAGAAAAGCAGATACAGCTTCTTTATTGTCATGCTTTAACTACCATTACAAAAATACATAGACATGATACTACAAAATACTTGATGTAAAAGTTCCAACAGCCCTTTAGAAAGAATTACAACCAAAGCAGATTCACAACTTCCAAGAAGCAATATATTACCTTCCAAGAAGCACCGTGGAGAGCCTGATAGCTTTCCCGGACTTTCTTTTGAAACTCTAGCTGCTCATATCTTTCTCCTCCGTAACCTCCTCTTTCTGCAGCTTTCTGATAATTGTAACATTATGAATCAGTTCAAAAGAAGGTTTAGGAAAGCACTAGGCACATCTCACCTTTGCAAAAAGGTCAGCCAAAAACCGGAACAAAAACGATACTTGCTTTTTTCTATATATTGGAAAGAAGCAATCAAACAGATCAAATGGGCAGCTTTCTGATTTTTTTTTTTTTTTTTTTTTTTTTTTAAGATGCTTGTAAATCAAAAGGCAAGCCATGTACGGGGAAAAAAATAAGGTTATAACACGAAAATTCACATTGAAAGAATTTGGGGCAGTTTGTATCTTCCTAATAGTCCGAAGATCCTAAACTACTAATTACCTCTGGGGAAATGTCAAGATATAATACCAGATCTGGAGCCAACAACCCGATTTCTGGAGCCTACAGTAGAAGACATTGTTTAGTAGAGCTCAACTATGGAACACAAACTTTCCAATTAATAATTTAGCTTGTCTTCACCTTACACCAATCAATATTTAGTCCTTTGGCAGAAGAGAAAGCGACCCCAGAATAAGAATAACGGTCAACAATGATAGTGGTTCCAGATTTCAGCTTAGTTTCCATCAATGCTCTGCAAACACATCAAATTTTTCAGTACTCACCGTTTTTATTCGTGTCATAGTTCGATTTTAGTCAGCGAACATGCAAACATGGCTGCTTCTACCATAACAATGATAATCCCAGCACAGAACAAGCATCTCAAATATTATTCAAGTAGAAAGAATACATCAATGTCGAACTAGTATCCTAACACAAATTAGCAAATTAAAGGTCCTAGATCAAAACGCCAGCAATCCAGCACAACTACTACTAACCACAATCGATAAGAACAATCTGCTCTGCTTATATATGTAAACCATAAAGCAAGAATAGAAACACATTGCATTAGGGATTTAGAACAGCGCAAACCTCTTCTCCCAACGGTTGGCACTGAAAAGTAGATGGATGGCGCGATCATCAAGTTGTGATTGGTTGGAAAGATATGAAGATATCATTTGTCCAATGCTCGTGGTTCTGTCAGGGAATCGCCATAATTCAGCTGCGTGTCCCAGTCCTTCTAAGTACTTGTGTAATCTGCTAGACTGTGTAGTTTTTCCACAACGATCCAAGCCTTCTAGAACAACCAATGCACCTCTCGACTCACTGTTGTTGCCATTCGAGTTAGAGTTGAGGTTATTTGCCATTCGAATAAACCTAACAGAACCCTTTGGGGGACAGTTCAACCGATGATGCAATGACCTTTGTGCTGTTATCGCACCAAATTTCCTAGAAAACGAAAGCCTTCAACTGTACAGTCTATCAAAAGGGAAAAATTACAATGATACAAATGGGACATTAGAGAAAGGATCAAAATCCTTACTAATAAACCTATTTGGCTGTATGAATTCACCCATTCGATAATATAAAACAGAAAAAGCACTATGATTCCATTACAACAAATGCGTACTATTCTATGTCTAATTTTCTTCTAATTCACTCAATTTCTTGGGATGTTAATCGACTTTTCATCAACGACTATAAAGTAAATGTATATGTATATGTATATGTATATATCTTACAAAGCCTTAGAAACAGTAAAAGAAGAAGCATGGACCATCTATCTTTTGTGACCTGTAATCTGCAAAGAAGGGGGAAAAATGCATATGAATAAACAATTGAGAACATAAGCAATAGGGAGATTAATTTTCAAACACAATAGTTTGTTACCTATATAAGAGATGAATTATAAGGCTTCATTTTGAAAGCTAAGAGGAAAGAAAAATAATTCCTTACTAATTTTTTTTCTTAAAAAAAAAAAAAAATTTAATGCCGAACTAATTTTCATATTCTCTTCTCTCTTTCTCACTCCTTACCTTCTCTTTCCGCTTCTCTTTCCTTCCTTTCTCCCACACTTAACCAAATAGCTGTTATTTCTACTAATTGAACAAATGCTTAACAATTTATTAAAAAAAAAAAAAAAGTAAAATCCAAAGACGAGATAAGTTGCAACCTTTATTTTTTATTTTTATTTTTTCCCTCTCTCTATTGAAATCCAGGTTCCAAACAGATTGGATCCCAAAACACTGTTTTTTTTTTTTTTTTTTTTTTTTTGTTCGCAACAACAAAATTGAAGCAGGATCGAAAGAAAGAAGATGAACGAAAACCCAAATCAGAATCCCCAAAATCAGAATCTAATAGTAGCTTGTGATGGAATTTAAAATAACAGAAATGTGGCTGTCTGATTCACAGAGAGATTTACCTGGTTCAGAGAGAGAGACAGTCCCGAAATCAGACGTTCAAAATGGAAAAGAGCAAAAACCCACGACATGTAAAGTAAACTGCTGTTGCAAATGGGTGGGAAAATTTTTGGGATTGGGCGCCTTCTTCTTGTTGTACGGATCCTCAAATATTTTGATTTTGATCCTTTTGAAAGACTGTAATTACAACAACGCCCCTCTCCCCCTTTCTTTTTCTTTTTTTCTTTTTTTGCAAATTTATCTATTTGATGATATCAACGTTGATTGTGGGGGTCTAACGGTAAAGAATCAACTAGAGGAACGAGTCGGAACGTGAATTGACCAAAAAAATTATCTTTTTTCAATCTTAAATAGTCTTACATTCTTTATTATTATTATTATTATTATTTACAGATTAAAGATCTTTCTGTTCTATTTGTGATCTAAGATTATAATGTAGAATGTATTATTTAAAGATCCTAAACATGAGAAAAATTACGTTAGGTAACAGATTAATTTAAGTTGAGTTAAAACATGACAAATATTTTAGCCTTTAGTTACATTTTCTGTGGACAAAAATTTGTCTGATTACGTTTTATTGTTGCCCTCTTTTTCTCTCTTTTATTTAATTGACAGATAGATACATAACATTTATAAAATGATATATATATATATATATAAATCATGTTGAATACTTATATCATCACAGTCTTACAAATCACGAAGAAATTATAATAATTAAAATAAATCACAACGATTTCTATCCTCACAGTGACAAGATTGTAGCTTCGGAAGTTAATCAGCGGCAGAAGGGAACTGAAGATCATTGACAAGGATGGTGTCAACTGTCAAGCTGTCTCCCCATTTTCCTAAAAACTAACAAGTTGGGATGATTTTAAAAATAAATTGTCTAGTTTGTCTAGAATTCCGTTGTCAGCAAAAGACGTTTTACGAGTTTGTGCTTTTTTTTTTTTAGGTGATTTGAAAAAAAAAAAAAAAACACATTTACATCCATATGATAAATATATGATTTTCATATAATTAAAAAGGTTATGTAATTTGTGAGTGATGTCCAAATACAGAAAATATTTTATGTACTTGTATAATAAGAGTCCCTTTTGTTTTCAATCTAACTCCGGCAAACTTATCATACCATGTTATTTCTCTCATGCTTAAGACCTTCAATAGTCTTACAAAGTTTATAATTAAAATTTATAATTTTGTTATTTTATAATACTAAAACTATCGATTTTAATATTATATTGAACAAAGTTATAATAATATACTAAAAACATTACTCTCCACCGATTTTTCTATCTTAACCTTTTAATTTGACGAGTATTATCTATGAAGATAAAAACTATTCATATATTGTTGTGCTTTTGACATAATTTAAACTTTTACTTCTAGCAAAAAGGAGAAGTAAAGATTAAAAGCAAATGTCGTAAATTTTAGTTTATCTAAATAACTATTAAAATATATTTATGTTTATGTAAATGATTTTTGAATATTTTCACCAAATATAATATTTATATATTGTAGTTTATATAAAGGACTTTTGGAGTATCCAAAAACATTATCAGACTTAACCTATTAGAAAGATGATCAATTTCTAAAACAAATGTTTAATATTATACATTTCATCAAAATATGTAGTTGTTAAAAAATATATCATTCTCAATTGACCAAAAAGAGGTTTTTTTTTTGGAGGATATGTTTTGAACTTCTCGAATTTAGTAATTTAGTCTTTAAACTTTTTTTTTCTTCGCAATCAAAACCACCCAAAACTTATGATTTTTAGTATCGTCAGTGATTTGCATAGATTTTAGATAGTTTTTGCACGTGACTTTTTGATTTAATTTCAAGATAAATTCATTTTAAAGCTTAAGTTCAAGTTTGAGTTATAGTTGAATTAGATTCAAAATTTAAATGACTCTGTATTATAATTAAATAAAAATGATCAGCGATATCATTATAAGACCATTACATGCAAATTACGTGTAAAAAATCGTCCAAAATTTAATGAATACGAGCAAAACAATGGACAGTGTCAATAACTATAAGCTTGGGTATTAATTGCAAAGAAAAAAAAAAAAGGTTGAAACTAAATTATCAAATTTAAAAAGTTCAAAAAATTAAAAAATATCTGTTTAAAAAAACATAAATTAAAATAGGTGGGCTACACTAAGGAAAATATTTAACACATTTAGATTTATTAAAAGTCCTAAATTTTGATATTTCAAATCAAAATGAGATGAATTTTTTAAAAAATTATATAAAATTGCAATATAAATAAAAACAAGATTTATACTGATTTTTTTAATTCATTTTAAGTTTTTTTATTTTTAACTCTAAAAATTTATTTAAAAAAAAACTCAACTCAACTTAATTTTAATTAAATAACTCAAATTATCTAATTCAAATTGTCTCTTAAATTACACATAAATAAAAACAAGCCGTCGTAAAAGAACAGGGAGATGGGCAAAATTTATTTCACCAGGCAAATTACATAGCATCATAGATAACTATCAGTCTAGCAGCATCTACCACTCACTACTGCAGAAAATGAGAGCAGTTTCCAGGAAGAAGAAAGAAAAAAAAAAAAAAAAAAAAAAGAAGAAGAAGAGAAGAGAAGAGCAGAATCTGGTCAAATACATACAAGACAGAAGCGCCCCAACAATCATTTTATTAACAAAATTATACCACAACACACCAACAGATAAAAACTTCAGAGACTCAGAGTCAGGCCCATTCTGGCCACGTGAAAACGCCAGACACCCACCTTCTTCACTTCATCGAAATCCAGACACCTCTCTGATCAAACTGACAACCGCTCTCCATCTCCACCGTCCACGTGTCTCATCTACAGTCAGAGACAACACCTAGTAGCCGTTAAAAGGACAGACCGAATATAATTGTCGAAACCCAACCTCCCCAACCCTTTCTCTCTCTGGGAACTGTGCAGTAGCAGCAGAGTACAATATTACTATTATATTAAATTCTACTCTTCCCAAGATTCCGTTTGTGACTGTAGACGGTGAACGTGAGTTGCACCTAGTTTAGTATTTTTTTTAACGGTAATTTATTGTTTTAACAATTATAATATTAATTATTTAGATTAGCTTTTTAATTATTTGATTTATGTGTTATGAATGTTGGCAATAAAAATTTTCAACATTCAATATAAAACTATTCCTACTTGTAAAATCAAATGGTTCAATAATAAATCTAATGATAAAATAAACTACAATTTTATCAACGGTAAACAAAGACAGTTTTTACTTTAGAAATCTACCATCATATATGTTTTTTGTTATCACTATTTTTAGTAACAGATTCCATCACTCTACATAACGTGCTTCTTATGCAAAATATATGTATATATAAACATATATGTATTTTTTACTATAAGCTGCCATCCATGTGTAGCCTGTTTCAAGTTTCAACCATGCAAAAGAGTAAACTTTCTCATTTATATCTATATATATTATAGTATTTTTTAACGGTTTCCAGTACAGTGAATCTGACTCGCAAAAAAATTTTTTTTTTTTTTTGAACTCCTGCTGAGTCTCAAACTTCCATGTGGTTTAAGGTATTTCCTATATCACTAGTCGTCAAGCTCTCTGCACACCCACCTGGCAATTTTCCCCACCAGTACTCACTTCACTCACTCTACCCTTTTTCAGTGTGAATATTTTTTTCTTTATTTTTCTCTTCTTCTTCTCTTCCTTTCTCTCTCCATCCTCCATCAAGATTGAATGATGTGATGTGAAATGAAATCAATGGCTTCTGGATCATCATAAACCCCAGATGGGTCCCTCTTGGGGCAGTAACAGTACTGCCGGAAGTTTCAGATGATTCGTGTGTTTCCAAGGAGTAATAACACTAAACATTATTGCTTTTTATTTGATATAACATTTTGGCCACACCACTTTTATGTAAAGAAATTATCATTATTGTTCTTATTTTTTCTGTTGTATCCATAAAAGGGGGTCACATTAAATTTCCAATAAAGCATTTTGGTGTACTATTTCGAGTCTTTAGAAGAATATAGGAGGTTTTTATTTATTTATTTATTTTTTAAGGAAAAAAAAAAATGAGATCTATAGAGGATAAGGGTTACAACCATGAACAAGGTCAAGATCAGAGTAGTATATCAAGTAGTGGAAGTGGCTTGATTAGCTTTGAGTTTCACAAGGGGAACAACATTAGTAATGTTGGAGCTAGCCGTGGAAATTTAGCGTCTTCTCATCATAATCATCATAATCATAATCATCATCACAGAAGAGGTTTGGGCAAATCTACACCGTCAAAATGGGATGATGCGCAGAAATGGCTAGTGGGGTTGTCAAGAGGAGGAGAGAAAATGACGAAAAGCCAGTCCAAGAGTAGCAAGCCTAGGAACTCAAACGCAGATGATCTCAGACTCATTGCTCCAGTGCCACAAAAAGAACAAGATCAGTACTCCAGTGAAGAAGAAGAAGAAGAAGAAGAAGAAGAAGAAGAAGAAAATGGGAATAATGTCGATGTCGAGACGAAGAATGTCGACGGGCAAGGATCGATTTGGCGCGTCAACAAGCCAGTAGTCATGGAGAACAATAACATGAGCAACAACAATTCAGTGGTCAGATCAATATGTGTAAGGGATATGGGGACAGATATGACCCCCATTGCGAGCCAAGAGCCTTCCCGAACCACCACTCCTCTGAGAGCAACGACTCCGGTGGCGAGGAGCCCGATATCCTCGGGATCTTCCACTCCGATGCGGTGTCAGCACCGCGGGAATGTCGCAGGACAGCATGCTTGTGGGGGTGAGGCTTGTGGTAGGGGAAATAGTAGTAACAATGTTTCCAGTACTAGAAGGTATGTGGAAGAATTATCAGGTGATTGCAAGGGTAAGAGTGAGAAGAGCGAAAGCTCGGATCAGGGCGCGAATAAGCTGAATCCGTTGGAGACCCGGGCAGTGGCTTGGGATGAGGCTGAGCGTGCTAAGTACATGGCAAGGTGATTTTTCTTTTAATTACTAGGCAGAGTTGTTGGAGTGTTTTCTACTTTAATGTTACAAAAATGCTCATAAAAAAATGTAGCAATGAACTAGATTTTGTGTTCGTTTTTTCGGCAGGTATAAGCGCGAAGAGGTCAAGATCCAAGCATGGGAAAATCATGAGAAGAGGAAAGCTGAGATGGAGATGAGGAAAATGGAGGTACATTTTCTCCAGATTCACATTTGCCTCTGTTTCCATTTATTTTGGTTTCAAAAATGTTTTCGTAAATTCGCCTTCAAAATGTAGCCCAAAACAAAACAAGGAAGGTACATCGAAGCACATAGGTGTTGTTTGGCACATTGATTAGGATTGGAAAGTTTGAATTGGAATCGTGAATTTAAATAGGCGCTCGAACTTTGATAATCCAATTCAAACTGGATTAAATAGGTCCGGATTGTATGTCCAAACGCACCCATAGTCTAAGAAAGCCTCCTCTGCTTCTGTTTTGGTCTTGCATCAAAACTAGAAGAACCAAAACCATACTGGATTTCTCTCTGTAAATTGAAGAAAAATGCATATCTAGCCGTACAGTTAATCAATTAACCATGTGTGAGAAAAATAAATCCTTTATCTTAATAATTTGAGGGAAAAATCACAAATTCAATTGCTTGAAAAAAAAAAAAAGGTGGACTGAGGTTGACATGTCAATACCATAATACCAACCTATAAACCATGGTTCTTTTTTTATTATTTAAAGTTATATATATATGTGTGTGTGTGTGTGTGACCGAGAGATGCAAGAACAATTGCATTTTCAGCTCTTGAACTGCATATTTGTCACCGTTTCAGGTGAAGGCTGAGAGAATCAAAGCAAGAGCAGAAGAAAAGTTGGCAAACAAGCTCGCGGCAACAAGGAGAATAGCCGAAGAAAAGCGCGCAAATGCAGAGGCCGAGCTCAATGAGAAAGCTCTTAGAACTTCTGAAAGAGCAGATTATATCAGAAGAACTGGTCACTTGCCCTCATCCTTCTCCTTCAAGTTACCTTCCCTTTGCTGGTAGCAGATCTTCAAGTGCTAATTTCTCTTTTTCTATTAAGAAAAAATAAAAAATAAAAAATAAAAAATAAAAAACTTGATTCTGAATTAAATTGCATTTTGTTGTGAATTCACTATCCTAAGTACTTGAATAAACTTTAATGTTGTTTAAAAGTTGAATTCTCCTTTTCCTTGCTTTTTTGATACTCAACTTCTTATTGACATTCAAAAGTTGAATTTGTCCCGCATCGCTAAGTTACTGTTATGATGTTTGTATATGATTTATGTACCCTTTCTCTTCTAGCTAGCTTTTGAGATGAATTCTACTTAATATTATTTATTATTGTCATCTTCTTTTACTATAAGGAGATATAATGTTTGATTTTACTAATAGGGCCCTTTCAAATGAAGCAACAGAGAAGACAAACACGAAACCATCGTTTAATTTATGTCGCTTATCTTTTTTTTAATTCTGGTTATTCTATTCTTTTTTTTTTTTTTTTTTAAATGTTGGAAACTCTTTGTTTTGGGTTTGGAAGGAGACTGTTGTTTATAGTCCTAATGACATTGTTTGTACTAATTCTTCTCTCCTTTTTCACTTCGTTCACAACCAATCACTTGTACATAGCTATTTAATTTCCTTGGGAGTGCTGGTTAATTTAATATTTTAATTTAGCATGACGAGACAAAAACAATTTGCCAATGAACTGATTTTTCCTCTGCACCTGTCCTTTGCATTTATCAAGTTGTTTGTCGTTTTTTTTTTTTTTTTGGGTAAAAAGTTCGTAGTCCTTTATTATAATTGTTATTATTATAATAGTAATTATTAATATTATTATTTTCTATAGTTCTCTACATGTTAATGCCTTTCAATGTTTTTGTCGTTTTTGTCAGTGCTATTTTTTAGTGGATTGTCGTTTTCTCAATCATGTTGTTTTAGTTGGTTCATTGACGTTTCCAAACTCATGTTGTTTTCTGAATTTTATATTCATTATTAATGTTCGTGCCCTTTCAACATTAGTTGTCAATGTCGTTCGTAATTATTGTCGTTTTTCAGTTTGTTGTGGTCATTATAGTTTATCGTTGTTTTTAAGTCCGATGACTTCTTTATTTATAGTTCTCAAAATAATGTTGTTTTGTCGGTTAACGGTGGATTGTTGTCGTTTCTGATATCATTGTCGTACATCTACTAATGTCATTTTCAAGTTATTGTCGTTTTCCAATTCCTTGTTGTCTTTTTGTTTATGTGTCGTTTTCTCCTTCGACGTTGGTTTTACGTTTGGCTATTGTTCTTTTAATTGCTGTCCTTTTTGCTTGTCGTTGGCTTTAAGATTGTTCTCTTTCCATATTAGGTCGTTCTTTCGGTTTACAGTGACTTGTTCCAAAGTTTAATTTGTGCTTTCTGGTTCGTGTCGTTTTATGAGGTTGCTGTTACTTTTTGGTTAGTGTCATATTTTTCTTATGACGTCGTTTTCAGTTTTTTGTTGTTGTTGTTTCTTTCTTTTTTTTTTTTTAACGTTGATTTTTTCTTTTATGTTTTGGTTTATCGTCATGTTTTCGGGGTTTTTTTTTTCCTAGTGCATTTTTGTTTCTAGTCTGTTGTCTTTTTTGAATTTTGTGGTCTATAGCCTTTTGAGTTTATCATCCTGAACAATAGTTATTGTCTTATGTCGTCAGTGTCCTTTCTGCGTTTGTTGATGTTGTTTTTCCTACGTCGTTTCTAGTTTCTTGTCGTAATTTTAATAAGATGTCGTTTGTGAACTGTCGTGTTTCAGTCATTGTCGTTTAATTTGGTGCCATTTTTCATCTGGTGTCGTTTTTCCTCTTTTTAATCTGTGGTCGTTTTTCTATTTACCATCAATTTTGCATGAAAATATGCAATTTTGAGAGTATCAACTTACATGGGGAGCGTTCTCACATTTTTATTGAAAATATAATCAATTAATATGATTATCTTTTAAATACCTATTAATAGAGAAATGACATCTCGTTTATTAAATAAATTGATATTTAAAAGTTGGGATGATAATCGATGTTCCTAACATTTTTCTATATTGCAAATCTTTTTTGTTTTCCTTTTATGTTTAATTACATTGCAGTTTTTTTTAATGCATTATAGGTAGGGATTCAAAGTTCACATTTTCTGATAAAATCAGATGTAAAATTATTACCAGATTGCATCTACGTCACATAGATAATCAAACACTCGTGAAAATATTTTGTTATATTGATAACTAATTTTAAGGTGCATTTGATTTACCAGTTAGATATTAAAATTTAATTTAGAGTTGGTTGATTTTTCAAAAATAGTTATAATTTTTGTTGACTTTTTAGAAAAAAAATAAAAATTGATATAAAAAATTTAAATTAAAGATGTCAAATCAAACATAAATTTAATATAATACTAAAAACATCAATTATAATATCAATTTTTAAATACGAACTCACGTAATCATAAATTGTCTTTTATAATAAATTGTCTTTTATAACGATGGATGCAATATTTTAATTTTAATTAATTTAATAGTAATTTGAAAACTTAAAAATGAAAATTTAAGTTTTATATAGATTGATAGTTAAAAAAAAAAAAAAAAAAAAAGTGAGAGGCTGACCGGCTGAGAGCCTCCAAGCCCCCCCCACAACATGTATTTTTAAACCCAATGCCATCAATAAATGGACTAGTTGGTTAATTAATTAATGATATAAAAAAAAAAAAAAAAAGAGAGAATAAAAAGTCGAGATTAGTCGACCCAGCCAGCCAGAGCCAATCCCCATCGAAAACCTTTCTCTCTGACTTCGATAGAGTGCTCTTCTCTTCTCTGCTCTCTCTAACGCCGCCTTCTCTATCAGCCGGAGCGGCGCTCGCTCTTCTCTCTCGCCGGTAAGCGCCCACTCTTTCCATCTCTCGAACCCTATCTCGCATGGCCGGCCAAGAATTTTGTTACTTTTTCAGCGATTTCTAGGGTTTCTCTTCGTTTCTTTCCCCAATTTCTAGGTTTTCGCTCCTAATCTCATCACGAACGTCGCGAGGCTGAATAACTCTACTGTCTGTGTCTGTGGTCTTTGTTGACTTTTTTTGGGTGGTGTACGGATTATTGTTTCGTTCTTGTATTGCTTTAGATCTGGTATTTCTAGATTGGGGTTTGGTTTGCAATGTTGTGTGGTTTTTTTGTTCTTTTGGGTTGAAATTGGGGAATTTGTTGTTCGTAACTGAGTTTGGTTTAGGGTTGTCCTAGTTCAATTCGAATTAGGTTTTTTTCTACCTTTTTGGTGTTAGAGCTTAGGTAGAGATATTCATGGCGGCTGGAAGGCACGGAGGTTATCGCGACAACGAGTTTAGGGACCGGGAGTCCAATCTAGAATTGTCCAGGCGGGATTTCGCTAGTGCTAAGGAGGATTACGAGAGGATTAGGAATGGAAACCATGAAAGGGGAAGGGGTAGAGTACGGGATGTGAGCGATAGGATTAGGGTTAGGCAGAAGGATGTCCGGGAGAGGGAAGCAGTAAATGGCGAGAATTGCATGCCTTCGAGTAGGAGTGATTCGGGCAGTAGCGGCGGAGGCGGCAGTGGCGGGGACGGTCATCGAGCTCCCAAGCGGTGTGGGTTCTCTGCCAAGCCTGTGGATAGAGAGCCAGGAGAGTTGTCAAGTGAAAGTGGTTCTGATGAGGCCATTGAGTCCGAATCAGTTGCTAAAAATACTGAGGTTTTGAAGGTGGTGGAAAATGGGACCAAGTCTCCCGCAGAGAGGAAAAGGAAGTTTTCACCTATAATATGGGATAGGGATGACAAAAGAGTGATTAAATTGACGAAAAGTGGTAGGACTACGACTCCAGCAGCAATTACTGTGCTTCCTCCACCGCCGCCCCTTCCTAAGGTATATCGTCAATCTGTTATTCCGGATGGTAGTGTACAGATTTCCCCAATTAACAACAAACAGGATGAGGATCTGCTGTCTTCTCCTCTGCTTGAGCCTTCGGCGGAGGCTAGGTCGGATGAGTATGATGTGACTGATTCTCCAGTAGAAGCAGAGCAGCAATTAGGAAACAGTCGACAAGCAGAGCAACCAGAAGATGAAGATTACGTCCCAACGCGGAATATATCTTCTTCCAGATGGGCTGCAGGAAATAGTTCTCCTGGTGATGAAGGAGAAATTTTGGATAATGAGGAAATGCCCAAAAGGAGGAGGAGAGTGCCTGTTCCAGAGTCAGTGGGCGTACGCAACAAGTCATTGACTCCTGAGCTTGGGGAGTTGAAGAGAGATGGCTCTGTACGGTCTAGAGGAAGATCAACAGAATCTGATGAACGAGGTCCTCGTACTCGGTCTCCTAGTAGGGATGACTATCTGGATAATGAGTCTGAGAAGGATGACTACATGGAAGTTGATGATGAACACAAGCATAATGATAGTAGTCGGAGTCGTTCCTATACAGATTCTGAGGATGAAAGTGATTCTCCTCATCCGCCCGAGCCTGCAGCTCCTCCACAAAGAAGTGTAAACATGCTTCAGGGTTGTAGAAGTGTTGATGAGTTTGAGAGACTAAATAAGATAGATGAAGGCACTTACGGTGTTGTGTACAGAGCTAGGGATAAGAAAACAGGGGAAATTGTAGCGTTGAAGAAGGTAAAGATGGAGAAGGAAAGAGAAGGTTTCCCTTTGACTTCGCTTAGGGAAATTAACATTCTTCTTTCTTTTCACCACCCGTCAATTGTCGATGTGAAAGAAGTGGTGGTGGGTAGTAGCCTGGATAGTATCTTTATGGTGATGGAGTACATGGAACATGATCTGAAGGCACTCATGGAGACAATGAAGCAACCATTCAGTCAGAGCGAGGTTAAATGCCTAATGCTTCAACTGTTGGAAGGAATAAAATATCTTCATGATA
The DNA here is from genome assembly GCA_025413025.1 of Ficus hispida. Lineage (NCBI taxonomy): Eukaryota > Viridiplantae > Streptophyta > Magnoliopsida > Rosales > Moraceae > Ficus > Ficus hispida. The sequence goes on along the minus strand of CM046371.1, from coordinate 1,676,999 downwards.
ATTGGGTGCTTCATCGGGATTTGAAGACATCCAATTTGCTTTTGAATAATCGGGGTGAGTTGAAGATCTGTGATTTTGGGTTGGCTCGTCAATATGGGAGCCCATTGAAGCCTTATACTCACTTGGTCGTAACTCTTTGGTACAGGTGAGCTGCAATTGCATGTTTTTAAGCGCCCTCAAGCGCCCCCCCCCCCCCCCCCCCCCCCTCCCCCCCCCCCCCCCCCCTCCCCTGTACTATTTAATTTTATTGTTTGTTCATCATCTACTTCTCTAGTTTGGTTTTGTACCTTCCCTTGTAGTCTCTGTTCCCTCTCGTGTTCTCTCCCTCCTCCTCTTTCTCTCTCTCTCCCACAGACCAATCTCCTTATTATTAGCTGATGCTGTTTTTCATGTTAGTCAAAGTTAGTATGTTCATCTGTTTTTGCTTATAGGGAGGCTGGTTTTTATAGAAATTCATCTTATTCTATTGTTTTTTTGTACCCTATATTTTTATATGTACTTTTTGTTGCATACATCGGATATAAGGACATATTAAGTTATTTTATATTATTGATTTTTCAGGGCACCCGAACTTCTACTGGGAGCAAAACAATATTCAACAGCTATTGATGTGTGGTCTTTGGGCTGTATCATGGCTGAATTATTGTCAAAGGAGCCACTATTTAATGGGAAAACCGAATTTGATCAACTTGACAAGGTATGTTTTAGTAGTTAATATCCTTGATCATTCAGTTCATTAGCTGTTCTATCTCTTAGGCCCTTTTTTTTTTTTTTTTTTGCCTTTTTCAAATAATTGCAGATTTTCAAAATTCTTGGGACACCAAATGAGACAATTTGGCCGGGATATTCCAAGTTGCCTGGGGTCAAGGTCAACTTTGTCAAGCATCAGTAAGTATGATTATTTTCTGGAAGTACTTTTTCTTTGAATGTGACACTAAGTTCTTATTGTTGCTGCTGTTTTCCCAGGCTTCCAGCTTTGGGTGATTCTGACCTGGCTATCTGGCCTCCGTTGGCGGAATGTCTTTCCCAATTTTTTTGTGTGTGTGTATTAACGGCTGACTTGTTTCTTTCAGGTATAACCTTTTGCGTAAGAAGTTTCCGGCAACATCATTTACTGGATCTCCAGTTCTCTCTGATTCTGGGTTTGACTTGTTGAACAGGCTTCTGACTTATGACCCTGAGAGGGTATTTTTACTTATCTTTGTTACTTTTTAATAATGTTATCACTTATCACGGTGGCTTATAGGGGCCTCGTTTCTCTTTGCAGAGAATTACAGCTGAGGATGCTCTGAATCATGAGTGGTTCCGTGAAGTTCCTCTACCCAAATCAAAAGAGTTCATGCCTACCTTTCCGGCTCAACACGCACAAGACAGGTGTTTTGATATTTTCTGTTAAAATTCTATTGATTCTTGTTTATTTTGAAATATAAATTGTAATAATTTTTGTTGTCAATATTGTAACCAGGCGCGTGCGGAGAATAATGAAGAGTCCAGATCCTCTAGAAGAGCAACGCAGAAAAGAGTTGCAGCAGGGGGAGTTGGGGACTGGTGGTGTATTTGGCTAAAGAGAAAATATACTGGTGACAGTGATATTGATCCCTGCACTTCAATTATTTACAACACTGACTGATTGTTCACGGTTGAGGTGAGAGACATGCCTTGAGCGGAAGTTGCAATGATTGTATGTTAGACGTCATTCGTGCTGTTTTTTAGCAGGCACTTCGTGATGATTTGGCTGGGAGTTGTGCAGTCTCGGCATACTCTCAACCAGATTGTTGCAGGTTAACTTTGTTTTTCAGCTTTTGCCATCATAAGAAGATGCTTCCGTAGCACTACTTTCCAGAGAGATTGGGCATAATTGCCTTTTTCAAAGAGTGAAAATCAGTTTCAGCTGAAACTTGTGTATGTAACATAATTTGATTGGTACACTGTAAACAACATTTTCACATTTGGTTTTGAATATTAGCCTACAGTTACATTAGAACGTATTTAATATTCACATTGTGTTTGCAAGAGTCTGTTGGTGTGAACGGAGGAAGTGGAGGAGACGTTCTTTGCTTTTCATTGACAACAATTTTGACAGTAACCATAGTACTCTGTAAGGTAATTTTATTTGATATCAGGAATCTTTTTCATGGAACAGTTCTGTGCTTCTGATTCGTGAGGGATGTGATTCATTGGATCTGCTTTTAGTAAAGCATACGGTACTTAAGTGGTGTTGGTTCAGTTATTGTGGTACTTAGCTTAGTAGTTGCACGAATCACTACTGATATGAATAATGAAGGGACCAAGTCTTGTACGTGGTGATTCTATTTGTGTTTTCCTTAAAGTAGGACGAAAACTCTGTTTAGGAAATCAATAAGGTGTCACTTATCATAGATGTGTTTTTTTTGTTTTTTTCCCCTCGCTTAATTTTATTTAATTGTCTTGTCTAACATGTAGCTAATTGGATGTTGATTTTTGTTCTCTTGTTAATTTAAACAATCAATTTTCTTGAATACATTTTATGTTGTTATTTATGTGACAACCTTTTGGTTGTCTTTTTCTTTCTTGTCAACTGATTGAACTTTTTCCCTGACCTGAGTAGGTGTTAGTCGTCCAAAACGATCGAGTTTTTATCGCCTGAATTAAGAGAGAATTTTTTTGTTTGCAAGATTCTGAGAGTCAGATATTAGCTTGATCTTTTATGCTATATTTTTGTGTTGTGCTCCTTTGAAAACTGTACTTGTGCTCCTTTCACTAGTCCGTGGGTCAGTTATGCCACCTCCATAAATACAAACGTGAATGAAAAATTGATTGGCTCTCCTCTGTTCTTGTTTTCCTCATCCTTTGTGTTGGTGGTTTTGAAGATAACTTTCACTAGCCCCAGAATTTTACATGACATTTGTCTGCAAATGTCAATGCAGTATCAAAGCAAGCAGGTTGAGGCGAGGTTACCTGCATCGTCCGAAATACATAGAACTTCAATTAGTAGTTCCTTCCGGCTCACTAGAGGTACTTTACAAACTTTGGTTTGTTACAATACATTAGAACTAAGTTCAATAATCAAAACACATGAACTTTCGTTTTCTTTAGCTCCTTTCGATAAATACCTTTCAAGTCTAATGAATATTAATTGTCAAGGTTGATTTGGAAAGACAGACTGATGATTTTTATTTGTACTTTTATACCTTGACATTGACACGGTCCTGAGATAGATGACCTTAAATTTTGTTAATGTCACATGACAAAAGGGAAAGTTAAGCCTCCAGTCATGTTGAAAACTGTCAAGAGCCTAAGGTACTGCGTTGAAATGAGAGTCAAACAAGTATTTTAACAACAGTTTTGCACTCTAGTTTTAGATATATATATATATATATATATATATGTTTTTAATTTTTTTTATGAACCATTAAAAAGCATATTGACCTATTTTAAAAATTGGCACAAATCGGGTTTAGAGAGTGCATTTCTATAATCTAAAAATGCAAGTAGAAACATTGCTCTAACAGTTTAGTGTCAGTGAATAATCAATTCATGGGATCTGTGTTAGTAGAGTTGACTGGAAAGACGAACTGTGTAATTTCTATATTTCATTGTCGACATCCTAGGTCCCTATTTTTCATCTTATGGAACTTAAAACTGATTATGTGCATGCGTATATGTAATGAACTTGGCTTTTGCCTTGTGAGATTCATGAATTTCTAATCAATCATTTTGGGATCGGTAATTTGAGTTATTAACTTGAGGTTGTATGCCTGATTAGCTTAGCATCAATATATTTTCTGAATACGTACTTCCTTAGGTTGAAATACTATACAAGAAGCAAATACTGTATTGTCGAGTAGAGGCGCGGAACTGGAAGTTTCATCTTCCATGTAATGGTGTATGTTGGGTGGGATATGTGTGGAATCCTGTTATTTCCATGTTTTGGTCATGGTTGCTTATGTTTGGTACAATTCTATTATAGGCGGCGTGGCTGGAGGAATGGGTTGCTTGGAGATGGAATAGAAAGTGTGTCCACTTCCCATTCGCCTACCGTTTTAGAGCATTTGAGGCCTATCCTTGTGCTTAGGGTTGTAAGTATGTAGCTACTTTTGTCATATTAGTCTAGTGGCAGTACTGCTGAGATTATGCTGGCACGCTATGTTCGTATGTTCCTACTTGGCGTAGATATTAGATTTCGCAATATGCTCTCTACAGGTGGCGGTGGCAGTGGCTGATAAGGATCCTCACAGGAACAGACATTACCTGGGATGTCCTGGGTTGTACCGTATCATGTTAACAAACGAGTGATGGCCTGCATTTCCACCATTTAACTTCTGTAAACATGATGAAATCTTCTTCGTTTTAGCTCACTCAGCTTTCATTGTTTGTCCATCTGTCTGACAAGCCCACTGGGAGTTATTTTGGTCATGCTTCCAGGGGGTAACTACGGTATGAGGGAATTGGGCTGTATTTTCTTTGGTTTAGATTTTGCAAATTCTAAGGGTGATACCGTGGCGTGGCGCAGTATGGGAATAATTGATGAACCTAACATTGTGTCGATGATTTTTGCACCTTTTAGGAGTTGTGATGTGGAGAGGGTGGAACTAGGTAGTCAAGTTGCCTGTTGCCCATCTAACGGGAAATTTTGTTTTGCGAACGGCTAAATTACTCGAATCCGAGTTATTTCAATACAAATTACTAGTATCCTCAATTTTGCTCAGAGACTAGAGAGGCAAAGGAAAAAAAAAAAAAAATCAGTAGGCAAACTATACAAATCTGTATAGTCGACCTTGCTCTAACAATTGAATTCCCTCTTCTTCTTCTTTTCATATATATGTGTGTGTGTGTGTGTGTGTGTGTGTGTGTGTGTCAAGTGGAGCACTAGTTTAAAAACCAATCAACCTCTGAACCGGTTACAAAAATCAATTCATAAACCACAATTGGCTGTGTATTTTTAGACTTTGGGTCACCATTTTTTCCCCACGTTTTTCCTTTAAAATTTTCCCGTTTTGGGGCAATTTTTTTTATTTTTATTTTTTTCTTTTCCGCGAAGGCTTTAGGCAATTGGTTGGTTCTTGTAGTTGATCAAACTATGTACTCCCATAATTATCTAAAAAGAAGAGAAAACTTGCCCCCGAGGGGGGGGGGGGGGGGGGGGGATTGGGGTGGGGTGGGGGTGGGAAACTTTACACATCGACATGTATAGTGCCTTTAAAGGACCGACCGGCAAAAAAAAAAAAAATAGAGCACAAGATTTACAAAATAAATAATTGGTAATTCTGGAAGGTCACTCATTCTAATCTCGTAACATGATGGACAACAGACGGGGAGTCTTGCTCTTGCTGATCAGTGGATTGGCATTATCCATGAATGATAGGATAAACGGGCACAACCCCCGAACGAAATGTTGGCAACTTCCGAGAGTTTTTCAAGAAACAGCAAAGTGCTGCGATCGAACCATGGTGGCTTCACTGAAAACTATCTGGAGCAGCTGGAAACAAACAATGGCCAGGAGAATCTCTTGGTCTCGTATCAATGTACACTCTTGTAACTTTTGACAGGAACGTGACATAAAAACATGATGTTGAGCAACCATGGCGTTGTAGAAGTCCTCTAATTGAGTTCTTTACTTTGTGAAAACTACGGTCTTTCCAAGCAAGAAGGTAACTAGAGTGAGTTCAATGAAGAAGATGGTGTTGATTAGGGCTCGATCAACCGTCCACCCGAAAATTGTGATACCACCCGGATTGGTTTGCAAATACAACACTGCATTGCCAAATAAATTGAAAGACATTTTCAGCAATAATAATAATAATAAGAAAAAATAATTAAATAAACGACATAGGAAACCAAAGAATACATGTTTGAGCCAAAAAGTTCAACAAACCAAAAGAACTAAAGTAAGATGCTACCAAGGCATTATGATTATTAGTAATGACGAATAAGTACCATCTGAATCCTCCATTTAAAAAGACCATCTAAATCCCTGGCTCACCTTTCTGTATTAGTAGAGTCAAAATCGACCAGTCATACACAAGACAGTTCTCTGAATCAGCATAAACCTTTGCGATTTGTAAGTGTCGTACATGCTGACTGACAAGAGAAGGGAAACTTGCATAAAGTAGAATGGAAGAAAGGAATCCTTACCAAATGCCTGCCTTCTGTGGTACGAGGACATATAAGAAGCAAGTTGAGTATGTGTAGGCATTGTGACATAATCCATCGACTCCAAATCACTCTCCGAGTAACTTAAAACTAGTGAATTCAATGCGTGGGCAGCCTCCATATTTTGCATATTATTATTTGAACCTCTGTGGTTGGATGGATCAGTAGAACCACATGTTACTAATGCGTGCCATCGACTTGCAAGTGATGCTATGGCTTGTGCTCTGTGCGAAATTCTTGTCGCTGCATGAAGGCAAAGAATGATTCCAACAACCTGAACTATTGAGGAGACCTAAAATGTGGGGAACGAATCAGTGTTCTTCTTAAGTTATGCATTTTCTCAATTAGAGAAGTGCGAATAATATAGTGCTTGAATTTTTTTTTTTTTTTCCCTGAAGAATATAGTGCTTGATTGAACTTACAGCAAAGTCGCCACCATTAATTAGAGTAATAATCCCACTATATCCTGTGGTCTGGAATAGGGTCGCAAATTGGCTTGCTGTGACAACCAAAAACTGCAGGAGTAGAAAGATTCGGAACCGGTGGCTTATCTTAGAGAGATGGTAGCGCAGTCGAATGTGCTCCTCTATAAAGACCAAAACATCAGATTCTCTTTCCAAGAGCTTCCCATAATCATCAAAGTGGATAACTTGCAAATTGCAGACCAAATGAAACATAATGCTGGCTGTTAGAGAGATTGTACTCACATAAGTCCAGGATATCAACAACGCCATTAAGATGGCAATAGACAGCCACCCTGAACCACGTTCTACATATAACATGCGGACAATCTCGCGCACGGTTTTCAGAAGGAAGCATGGAAGTGCCCAAAGAACAAGCAAGCGAAAAGAATCCTGCAAGGGTATCATCCATGCAAACAATTTGAGTGCAAAAGAACTGGGAACACCAACTATAAATCAGGCGAACCATAACCAAACTCTTAAAACTTTTGAACAGAGATCTCAACACATCGACATGGGTGCAATCAAGGAAGTATTTTATGCTTATGACATGGCACTCTTATCTTTGGAAAAGAAATATAGAGATTAGCACTAATCATCTTGTTTTAGACAAAGAATCCAACAAAATTCAAAGGTTGCAAAACCAAATCCAATTACGTTAATTGACCCAATAAATTTGGAATACCAGAAAACCTTAAATAAAGTATTTGTTCTTCACGACATCAAGGTGATTACTAATCATAGAATTAGCAAGAGAAACATTCTTCAACACTCAAAAACATCAGTTAACCAATGTGCAATTTCTTTTTCACCAGCAGGCAAAAAAATAAAGTCCTCCACAATTTGTATAAACCACACACACAAATATAAGCACCCTGCTAGGCCTTGATTTGATTAGGAGCTCTCAGATTTGAAACCTGAGAGTATTTCCGTTTCTCTATAACAAATGAGAGCCCATAGGCGCCGTACCGCGCACACAGACATAAGCATTAGTTAAACATGACATTCCTAAAATACCTGCACAAACAGCATATCTTCCCATTCCAACAAAAACAACGAAATCGAACATCGTAGTTCACGAACAAACAAACCAAAAAACAAAATGCTCTCACCGATATTTGCTTGATGTAATCCTCTTTCAATCGCAACATATAGCCGGTATGTCGGTCAACAAAGAGGAACCTCCTTATGCCATGCTTGCGGAGGTTGTGGGAGACACAGAGCAGAGAGACGGCGGCGAGACACCCCTGCGAGGCCACGATCCCGAGCTCGAAATCCCTAATCTGGTACTTCTCAGTCCCAGGAAATCCGGAGAATTGGAGGACAAGAACCGGAAGCAACACGCCGATGAGCAAGAAAGCAGCCCAAGACAAGACCAATCTCAACAAACAAGACTGGTTGAAGCCAAGGAAGGTCAAAAACTTGTCTAGCCTCTCAAGGGTTCGGCTCAAATCGTCGTTTTCTTCTCTCCTCGGCGCTCTCTCTTCTCGGTGGTTGTGGTTTTGACCTGAATTGAGAAGTGGGGTTTGGCTAGTTGGAGGTGGTGGTGAGTCTGTTTTTGCATGAGGATCGGCCATATGAGTTTATGAGGAGCTTAATTGGGATTTTGAATACGAAATCTGGTTTTGGACCTGAATTGGGTAAACACCCTGTTGAGTTTTAGATCCTCTTGTTACAAAATCAGATAAAAAATAGCAAATTTTAATATATATGTGACAAAAGTTTGGAACTTTTGTACAAACCAAACCAGAATATAGCAAGTCCAGAGTTCTTACCTTGGCCGTAGGATTTATCAGAAGGATCAAGATTATGGTAGGGACTCACAGCATCTGACTTTTGTTGTTGTCATTATTTTAATTTTAATTTTAATTTTAATTTTTTTGACATCTTTTGTCCCCCGTTTGTGCTTACTTCTCAACTTGGGACTTGGAATCTTTTTCTCTCTTTAATATTATTTTATTTAATTTTTCTTTTTCTGGCCGCAGAAGAAATCGAACGGAATAGTGACATGATAACAAACAAATAGACGAATTGTTTTTTCTTTAATCATTTTTGTAAGTTTCCCGCCAAGGGAGAGAGAATAAGAGCGGCCAATCAACGCATGAATCTGACATTAACTAGTGACACGATTTGTAGTTGGGACTTTGTTCGTGCCGATCCCTGCGCAAAGCAAACCGAGCTTCTTTTTGTTTTTTTTTTTTTTGGATTTAATTAATGATTGAGTGATCGTTTCAATCAGATTCAGGTAGATTCAGGATTTGTCGACTTTTTAGTGGTTTGGATCTTGGGAGATGACTTGTGTGACGGCCGGGGAATTGACTGACCCCCCTGTGATGGTGCCACGTAAGAGAGGTTGAAGCTTCTGGAGAGTGGAGACATATTTCGTGTTAACGCCCATCTTTGAGTTCGTCATCCATAATATTGCGCTTTGGAATGACGTTTTTATTCATATTACGGAGACCTATTTTTAATAAGATTGGTTTTTAGATGTTTTATGATTATGAAATATATATAGGGATAAAGATTAAATTTTATCCTTTAATCAGGTATGGAATTGACATGTGAGATCTCATATCTATCATGTTTTTGTTTACCTTTTATAAATATTTTTAACAAATAAATATGTAGGATATAAATATAATATTTTCTGTGAGTATTTTTATCTATCCTGATTTTATTTATTTTTATAAATATTTTTAATAAGTAAATATATAGGATATGAATATAATACTTTCAATAAATATTTTTCGTCCCTACATCTATTTTAAATTAAGTAGAAATAAAGATAAAAAGGAGAGAAATATGAAGTGCGGAATGCATATTTGTCTTCTCCAATCCGGCTGAAGCCCAACTGTCGGCTCAAATGAAGTCAGAGCTTCGTCCTGAAAATCATGAGCATGTCTTCTTACATAAGATGACTTGGCCTTGCTTTTGCGCGTACTCCTCTCTTCCTCCACGTATTCCCACTGTCAAACGTAAAGATTCAACCTCGACGAACATAAAACCGACCGATGCTTAGAAGTCATCATTACTACTCCACCACCAGACATTGATAGAAAAAACGATATATATTATAAGATTTACTAAAACAGGCTTGTTATTATTATTATTTTTCTTATCATTATACTTGTGTTCTTTTTTTAACTCATTTTTGTTATAATTTTTAATTTTGATAATTTATATTATATATTAAAAAATGTTCAGCACAACATTTGCATAGTTACAATTTTTTAAAACCAATTACACGTAGATGATAGACAAAAATAGTCATTTTTATATATTTTAATTAACTCCAATTTCGTGCTTCCCACCTCAACATGACCTGAGTTTTTGCTTGAGAGCCGAAGAAATATTGCATTTCAAAGAAAAAAAATATATATATATATAAACACAATATCTCCAAATAATAAATTTACATGTAATTTTATATAAACTTATCTACTGCATAATATTTTTAAGAATTATTGATATTAATAATATGCATCAATGAAAATATAATATTACAATAATTTGATAGTTATATTAATATAAAAAATTACAATTATACTTTTATAAAAATATCGATATGAAACTATCGGTATATATATAATTTGTATGTTGGTTTTTTTGGCTGGAATAACGCAAATTGATTCGATAGCTTCGTTTTATTTTTATCAGAAAGCATTCGACTAACACACAGACCAATCAGAGCAGAGAGGCCGACAGCGCCATGTTTTTTTATTTTTATTTTTTGTGATTGGAAAAAAAAAAAAAAAAATTGGAGCGAAAACTAGAGAGAGATTATACAAATCGAATCCGGATAGATAGAGAGAGAAAATTAGTAAAAACATCAACTCATGCCAACGGCGCGTGTTAAACTATAGCATTTAGCGTTAATTCCTACGTGGCACAGTCAAGTCCTCCTGTTCATCACCCGCTTCAACTGACAACCGAAGTGGCAGCCAAACCCTCCTCCTCCTCCTCCTCCTTCATTCTTCTTTTGCAATGGCTTCTCAGAACCAAGACCGAACCTCCACCATTGACCCAACCAGCGGTTTCTGCTCCGAGACCGGAACCTTCCACAACCTCAGACCTCCATCCACGCTTCCTCCCGAAAAGACGCCGCTTTCCGTCGCCGACTACGTCCTCTCCCACCTCCACGCCTCTCCTCCGCCCCCCTCCACCGCCGCCCTTATCGACGCCTCCACCGGCCGCCGAATCCTCTACCCAGACTTCACCCGCCGTGTCGGAAACTTAGCCGCCTCTCTCCAAACCACCCTCGGGATCTCCGCCGGAGACTCGGCCTTCGTCCTCTCCCCGACTTCAATCCACATTCCGATCCTCTACTACTCCTTGCTCTCCCTCGGCGCTGTCATCTCACCTTCCAATCCGGCGAGCTCCGATTCCGAGATTTCCTGCCAAATCCAGCTCTGTAAGCCGGCCGTCGCATTCGCCACCTCGGAAACCGCAGCGAAAATCCCCTCCCTCCGATACGGCGTCGTCTTGATCGATTCTCCCGAGTTCGAGTCCATGATGACGAGTGAGATCGGAGAGTTTCGCCGAGTCGAGGTGAGCCAATCAGATACGGCGACGATCATGTACTCTTCCGGTACGACCGGGCCAGTCAAAGGCGTGGAGTTGACTCACCGGAACTGGATATCCGTGTTGGCCGGAGCTTACGCGGTCCGTGGCGGCCAGGCTAAGTCCCCTCCTGCGGTGGTGCTGTGTGCGGTTCCGTACTTTCACGTGTACGGGTTCGGGTACTGCGTGAGGGCGTTGGCGCTGGGTGAGACGCTGGTGGTGGTGACGGGGAGGTTTGATCTTAGGCGGATGCTGAGGACGATCGGGGAGCTTAGAATCAGACACGTGGCGATGGTCCCACCGATGATCGTGGCCATTGTGAAGGACTGGAGCGTGACGGACGGTTGCGATTTGAGTTCTCTCGAGGTCGTTGGCTGTGGCGGTGCTCCGCTGCGTAGAAGTGTGATTGAGCAGTTGAGGAAGCGGTTGCCCAACGTACAATTGGCACAGGCGAGACTCAATACGGACTCGATATCCATGCTATTTACCAATGATAGCTTAAATTCACGTCAAAATAATAATAAAAACAAAACAAAACATGAAAAAACCGTACTTATTTTGAACTTCAGACATGAAATTCTGTAATTCTGTAGATCGAGTCATATGTGAAATAATCTCATTAGATTATGTCTAAAATTATAATTACAAAAACAAACATATCTGAATACGGTATTTTCGTACATTCTCATGGTAAATATTTCTAAAATTAAAATTACAAATACGTACATTTCCGAATATAGCATTTTCATACATTCTCATAGAATTCTCATATTTACTGTAATTAGTGATTAGCGATTTTTTGCCAATGAATTAGTAATTAGTGATATATCACGACACTACAGATGTGGTTTTCTAAAAATAGTCACCAAATGGTATAAGATCTAACCTGAATATTTTACCATTAACATGGTAATGCGTTACTTTTAATGACAAATAGCAATGTTCTTTATTGTTGGATAGACTATGCATTTGTATTAAGGTTTTTTTTCCTACTAATTTTATTTCAGCGCGCACGAACAAAAATGCATATTTTTAATACACTAAAACAACGAATAAATAAGTAAATAAAATATCATTTCAAAAAAAAAAAAGTAAATAAAATAAAAAGAGAAAACCTTGATCCATAATTCACCATCAGGCATGCGCCTTTTATATATGGGTTTTTAACAACCATAGTTGTAGTAGAATTTTAACATCCGTTTATATGATGTTTGTGATAAAGTTCTTTCACATGCATTATTATTTCTTCTTTTTCTTTAGACGATTACTGTAAATTCAAGAGTTTATTGGGAACTTCCCATATTAATTAAAAAAAAAAAGAAAAAGAAAAAAGAAGTCTGAAATTGTGATTGTGATGAACTATGAAAGGCATATGGGCTAACTGAGTCAACAGGGCGAGTGTTTGGAACCGTGGGCTTGAAAGAAAGCTTGGTAGAAGGTGCTACGGGGAGGCTAATGCCTAATTTCCAAGCCAAGATTGTCGACCCTGAAACTGGCACTTCTTTGCCTCCTTCAACTCCGGGCGAGCTTTACCTTAAAGGACCATTCATAATGAAGGGTACGTATTACTCTCGACAGGTTTGAGGGGACGGGTTTGGATAGGAACTATCAAGTTCGAAATCTGAAATTTTTTTTGTTTCTTTATGGTTCACTCAACCTCCAATGTTGGTGTTGTTATTGTATAGTGTAGGTTACGTTGGTGACAAAGAAGCAACTGCTGCGGTTCTGGATTCGGATGGATGGCTAAGAACTGGTGACCTTTGTTACATTGATAACGAAGGTTATCTGTTTATCATGGACCGGTTGAAGGAATTAATCAAATACAAGGGCTATCAGGTTCGTCTGTTTTAACTTAATTACGCCAACTGGTGTTTATGTGTTTCCAAAAAATCTATTATAACATGTTTTTTCTTTTCACTAAATATTAATGCTCATGATTTGTGGTTCATGTATACGTCAGGTTGCCCCAGCAGATCTCGAGCATCTGCTCCAATCGCGTCCAGATATAACTGATGCGGCTGTGGTTCCGTATGTGATTTCATTACATCAATTTGGCTGATTTTTTAATTCAATGTGATTAATGCGTTGATTAGGATTATTTCTGTTGTTCAAGATTAAAGTTTTCATGTAATTATCAGGTACCCTGATGAGGAAGCAGGCCAAGTTCCTATGGCCTTCGTGGTGAAACGCGCTGGAAGCGTCGTTCATGAATCAGATATTATGGATTTCATTGCTAAACAGGTACTTATTTCGCTATTCTCATAACCTTACAGGGTTACCGAACCAAGACTAGTTAATTACTAGCAATTCCACCAATTTTTACGTCCATTCCGGCTGAATTATCCTCCATCTTCTCTTTCCTCTTTTGATAAACTATACTGTTGTAGGTTGCACCATATAAGAAGATAAGAAAGTTAAAGTTTATTGATGCAATACCAAAGAATGCCCAGGGTAAGGTGTTGAGGAGGGAGCTGATCAAACTTGCATCGTCAAATCTGGCTTCAAAGTTGTAGTTGTTGTTGTTGGTGGTGTTTTTTTTTTTTTTTTTTTTTTTTTTTTTTTTTTTTTTAATATTAAATATTGTATTCTATTTTATAATTATTGTTATTTTTGTAAGTGAGAATTGAATACAATTGTAAGATCTCTAGATTTATTTGAAACCAAAAAAAAAAAATTGTTGTTCATAAGATCTTCTATATATCTACTCGCTAAAGCAACAAAAGCGTCTTCAAAGTTCAAAACCTTTTAAATCACCCAAACAAGCAAAAATCATCAGATGGAAATGCTATTTGGGATTCCACGACCAGTTACCCCCGGGCCTGATGAAGGAAGCAGCAACTCATATGGTGGAACACCAGCCCCACTTCTGTTTTTAAGGCGGATATCTTTGTTTCTTCTGTTAATGATCTCCTCAATCTCCTGTAATCTAGTAGAGAATTTGTTGAAGAGCTCAAGGATTTCATGATCATTTGTCCAATGGGCATGGAGCGGGTTCAACTGACCCAAGTACTCTTCGTCTGCAGAGTGAGTTGAGAGAGTGTCTTGAACGGCCATTACTTTGGTGGCCTGAAGCTGGGTCGGTAGCGAAGTCAGGAAAGTGTGTTGTGGGTTCAACATGAACTTCTCGTAGTCGGAGTCATTTTCTTGTGGGATGAGTTTCCTCATTAGCGTAGGGCGATTAGGCACGTACCCTCCAAAAGGGTACTGCCCAAAGTTGATGGCCGCATGCTGACCTGAAGCCACCCAAATCATGGAGGTGAGTATACCAGATAAGTCCTCTTTCGTCTTCAGTTTTGGCCACCACGGCTCGTTTCTCTTGTCAGGGTGACCCATGTTCTTGATCTCATCCCACCATGCCTGAAGCTCAACATCAGTTGCTACAGAGTTTTGCTCGGAATAGTAATGATCGACGTAAGACTCTACCCATTCTTTAATGGCAGACCATATAAGAAGCCCATCTGCGGCATAGGGGTAATCTTCAATTACAAGTTTGACGCCACCAGTTGCTGACGGATCCTCCACAGCCATACCCCTGAAAAGCTTAACATTAGGATATGCCAAACTACTATGTGATTATCAACTCATTCAACTGCAAAGTGAGCCTTACCTACGGAGCAGATCAGCTGGAAGTGCCTCCATGTCAAATTGCCAGCTTTTGTATGCAGCGGCACCAACTTCCCCGGCATATTTTCCTGGACTGAAACTTGCCTCGATTATTCCTCCTCCATTGATTAAGCTTTGCCGTGCAAGGGCGTTGATTTCCAAAGTGTATCGCATGTGAGGATGAAGTAGGATGTAAATGGGGTGCATCGAGCTGAGCTGCCTATGAGTTGCAATAATATAAGGCTCCATGCATGCGTGAGTCCTCAGCCTACACATAACAAATACGAAACAGATTATAAATGCACACATCTAAATTTCTTTCCCAAAGCTTCTAGTGGAAGATGAGTCGTCGTTTTTCTGTTTTGCCAAACTTCCTAACTTTTGCCCTGAATTAATCTGATTTAGTATGAGAAAAACCAATGTCCTTGATTTTTACCAGTGGTTTACTAATTGATGGACTCCTGCATCATTGGAGCAAACATGAGCTTTGGCTAGCTTCCAAATCCAATGTGTTGTCGCAGCATGCCCATGTGTATAGACATGCTTATTTTGAAGGGAGGAAGGTGTGGGGGGAAGTGAAAGCTCGATGGCTATTGGCTTCAGAACGCCGGTGTGGGAACGGAATAAAACCGTTCTAGAAGCATAAGCCTTTCTCCCGGGCAAGGAGTTCATCTTCTCTATGAATGGCAAAAATATGTCGTGGAAATCAAGGATAAAGAGTCTCTTCTCCTCAATAGCCTATATCCGCCAAACAATAAAAAAGCAGGGTCACATATTTATTTAGTTGGAGTACAAAGAAATGGTTTCGAGAAAGATTCTCTCTCAGATTCTCAGTAGAAAGGGATATCAATACCTTTTCTACACTCATTCCGTTGATTTCTTGTTCTATCAGTTCTTTCGTGATAGCGGATTCTGGAGGACCATAAACAGCAGGGTCTAGCTTGCTGAGAATTGGAAACTCCTGCGAAATTGAACCCAACTTGAGCATTCTCAGAAAGGCATTTTACTTATATAATCTAGTGCACTAATAATTGGCAGTACTTGTATACCTTTAAAAGCTCAATGTTAACTGGATTAACACCGGCTAAACACTGGCGTGCGAACTCGTCATCTCGCAGCCAAGAAAATCTGTCTCCTGGAAATAAATTAAACGCACAACATCAGATTGAAGTTCAAGGAGACAAGAATGCAAGAAAGTTTATAACAACACAAGGAAGAACGAGTAACGAAAGAGAGCTCATTAAGTAGTTTATTCACTTACTTCTTATAACAGCGGGGATTTCATATTTGAACAGCCTTTCTTTAACGCTCAGTACCTGCTTCATGAAGTTGCTTGCAATCGGAAATCTACTACCTCCATTTTGCTCATCGTCTTTCAAGTAGAAACCGTCGTTGTACAGCTTATCAATGTCGGTAAAGCATGAGAAAGGGATATCCGAATTCGACAAAGAAGCAGCAAGAGATGGTATAAGATTGTGAAGCAGAGCTTTCAGCCTTCCAGCGGAGAAAGTATTTTGCTTAATCTCTTCAAAAGTCTCATCTCTAGGTACATAAACCGGATGAGGCTTTTCGATTCTAGTCTCCGAACGAGGATCTATTCAAATCCAATTTAGCAACAGTTACACTCACATGTCAACATCAGAAACTCGATCTTACACCAAAATAGAAAAAATCGAACAACCATACCTGATTTGCTTGGAGGCCGTCCTGTTCTACAGCGCCTAGGATAAGGCCTATTCTCACCACCAAGGACTGGCCTAGCGAGATCTTCCTTTTCGGGATTGCCCAAATCGTTATAAACATCGTAGTCATAAATTCTATCATGTGGCTTCCTCTCTCCGCTCCCATTTCCTCGGATGCTCACCAAGTCTTCCCGTCTAAGGTCCTTAAGTCCTTGCGGTGTTTGTGAAGGTAAATATGCCTGTTGGCCAACATGACACAAAACATATATTACATTTAATCCAAGTTTGAAACTTTTTTTTTTTTATTTTTTTTTTAAAGCAAGTGTAGATTTGAATTCAATATGTTTTTACTTGATTTCGGAAGATGATTCGACTCTCGGGATTGTCCTGGAGTGAATGGATCCACGTATTGGCAGAGAAGAAGATGGGGCCTTTGTCAAAACCATGAACGACAATTTCTAACAAGTAGAACTCTTTGCCATGAAGATTTGTGACAAGAATAGCACCAGGACATCCAAAATCACTTGGGACACTAAAGTTTGCTGCATATTCTACAATGTGCATTTGGTTCGATGGCCTTGGCAACCATCCTCTCACTGATGATTGCACTCTCCTTCCCTTTTTGGTAACTTCAAAACACATTTAAAAAAACCATTAAAATCAAACATTTTGTCATGTAAATAATAAAAATTCAAAGTTCTAAAGTCGGTCCTGCTTTTTTTTTTTTCTGAAGCAGAGACAGAAGAATATTCTGAGAAGAAGCAGAGATACCCAGTTAATAATTTTTATTTGAAAAAAAATTGATTAAAAAAAAAAGTAAATTACCAGGGTCAAGTTCTTCACTGATGAGCTGAATCTGAATCCCCTGGCCGATCCCATTAATGAAAAACTCCCACTGATCTTCAACCTTCTCGGTGAGCTTCTCCTTCATCTTCTTCCTGATCGTCACCACCGCTCTGACTTCGGTCCCACCGGCCGACGACGGCGACGACGACGACGAAGAAGAAGAAGAAGACATCAGAGAACCATTTGCGTCTTTTCTCTGCACCGGCACAGAACTCCCCACTGCTTTGTCTTCTTTACTGATGGCAGCTCTGACCGTTCCTCCACGTCCGTTGAGTCTCACGTACGTCTTACTCCGGTGGCTCCCATTACCTCCGGCGCCGGAGATCGGGCGGAGAAGCTGGTCGCCGGCGATGTTTGACTTCAGAGGAGTGGTGTGGTTGACCGCAAACATCTCTACTGGAAGTTTTTTTTTTTTTTCTTTTTTGGTTCGTTAACTCCCAGAAACTGAAGTGAAACAAAGGAAATTAAATGTTTAGTTTTGGTAGTGTTTTTTTGGTTGAAGAAAAATGGGTGTCGAGAGTAGAAAATGAAAAAGAAACTAGCTTACGGAGACAAATGATGAAGGTGGTGTGGGATCTTCTCGTGCAATGTCTAGTTTAGTAATTGTGCTCTGCTGTCTGGTGTCTGACATTTCTTAATGGAGATTGGTGACATTTATTTATTCATTTCTTAGTGGATGGCGCGTGTGAACTACGCGCTTGTGGTTGTTGTACATATGGTCTACTGGCGGCCAAAGGAGTAGAAAAATGGAAGTGAAAATGCAAGTAATTTTGGTTTTGAAAAAAGACTTATTTGCATGAATGTCCTATGAATTTTTCGGATTTGACAATTTAATCCTTAAATTTTTTTCCTGCTAAACTCTTGTATTTCTAATTTTGATAATTGAATTCTTTTACTTAATTTATTAAAATTAATATTTTTTTACACAATTTACATATTATAACTCAAAAGATAATATTGATAATTTTCTTAATTCAATACAAATTTCTTTTAAATTTAGGTTTAAGTTTAAGTATAATTGAATTAAAGTTAAAATTTTAAGCAAATGTATTGGAGTTAAGCAAAAATGACAATAATGTTCTTCTTGTACTATAATGTACAAGTTATGGATAAAAAACGTTTAAATTTTGATGAATCTGAGTAAAAATGACTGAATTGTCAAAATTATGAATTCATGGGTGATACCAAGAAAAAAATTTAAGATTAAATTACAAATTCAAAAATCAAGATACATGTACAAAAAGTCTAAAAAAAAATATTTTATTATAAAAATAATGTTTATATTTGAAAGTAATTTTTAGATTAATTCTTTAACCATTTGATATTGGAAAGTTTTTATAAAAATATTTATAACATGTAACACAGAATCATTTTGATCATAAATTAGATCATTAAAACGTTAATTTAACATCTAAATTAACATTTTTTTAAGAAATAGTTCTTATCTAGTGTTAAATAGAAGGTACTATAGTAAAAACTCTTAAAAGAAGAAAAGAATTCACCATTTTTTTTAATGTTCTAGTTTTTAATATGATTTAAAAAAAAAAATTAAATGAGCGTGTAAAACGTGCAGACAAAATAAAGCAATGTATATATGAGTGGAAATTTGAAAAAGGAGAAAAGAATTCACCATTTTTTTTTTTAATGTTCTAGTTTTAATATGATTTTTTAAAAAATTAAATGAGCGTGTAAAACGTGCAGACAAAATAAAGCAATGTATATATGAGTGAAATTTGAAAAAGAGAAAAGAATTCACCATTTTTTTTAATGTTCTAGTTTTTAATATGATTTTAAAAAAAATTAAATGAGCGTGTAAAACGTGCAGACAATATAATGCAATGTGTATATGAGTGGAAATTTCAAAAAGGAAGAAAAAGACCCGAAATTTGGAGAACTAACAGTTTGTAATGGTATGAGAACTAATGTGATGCTGACACATGTACAGATAGCATGGGGAACGCCACATCAACATCTCCTAAGAAGATCACAACCCATGTTACACGTTTGATTAACTAGAATATTTTGGGATAATCTCTCTCTTTATTTATTTATTTTTTTTTCATTTTCGAGAAAAACTAGTCGGATAAGTTTAATGATGTTAAAAAATAAAATAAAGAAAATGAAACTTTTCATATGGAGACCATAGATAATAGATCAAACCCATGGTTTCATTAAGAATAGAGCTTCTAGTGAATAATGACAGCTGACCAACCTAATATGATTGTTTGTTACCAGCCTTGGAATTAAAAATAATTAAATCAACCAACAAGACCATTAAGTAAAACTAATAATTAAGTACTTAACACCCACACCGGAGATGGGTTGGCAAAGAAGTGAGAAGACTTTTATTAGGCTTCTTCTTTCGTCCATCTAAGTTTGATTCCAGTGTCTCTTCTTATGTCTCACTCTAACTTTGTTGTTGAAGCATGGTTTGTGATGACAACATAAGCTGTAGATAGATGATGAAAAAAGATAATATAAGACTTATCTTGCCATACTTAGGAAAATGTATTCATATCTTAGGATTGAAAACTTAAAAATGATGGATCACCCCGGATCTTATTATAAAAAAAAAAAAACTAATAATTAAGTACTTTTTTGCTGTTCGCTAGCAAGCAAAAAAGTTAAAGTTTTATTGTAAAAAAAAAAATACATTAACTCTTTTGTTTATTCTTAAACTAGACAGTCATGGTTAATATTTGTTGGTAGATAAATCATTGTAAACATTGGACTTTTATAGGTTTGTCATATGTCATGATAAAAATATATACATATAAGAACTATCTTCTTTTTGACTAACAGTTGTAATTTTTTAATAAATTATTTGTAATAATTAGTTTTTTATTTATAATTTTATGTAAGATTACAAGTAATATGGTGTTATTCAATAATTATTGGTATAAAAGACAAGCAACAATGAAAAAAGTTATAATATAAAAAAAAAAAAATAAAAAAAAACAGTGACTGAATAATAAAATCTATATATATAAAAGTTCATATATAATTGAACTGTGAGCTACCGAAAAAAAAAAAGAAAAACAAAACGTGCGAAGGATGTGACCAACAGTTCGGTCAATAAGCGTATCCCCAAAGAAAGTATAATTACAATGGGAATATTAGCATAAGAATGTGATGGCAAATAAACAAACACCAATTAGTCAAATTAAGCACGATTCTCTTCATTGAATCATTACCATGTATTTTAAGCTTATAAAAAACATGTACTATTGTAACTTTGGATCTAGTATTCATATCAAATTTGTGCCTCTTATGGATTGAATGTTGATTTTGACAAATTACATTACGACTTTACTCTTTAAAAATAGTTATCAACTTATTCACCAACTTATTTACTTTATACCTTTACAACAAGTCAAGTCATCATATAAGTGGCCAAAACCAGCATTTGATCAAAGATAATGGAAAAATTGTCATGAATTTGAATTTTAAAGATACAATTTTGAGAACATTCAACATATATGATACACAATTTTTTTTTTATAGTGTTTTTACTTCGAAACTACGTATCAAAATTAAAATTAAAATTAAAAAAGTGGGCAAATGAACTAATATTTATCCTTGTGGTTTGCCTAATGATTAGTGCGTGTTCTTTTATACATTAGTTTTGTGTGTCAGCAAAAAATAAAATAAATTAAAATTTAAAAATTTAAAAATTGTGCTTCTTGATACCACTTCTCCTATGGTATGAAAGTGAGCCTTTTCCAAGGGACTAAGAGAACGCAATTATTCTATGCTATTTCCCGAAAGTAGAGATCTTTCATTGTCTTTCCAGTGCCCAAATAAAAGAAAACCACATTTTGAAGTTGTGACTAGAAATAAAAAAAGGATCTTCAACTTTTCTTCCTCTTTTATTGATTTTAAATAATTTGTTCCTTTCCTTCTGTCATACGTGTTTCATCACGAATTTGCACCCATTTACTTTTTATTAATAAAATAAATAAATAAATTCAGCAGGGCCTTTTTTTCCAAGCGTCATCCTTTTTAAGATGTGTCTAAATTCTATATTTTGGACAATTTGTCCCCTTGTGACCCCAGCTAATTCATATATATATATTTTTTTTATACTTTGTGTTGATATGGATATTGAGATCTATCCCAAAATTTAATAGAATCGTCTTTATAATTTTAACATGCATTGGGTCAAAGTATACTTTTGCTTTTTTTTTTTTTTTCCCCCCATAAAATATATTATCACAACATGTAATCCGTGTAAAGAAAGATTAGGGAGAGAGAGACGTCTAGAAAGATATTAATTAACTAACAACTAGGTGATCTGAAACAAATTAGGCCGCAGATAAACTCCAAGAGTCTACAGACAATTTAAGTGCATCTGTCAACTGATACGAAAAGCAATTATATATAGATATATCGACACAGGACAAATAGTGAGATGCCTAGTGTATTGTATGCCTGTTACCAATCATGTCATGATTAATGATGATGAGTGACGGAGTCATGAATCATTATCGATGAGAGTTAATAATTAAATCTAAAATTTAATAGTTTAATGAGATTGAAAGAGTATATTTTTAATTTTTAGTAGAGACTTGATGTGTATTAATTTTAAAAACCACATACTTAGATATAAATAAATAAACAAATTGAAGCCACCACTGAGCCTATGTTGGGTTTGTGGGTGATGATGATATTTATTTTTCCAAATAATGAAAATCGTTGAACCAAAATAGCAAATATGAGCTTTAGCCAGGTTCCAAAATCCAATGGTTTGTGACGTCGTGCCAATTTGTGTAAACACTTTTACGAGGAGATGAAGAGGAATAATTAGTGAAATCTTAATGACTCTTTGGCATTAGAACACCACTGCAGGTGTAGAAGAATTAAGAAAACTGTCCTTGAAGCATATAGGATTTCCCATCAGGCAATGGGTTTATCCTCTCTATTAACGGCAAAAGCGTGTCTTGGAAATCAAGCATGTTCTGTGCTATTTAGTATCTTTTTATTTGTTTTGAAAATAATGTTATTTTTGGTATAAAAATTAAAACGAGAATATCTTGACAATGATGCTGAGATTGTTTCTAAAATTGTTTTTGGTTGTATTTTTAGAGATATTAATTTGTGTATAAGGAAAAGGAAAATCCTGTTTGAATATGTTTTAAAAAACATGTATTAAGTTATATAATCAAAAAATAAAAACGAAAATAACTTTCAACCATTTTTCATTTTCTTCACGAATATCTTTATCACCATTTTTTTTATAACTTTTTATTTTCATTTTCGTTTTCACAACATTTTCTAAATAAACATTAAATATTAAACGCTATTTAGAAAACGTTTTCGCACCTCATAATACGTGCGGAAACACTTGGAAACAACATCAAACACCTCCGAAGAGTCGACTCTTCTTAATAAAGCCTGTGTCACATTAAACATCAACATGTCAACGTTGATAAAAGTAGATTTTACTTTTATCCTACATGTATAAATTATAAGAATATAATGTGGTATTTCTTATGTATAAGTAAGAATATAACGTGGCATACGTATGTATAATTGAAACTATACTATGAAAGATGAGTTAAAGCTAATTTGGAATCCATGGTCAATCGCTCAATCCCATTAACAATTACCAAAAAAAAAAATATTAAATATTTTGAAACAAAGAAAGTTTATGTTCGGGGAAAACAATAAAAAGTTAAGAGGAACTAGAAGATTCAATGATGAAGCTCCCTTGGTATATTCTGTTTGGCTTTTTGACTAACAGAAATAACTAAAACTGCATATAATGAACTAGTCCTCAACTTTATGTTTCAACTAAACCATGTACACCTTTCTCTCACAACCCTTTTTAGCATAATCAACTTAGCTAAAATCATTTTGGATTATTCATTTGCAGTTTATAACGAAGGCGACTTCAATTTTATACTCATAATATGAAAAGAAGTGACGGCAATGAACTTTGGATTATTTTATATTCATTTGCAGTTTCCAAGTGAAATAATATAAAATATACAAATATCCCATGAAGTTCATGAAGAGATTATTTTGAAATAATATAAAATATACAAATATGCCATGAAGTTCATGAACAGATTATTTTAAGTTGATACAATCTTTATTTAGGGTGAGATAATCTCTTGTTTCCCATGTCTTGCCATAAAGCATTATCTCAGAAGATATACTCTTGCAAGTTGTAGGGTACTCTCACAAATACAAATAAAATTAATTAGATCAACTAACAATATTTTAGGTTAAGTCTAATTACCTAACAAAAAGATTAAAAAAAAAAAAAAAAAGAGGAGAAACAATTTTCTACTAGCACCGACAGAGGACCGCGGCCAACAATCCTTCTCCACCTGTCAGCATGTCAATACATGAAGAGGGTTAGTTACATAATTAGATATTATAATTTTTAATTACTTCTTAATTTATCCCTTTTAATAAGTTACAAAGATATCTTTTTAATACCCCTAAAAAAATATATCTTTTGAAGTCAAAAAAGTTATTCAATTTTATTCTTGTGTCCTTTGTGAATAAAATATTAAAAAAATAAAAATGACATAAATAATCTTTTTTTAAATCATAAATTGACATGAATAATCTTAAATAGTTTAAGAAAAATATTATCTATATATTTGGAAAAACATAAAACCCTAAAGCACAAAAAATAAAAATTGCAAGCAAATAAAAAAGACCATGAGTTTTACGTTTTCCAAATATTTAAATTATTCAAAAAAAAAAAAAAAGTCCAGGAAATTTATTTTTTGAAAATAAATTTGGTCAAACTAAGGAGATCTTTGTCTTTTCTCTTTTTTCTACAAAGTAGGTGAAGGATGAAATAAAATTAAAATAAGTTTTAAAATTCAAAGAATATCACCTTACCTTTGTAGTTTCTAGAAATAAAGAGATAGATTGAGAGAAAAAGAAATAAAATTAAGAGGTTTAGTTTGTAATTAGCTTTACATAAATATTTAGTACAATTAAAAGAGAAAACTACAGGTCATAATAGGTAAACAAAGGGACATCATAATTATTGATGTATATATATCTATATAGTGGGTTTTCTACCACACCCACTATGCACCTCACTCAGTCATATATCACATTAAGTGGTGAGAGTGATAGAAATAAATAATGGGGCCTCGTAATTAACATAGGCCAGTCATAACATATAACGAGTCCCTAAATATGCTCAAAACTAGCCTACAGAGAAGCTTTCCAACAGAATTTCGAGTCATGAATGATTTATAACCTTGCTCATATCCATTGTTTTTTTTTTAAATTTATTTTTTAAATTTATTTATTAAAAATTTCTCCCTTTATTCCCTATGTCACAAAATTGACACAAAGTGGAAGACCAATAAGGATTGAGTCTGAAGCAATCCACACGTACACCATATATGACGAAAATATGTGAGTGGAGAGGACCACTCTTTTGATCCTGTCTCATTTATCCCCGAGGCTTTGAAACATATGTGTATAAATATATATAGTTATCAGCTTATTTACTTGAAAATTTCTATAATAGAACTTTATATTTAACTATTATTTTAATTATTAGATTAAATTTTCAAATGATCTAATTATGTCTATGATTAAAGTAGTTTTGTGAGTACATATTTATATCAAATCATAATAAAATTAATCCAATAGTTAAAAAATTGTATTTATTGGTAGTGCATAATAAGAAGGCTTATTATATGACCCTTTATTTAGTAAAGAGTTGACATGAACCTCATGAAACATTGCATTATAAATAGTGAATAGCAGACATAACATAATGTAAATTTGTGATTGGTTTAAAATATATGTCGAAATTCGTGATTTGTAACCTGATTTCTAGGAATCAATTTGATTTGTTTACTAGAATAAAAGGATATGGGTATTATATTATCTATTCCCTAATTAGCTTTTTTCTTTTTTTATTTTAGCTCTTTAATTTCAGGAAGTGATTCTTTCCTTCCTTGCTATTTATACGTGTATAATTCAGTCAAAAAACAATGAGAATATAGAATTCCATTCTCAATTTATCACATGGTATCAGAGCCTCCTCTGAACCATTCTTTCTGATGACAAAGTTCAACATGGCCATGGAAAAGCAAACCATGTCCTCATCAGAAGTAGCCTCGGGATCCGAAACTCTCGTCTCCAGCAACCATGGCGGATCAACAGCTTAAGCTGAATGGGAAGAACTATCTTCAGTGGTCTCAGTCTATCATGATGTACATCTGTGGAAAAGGAAAAGATGAGTATCTCATTAGCCAAGTCATTACTCCAAAGCCTGAAGATCCAAAATTCAAACACTGGAAGATAGAGAACAACATGGTCATGTCCTGGTTGGTCAATTCCATGACAAATCAAATTGGCGAGACTTTCTTGCTCTACAGCACGTCACATGAAATCTGGGATTCAGTAGAAGAATTCTACTCGATCAAAGATTACTTCATAGACTTTCGAGATTGAAACCAATCTCCATGATCTTCGACAGGGAGATCTTTCCGTCAATCAATACTACAACATCATCATCCGTTACTGGCAACAACTGGACATGTTCAAAGAACATCGATGGGGCTGTTCAGATGATGCAAAGAAGTTTAGAGAAATCATCGAAAATAAAAGAATTTTTAAATTCCTAATGGGACTTAACAAGAATCTAGATGAGGTTCGAGGACGGATATTGGGAATGAAGCCCTTGTCGAGCATCCGAGAAGTCTTCTCTAAGGGAAGCTGAGAGGAGAGTAGGAAGAAAGTAAAGCTAGGAGAGTCTCCTACTATTCCTATCACAAAAATTCCGCCTTAGCTGCTCGAGGAATCCAATGCAACAAGAACGACAATTGGCAAAGAAGGGGGAGATCGTGGTATGATCACTGCCGAAAACTAGATCATACCCTTGAGAATTACTAGAAAATCCACAACAAACCTACAGTTTGGAAGTCCTTGAGACATGCTCCTGACAAGGAAAGCCGAGGAAACTGTGTCTTCGTTGATGAAGGACCAGCCACCACCGAATCTAGCCTATTTAGCAAGGAACAACTTGAAGTCCTACAAAAGATGTTCTCACAACAAAATCCTGCCCACAGTACCATTGGAACGTGATCTTTTGCACACGAAGGTAATTATTTGAGTGCTCTCACTGTAAATTCAGAAAAACCAGGTCCATGGTTTTAGACTCAGAAGTGTCTGATCATATGACAGGAGATGCCTTACTCTTCCATAATTACAAACCACGCCAAGAAAATCTTACGGTGAAAGTAGCTGATGAGTCCTTCTCTAAAGTGGCTGGAACAGGTTCTATCATTGTTTCAAAGGACCTAACTCTAAACTCAGTACTTCATGTTCCAAATTTGGACTGTAATCTTTAGTCAATTAGCAAGCTCACCCAAGAACATAATTGTGTTGCTAAATTTTTCTCGGATTTGTGTGAATTCTAGGATTTGGATTTGGGGAGGACGATTGGCAATGCTAGGGTGTGCTCAGGACTTTTTCTTCTCAAAGTCAGTGAATCTCCTAGAAGACAAACTCATAATGCAGTATGTGTGTTGAGTAAAAAATTCAATCTAATAAAAGTATTATTTCTTTTGAAAATTCCATAAGGATATTGCAATCATATTATGGCATTATTGTTTAGGACATCCTAATTTTTTGGATCTCCAAAAATTGTTTCCATCTTTGTTCAGAAATAAAAATCTGAAAACTTTTCAATGTGAGGTGTGTCAACTTTCCAAGCATGTTCGTAATTCTTATCACATTCTACCATATAAGGTATCTCATCCATTTTCAATGATTCACAATGATGTATGAGAGCCATCTAGAATAAAAAATGTCACTGGCACTAGTGGTTTTGTATCATTTGTAGATGATCACACTAGGATTACATGGCTTCCTTATGAAAGAAAATTTGGTAGTAGGCCAAATTTTTATAAAATTCAACACTATGATTTAAACTCAATTCCAAACAAAAATATAAGTGTTGAAAACCGATAATGCAAAAGAATATTTGAGACCATTCTGGTTGATTACCTCGTGAGTCAGGGGATCGTTCATTAGAGTTCATGTGTTAATACACCCTAACAAAATAGGATTGCAGAAAGAATAAATAGCCACCTCCTAGAAGTTGCTTGGTCACTTATGTTTACCACACATGTTCCTAAATTTTTCTAGGGTGAGGTAGTCTTAACAGCCGCTTATCTAATAAATAGGATGCCTTCTCTAGTCTTGAGCTTTCAAATACCTTACCAAGTCGTTCGTCAATCTTTCCCTAGCACTCGTATCCTATCTACTATGCCCATGAGAGTCTTTGGTTGTTTTGCGTTTGCCCATATACATGCCCAACATTGGAGTAAACTTGATCCAAAAGCACTTAAATGCATATTTGTTGGATATTCCTCAAATCAAAAAGGGTAAAAATGTTACTCTCTGGTCACACAAAGATTCTACATCTCCAAGTATGTCTCCTTCAAACAATAACCTTACTACAAAGCTGATATTCAGGGGAGAACTTCACTCTAGAGTATCGACTTTGGGACATTGATGCCTTGGATTCATCCAGCGGTCTTAACCCGAGCTCGACAGAGTCATTTTAGCCATCTCAAACAGATCAAAGTCAAAGTCCAATTCCTGCCATGCAACTCAAGTCCAATTCCCAAATAGAACCCCAAACACCTCAACATCTCACTCACACACAACCTGCGGTAACTAATGAGTTACGTGTCTACTCTAGGAAAAACACAACTGAAGAAGGAAAAGATTTGTAGCCACCATATCAAAGCCATGAGTCCAATCTGACTATGGAACCTCAAAATTCACAAGGTAACACCAGTCCCAATTATGGCAATTCCCCTATTGACGATAGACCTATCGCCTTGAGAAAAGGCATAAGGTTTTGCACTTTTCATCCCATTTATAATTTTGTCTCGTATGGAGGATTGTCAACCAGTCATCGTGCATTTGTTAGCAATCTTAACAAAATACAAGTTCCATAATCAATACACGAAGCTCTTAGTATACCAGAATAGAAAGCGGCCATTTGGGAAGAAATTCATGCTCTGGAAAAGAATGGAACTTGGGTGATATTTGAGTTACCATCAGGGAAACATGTTGTTAGTTGCAAGTGAATCTTCACTGTCAAACATAATGCAGATAGTAGTATCAACAGATTTAAAGCATGACTCGTAGTTAAGGGATTCACTCAATCTTACGGGATTGATTAGCAGGAGACTTTTGCCCTTATAGCTAAACTCAATACCGTTCGAATGTTGTTCTACCTTGCCTCCAACGTAAACTGGCTATGGATGTGAAAAATGCTTTTTTTAACAGGAATTTGGAAGAAGAAGTTTACCTGGAGATACCCCCTCATTTTGATACTCCAACCACCATCAACAAGGTTTGCATGCTCAAGACATCTTTGTATGCGCTTAAGCAGTCACCAAGGGCTTGGTTTGACAGGTTCACCAAAGCTATCAAGAAGTTCGAGAATGATCAGTGCCAGACAGACCACATTATGTTTGTCAAACACTCACTCTTTGGGAAAGGGGCAATACTCATCTTTTATGTTCACAACATCATTCTAACTGGAGACCATGATGAATAAATACTCAAGCTCAAAAAGTTTCTGGCCAAAGAATTTGAGATCAAAGATTTGGGCAATCTCAAGTATTTTCTTGGCATGGAAGTAGCATAGTCAAAAAGAAGTATTTCAGTTTCACAGCGGAAGTATGTGTTAGACCTCTTGAAAGAAACAGGGATACTTGGATGCAAGTCAGACGACACTCCTATGGACTCCAACTCAAAATTGGGAAGTAAGGATGATAGTGCACCCGTTAACAAAAGGAGGTATCAAAGATTGATTGACAAACTCATTTATCTTTCTCATACCAGACCTGATATCAGCTTCACTATAAGTGTGGTAAGTCAAGTTATGAACAATCCAATAGAAGAAAACATAGAGGCTGTATATAGGATTCTAAGATACTTAAAAATGACACCGGGTCAATGATTATTCTTCAAAAAGACAGCAAACAAGGAAGTTGAGATCTTCACTGATACAGATTGGATAGGGTCTGAAACTGACAGACGATCTACTTCAGGTTACTGCACTTACGTCTGGGGAAATTTGGTAACTTAGCAAAGCAAGAAACAATTTGTAGTGTCTTGAAGCAGCGCATAAGCAGAGTTAAGAGCTCTTGCACACGGCATATGTGAGGGAATATGGTTAAAAAAGGGTACTTTGCTACCATAATTCCAGTCATAGGTCCTATGAAAATGTTATGTGATAATCAGTCTACAATCAGCAAAGTGAAGAACCCAGTACATTATGATAGAACAAAGTATGTGGAGATCGGCAGATACTTGGTCAAAGAAAAGATAGAGACAGACATGATATCACTCCTGTACATCCCGACCAGCCAACAGATTGCCGACATCCTTACTAAGGCCGTACCTAGGAAGACATTTGAGGATCTTAATTCCAAGCTAGGTTTACTCAACATCTACAACCTAGCATGAGGGGGAGTTTGGAAATCCATTATTTTTAACCTGATTTCTAGGAATCAGTTTGATTTGTTTACTAGAATAAGGGATATGGGTACCATGTTACGTATTCCCTAATTAGCTATTTTTCTTTTTTTTTTTTTAGCTCCTTAATTTCAGGAAGTGATTCTTTCCTTCCTTGCTATTTATATGTGTATAATTCAGTCAGAAAACAATGAGAATATAGAATTTCATTCTCAATTTAACACAATATATGATTATGATTACCGTGAAATATAGCATATAGCATATAGCATTCCCTTAAAAAAAAAAAAAAGTCCAGCACTTTCAAGAGATGAGAAAAAGAAAATCTTTATTCCAAAAAATTAATATTTGGTTTCAATTTAATCGTGACAAATGATCATCCATTATTTCGATGGGTAAAACTTATTGAGCGACAATGACCAAGGCTAAAAAGAGAGAACAACAAGGCCAAGGGGAGCCTAAAAGAGGAAGTAATTCCTGGAAAGGGGAACAGCGGTGGCTGCAGCACAGGTGAGAACCTCGCCATTTGCTGTAACCGTGTATGTCTCCGGATCGACCGTGATGATTGGGAGGGCATTGTTCAGCTTCATGTCCAGTTTGCTTAGATTCCTCACGTTGTTCACCGCTCTCACACTCTTGTTTAGTCCATACAAGGTTTTAACTCCACTTTCTGCAGCAACCTGTCCGCGAGAAAACAGAAAAATCATTTTTCTCTCCCACATAAATACTACAGAGCTTTTACGGTAGGACCTCCAGATTTGCATGACTGATAGTGATTGTTTTTCAATCGCTTGATTAATTTTTTAACATTCTGGTACAACATGCAATACATAACTGCTCTAGTCATAAGATTTGACCGTTAAAGAATTAATCCAATGGTTTAAATAACAGTTCCTATTGATGGTGCAAAACAAGAGGTTTTACGCTAAGAGCTCTCATATATTTATATATATAGAGAGAGAAGAGAGGAATCTTCCATGCCTGGCTGACGAAAGCAATAGAGTTGGCACTACCAGCCTTGCCAAATGCTCCAAACATGGGTCTCATAAGCACCTGCAAGGATTCATGATTAAAAAACAGAAGTCAAATTTAAATAATCACCTGCAAGGATTCATGATTAAAAAACAGAAATTAAATTTAAATAATCTTTAGTATATTGGACTATGTTACCAAGTGCCTGGATCTGATGCCCAACCAGCGAAACTATTCATCTAAGTTAACTTATTTCCAAGACGAATTTACCGTTTTCAACCAACTATTGGAACCTTTTTTTTCTTTTTCTTTTTCGGCTGAAAATCGCGACTACTCAAACTTCTGAGATATATTTGAAGGATCTAGATCTATTTATTCAGTTATTTATTTATTTATGTATTTATTTTGGCTGAAAATCACGACTATTCAATCTTCTGAGACATATATTTGAAGGATCTAGATCTATTTATTTAGTTATTTATTTACTATAAGACATCTGAGGTTCCTATGTATATTCCTACGTAGGTGTGGGAGCAGAGTGGGAAGAGATTTCAAAAACAAGCAAAGAAAGAATACCCCCTCCAGTGTAAACTGTAAAATCAGTTCCTACAAATAACACTATCTCCTTTAAACGACAATGACACTAAAACTAGCAAGAAACTACAACGCTCCGAAAACGAAACAAATAATGGAATGATATATTATGACACAACCGAGAAAAACTGATAAAACGACAACATTTAGAAAACGACAACAAATTCAGAAAACGACAACTACACAGCACTAATTCAAAGACACAGATCTCCCTTAAACGACAAAGCCATCAAAAAGACAAACTACCAAGAACCGAAAACACTGGAAAACAAAACAACACACCCGAGAAAAACTAATAAAACGACAACATTTCAGGAAAACGACAATTACCCAGCACTAATTCGAAGACTTAGAACTCCCTTGAACTACAAAGTCATCAAAAAGACAAAAACTAGCAAGAAACGACAACAATCCGAGGACGAAACAAATAATGTCGTTATCATAACAGAGACAAGAACAGCTGATAAACGGATAACATTACAAAAACGACAACAAATTAGTAAAACGACATCAACACATGATTTATTTAGAGGCACAATCTCCTTTAAACAACAATGTCATTAAAAAGGACAACAACTAGCAAGAAACGACAATACACCGAAGACGAGACAAATAATGAAACGATATCTAATAAAACGACAATTACACAAAACAGTAATCCAAAGACTACTACGAATCTAAAAAACGACATTATCAAATAAACGACAAAAACTACTAAGCATGAAAATATCATAGAGAAAGCGATAATTACACACAAACGACAAAAATTAAAGCGACCACAGGTCCAAAACTTGACATACCTAAATAAACGACAGAATCTAATAAAAACGACAACATAAGGGAAAACGACGAACCTGACAGACGAAAGTGAAAGTGGAACAACGATGATATCATAGAAAGGTCGTAATCAAATGTTTGCATGAGCAAGGAAATTCATAGAAAGAAAAGACCTTGAACTTGGAAAGAAATTAAAAGGAAACTAAACTACACAAGGAAAACTAATACGAAGAAAAAAATATATATCTTTTCACTGTATCCGCTGGAAGTAGAGCCTCATTCAACGCTTGAAATCAGTCATTTATAGTGCATATTCTAGAAAAGTAAAAGACCATAAAACATGTATCAACACAATCATGATAACAAGTAATTCAGAATCACTTTCCACTTCCAGTCAGTCAGATTATATCTGCATGTATAACACCTTTTGATACACACAAATGTATATGTATATATATAACGAGGTGGAGAGAGATAAAAACGTTACCGGTTCAGGTGTGGGGATGCTTGCATTAGGATCACCCATATTAGCCCATGCAATCACACCACCTTTGATGACCATTTCAGGTTTTGCCCCAAAGAAGGACGGATTCCAAAGTACAAGATCAGCCAGCTTACCCACCTGCAGGGGTCGAACTCGAGTGGAAAAGTTAGAGAAACCCCATTAGCTCATGTTTGGTAAGAAGGAAAGAAAATAGAAAGGAAAGAAAAGGGAGAGGGAATGGAGAGGAAGGGGAAGATTTTCTCTTATTGTGTTTGATATGGGGCCTCTAAGCCTTCCTTACTGGGAGGTTAAAATTGGGTTCTTTGAAGGATTTGAAATCCCTCACCGAATCCACTCCTTTTTTCTGTCCTACCAAACAACATGACTCCAAAAATCTTCCACTAAACCCCTCACCACTCTCCCTCCTTCCACTTTTCCCTCCTACCGAACAAGCTCAACTGAATTATAAAATCAAGTGCTATGGAAACATAGTAACATACCTCTACTGAGCCAACACATTGAGAAATCCCATTTGCTATTGCTGGGTTTATTGTGTACTTTGCGATGTATCGTTTGATCCGAAGGTTGTCATTGTTAGATCCATTAGGTTCAATTGACCCTCTTTGTGACTTCATCTTGTGAGCAGTTTGCCAAGTTCTAGCTATCACCTAGGAAATAATGCTTATCAGCGATGCATTACTTATCAAATGTGAAAGAAAAAGGCGGGGAGCTACTCTAGTGAAGTTTTAGAAAACAAAATATCATAATAATTAATGATAAGTACATTAATGATAAGTATGCACTTAAACCGGTTTTAACATTCCATAAGCAACTTTAAAATATAAAAATTTATGTCTCAAAGGCAATGTTTTTCTCCTATACATGTACTAAAATACCGTTATAATGTTCAGGTTTTCATTAGGAAGTGGAATTTTCTTGGGTTGAACAACTTGAAATGCTTAGAATCAAGTCAACTTATCAGGTCCCAACTAATCAACAAGGAGAAAGTGGTGTTTCAAACAAAAGCTTTAAGATAAACCTCTCCAATGCGTCCCATAGCTTGCGAATCAGAAGATATGATGCTGATTGCTCCCATATCATGCAAGATATCTTCTGCAGCGATTGTTTGATGCCTAATTCGTGATTCTGCAAATTTTATGTCTTCCGGATTGTTCTTGTCAAGGTGATGACAGACCATCTGCATGTATCCAGAGATAAAAATGAGCATCCTGATCATCTGTGATACCATATATCACACGTGTTTTCTATATATTCTAGTACCAGCATGTCAAGATGTTCATCTATAGTATTGTATGTGAAGGGCCGTGTGGGGTTT
The DNA here is from genome assembly GCA_025413025.1 of Ficus hispida. NCBI lineage: Eukaryota > Viridiplantae > Streptophyta > Magnoliopsida > Rosales > Moraceae > Ficus > Ficus hispida. The sequence continues at coordinate 1,643,060 of CM046371.1, read as the reverse complement.
GTTGATGAAGGCAAGACGTTTTTTGCACCACAAACTCTAATAATATCAGGAGCATGACCTCCACCCGCGCCTTCACTGCCGTATGACACACCCAAGACAAATAAAATAACCTGAAATATCTAAAAAAGCTATCCAAAAAACAATAGGCTCTGTACCCGTAGCAAAAGGTAAAAATGTCCAAATATGCCAAAACAAAGTTTTAGTCTACATAGTTTGCACGCAGTGTTTTTTTTTTTTTTTTTTTCCACCGAGAACAATACATTGATTCTGTATTTTCAAAGTACATTCAATGTAATATCAACAGATATATTTGCTCAAGCAATTAGGTTTTTTTCTATTCTGGAATTGTTATATAACCTCATGAGAAGAGTACCTACTGTTTATGTTTGGTCATTGAGCTTGTGTAACAACTAACAAGGAAGACAGAATGTGCTACTTATATACCTATGATAAGTATGAATTGTTCTTCCTTTAAAAGCAGCAATTGTGTGTTCCACAAATCCAGATTCATTCAAGGTATCTGTGTGTATGTTAACCTGTCGAAAATTGAGATGATCAGAGGAAGCTGGTTATAATTGAGGTAGATGGACGTTAAAATCATTAACGCGTTTAAAACCTAGAATGGCATAGCAAACACAGTACCTGGACGTCATATTGTTCTGCAACAGCTAAACAATTGTCTATGGCTGCAGGGGTAGTTCCCCAGTCCTCATGCAGCTTCAGTCCCATTGCCCCGGCCTTGACTATTTCTTGTAGCTCATCAGGTGTAGAACCGTTTCCCTGTAGTTAAAAACAATAAATTTAATATATATATATATATGTACACACACACATGCATATATGGTGAGAACAAGACAGAAACATAAAGAGGAGGTGGATAATTTTCAAGAGTAAATGCTCAAGCCATCCCTTTCATTTTTCAGCATAATGATACCACTAGGTTAATTTTTTAATGTTTAATGACGAAAAATAGTAAAAGTAGAAATTTTAAAGAAGACAAAGAAGTAACTGACCTTTCCCGTAAAACCAAAGTTTAGAGGCAAATCGTCTGTTGATTGCAGCATGAGTTTCATATGAAATGGTGCTGGGGTGCAAGTTGTTGCACGAGTCCCTTCAGCAGGTCCGGTTCCACCTCCCACTAACGTTGTGATTCCTACACACTTAATCAAAGTAATAAATAAAGGAGATACATAGTTTATTTTTAAAGCATAATATCATTGTGACATTAACATAGCAAACTGATGAGAATCTCCAAAATATTTCCTGTAAGAGTTTTTCCCATCACCATTCGCTTGTGAATGACTTCCACAGCTCATGAATTTAAACAAACATATGCACGTGTTGCACTTCATCTACATGTATAATATCCTTATATTTCCTGGAATAAGTTTATCTATATCCATGCAAACAAACAATGAACATCAAATCACGTTGCTTACCACTTGCTATAGCTTCATAGGCTAATTGAGGGCATATAAAGTGCACATGACAATCGATGGCCCCTGCAGTTATGATCTTTCCTTCTCCCGCAATGACCTCAGTGTTAACCTGCGTATAAAGAGGGATAGGGACGCACCATTGTCATGGTAAGATTATAATTTATACATTAAATACTGCTGCAAAATGAGATGATATTTACCCCGACAACCATGTTTGAGAATACGCCATCCATAATGTCTGGATTCCCAGCTTTCCCAAGGGCAACTATAAGACCATCTTTGATACCAATATCTGCCTTAAATATTCCAGAATAATCAATTATCAAAGCATTTGTTATAACAGTGTCGAGAGTGCCAGCCGGTGGATACCCACATGCCTGTCCCATCCCATCTCTAATAACTTTCCCACCTCCAAAAACACATTCATCCCCATAAACAGCAAAATCCCTTTCTATTTCGGCATACAAGTTAGTATCACCAAGCCGAATTTTGTCTCCAGTAGTGGGACCATACATGTTTGCATATGCTTCTGGAGAAATTACTGCAGTGAAATCCAAGTTTTCTCCTGTAATACCTTCACTAAAAATCAGTTTTGGGGTAAGAAATCTTAATCGATCCTTAATCATGATGACATATAGGCTTATCTGAGCAGACGGGGTTGCTGCTACAACAGAACAAAAGCAAAACAAGCGATATTAATTTGCAAAGTATAAAGTCTGAACCTTGCGTTTTCTTCTTCCTTATTTCCAAATCCTCCTGAACTTAAAGCTTCCAAGACTTCTTCTCTCTTGGCATCGTCAACTGGACCATCTACAATACCGTTACCTCCTTTGATTACTCTCTTACCACCAATACTTACAAGTTTGACACTTTTGCTATCCCCGGGCTGGAAAAAAAAAAGCCAGTGAAGTACTTTATGGAATAAGAATAAAAAAATAAAGAAAAAAAAGAGTGTAGAATATTAACGCAATAGAGATTGACCAAACATTTATAGTTGCATGCTGTATATTAATAAAGCATATAGAGATTTAAACTGTTTGACGGTTGCAAAGTAACCTCGAATCTTGTGGCAGTTCCCGCTGGTATATTGAGGCGCATGCCATATGCTTTCATTCGATCGAAAACCAACGAGGGATTGACCTCAATAAAGTGGTAGTGGCTACCAATCTGGAAGAATGCTTAATGTTTAACACAATTTATTTAACGTGTGCTGAATGGACAAGGAATGACTATAACAAAAACCTGAACCGGCCTGTCGCCAGTATTGATGACTTTGAGAACTACTGCTCTCCTGTAAGGATTAAGCATTTTGTCTCCGCATCCAAAGATTATTTCACCAGGATAAACATCATCTTCTGTCCTGGTAAACTTTTCTGATGAAGGGACTGCAGAACAATTTTCCTCTTGTTAACATCGATACATTAGCAAAGAAAGGCAAACTTATTGTCAACTTCTACTCCAGAAACTCTCTAAATGATACTTCAAGGCATCCATAGATTGCACATTTAATATCTCCATGGGACGTTTGGACTACTTGAAAATATTGGTACGAAACATAGACTAGAGCCTTTAATTTATTATTTTTGGAATTTGGGGTTGAGGGGATTTGAGCTCTAGCAAGGGTGGGTGTAGAACTAGCACAAAGCTAAGCCTGCAATCACCATGGACGAGAGCCAATCGGTTCCAAAAACATCCCGAACTCGATCTTTGCAATAGAAATTAAACCTTTACCTGGAAGAAACGAACCACGTAAAGCTAGCTCCAGATTTCCATCCTCACTAGAAATCGGGTCGTGGATGGTGATTAACTTAGTCCCATCAGGAAACGTCCCCTCAACCTACAACAACAACATGATATCTTCTCTCTCTTCAACACACAAGCATATTAAATACCAAACAATAACTTGAAATGATATCTATAGACTGGAACACCAAAAATAAAAAATAAAAACAAATAAATAAATTGCAGTCTTAATGAGCATACACATGCCTGTACCGCATCCAAGAGATGTGGAACAGCAGGAAGAACTTGTCTCCTGTTAAAAAAAAAAAAAAAAACCGAATGTAGAGTGTAAAATGTAATTAAAATGATTTGTAAAAGCAAAAGAGAAAATCGAATGAAAAATTTCACATTATATTACCTGCCCAGAAGATGTTTCCCAATGTCCATCAACTCTGCCACAGTTTTGTCACCATCTCTGACAAACTCCAAGATCTTCAAACGAAATCAATTGACTAACAATCAGTCAAATCTCATTTTTGTTCCAATTCAACAAATCCACATCACAAAATCCCATTCCAAAATCCTTTCAATTAAAAAAAAAAAAGAGCAACTAAAAAGAAAACCTGTGTGGCTATGAGTGCTACGGCTTCAGTGAAATTAAGCCTTAAGCCACGAGCAAGACGCTTTTGAGCCAGGTATCCAGCATTGTGAAGACCCAATTTTTCGATTTCTCTTGGCGTCAATTTCATTGTTAAATCCTTGAAAATTACAAAAAAAGAAAAAAAAAAAGAGAGAGAGAGAGATTGCAAATTCATAAGACTTAGAATGTTGTGAATTTAAAACAAAAAATAGAATAATAAGAATAATTACCTGAGAGAAGCTTTGAAAATGGTGTTTTTCAAAAAAAAAAAAAAAAAAATGGTGTAGTCCGATGAAAGCGGAAAGTCAGCTCCTTTGAACTATACTGAAATGGGTGTAGTTTGTACTTAATTATCTCTTCCCTCAAATATGTTTATGGTAATTCCAAACAAAACGAATTTTCCATTAAACTAATAAAAAAAATAATTGAAATTTGAACAAGTTACTGCCCAGGAGTTGAGCCACGGCTGGCACGTAGCGGCAAACCAGTGTGACTAATCATATATAGTAATGTCATTTGTTTTTTCTCGTCCGTCCCTCCATTTTTGTTTTAAATATCAAAGTACCCCGAACTTTTTCATTGTTACGTAAATACCCCTATTTTTGGTTTTAAATGTTAAAAATTGGTGTAAAGTAATGGTTACTTTGACACCATTTTTTGTTTTTTTTCAATTTTAGGATCATTTAAAAAATATATTTATAAAACATCTATAATTTTTTGGTGGGTGGTTCATCATCGTCATTAAATGCTTTTTAATGATAAGGGTTCCGCTATTAAAACTGAGGATTATTTTTTAAATGCTTTTTATTTTTTATTTTTGGAAATGAATAATATGTTGGAGGCATACTAATGATAAGGGTTCCGCTATTAATTATTCTATTGCGAATGGTTTTTTTTGTTTGATTAAGCCTGTAAAAACTAGTGAAATTTTGGATAGAAGCTCATGCATATCTTTATTAGTAGATTAACATTTATTTCGGCTTCACAATTTCACATGTAACATCGATAGACATGGTAATTCACTCCGTAGAATTTCAGCTCAAATTCTGATGTCAAACAACACGAATTTCCGAGACAAAAACCACTGAAAAATGATCAAATACCACAAAATTTCCAAGACATTTTTGTCCAATTTTATTCTTTCAAATCGTAAAAATAACTCCGGTAGTCAGAAAACCGAGCTCAATGTCTTTGCATCAAAAAATAAAAGTTATGGCAAAAGAAGTGAGGGTCCATTCCATAGGCAATGCATTCCCTTCAGGAGAGGACTTTCAGAACTTCAGCAGTGACATCTTTCGGAGGTTTCTCTGCGTGCAGTTCGGCGAGGACGCCTTTCTTGGCATAATAATTGATGACCTGCAAATCAAAGAGTTATACAAATTGATCATGCATAAATGCTTCTAAACTAAATTATTAGCATAATTCAAAATCATCCCCGAGTTACGAATCGGTGCCTATTGTTCTAGTAGGCCTAGGACTGGTGCATGAGCAAGTGAAAAAAGAAGAGTTCAGAGGACAGCTTGTTGACAACGTCGTCGAGATTTCAGCTTTCAACTGTCTCTGTCTGGCCATTACAACTGTAATGCCATATGTATAATAGCCTATTGCTTGGAGAACGAAGCATACCGGTTCTGTTTGTCTGTGAAATGCTTCCAGCCTGGACTTGAGAACTTCTGCAGTATCATCTTTTCGCTGTATCAGGGGCTCGCCCGTGACCTTAAGACAAGAAAGGAAATAAAAGACGGTAAAAGAATTCATGCATCAGAGTGTTCTGCAGTTGAATATTTTCACAAGCAAATATCAGATAGCAGATTGAATCCAGGATCTTTCTTGGTAGATTGGTCCTGAAATGTTACTCTGCTCGAAAACTAGATCCAAGTTTTTATTCGGTCACATAAAGCTTCAACTTAAAATCATTGCGACTATAACAAAATGCAAATCCAAAGAATCTTCAATGGTTACATTTGACCAATAAAGAATAAACAAATCAACTTACATCATCCACACCAACGACTTTTGGAGGTGCGAATTTCGTGTGGTAAGAGCGACCGCTGGAAGGGTGTATCCATCGACCGGTTATCCTCTCCTCCAATATGGAATCATCAATTGCAAAACTGAGAGCCTTGTCGATTTTGGTGCCTTGCGTTTCAAGCGTCTCATCTAGCTGTCACTCAATTAAAGAAACATACAACAAGTCAACTTCAAGAAGAGCAAAAGCCTAAAAAAGATTAAGGCAACGGAAACAAAGTGATGGAAGTGCGGACAAAATTAGACATGGCATGGTAGGGAAGAGAACTAAACCTTCTGAGCTTGGACAACGGTCCTTGGAAAGCCATCCAGGATAAAACCTTTTTGACATGACGGTTTCTTCACGGCTTCATCAATTATCCCGACGACCAAGTCATCAGATACAAGTTCTCCCTGCCAAACCGATTTAAAATTGCATACAAGATTAGACATCAACTAGGAAACAATAAATATTTTGGAAAAGAAAAAAAAAATGGAAGCAAAGTACCTTATCCATGGCTTCTTTGGCCTTAATTCCAAGGGGAGTTTTAGCAGCAACAGCAGCTCTCAGCATATCACCGGTGGCTAAATGGCACAAGCAGTACTCGTCTTTGATAATCGGAGATTGTGTACCTTTTCCAGATCCAGGTGGGCCTGCCATTCATCTAATATCTCATAAAATGCACATTGGACTTGAAACCAATTTTATAAATGTAAACTTATCGCATAATTGAGGCTTTTTGGCATTTCTTCGGGAAGATGTTTTTGGCTTCCCGAGTCCAAAAGTTGCTTCTCAAAGTGTTTGCATGGGTTTTCAGAAGAGTTTGGGCCCTCCAGAAGAGCTTCTGGTGCTACAAAGTGTCAAGTGTACCAGAATTCAACTCACTCTTTACAATTAATAATTCATCCCATAAAGCACTCTCCAGAATGTGGTTCCAAACACTAACCGAAAAGCTATAGCTCAACTGGCTAAATTGGATGTACTACTTTTAGGCATATAAGGCTGTCCGTCCAAAGAGATAGGAAATTCAGAAAACTTAAAAAGACACTACAACAGATGCGAGTAGAACAGCTTATCTTTCGGTGACACATTTCAATATTTTTGAAACACATTGAAAAGCAACAAACACGTTGACACCCTTTTAATCATTCAACCCCAGAAAAGCTAAACAAACTCTTCTTTTTTTCACGTAATAAAATTCATCAAATGAAGAAGCAGCAATACCGACGAGAATGAGACGCTTATCAGGTTTGGAGGAGCACTTGAAGCGGTGTAGGAGTTCAGTCATTATGTCAACGGAAGGAATGTCCTCCAAAGCAACTGCAGAGCTCCGCATTCTCTTCTGTCTCTCTGTCTGTGTGTGTGTGTGTGTCTCTCTCTCTCTCTCTCTCTCTCTCTTACTCTGTGCTTGGTCTTCTATAGCACAATGTCTATAACTGCTATTATGTTAGAATGGAGCTGAGAACAAAGACGGAAATGAAGATGAAGTGGTCAGAGATTCAAACATAGGAAGCCAACGTTGGGGGTAGGTGTTGTACCTCAATTTGTGTCTGGTGAAAAGAGTAGACCAAAAAGGGTAGGCGGTGGTTGTAACCCTTTTTGGTGGGTTGTTGGTTTGAAAGGCGTGTGACTAGTGGATCCCACAGCCCCCCCCCCCCCCCCCCCCCCCCCCGCCCCCCCCCCCCCGGCACTTACGTACTACTATAATGTATTATTGTATTCATATCAATATATTCAGCACTTTTTTTCTATTTTTTAAATGTATTACTTTTCCTCTTATTTTTATTGTTTAAAAATATAAGCTTAAAATAATAAAACAAATAAAAATTTGAAACATATCATTGGTTTGCCTCTGTGTTTTATGCATCGTTTGGTGCTTCCTGGTGTCTCCTTTTATATAAAAGGAAGCATCGACTTACACTCCAATGTGCTTGCAAGAAAGTTTCAATAAATGTAAGAGATATGTAGGTAAATATTATTTATTTAAAAACTTCTTTAATAAATGACGGGAGATTTATAAAGTTAGGAAAATAAATGTTTTTAAAAGCATACAACATTGATTGATTATGTTCATTAACGTCCATTTTTCTAAATAAAAGAATTTCGATAATTTATTTAACTAATTATTTAAAACTGTTCATTTATTAAAAAAATTATGTTGAGTAAATTTTTTTTAATCACTTAATCTAATAAATTACTTAATTTTTTTGTAATTTGTAAAATGACTGTTTGTTATTTTTCAGATTTAATCAATTAATGATTGATTAATGATCAATCAGTGATTAACTATAAAAATTAATGATTTATTAATGATCAATCAGTAATTAATTATGAAAATAAATGATTTATTAATGATCAATCAGTGATTGATTATAAAATTGATTTACTTTGTGATCAATTATTGATTGATTATTAAAAAAAATCGATTAACTATTTTAAAAAAATCATTTAAATTAATTTAAAAAATTTCAACTATTTATTAAAAAACTTCTTAAAAAAAGAAAAAAAAAACTATTTAGCTATAAATTCCTTATTTATCTAATTTTTTCTAAAAGAGGATAAATGTAATAGAATTTTAGATGTAGTTGAAATATATCATAGATGAGTGCCTAGATGCTTCTTTTCCCAGATAAGTACGTCCTATTTTTCCCCGGAAATAAAAAGAAAAAAATCACATCACCCTTATATTTCGTTCACTGACCATGTATAGTGGCTTTTTTTTTTTTTTAGTGAAACACTGACCATGTATAATTGACTCTAATCACATCCCACTGTCCAAAAACAAAAACCCCACTTGATCTGAACTTGAAATACTGTGCTTGGATTCATTAAAGACGGGATTAGTCAAATCTCTAATCCTTTCCGTTTAATCGTTATGACAACAATACCAGTCCAGTTTATGCTACTGTAGAAACAAACTTTTTTTTTTTTTCGAGGGGTGGAATCAAAGCTTGGAGCCCTCCAATTTGCATTAGTTTTCCGAGCCCATGAGGGTGAAATAAATTCCAAACTGTGAAAAATTTTTCATTGAAAAAAAAAAAAAAAAATCTTCGCCTACAAATATGCATATATAGCATGGCTCCATTGGGCCTCGTGTCTCCCCTTTTGGATATGATGCAGAATGACCTAACACCCCATCCACACACACACGATGGCGTCTCAATCTTCACCATGCCTCCATGATAATGAATCCTTAAAGGATACTTCCAAGTCATTGGTTTGCTAAACGTCGATGGGATTTGAAAAATCATCAACAGATTCTATCTTCAGATAAGACTAACCATTAGAAATTTGAAACTTGCTATGGTCGAACAGGTTACGCTTCTCGGCGGCTTTAATTTATGTGGACAGGCTCCCAAGTCACACCCCACAAGCAGTAGCAGAGCCTTACCAACCATCAGCAGATGATGAATGAGCTTTATTTCTTCCCTTTACGAGCAAGGAATCGTTCCCTTGCTGCCCGTATTCTATTTTCGTGATCATCATCAGCCCGGGTGGTGGCGACCTCTTTCTTTGGCAAGTCTGAGTGTTTTGCATCACTTCCGTCTTCAGTGTGACCAATCCCGCCACTGCACACAGGCAAAAAGCTCAAGCTCGTATATGTTCAAATGTAAACCTTGACCATGAACAAAATGAACCTCTCCAACAAATTGCTTTTGGACAAACTCACTTACCTTAGTTTATTGATATTGACTTTATTGACCTTGTCTATGATGGGTGTCACCCATTTAACATCAACGGAACATACATTACGCAAGTACGGGCGTGTAGTTGCGACAAGCTCGTGGTACAAAACATAGTCTGGGAGTTTTCCTTCCTCATCTGGTTTCAGAGAAGAGGATGGATGCACCTAAAATGAAAAAGCAGTCTACTTAAGAAACAGTAGCTAAGCTTTAAAAAGGAACAGGAACCAGTACTGAATGCCCCAACTAATTTTAAACCATTATATGACTGGCCACAATTTCATCGGATATTCCATTTTTACTAAATTTTGATGTGAATACCTGTACCACTTGGGGCTTGAAACCTAATGTTCGATACCCGTTGTGATATACCATTCTCTCAGCAAGCTGGTTTGCATAACCTACACACAAAGCCTTCCTCAAATTGTAATAATCCCGTTGGCTTCCCCTCCATCTTCTGCTTGTCTGTAGGTCTAACGGTCCTGTTTTGAGAAACAACATGACAAAAATGTCAAAGCGGTACCTTCATGGGAGGGGAAACTGCAATAAGATGACAAAGAACAGGAAAGAAAATTTCTAGACTTCAAATACACCAAGGTTTACCATACTTCCATCCTTCGTAGGTGTACATTTCCAACACTCTAGATGCGCAAAAATTCTATCAAAACTTATCCTGCTAACTGTAAATATATGATATATCCAGCTGATACATTATCTACTTAACGGCCGCAATAATGTAGCTTACCAACCCTTTGAAATATTCTGCATAATCTGGCACAATTGTTTCCGGACATCCTTGACAAAATTCATCCCTCTCACCTACAATGGGGAACATTTGGAAAATGAAAAATCAGAGAAAAAAAAAAAAATAAAGAATCGAAGGTGTATAATAGAAATGAATGAGAAGTATCTAATGTTGAACATCAGACTACAGTTCAAGAACACCATCTAAGGAATGGATTACATGTATAAATTTATGGTAGGGACCTGAAAAATTAGGCCCGTCATCTAATAGCTGTTAGATAATCTCTGTGACTAAACCTAAGTGCCTAGGCCTTAATAGCTCGTACAAATTCTACACCTCATCTTAGACTGACTCTTTCAAAGATTCCCTCATTTGTCAAAAAATAAAAAATAAAAAAAAAATAAAATACCTGCAACCCATTTTCCTTGCACCAGTCAATATCATAGTCAGTCTGATGCCAGCACTCGTAGATTTGTAGCAACTGGATGTGATCTCCCCAGCCAGAACCATCAGGAAGGTCCAAATGATTCGGTTTCCTTTTCTTCTCAGTGTGCTGGCTGCAACGTAGGTAAAACTATTAAAGAAAAAATTTCTAAGGAATGCATCCTATTTCTCAGGTTTAAAAATGCCTCTTCACGAGGGTTAAAGAATTGCTAACTAAAATAGAAGACTGGATTATCTTGTTTCGAGAAGCAAGGGTAAGAGGAGAAAAGGAGACACCATGACCAAGTAGCAAGAAATTAAAAAAGAGTCCATTCCTAAGACTACAATTCAGGATTTAGAATCAACTAGTAGTAGTAACAATCTAGAAAAGAAAAGGCAAAAATATATATATTTTTTCATGGCATCCTTTAAGAACGTCAATATGAGAAAAGTTCACGTCTTAACCTTCGACCAGGAAGCAATGAGGTTTCTGCAGATAACATAGCCGCAACAGTCAAAGCCTGGGATAAGCAACCATATTCATTTGCCTCCATCAAGGTTCTTGAAAGTGATGGTTCAAGAGGAAGCTCTGTAAAGAATCAACATTCAATGCAATCACAAATTGCCAAACACTACATCAATCATTCAACATAAAGTACTGAATTCAAAGCTAATATAGCCCAATCATTGTTTATTTATTTATTTTGAATTTCCAAGATTGGGTCTAAGAGAAAATTTAATCAAATGCATCATTGGATTACACTATCTAATGTGGATATGTAGACAGAACATAGATAATGGACGAAAGCATTTAAGTTTGAGAAGTTAAACTCGTATTCCTATGTTTCGAAAACATATAAGTTAACACTGGAAGGAGGGGGGGGGGGGGGGGGTAACGTGATGAGGACATCAAGGGTGCAAGGAATGGCTCACGAACCAATTCAAGTTCCAGTTGGTCCGGTGATGAGGGCTCGAGCTAAAAGATTCAAAGAAGAGTTGAATAACTTAGTCCGGAGAGTTCTACAATGAGAAGAGAGTGTGTTCACTACTGATGGTGAACAAAGACTGATTTTACTCATCAAAGTTGATCCGGAATAGAGCCAAGGCTGATGTGGACGTTGGAATTTTACAAATTGAAATTCGGCTATATAAGGCTGATTTTCAGACTATGGAAGCAATTTTTGATGTTTATTCATATTGTGAGTTATTCCTTGTGGTGTTCAAATCGACTTATCAAACGGATTTTCCATAACCGTTTGTGGCGTCTTCACCATACCAAGGTTCTTGCTTCACTAAGCAACAGGTCGCAGTTTCCGTCAAACTTGAAAGATCTTGGGTTGTGATGTCCTCACCATAACGAGGATTGAGATCTAATTAGATAGAAATCTCACATGCAAAACCTAAGCATTTTAGAAGAAACCCAAAAAAATAAAATAAAATAAATTGTAGAAAGTTTATGCATACTTCAAAAAGATAGCAACCTGTGGTTACTGTAGTTAAATTTTTTTCAAAGTGGACGAGGATGTTACCTGCCATCGTTCGTCCAACTGATGTGATCAATCCATTTTCATCAATTGCGTCAATGAGATATAATTGCTTTAAAGCATCCTCTAAAGACTCAGCTGCCATAAAGACGACAAGTTTTGAACAACAATACTTGGAATTTGAAATTTTATTCCCTAGCAATGAAAATGGTGAAAAAATGAAAAATAACAATACTGATACTTACAGGAAGGCGGATCAAGAAAATCGAATTTCAGAATATCAATATCTGAAAGGTCCAAAGATTTTAAATAAAGAACACTTCCGGCTAGAGAAGATCGCTGTATTTCAGGAACTGTTACATCAAGGAATTCATCATTGTAAACCATGGAAGTGTATAGTCGATAGCACTTCCCAGGGTGTGTTCTTCCAGCTCGCCCTGCACGTTGATTAGCTTGTACTCTGCAATTAAATTAAACCAAAGTCTATCAAAGTCTATCCAAGTCACAAATAGGGAATTAATTAGTAACCATCTACTGTTAAAAAAAGTAATCAAATAAAAATAATAGAAGCACATCAGCATTTCAGATCTGACAACTCAATTCCCACGCTGCCTTTTACTTCCTCATCAAATTTTCCACCAAACTTTAATAAAATAAAACCTTCCAAATTGAATGTATATGTATATAAGCACTATATAATAGTGGATATCACTATAGCATACTGAAAGTCAAACAAACAAAAGAATCAATTATCAATATTCTTTGGACAGTAAGCAATCGTAATGAAGAGATGAATTCTTTACTTGCTAATTTGAACAACGTCAAGGGAGTACATTCCAGTTAACGGGTTGTACTGCCGTTGCTTCACATAACCAGAATCAATTACATACCTGTACATATTTCTTAAAAGTGATAAATTGTCCCACAATAAACCGAAATATAAATTTTAAATTGGCAGAACGAATAAAACTACTGAGAAAATACAAATATATACTCTTACACAACACCATCCACGGTCAAGGAAGTCTCAGCAATGTTTGTGGCAACAATTATTCGCCTACAGTTCAAAGGTGGTGGACTAAACACACGTACCTGTCGGGTAAAGAATACAAATATCAAGCAAAAAAGGTATTTACATATCGAATGCATGAGCATCTCCAAGAAGGGAGAAAAACAAATTAGAACTAAGGCACTTGCCTGCATTTCAGGTGGCAAAGAACCATGAAGGGGAAGGATTATGGCATCCATACACGATCCTTCCTCCAGGCTTCTTATTCTTTCTTCCAATTTCGATACCAACTTCTGAATGTCATCCTATGTGCAGTGACACGTTTTCGTTATTAGAAGAACTATAAAGCCATAATTAATAAAATAAGTCAAAAATCACACCTGCCCAGTCATGAATATCAGGACATCACCTTCTGGTTCCCGAACATGGATATCTAGTAAGATATCAATGGTTAGCACTTAGTACAACCCCATCTACAAATGCCCATTAAGTAATGGTGAAGATACAATATATCATAAAAAGCTAACATAGTAATGAAACTGACAAGGAGCAAACTAAAATCCTGATCATACCTAGTGCTTTTTTCAACGACGAGTCGACATAGCTTTTAGGGCGCTCATTGCTATACAAAATCTCAACTGGGTAAAGCTTCCCGGGAACATTCAGTACAGGGCAATTCGAAAAAAAGTTTGAAACTTTTTCACCATCTAGAGTTGCCGAGGTTATAAGAACTTTCAAATTTGATCTACGCAGTTCGATCAACCGTTTTACCAATCCCAACAATATGTCTCTAAATAAGTAAAATTGGAAAAAAAAAAGTTATGATTCCAAATATTTCAGACGGTGAAGAGAAATGCGTTACAAGATTAAAGTGTAGAAAGCTTTACGTGTTTAGACTCCTCTCATGAGCTTCGTCGAGTATTATAACTGAATACTGATTAAGCTCCGGATTAGCCAGACTCTCGCGAAGAAGAACTCCATCAGTTAGGTACCTAAGCAAAGCAATTCACAAGCATAAAGTAAAGAAAGCGAACAGAAACAATGAAACATGGAAAGAAATCTAAAATTGAAGTCAAATTTCAGTAGAATTCCGATCATTTTACTTGATGCGGGTTTTTTCCGAAGTTCTATCTTCGAATCTTATGGCGTATCCAACTTCTTCCCCGAGACGAACACCAAGCTCCTCCGCAACACGTCTGTGGACAGTAAAATCGTGTAGAAAAGAGAATAAGAAGAAGAAGGAATCCAAGAAAAAGAGAAAATGTGTACTCTTATGGGCTTTATACCTTGCGACGGAGACGGCGGCGACACGGCGGGGCTGGGTGACGCCGACGATTCCGGATTTGGTGTAGCCTCTTTTGTGAAGCATCTGAGAGAGCTGCGTGCTTTTTCCCGAACCTGTCTCACCGATGATTACGACCACCGGGTTCTGTTCCACTGTTTCGATGATTTTCTCTTCGAATTGAACGATCGGAAGGTTCGACATGGCTGAACCAGGCAGAAGCTCGAGCTCCCAGTCGCTGAGTGAAGGACAGGGTTTTTTTTTTATTACTATTTTATTATTTTGATTAAGGAGCGTTTTAAAAGGAAAAACGCCTGTCGTTTAAGAGCAAATCGGTTTCAAAGTTTCATGTCGCTCGTGGCTCAAATGACGCGCTTCCTCGAAAATTACCTGTCGTTTGTCATTTCCAATTAAACAATATATATCTATAGTTTTTGTTTTCGGAAAAGCTATTAATGTAATTGTCGTTTAACATTGGTGTCGTTAGAAGATCCATTCGTCGTTTTTCAAGGGTGCTTTCGCCCTTCGTCGGTGTTTTATTTTGTTGTTTTATTTCCACTATAATTAGGATTCCCGGTCGTTCGTCGGTTTGTAGCGTAAATTTGGTTCTATGTCGTTCTTTTTGAACGTTACAGTCGTTTATGGGTAAACTTAATTGTAGTCTAATATGCGACATGTAGTTTTCATCAGAATCAGAAAACGACATGTAGTTGAAAGTACATACTTACATCTCGTTTTAATAATTTCTTTTAAACGACATGTTTGTATTTTAGAATTTGATGATCTTGATTCACATACTGCTGCCGTTTATGATTAGTAGTCCTAAAAACGATAAATACAATTTCAATTGCGCTGGTGTTTGTTGTCGTTAGTGTAAAAGATGTGTCGTTTAAAGGTTAAGGTGTCCTTTTGTTCGTATTTTTAATCACAATTATAAAACATTTTTTAAAAATTTGGATAGGGATTCAAACTCTACATAATATTATGATGGAGTCAAGCATGAAATTATGCACAATTATGCACTATACTTCCAATGACAATTATGCACTTTTATTATACCATAAAAATTTTCTATACAAATTTTCTTTTTCAAACCTATGAACCAAACAAACAGTACAAATTTTATGTCATCTTTTCTTTTTTTTTTTCAAGGGAGCGGATAGCCCGTACAAGATGATCTTCCATTAGCAAACGCATATTAAAAACGAAAAAAAACAAAACAAAACAAAAAAAAACAAAGAAGATCCAAAAATTGAGTTAAAAAAAAAAACTATAAAGTTCAGTTAATCGCCAAGAGCGGTTAGGGTTTAAAGAGATCTTTGAGTCTATCAAACACCACCTGGATTACAAGATGTAGACCTAAATTTCTTTACATATATACCAATTAGTTCATCAGATCAGCCAGACTCATCATATATATATATATATATATATATTTGTATAGACAATCCTAGAAGATAATACAGTTCATGATCGCTTGTCTTGGACTTGCTAAAAAACCATTTTGCCCTCTTAACTTCACTTCAGCCATCAACCAAGACATTCATTTTCCAGGGCATTTTCCCAAACCACTTCAAAAATCTGCCTTACAAAATTAAAACCACTAAGCCACTTTGTTTTTGCCGAAAATAGCTTCTCTTGTCACAATCTTGATACCTCTCACCCACATCTCCGCCATCTCAATACCACCTTCGCACACAAAATGCACCTCCTTGTTCTTTGTGGTCACCACATGGAACAACCCCGGTTCATCGCCGTCTAGTTTCCGCCGGCGGTTCCACTGAAACCGGTCGCTTGGCCCCACATCCGCCGCCTTACATATCACATTCCTCTTTCTTGATTTCCCCCACCTCAACACCCCAACTCCTCCATCCATCCTCACAACTTTAACATGAGGAGACCCTTTGCCGCACTTCGTGTGCTTCTTCAAGCGACTTCCACTCACAACAAGCTCTCTTGCAAGCTCATCCAATATCACTCTTTCCGCTTCTCTCCCTTTCCCATTGTTCCTCGCAAGAGAGAGCGCGGTTTCATGCTTAGCATTCATCATCTCGCAATTAGCCCCAAAAGAGATCAATAGCTCGCACAGTCTAGCATGCCCTCCTTTAGCTGCCAACATCAATGGGGTGTTTCCTTCATCATCCGTGGCATCAACATCGCAACCCCGGCTTGCAAATGCGCTAACATGTTCAAAATCTCCACGCAGAGCTGCACAGTGTAGGGCGTAGAATCGAGTAGTAGGACTCTTGTGTCTAGATTTGAGTGCGTGTTTGAACATTAGTTTCTCAAACTCTTCACTATTTTGATATGGTTCCGAGAGTTTCCACGCAGTCTCACCAAATTTATTTTGTAGCTTCAAATCAGCCCCGGCTTTGATAAGCAGCTCGAAAGCCTCTATGTGTCCTGCTTTTGCAGCTAACATCGCAGCCGAGAAACCATTTTCGTCTTGCTCATCAATATTAATTTCTTCTCTGTCTACGAGTTTTTTCAGCGCTTCAATGTCATTGGCTCTTGTCACAAACAATAGGAGAGAAAACACAGTCTTGTTACTCGATTGAGCGATGTTACCATCTCGAATTACATCCACAACTGCTTGCTGGAATCCGAGTGTCCATTTACCTGACTCTGCAATTGAGCCTGCAGATTGACCAGAAAAATTAACCATACCAAAATCAGCACCGGCTGAAGCTAGAATCTTAAGGCATTCCTCATGCTTATATCTAGCGCAGATCATTAGCGCATTTTCTCCATATCCCGTTGCAGAGTTGATGTTGCAGCCAGCTCTGATCAATTGCTCAAGAATCCGAGCTGATCCGAACCGTGCAGCCATGTGAATTGGGCACAACTCGGTCTTAGAAGTTGTCTTGATTGGAGCTTCAACATCTGCACCACAGTTTAGCAACACGTCTACTGCTTTTGGATTATTGCATAAGATGGCGTGGTGGAGGAGTGTCCTTCCAAAGTGAGGAACGTTTGGGGAAATGTGTTGGAGGAGCATTCTCAAGATAGCACCACTGGCCTCAAAGTACTCCACGGCACACCAAGTGACGCCATAAGCCTCGGCGAGCCCTGCACCAACCCGAAAATCATCCCCACTGTCCGTGTCCCAGGACCACGCTCCCAGGCTCACTTTTATGTCTGTCCTCACTCCAGCCTGTTGGTTTGATGCCAATGACTAACTGTCATATCTTCCACACCATTACATGAAATATAAACCATATGTATTAGCTGTAAACATACATATATATAATTTACCTGCAAGAGGAGTCTGACAACATTTGTCTGCCGGCTAACAATGGCAGCAACAAGTGCATAACAATCGACACTTGCGTAAAGAGATGGCGCCGAAGATTGAAGCAGCAAACGATCTCTTGCGTTTGGGTCCACTCCACACTGCTAACAATCAAGATCACATTATCTCTGTCATCGCAAAATTCATAATTGTTCAAGTACATAGGAACTGTGAATCCTTTTGTGACTGATACAAACCTTGATAAGTGCATAAACCACATCGACAAACCCTCGGGAACTCGCGGTAACAAGGGCGTGAACGGCGACCGGAGAGCGGATCATGTCGGACGCCATTAGGATCTCGGCATGCCTGGCCAGCCCTAAGTAGCTCGCCTCCAACAAGGCCTCCTCGCACGCCTGTTGAGACGCCCCGCAACTTATCAGAACCTCCAGAACCTGCGTGTGGCCTTCTCTCACTGCTGCTGTCGTTGCATAGCCTCGAAACAGCTTCCGATTAACATTGGCTCCAACACTCTGCGAACGCAGGCATTCACAAAATTAAATCACTATTACTTAAATTTTTATCAGTCTTTTAGCTACTATTATGATCGTTTTTTTTTTTTTTTAATTTTTAAATAGCTATAGTTGTTGTTTTGTTTTCATTGGGTTCTTCTGGTTTCGATGATTGTTATCGAAAGAGATCTGGACGTCATGTAATCTTTTATTTCGAGGATGTAAACTTACTTACGCAAAAAGAGAGTGAAAACCAAAAGAATTTAATTACTGAATATTCTTCCAGCTCATTTCTCGCGTCAGTTACACAGTAATATTCCCCGCTGATAATGTCAACAAGAAAGGTAACATATTTCAATAACTAATAACGATATATTTTCAAAATTTTTTGTTGACCTTGTTCTTCATCATGAGATTATCACAACAACGACACAAGTTTCCCATTAAAACAACCCGTATCCTAACATCAATGAATATCATTTTTCTCTCTTTTTGTTGGAAAAAAATATATAGATATTTTGAAAGTTCCAAGAGCATGAAATTGACAATTAAATAAAAAAACAAAAAAAGGAAACATCTACAATGAACATGTATGGTAACTAAGTGTTTTTTTTTTTTTTTACTATGTTATTTTATAACATGTATCCTTTTAAATTTGGAGTGGGGATTTGAATTATATATCTCATGATAGACTCATATATAAATTTACTAGTACATTTTTAATTTTTTTGCATATTCGGAATTTGTTCGGAATTTGATGCTAATCTTCCTTAAACTAAATTATTTTCAGCAACTTATACATAGAAAAACAGCAAAATAAATCTCAACGAACGAACAACACATTTAAAAAAAAAAAAAAAGGTAAATTTCTCATTTAATTCTTAAATTTTTAACATTGTGTAACTTTAGTTCTTAAACTTTTTTTTTTTAGCTAAAATGCCACTAAGCTTTTAAAAATTTGCTATAATACTCATTTTTGTTAATTTTTGAACGAAATTTGTTAGTAATTTAGTTAAAATGTGACACTAACTTCTGATTATATCAAAAAATTAACAAAAAAAACTATTATAATAGTTTACAATCATTTCAATTATGAAAGGGAATATGCTTAAACTATTAATATATTGCTATAATAATTATTTTTTAAAATTTTAAAACGGAATTTATTAGTAATTTGGGTAAAAAATAATATTAACTAACGGATTTTATCTAAAAATTAATGTGAATGACTATTATAGTAATATTTTAAAACTTCAGGGGTGTTTCAGTTACAAAAAAAAATTTAGAGATTAAAGTTACACAAAATTAAAAGTATATAAGTATATGGACTAACTTAATAATTTACCCAAAATAATAATAATAATAATAAATAAATAAATAAAATGAAGACATGCTTACGAGTAACCTCCGAACGAGTCCGAGATTGCCGGAGTGAGCGGCGAGGAAGAGAGCGGTGACGTCGGTGTTGAACTCGTCGTACTCGACTCGGACCTCGTGAGCCAACTCGCCGCGGAGGGCGATCTCTGTCCTCTTGGACCTGAGCCTCACCGTTCCGGCGAAGTTCACGTCGGCGAAAGGATCGGCGATGCACTCGTACACGGACTTCGCGTCGTCTGCATGCGCCGCGTCCACGAGGCGCTGCGAGACCACCGCCTCGTAGTCTTCGACCGGGTACACCTGTTTCCCCGCCATGTAACCGCCTCCTCCAACGTTGGAGTTGGAGTTTCCGAACACCGTTATCATCGTTCACCGGTCTTTGACTGTGACTGACCGTTACTGTGATTTTAGCCCCCCTCTCTGATATATCTCTCTTTTTCTCTATCTAGCTGAGTTTCTCTGTGAGAGACGTTTGGTGTGAGGAAGAATTTTGGTTTACTAGAAGAAGTTCAAGATAGGTTGTGAGGCAAGTTTTATTTATTTATTTTATTTTTTGGATTTTTAAAGCGTGGGGTCCACTTTATTATTTATTTATTTTGAGAAAGATTGAGAGAGAGGGGGGGAAAAATCTGCGTTGTGAACTTCGTCTAGGTGGTTGCGACAAGCCAACAAGAAATGAACATCATCCAAGCGTCTAAGAAAGAACCCAAATTTTGTTCAAGAAATAATTAAGAAAATTATTTAGTTGTATACGGAAAAAAAAAAAAAAACAATCCTATTAATACAGTGTTGCTTTTTTTAAGGCGAGATAAAATGTTAGTTTAAACCATTATATATTTTCACCAGGTTTACTAAATATATATGTGATATATGCTTTTTCATTCTGACATATGATTTTTTTTTTTTTTTTTTTTTTTTGGTAATGTCAAGTTTTTATCTGTAAAAAAATGTGATATGAAGTTTAAAAGAGAATCGTGAAATATTAGGCATTGGATTCAAAATTATCCCAGTCCACACTAACGGTTGGGAATACAACCTTGGCTTTTTAAGGGAAACGTTTAAGGCAATTGAACGTTTCCCCTCTAATTTTGGCTGATTTGAGGAAGAAGTACGCAGTTGTGATTAGTGGACTTTTTTTTTTTTTTTTTTAAACTAAAGAAGTGGACTTATTGTTATTTAGTCACCGATCATATATCATTTTGATTTGATTATTATCCAATTATGAGAATCGGTGGAGATCAGATCAGTTAAATCGAATGAATCAACATCGAGATTTTTGCTTTTTTTTTTTTTTTTTTTTAAATTAAAAACAATGATTCTAGCTTTTCTACTTCTATATTTTCATCCAAATTATTGGATAGAATTTGATTGGTCGATATGAATCAGTGTTTAAATTATAGAAAAGAAATATGAGTTTTTATTCTATTCCTCTTCTCTATTTAATAATTTGGAAATATAGCGAGTACAATTCTACATTTTATTATAGTAGAATGACTTATTGAATTATTAGTATATTATGCACTAGTTATTATTTACACGACATATTCTTCCGTGCAACATGAACCGATAAGTTGCATTAATTGATTCACTTGTATCAAGCAATATTCTTGCCAACCACAATTAGTCTTACTCAAATTTGTTCTAATACTGGTTAATTCGCAAACGCAACCACTAAGCCGAAAAAAAGGTATCAAGCTTGCAACATTTGTTACTAACTCCATATAATTAAGTAGTGAGAGGGACATAAGACTAATGTTTTTTTTTTTTTTTTTTTTAATTTTAAAAGCAACATGAGACGATTTACACCGTTTATGGTAGTTGTCATTGTCCACAAGATTTTATCCCACATGTTGGTATTACAATGCTTGTATTTTGTAGTTAGCCATGGCCGGATTTGGCCTGCATTTAATTGGGTTGGACTTGTGGTGAAATACAAAGGAATTACGTAGAAAAAAGACAATATTCTTTTTAAAATGATAAGGTGCCTCAATGGTACTTAAAAAACAAAATTACTTTACAATGTAGTTGTTGGTTTGTTGTTTACGAAAGAGGAGAATAAACAAGTAGGAATATTTGGTGGCCTGCAGTCTATCCGCTCGCTTCCAAAAACTAACCGGAACAGGAAAAAAAAAAAAAAAAAAATGAGAACGAGGTGAGATTGATAGGAATAACTGTTGCCAAGAGCTGTCAACTCTCGTGACAAATAAGGGTTTATTTAGCATTTACACTTATTTTAAAGTAAATTGTACTTTTTTCATCGTGTTTTTTATCTTTTTCTGAAAATTTTTTTTATCTTTTTTGAAAAAATCAACAAAAATTACTATTCAAACTTAAAAATCTCAACTCAACTTAAATTCAACTCATTCACTAAACACCCCCTAAATGTTTTGTTTTGTTTTTTTTAGGGTGAATTTCACAATTTTCCTGAAAAGTAAGAATATCTCACATTACTCCTTATAATTTAAAGATTCATTTGGTAAATGATTTGAGTTGAAATTTTTAAGTTTGAGTTGGTTAATTTTTTAAAAACTAGTTATAATTTTTATTGACTTTTCAGAAAAAGATAAAAATTGATATGAAAAATTTGAGTTTAAGATGTTTTATCAAATTGAGCATAAAACTTGATGAAAATTTTCTTTTAAGTTTATAAAAAATTACGACATTAGTATATCCATCATTGAATATGTCAATTTCTTTAATTATATGTGCTTGTCCAATAATTTTATTTATCATTAACATTGTTTAAAAATTGTCTCTCATTAAACGATCATTTGACGTACATGTGATTAAAATTGTTAAAAATTAACACTTTAAATAAAGAATCATAAAAATATAATTAATGGTAGTTTTTCTTTTGAACTTTGAATGGGGGATTCGAATTCTGCACATTTTTTTATGAAGTTAGGTGTAATATTATTACTAGACTAAGCATGTAATCACTATCTTATAAATATAAATTTAAGAATAATTTTATTCCATTTTGAATAATAGAGAATAAAGTGAGACAGCTTCTAATCTTAAAGGACCATAGTCTTTTTTTAGGATTTTTTTTTTTGAATTTGAGAGTAAGGAGTATTCGAATTATACACTTTATAATGTAGTTAAATGTATAATTATCATAGGTTATGCCTCCAATCTTTAGGGATTTGAAGGACTATAGTTGAAATCATAAATTGCAAAATTTTTTTTACTTTTTTCTATTTAAATTTAAAAATGTAGAGATTTGAACACAAAGGGTGAACATGGATTTAACGATAATAATAAAATGTAAAGAATATATATATATATATTATTTTTTCTAAAAATTGTTGCCAATGCAGATATAAACGACAAGTCAAGCATTTTAAACGACGAAAAAGTACCTCCTGGACCTACAGATGTAAAAAGGCCCACCTAGCAACGTGATTTCGTCCAGAAACCAAATTAACTTTGGGCCAATCTCTCGTAGCCCAAAAATGTATCTAGGTGCACAAATCACAACCTTAGATCACGCCACATCCTATAGTCTCAACGTGTCATCTACCGTCATCACAAAACTACAGTCAATCTAAACCGTACGATTGCTGACTTTGAATACAAGCAGTTCATGCCCACCGTCGATCTTGCATACCTTACGTCCACGAGAATGGTGAACTCTTTCCTGCCTGCATAATCTCTCTATCTCTCTCTCTCTCTCTAAAAATCTCTCTTCGATAGCCCGATTCAGTGACTGCATCGAGGTTCCTCTGCAACATCTCGCCATGGTACGCTATCAATCTTCTTCTTACCTTGCATTTCTCTCTTATCAGGCTCATCAGGCTCTTTCCTAGGGTTAGGGTTTAATTCCGATTGTTCTACATCGTTGTCTTTCATTTCCTCAATCTGTTTTCTTAGAAAGAAAATTCCTATTTCGATTTGCAACTTTATTTTGTATCGACAATGTGAAATGATTGTGAAGTGTTGTTTTCCCAATAGATCTTTGTCTGCTTATTTGATCTCCTCGCTTTCAGTTTGGTTTGTGAATGTGAAATTTCGGTCTCTTTTCGTACCTTGTAGCTGTAATCAAGCTTAGCTCAAGTGTTTTATGTGGCTCTGCTAATGATAAAGCTTTGATTTCTCGGTCATGAAATGTGATTTGAAGTCTCTGTGCCGCCATTGCTAAACGCTGCATTGGGTTTTGACCTTTTTTTTTTTTTGGTGTCTGGAAGTCTCAAGTTGAGTAATTTTTGGGTTTTTATAAGCGTTAATTTTTTGGATATATATATATATATATATATATATATATATTTGGAAACTAGAGATCATGTCTTCAATAGTTTTTTCTTTTAGCTATTATTATTTTTAAATTTGAAAACGTTTAAGAAGATTTCAGAAATGCTGAAAACAAAAGGCATTACAGGTGTAGTCTTCCAGTTAGTCTGGTTAGTATAGTTATCATTTTGTGGGAATTCTAGCAAGAAAAAACTGTAGTCTTTAAGTGATTAACAAAGAATTATGCCATGGAGATATTGTTTTTCTCTCAAACCATTTTACCTTCTTTGATGCTACCTGGAGCCGCAGTTATTTTCTCTTTCATGGACTTGTATATGAAGGGTTTATGTTGTGGCAATATATATGATTTGTTGGGCAAGTCGACTTATTGAATTCCTCTATTTGGTAATACGAAACATGGACAGGCACCCATCAGGGGTATTCTTTCTCTTCAAAGGGTAGCTTTGGCTCAGCATTGCAATGAGAAGTGGGCAACTTGCTTCAGATCTTTTAGCACTCAGGGGGCAGCACCTCCTAACACCCAGGGTGCCACAACTCCTAGTGCCTCGGCCCCTCAACCGCCACCACCTCCCCCACCTCCTGAGAAGACCCATTTTGGAGGCTTGAAAGATGAAGACAGAATTTTTACCAACTTATATGGGTTGCACGACCCTTTTCTCAAAGGAGCTGTGAAAAGAGGCGATTGGTGTCGAACCAAAGATTTAGTACTCAAGGGTGCTGATTGGATTGTTAATGAAATGAAGAAGTCCGGTCTTCGTGGACGTGGTGGTGCTGGTTTTCCATCGGGCCTCAAATGGTCTTTTATGCCAAAAGTATCTGATGGCCGTCCTTCCTACCTAGTTGTTAATGCTGATGAAAGTGAACCTGGAACCTGTAAAGATAGGGAGATTATGAGGCATGATCCACACAAACTATTAGAGGGTTGCTTGATTGCTGGTGTGGGAATGAGGGCTACTGCTGCTTACATCTATATAAGAGGTGAATATGTGAACGAGCGCAAAAACCTTGAAAGGGCCAGAAAAGAAGCTTATGAAGCTGGATTGCTGGGAAAGAATGCATGTGGATCTGGTTATGACTTTGATGTTCATATCCATTACGGTGCTGGTGCTTATATTTGTGGCGAAGAAACAGCACTTCTAGAGAGTCTTGAAGGGAAACAAGGGAAGCCAAGATTGAAGCCTCCTTTCCCAGCTAATGCAGGTTTATATGGCTGTCCCACCACTGTCACGAATGTTGAAACTGTAGCTGTTTCACCCACCATTTTGAGACGTGGGCCAGAATGGTTTGCCAGTTTTGGGAGGAAGAACAATTCAGGGACAAAATTGTTTTGTGTGTCAGGACATGTTAATAAGCCTTGCACCGTTGAAGAGGAGATGAGTATACCTCTGAAAGAGTTGATAGAGAGGCACTGTGGAGGTGTTAGAGGGGGATGGGACAATTTACTTGCTGTAATTCCAGGTGGTTCATCTGTCCCACTGCTTCCCAAGCACATTTGTGATGATGTCCTAATGGATTATGATGCACTCAAGGCTGTACAATCAGGATTGGGAACTGCAGCTGTTATAGTGATGGATAAGTCGACTGATGTTGTGGATGCAATTGCAAGACTCTCGTACTTCTACAAGCATGAGAGTTGTGGCCAGTGCACACCATGCAGGGAGGGAACAGGATGGCTCTGGATGGTCATGGAAAGACTGAAAGTTGGGAATGCAAAGTTGGAAGAGATTGACATGCTTCAGGAGCTGACCAAGCAGATTGAAGGGCACACAATCTGTGCATTGGGCGATGCTGCTGCTTGGCCTGTGCAGGGTCTTATAAGGCATTTTAGGCCAGAGCTTGAGAGAAGGATCAGAGAGCGTGCAGAGAGGGAATTGCTCGAGGCTGCTGCTGCGTAGTTGTCCCTCAGGTAGCTCTTGCACCATCTATTCTGATTTCATTTCTTGAAAGGATTTTGAATGCTAACAAGAATGGTAGGTAGAAATTTGCTTGCTAGGATGTTTTCATTTGTTTATTTTCATGAAGTTGTAATCCACTCGGTGTTTGTTTATGGTAAATGAAGATGAAAAAACCACTTCTCGGATAAATTATGGAGAATAGTCAGAGTTTGGGAACTAAAAAAAGGTGTGGATGGTTAAGTTTATGCATTGGCAGGTAGTATAGTAGCTATAAGTCATTATTGTTCGAGTTTCTGCAGTGGAAGTAGGAGCACTGTAGGTTCTGGGTCATTCAAACCGCAGTCTTGAGGTAAAGAAAAAAAAATTGGATGATGACATAGAAGAACTGTGTTGTTTATGTAGTTTGGTGATGACTGTGAGTAGGGATGGCAATGGGGTAGGGTGGACGTGGGTATGCCTCCCCCATGCCCATACCCGCCTCCCTTTTTACCCCCCATACCCGCCTAATTTAATGTGGGTTTGGAGGCGGGTGATGCCCTTTTGGGGTACCCTACCCATACCCTACCCATTTACCCATCAAGAATTATATAAAAAAAATAAAATAACTTCTATTAAAGTTTTCATAAATTTTAATAACGTAGTCAATGAAATTGAAATATTAAAAACAAATCCAAGTTTCAAAAATCCATAAAACTAAATTCCTAAAGCAAACAAAAACATTAAAACACTAACTTTATTCTTCTCTATTATAAGGGAATAAATGCGGGGGTGGGTTTGGGTACGGGTGAGCTTCCCCCACCCCTTCCCTGCACCCACACGGGTGATTAATCTTAACCCCCATACCCGCCCCCGCACCCATGTACTATCCCTCATACCCGTCCCAGGAGGGGCAGGTGCCCGTGGGAAAAAATATCATCCCTAACTGTGGCAATTGAGGTGAAAAAAAATGTCAAATGACGACACCTTAGTAACTTTGTTGTTATTGTAAGTTTGGTAATGACTGCGAGGAGTTATGTTGTTAATCGCTGTTGGCTTCTGCCATACTTTATATTTTGATTATTTCGAAAACACTCCCACATGTTAAAATACAAAATTAATGTCGAAAAATAGCACCGGTACTACTGTCTATCAGGTAATCTACGTTTTGTCATCATGAGGGTGTTGCTTACATATCCTAGACACTTTCTTTTATGTTCTTCATTTATCTAATAATCCATTCTCCTTCCACTTTGTAGGAAAATTCCTATATCGGTGGATCTCGCAGGAGAAAGGAAATTTAAAAAATAAAAAGAAAAGGTTAGTGCTCCAGGTTGCGGAAGATTAGATGACCCAGCATCCGTTCTAGTGCTGTTGGTATTTTATTTGTTTTTCAGCTGTATCAAGTATGAGTTCATTGCTGTCCTGATGAAACTATGATTTAGTTCGGGATTTTCTGGTTGCCCTTATACAGTTCGATGAATTTTGTTAATATCTGTATTCCGTCATTTATGTGACACAAACTCTCTCTTTTGCGTTTCATCAATAAAATAACCAAACTTCAAGCATTGGTTTGTTGGTGTTGAGATGGAGGCATCGGCTCTTCAATGTGCCATAGTAGACCTGTTATTTTATTATTTATTATTTTGAGTTAAAGAGAGAAAATTTGAAGGTCGTGTTCTAATTTTCTTTAACCGATCCCTGGCGGCCTTGTCTCAAATGTGGGATTTTTTTCTTCCTAAAACTAATCAATGATATTGGTTAGGAAAAACTTGCAATAAGAACTGTATTTTTTCCCCAACTGATTGGTATTTTAATCTTATTTTAACTTTTCAAAGATCATTTATGATTAAAAATAGTTTTGTGTCACGTTATTAAACTCAGTGTTTATTTGGGTCGACGGTTAGAGTTAAAATTTTTAAGTTAGGGTTGGTTGATTTTTCAAAAACTAATCAAAATTTTTGTTGATTTTTCAGAAAAAAAAATAAAAATTAAGATAAAAAATTTAAATTAGAACTAAGATATCAAACAAAGGCTTAAACTGAAATGTGGACACTCAAATTAAATTGTTGAAAAATTAATCTAATTATTAAAACAACAATATCTACATGTAAAACAAGAGAACAATTCTGACTAGAAGTTTATCCTATTGGTTTAGCAAAAGCAAAAAATATGGTTTTCCATAATCCAGGTAAAAAGACAGGTCCTTACCATCTGTAGTCACATTGAACACTTGAAGCGTTAGTAATAGATTTGTTCATGAGCAATAAGAATTGGGATAAGAATTGGGGTTGTCTCACTTTGTCCTTACAAACTCAAAATGGAACAAAATTGCCACCCTAGCTTATCATTTTGTTGCAACCTGGCTACTTTCTTTATTAAAACATCGAATTTTAATGCTTTCAATCAATCACGCATAAGTCCGATGGTCAAAATTTTTAACAATATTAATCATGTGTTGGTAATCTGACAAATATAAATGATAAAAAAAAAAAAAAACTCTATAAACTTATTGTCTCAGTACGAAAGCACTGAAATTAGCACTGAAATTATAACTTATGATAAGTTTGGAGAGATTTTTGTTGCATTTTTCTGACTTAAATTTAAAAAGGAACTCAGACGAGGTAATGCAAAAGCTTTTGGGCCGAAGAGAAGGGTTGGAAGAAGCCCAATAGATTGGGAAAATGGGCCAAATGGGTCAGGAACTGGGTCACAAGACAACAAGTCGAATTCGGCTTTGGATACCTTCCCCCGTGAAACACGCTTTTCATCCACGTCATTCATTTTCAACAACGGGACCTTTTTCTTTAACTTTCAGCTTTCTTTTTATCTTTTCATACTCATTTTCCACATTTTGGACCCAATAAGGAAATCTCCTAAATTCTCTTATCACACAAAAATCTGTCAACCAAAAAAAAAAAAAAAAAAAAAAAAAAAAAAAGAAAAGGTGGGTTGCCAATCTCCAAAAAAACATGTACAGACAACAACAGCAACAATATTACCTAGCTAGTTCCTTTCATTCTCTTCTTCTCCGATTCCTTAGCCAAACCAAATAAATACACATGCACGCACATATATTTGTATATAGACATTTATATGTATCTCTCTTTCTGGAGTGTAA
This sequence comes from Ficus hispida, assembly GCA_025413025.1. NCBI lineage: Eukaryota > Viridiplantae > Streptophyta > Magnoliopsida > Rosales > Moraceae > Ficus > Ficus hispida. Next base: position 1,614,261 of record CM046371.1, on the reverse strand, counting down.
GTACATTTCTTGTCTGAGCTCTCATCATTATTGATTTTTATTTTTTCCTTCTCTTTTCCAGGATTCTCTTCTGCAAAATCTGGTTGTCGTTTTTCGTTTCTGCTTTTCAGTTTTTACTTTGTTCATGGCGGAGCTTTAATTAATGTAGATCTAAATCTCGTTTCTTTCTTGCTTTTTTTTTTTTTTTTTTATTAATAATTTAATGTTTTTATTTATTTTTTAATCTTTCTGGTCGGCTCTGCCCAACTGAGTTTGACTTGCTCTCTCTCTCTCTCTCTCTCTCTATTTAATATTTTAATAATGAGTTGTGAAGTAATTGATTGAATAAATTAATCATGTTCTTGTTGATTAGCTTGTAGTTTATGGCGTCTCTCTTCAGCCAATCCTAAACGTAGTTGGTACAAGGTCGATCTTTTCTGATGCCCTGAATGAGTGGTGTCGGTCACACCCCAAATTAAAAAAAAAAAAAAAGAAGAAAATATTGTAATACCTCCTCACGTTCTCCTTTGTTCCATCTATATGTTCTATATATACACAGTCAAGTCTCGACTTTTATTTTATATGTTAGGAAAAGAATTGGTCTCTCATTTTGTTTGATCTTTTTTTGCAGTGTCCATTTGTCTTTCTACAGTGTTTTCTGATTTTCTGAGAATTTTTCTCTGTATATTTAGATCCATGGATAGAGGCATTGTATTTGGTCGTACCCAGTAAGAGCAATTCCAAGTATTTCACCAAAAAAAAAAAAAAAAAAAACCATGGTTCTTGGTATAAGATCGAAGAGTCGAAAAAATGTTGCGGTTCCGGTTGATTACCTTATCCAAGTCCAAGAGATCAAGCCTTGGCCCTTGTCTCAGTCTCAGAAATCAGCTCAGTCTGTGTTTCTTCAATGGGAAATTGGTGATCAAGTTTCCGGGTCCTTAACTTACGGTGTTGGAGATGGGAAGATCGAGTTCGCCGAGTCTTTTAGGCTTCTGGTTACGTTATGTAAGGAAGCGTCAAAGAAAGGCCAAGCCCGGGAAAGTTACCAGAAGAATAACTTAGAGTTTTACTTGTATGAACCTCGCAAGGACAAGGCAATGAAAGGTCAACTCTTGGGATCTGCTGTGATTAACCTTGCAGATTATGGAGTCATCAGGGAAGCCGTTAGTGTGACTGCTCCGATGAACTGCAAGAAGAGTTCTAAGAACTCGGGACAGCCGGTTCTTTATGTCAATATTCAGCCGTTCGGTAATGGTAGCTCCGGCTCATCGCCCAAGGGAAGCTTTTTGTCAAAGGAAGCTTCTCTAGATAATGATGGAAGCGAGTGTGTCTCGGAAGCTATGCTTGACGAGAATGACGAAGAAGCTGAGATCGCCTCTTTCACTGATGGTGAGGACAATGTTGATGACGATGTCTCTTCACACTCGTTACGCACCATTAACTCTTCTGCTTTCGAGACAGCAGTCAATTCAACACCAAATAGTGTAAAGGTATGGGATGGATTATGAGGCATTTTCACTTATTGTAATGAGTGCTGATTGTATTGGTTTGTGAAATTACACCTGAAAAGTTGATCTTATTCCACCTTTAACCAGTAGTTGTGGAGTAGAATTTGGCTTTTATATTCCCATTCTTGAGTTCGACCGATCAAATACGTTATTTAGGATGTATATGCTCTTGTTGAATCTTAACAATGCAGTGACAATGTATAGAAAATGTTTAACCTTAACTACTTCGATTCTTCTTGGTTTCTTAATTTGTTATGCTCATATACAGTTTATATACTTGTTATAAAACAGTGCCATTGTGTTGCAGATTGAACCAGAAACAACGAAGGATGAAGTTGAAAGGAATCTTGGAGAGGCGTGTGTAGCTGCAAAAGGTGAACCCGCAAATACAAGGTCAAGTCCTTCGGCTAAAACAGTGAACCCCCCAAAAGAAAGTTCGACATATTCATCATCTCTTCCCTACTCAAATCTCAGGAATCCTGCAAATGATGGTGATGCTTTTACCTGCATTCCTCAAGATAGGTCAGTGCCAATCCTGAAAAAGTCTGTAACCCATGGTGTTAGGTCTTCTTCTTCATCGCTAGGCTACCCTGATGATCCACACAAGGCTGTTAACAGAAGGCTTGTCGACGGCAGTCGCCAAATGCCAGAATATGCTCAGGAATCCCGTAGAGAGAACATTTCAAAGATCACAAGCAAAGTTCCATCATCAACCATGCATAGCCAGGAGGGCGCGAAAAGAAACCATACGGATTCTCAAGCCACTCAAGAGGATTACAGAAATGTTTGGAGACAGACCAAAAATGGCCAGATGGAGACTAGCTCAAAGGACTCTAGTGATATTGGAGTCCCTCATAATGTTGTCAAAAATAACAAACTAAAGCATGTCAAATCTGTACAGTTACCTTCTCACACAAGTAAAATGGATACACCATTAGTGTTGGATAATACTGAGTTTGTTGAAAAGCCAATGAGAACTGACATCATGAAAGATACTCGGGATGGTGGTATGACTAGTTCACTAGGTGAAGAAAAAGAGACATCAAAACTCTTTTCTGATAGGACAGGTGAGCTCAAGGCTGAAATCGAAATGCTCAAGGAAGAGTTGAAGGAAGCTGCGGCTGTTGAGGTTGGTCTATACTCTGTTGTTGCTGAGCATGGGAGCTCCACTAATAAAATTCATGCTCCTGCTCGACGTATTTCTAGATTCTACTCTCATGCTTGCAAAGCAAGCTCCCCGGCAAAGAAGGCGAATGCAGCTAGAGCTGCTGTATCTGGATTTATTTTGGTTTCTAAAGCATGTGGCAATGATGTTCCAAGGTATGCCAAGATGATGTCTTGAAACAGAAAAAGCTAAATCACGCAAATTTCTAAATTAAGTCCGTGGACCTTTGTGTCATTTATCCCCTTTTTCTCTGTTAGCAAATTTATCATTCACGGATTGAGTTTTAGATTTTCCCACTGATATGAAATTTATCCTCTCTGGTATTTGACATTTTTGTTGAATATTTTTATCTACCAACAGGTTGACTTTCTGGTTGTCAAATTCAATCATGTTAAGAGCTATTGTCAGTCAAACTGTTGGGAAACTCTTGAGTGGACCAGATGTTGACCGTAGTGGTGGATTGGGACAGAATGGGCTCACTCCTCGTAGGGAAGAGAAGAATGACAAGAAAGAAAATGTTGATGAGTGGCATGACCACCAAACGTTTCTTATTGCATTGGAAAAGTTTGAATCTTGGATCTTTTCCCGAATTGTGGAGTCCGTCTGGTGGCAGGTTAAATCCATGCAAATATATATATATATATATATATATATATATTCTATCTTTCTTCATCGTTTTCTTTCAAGTTTTTCCATTTTTGGTTGTTGCTATGAGTATTTAGGCCAAATCCACAAATCTACCCATCAAGCCTGATGTCGTTTCTCGTGTTTGCTGTCCAGACTATGACTCCACATATGCAGCCTGTGGCTGCAAAGGGTTTGAGCTCAAGGAAAGCTTCTGGAAGGAAGCATGGTTTTGGTGATCATGAACAGGGAAATTTCTCTATTGAGCTCTGGAAGAAAGCTTTCAAAGATGCCTGTCAAAGGCTTTGTCCTGCTCGAGCCAGTGGACATGAGTGTGGCTGCTTGCCTGTGCTAGCTCGCTTGGTTTGTTTGTTGGATTGTTGACCTTCTTAATTGGCACAAACTAATATAGCATGTCCCGAAATCATTTTTGTTTGACTATTTTCATTGATGCAGACACTGAAACTGTGTTTTGAACAATATATTATCCATCATGTATCAGGTTATGGAGCAGTTGGTGGATAGATTAGATGTGGCAATGTTCAATGCTATTCTTCGTGAAAATGCCGAAGAGATGCCAACAGATCCTGTATCTGACCCCATAAGTGACTCTAAGGTTCTCCCGATTGCTGCTGGAAGATCAAGCTTTGGGGCTGGTGCACAACTGAAAAATGCAGTGAGTGTTATGGATGCCTTGTTGTGTGAGCTTATTTTGGAACCGATCAGCTTTGACCAATGTTATCCATGAAATTTCACCTATACTAGTACCCGTTTGAAGTCCCGACTAGTTACAGAAATTTCTTAAAGAATGAACCACTTCTTTGGTTTGGTACTTATAAGAATAGCAAAATCATTGCAATATTCGTGCTTTGCTCTAATGGAAGAACGTTTTCCTCTCTATCATATTTACAGATTGGGAGTTGGTCCTGGAGCCTCACTGACATATTCGACATTGATGATGCTCCTGAAGATAAAAATGAACTCAATGATGAAGAGAAGCCAGAGTCTCAAACATCCTTCAAAGCTTTCCGTCTGCTAAATGCTTTGAGTGACCTCATGATGATTCCATTTGAAATGCTTGCGGATAAATCCAGTCGGAAAGAGGTATAAACCGTAGAACACTTGGTATATATTTCTTCCACGTTAATTTAACTTTTCTATTCTCCTTCCCCTGTAATCTCATCACTGTTTGATAACTCTCTGAAGGTATGCCCCGCACTTAGTCCACCAGTGATCAGGATGGTTCTTTACACTTTTGTCCCGGATGAGTTTTGCCCCAGCCCCATTCCGGAGACAGTTCTTGAGGCTTTGGATTCTGAGGTAACTAATATATTAGGCTTGCTTACTCGTGCGTTTCTTTCAAATATTCTAATAGAACCTTAGATAATCCAAACTCGGAGTTGAGATTTTAATTCATTTGCACTAAAATATGTTGTTCTTTATTTCCCTTTAATTCAGGATAACTTTGAGGTTGATGAAGAATCCGTTACAAGTTTCCCATGTAGTGCACATCCCACCATCTATGCACCGCCTTCAGCTGCTTCATTAGCTCGCATTATAGGAGAAGTGGGAAGTCAAACTCTCTCGAGGAGTGGATCAGTGCTCAGAAAATCATACACCAGTGATGATGAGCTCGATGAGCTGGATTCTCCTATTACTTCAATCATCAAAGACAATTTCAAGGAAAAACAAAAGAGTGATCGACAAGTCGTCAGATACCAACTCCTCCGTGAAGTATGGAAGGACAGTGAATGATCATATATCGCATTTATATCAACCCATTGTTGTACAGGTCATATATGTATTCCAGTTCCTGAGCTTGGTTGGGTTAATCTGTTGTATTTTCCCTTCTACAGAAAACTATATTTATGGTAGCACATAGGTTTTTCAGAGATCCATTGGTTGAGAGCTGTAAATATCGGGTTTTAAGTTGTGGTTTTTGTTCGCCCATGAGTGGTTGAGAATTTTGAGTATATAGAAGTTTGATTTTTCAAGTATCCATGCAGGTTTTCTATGATGCCAGACACTGAAATGAAGAATTGGTCATCAAAATTCAGTTACAATTTATACATAACGATCGACGAACAAGCCAGAGAGAAGAAGCAGGAGAGAGAGAGAAACAATTCAATCTGAGATGTTTATTACTATAGTTTCCAGTCCTGAGGATAATTTCCAATATCTATTCAACCAGAACCATAGAAACTCGGTAAGTTAGATGACCAGGCCCTGTGACCACTGTCCATTCACCATAGCTTGTAGTTGTACCTGCCGATTTCACATGCGTCATGCTTCTGAAGCCTAACCAAGAGAAAAGAAGAACAAAATTTTGTTGGAAAACAAAAGCGACTGGTAGTTGAGGAAATCTTACAGCTTCGATTGTGCACCACCAGTAGGACTCCGCAATGCATCGTAGTGTCCATAACCATTATAAACGACACGGATAGGATTGTCTTTCCCGTACTCTTGACCATATTCAGCTATGATCGTGAGGCTACCAGAATTCTTGTCTCGCATGTACACCGTGATTGGCATCCTAGAAACGGGTAATATTGCTCATTTAGTAAAATATATTTAGTACTCGTGGCATTTTCTTGAAGGTTTTCCATAAAAGCAAAGTAAAGACATATCAGTGCAAGACATTTTACTGTTTCCTAACTGCAGGGAAACAAACCTTTCAATCAATGGAATAAAGGCAAAGACAGAATCGAGGCACTAGGTGAGAACTGACCCCAAATTTACGCCAATCACGGGTTTGATAAAAGCAATTAGCTACACTAATGATAAGCAAATAATAATTAAGCAAGAAAATTCCACCAACCAAATGATTCCTAGAGACATGAGGATTAGTAGAGAAGACAAAGGTCTTACTGCAGAACATGCGAGGACATGAGCAACTCTGGCTCGCCTCCCCAAATATGAGGTTGTCTCATCTGTACGACATACGTCTCAAAATCATCTTCAAGAAACCTGCCCATGGAAGAGTTTTCAAACTAAAAATAAGATAAAATAAAATAAAATAAAATATTAGTAAGACATCCTAATGATGTAAACTATTTCTTGTCATATCTCCTATAGTACATTTTCCCAACAACCATCTAAATAACGGATCAAAAGTATCGAATGAACGTGAGGATTCTCAAGAGAACTGACCATTCAGTGTCTGCCCGCCGCTTGATAAATTCATCCGCAACCTGTCCATGGAAAGTTTCTCTAAGCGCTTTAGACGAGATGAAAGCAAAGAATTTGACAAAAATAAATAAAAATTGCTCTATGAACACGAAAATATTCGGTAGAAAACAGCAAAGACATTCATATGCAAACAAAATTATGGTAAAAAACACATTCACTTTACTTGATTCATCCAACCGTTGAAACTTGTGTCTCTCATATCAAATCAAACAGTTCACAAATGAGAAAACAATATATCTCCTTGTGAATTTGGCTGGGGGGGGAAAAAAAAAGATATGAAAAAAGAGTTGGTTTTGTACTCTATGTCTGAGCTCATCTGCAAGTTCTCTCTGACGGCTCTCACTTGGAGGTGACTTTCCAGATCTTAGGGAAGCACCATGGACGACGGACCGGAACAAACATCTTCCATCACCTGGTATCCCTGTACCATAAATTTAAAAAAAAAAATTTAATATATTTTTTTCCCCATATTACAATCACTATTAGCCCCAGGCATAATGAATTTGCAACTTAAAAAAAAAAAAAAAAAAGCTCAGAAGCAAACAAACCAAAGCCATAATCCATATTGATGACCAAAAAGTTGCCAATCAAGTTCACGAAACCCCAACTATAGGAGAAAAGCGTACAAAGGCAATAAGGAGAGAGAGAGAGAGAGAGAGAGAGGTGCAAGTAAAGAATAAACTCAAAATCAAATTTGAGCCGATGAAGAAAAGCATATAAAAATTGAAAACACAGATTATAAATTTGATCAATTCGTAAAGTCTGAAACTTTCTTTGTTTTTTCACATCATCATTATGATCATTGTCCTGTGAATTGTAAGACGTAAAGAAAATTAAGCGGGGGTTGTTACCGAGCAGAGCTTCCGGTTTCGGCATTGTTCGAATCGGAAAACTATAAACATTGATCACATCAGAGAAGCAGAAATTGCTTGTGAAAAAGATGGATTCTCATTTTTCTCTCGGTTCATAACTCTGATTCTGAAAAGCAAACGAAGGATTACCATGAAAAATATGGTCACAACTTTGAAATTGAGCCCCACAAGGGGTGGTGCACAGGCAACTTTTTTGCTCGAATCAAATTCCATTTGCTTTTTCGCTTTCCGCACCTCGAGCGGCCGAGAGTAGCTCTCTCTCTCTTCTCTACTCTCTCTCTTCTGTTCTTGAAGATGAAGATGACTTATACACGTGTCAATATCTTACCTTTGTCAATACTATAAGATGATGCAACTGGAGCAGATGATCTGAACTAAAAGTAAACAGGTTTCTTGCAACCAATTAGAATCGTACACGTGTGCATAACCATAAGGCGGTGCCAAATTTTGTTCCGCCATTAACAACCCCTTCAAACCGCTCTTCCTTTTCTCAGCTTCACCACATATATCCCAACAAAAGGAAATCCTTGTTAGTTCATATATTGCGGGTTCATTTTCTATATTTGGATTGCGGGGTATACTTTTTAAGCCGGAGGTAGATTAAAGAAACTCTTTTCATGGACATCTTTTCCTCCATATGATTTTTCGAATTTTGTTTCGATCCGTTTACTGTTTGGTTTCCATCTGATTTTCCTACCAATTGCTTGAATTAATCTCTAATTAACATCTTTTTGGAAGTTATTTGCAGTACTTGTGTTTGTAGAAGCAGCAATTTCTTTTTTGTATTTTTAGACTATTTGATACAAGATATGTCAAAATAGTATATTTTGTGGAATTTCAAGCACAAGACAGAGATATGTAAATGAACAGACTTTAGATCCATCTCTGCATCTACATTTCTTACACAATTCAATGCAATATCTTTTTTTTTTTTTTTTTTTCAATTTTCGTAATTATTATTTTCACATTTGGTTTCAACTTTCTCAGGAATAAGCAGAAAATCCAAAATGAGTCCTAGACGGCAGCCATTACACACGTGCGGTGTTTCAATAATAAAAATAGCCATGAAAGCCTCTGGTGCAGCCCAAGATCTCAGTGGACCATTAGGCTCAATGGCAAAAAAGGTTGTTGAAATTGTCTCATTTGCAATCCCATTTGTCCATGCCTTGCTATATCTATGGCTAGTCCTTCTCTCTTCCATCGACGATCATATCCTAGCAGTTGAAGACATTATAGAGAAAACTTTCCCTCCATCAAAGCATATTTTCAACAAGATTGATGACCTTGTCCGAGTCGTGGAAAACCTTCCTGGAAAATTTGATCGCGCTGTAAAAAGTTTACCCTCCAGAATCCACCAAGTCCCCTTTCTAAATTGGGCATTGGTACATGTTATCTCATTGCTAGAAATTCTGATCACCGTATTGGCTTATTGGGGATCGGAAGATACAAGGGAGAAGGAGATTATGGTCGATCAAAACTGTGATAATTGCGAAGGCGAATCTGAATCTGCATTGGTCGTTGATGATAATCGCAAAGGCGAATCTGAATCTGCATTGGTCGTTGATGCTGAACATGGATCAAAACTAGTTATTGAAGCTGACAACAAACCAACAAAATCTTCTGAGGATGAGGGTTCCAAGGGAGAGTTTCCTCCTGTATCTGAAACCCAACCCGAAAGTGACACGGATTGTGTGGATGCTAAGCAAGATAGTATCAAGAGTACTTGCAAGAATTTCTTTGAGAAGGGAAAGAACGACGTTGGAACTGATCAGAACATTAATGACCAAGAAAAATTTAGAGAGGGAAAGGGGAAAATAGCAGACGGAAATGAGAGCCCTAGGGATGATCCAATAATAGAACTGTTCGAGTCGAGATGGCTTATGAAATGAGGAAGAGGAGGAAAATGAAGGTTGATTTCTCGTCCTGTCTCTTATATATGAAGACAACAAGATTGCAATAAGGAACCGTTTTTTGTTACATTCTCTTGTATGTGTGTATATAAACAGATTTACTGCAATTTTCTACACGAGTAACAAAAAGTGATTTCTAATGCAGCTCATCTTTTTTCACTTTGTATCTAATGCAGCTCATCTTTTTTCACTTTGTATGGTCCCATATAAAAACATAAATATAGAACAATTAGGTTAGGTGGTCTTTTTTTTAAATTACATTAACTAATGATTAATAAGTGATTAATTATAAATTTTATTATTTACTTATGATAAATCTTATTGATCATTTAAAAAAATTGATTAACTATTTATAAAAAAAATTTATTTTTAACTTATTTATTTTAGTAAAAAAAACTTTTAATTTATTTTTAAAAACTTCAATCATTTATTAAAAATAGAAGTCACTGAGCTAGGTCTTTTTGATCACCTATTAACCCCATCCAAGTAAGTATGTTGCATAGGTATTGCCTTTGGATTTATAGACCTTCCCAATCCTCTTCGTCTATATATTCTCGTTGTGGATTTTTCACAACACCAAAACCCGTCACTTTGTAAATGCTATAAAAGAACCAAATCAATGGGAAAAAAGACATATAGATTTTAGATCACTCATATCAATAAATGGGCAAGGTACCATGCTATCAAATAAAAAAATTAAAAAAAAAAAGTGCAAGGTACCAAGTAATGTAGGAAGCCTAGGAAGAGCTTGCAAAGGTTCATCTTTCCAACTTCTAATCAAAGGAGTGAACTAGACAGCTCAGATATCAAGTGCAACATGTGCATTACCTACAGCAAGCCGGGAATTATTTGCCACCGTTAGTGATGAAGTTAGAAATTTTGGTGGAAACTAAGAACTACAAATTTTTAATTTTCAGAACAATTAAGTAAATTTTTGTTAGTAGAATTTGTAAATTTAGGGTATATATATAAATATAAATTAAAAAAAAAAAAAAAGAAGTTGTGGGGGAGGGGGGTGGGGGTTAGGGTACCTCGAGGCCTAATGCCTCCATTATTGGCGACCGCGGTTGTTGAACGAGGTTAGGTAATTAGGGTCTCGTCCTCTCTGTATTTTATCCGATTCCTTGACTTTTAATTTTCTTTTCCAATAACTTACTATACCTAGAAATTGTAAGTTATAGAAATAATACCTAGAGATTTTTTTTTTTTTTTTTTTTTGTAGAATCATTCTATCTATTTATGTGCTTGTACGTGTTTAAGAATTAAGAAGCAAGGAAAGATAGTAGGTTACCCCTTTTTCAGAAGAGAAGAAAAAGAAAAGAAAAGAAAAGAAAATAAAGAATCATGGATCAAAATATTCTGACCGTCTACACATAGTGTCTATCTAATGAAGTGGAAGTCATGATCACTTGGGTTTTGATGCAAGAGGGAGAGAGAAAGAGTCATCACTTGGACATGAATTTTTACCATCATAAGATATAATACTCTGGCCAATTAAATCTTAAATTAGAAGAAATAAAGGTGTTAAATATTGAGGTGTGAGTTCTAAGAGAAATAATAAATTTTGTAAACCATTTAAAATAAGAAGAGAGAATCATTTTGAATCATTGATTTAGTTAACAAAAATTTTAATTAATTTTAAAAAAATTAATTAATTTTAATATAAAAATTTCATTACAAACGGTGCACCAAACACATGTTTTATATAAAACTTTCAAAAACAAAAAGTTTGGGGCAAAATAATGAGACAAATTGAATACTTTAGGGGGCAAATATTTTTTAGATAATCCTAAATATATAGTAGTTGTAGAAGAGCTACTGCCAGTAAAAAAATGTGCAATTGCGGCCCCGTCTACCAGTAAAAATATCTTAAATTGCAAGGTAAATTTTCCATTTTGCCCCTACATATATTTTGGTGCCGCCGCTTTTTTTTTTTTTTTTTTTTTTTTACGTCTCTCTCCCTCTCTCCAAATGCTCTGCAAATGTGTGTGTGTCTCTCTCCTTCCATTCTCTCTCTAGAATTTCAGAACTCTCTCCCCCCTTTCTATTTCCCATTCCTCCAAAACCTCCCTCTCTCTTTTCGTCTCCGGCGACAAATCCAGTGGCTCTGATTCCTCTCCGATGCTACAGTCGATTTCCGTCGTGACGGACTCTCTCACTCTTACTCGATCTTGGAGTGAACGCCAATCGGAGCATCATCGGCTTCGGTGGACGACTCGGCTCACTCGATTGCCTGGAGTTGCGATCCGGAGGAGGTGCAGAGATCCCGCCGAAATGTCGAGATCCATAATCGCGATCTCTTTCGTCCAAATTTATCGCTCACTCTCCTTGGCTCCTCTCCCTCCAATCTCTCTACTTGGCTTCTCCAGAATTACAAAACAATTCGATCACTTCTTAAACAAGACTACTTAGCTATAAATTTCTTAAATATATACACAAAATCAAAGTTCATTCATTCGTTTGTCTATCTTTAGATTTAACAAATGCACTTTACCAAAACCAAGGACGTTAGACCAGTAATTTACAACCACAAATTATGATATAGGCTCCACCGCTTTTGGGTAGACCTTAGCCCCCAACACCCTTCCTAAGTGCAATGGAAGTCACTGAGCTCTGTATTTGTTCGATGTGAGATTTTTTTTTTGCAGCACAAACAAAATGTCACTCTGTAAATACTATTTATTATCGCTATTTACATCCATTACTTTATTGAGTTTCAACTATGGAAAATCTGGAGAAAAAAGCCAAGACCTGTAGCTTGAAACATAATTTCTGATATTAAGAATTCGTAACTACAACTACCTAGGAAGGCACTGGGTTGCTTATGCAAGAGGCCTAGGAATAGCTTTCAAAGGCCGAGCCATTTGTAAGGTGAGGCCAAACTTGTCCTCCATGTCAATTGTCTCTGGTTCAACCTCATCTTCCAACTTCCAATCAAAGGAGTGAAGCAGAGAACCCAACATCAAGTGCAACATCCGCGTCGCCAGTGGCAATCCGGGACATATTCTCCGCCCACCACCGAAGGGGATGAGCTCAAAATGGCGGCCGCTGAAATCGATGTTCGAATCCAAAAACCTCTCTGGCATGAACTTTTCAGGGTTCTCCCAAATATTCGAGTCTCTGGAAATGGCCCAAACATTGATTAGCAATTGTGCGCCTTTCGGAATGGTATAGCCGCACACCTCGACATCTGCTCCAGCCTTTCGGGGTAGCAACAACGGAACTGTTGGGTGCAGACGGAAGATTTCTTTGACAATGGCTTGTAAGTAAGGAAGCTGAGTTATGTCTGATTCTTTCACTTGGTTTCCTTTGCCAATAACTTGCTCTAGCTCCGCCTTGGCTTTCAACATGATCTCTGGGGCCTTAAGTAGCTCAGCCATAGACCACTCCAACATCGATGAAGTCGTCTCGGTCCCAGCAGAAAATATATCCTATTTCATCAATTCAATGGTATGATCAACCAACAAAAATAAACAAAGTCCAACAAAATAAGTTTCTATACATGTGCATCTAGCAAATTGAAGAACAAATGTGAATGACATGTATATATATATATATAAGTGTGTGTGTGTGTATGTATACAGGACTACAAGAGCTTACCAGTAACAAATGTTCGACGGTGGTTTTGTCTAGTTGATCATCTTCTCTCTTCTCTTCACCAATCACCATCATGTCGATGAGAGTATCCAATATATCATTATTTTTCTCAAAACCACTCAGTCCCCTGATTCGCAACCTTTGGTCGATGATGTTATCGAACAAATAGAACATTTTGCGAAAATAAATAGTGGTGCGCCTCTTAATGCCTTGGGGATCAAACTTTCTAAGGAAAGGGAAATAGTCGGCCAGGTTCGGCTTCCCCAGATCCTCCATCATACTTGATACAGTCTCCTTGAGCTCTCTAGCAGCGTCCGAATCCGGATTGGTCAAATCCACGGAGAAAAAGGTGGTGGACAACATGTTCATGGAAGCTGTGAAAGCCGTCCTCCCAATCTCCACTGCCTCACCAGTCTGGACGCTTTTATGGACATCGCGTAGGAGCTCTTGTACCTTGTTGTGCCTTAAGTTCATGTTGGCGTCAAGAACCTTAGCGGAAAGCAAGTGGAAGTTGCAAATTCTCCGAAGGTTTCTCCACAAGGGTGAGACTACCGGTAACCAAGGCAAGCTGAACTGGCTGTGTTCGCAGGCACGGATTACCTCTGGGATCATTCGGTCGGAGAAGGACTGGCTGTGTGTTTGGATGACTTCCTTAGCCATGGTTGATGACGAAACGACAATCGCCGTGACTTGGCCAAGCTTCAAGCACATAAGCGGGCCATAAGACTTGGAAAGCCTGGCCAAGGACTTGTGGGGCTTGTCACCGAGCTCCAAGAGGTTTCCTACGAGGGGAAGCGGTTTCGGACCAGGCGGAAGCCTTTTACTTCTGGGATTAGTTGCAAAGAAACGGAAGGTTTGAACTGAGATACAAATTAGGATTGGAACAAGACACACTAAACAGGTGAAAATGTCCATATCTTACTCCTTTCTTGTGCTCTATCTCTTCTGTGTTGTATATTCCTTGTTGCAGACAGTGGAAGATATAGAGCACCCTATGGTTGCGAATATTTTGAATGAGATTGCATTTCTCACTTCATTAATGGCTAAAATATCTACGTCTTCGGCGTTCATTATTCATGTCCAAAGAAAGAGAGGAAAAAAAAAGTTTGACATTTGTTATTTATATTATCGTTTTGTATGTATGGATCAAATAGTTACACAAAATCGTTGAATTATGTGCCGTTGAATTATGTGACTTGAAAGCAACGTTCCAATTAGAATCACAATTTTTTCTTTTTGGGTGTTTGTTTTTTGTTTTCGTTAATCAATTAGAACCATAAGTTGATAGGTTAGTTTGAATAAACTAATTTTTTCTTTTTGGGTGTTTGTTTTTGTTTTCGTTAATCAATTAGAACCATAAGTTGATAGGTTAGTTTGAATAAACTACCGAATGCAAAAAGTCAGGCGCACAACAGAAGTTGATTGTCTAGATCGCTTATAAATTACGTGTCGTAGGCGTGAAGCCTTTTGAATCTATCTTTAATTCGTCGATTCAATTAAATAATAATTGACCAAAATTGGTCCACTGTGACAAACTTTTTTTTTTTTTTTGGTGAAGCAGGAATTCTACATCTAAATCTTACGGTGAAGTAATATGCGGAATTACTACTATACTTATAATCACATGTAACAAACCCTTTGAATCCTTTTATCAAAAAAAAAAAAAAAAAAGGCCTTTGAATCTATCAGTTTTTATCGTAGTTTTTAGATTTTTACTGAATGTTTTCTGATCGTCTTTTGTTCCATTTGCTATTCTGCCAATTATTGATGTTTTTGGTGAGTCTGTCTTGCTGGTCATCGGTGGTTTTCAAGCTATCATCCATTTTATATGTTGCTGTTTTTACGTTGTTGTCGTCATAATGTTGCTTTATATATATATATATATATAAAATCTTTTATCTTTCACAAAAATATTGTCGTTTTTAGTTTTTGCACACTTGATGCTTTTGTCGTTTAAATCTAAGTTGTTGTTGTCGTTTGTGAATGTTTCTCTCGTGCTGGACCTGCTGGTTGCTATCGTCGTTTCTAAAGTTTTGTTCGTAATGTTATGTCGTTTTTATTTGCTTAAAGAAGAAAAAAGAAAGCAAAAAAAAAAAAAAAAAAAACCCACGGTCCATTTTCGAGAACATTTTGAAAGGGGAAAAGTACCTGAATGACACGAATTTAAAGATCACTGCACCAATATGATACAAAAAAAATTAATATTAGACTAATATAACACAAAAATAAACTAAAATTAATTAAAATTTATGTCATGTTAGTTAAAAATAGATAATTTGTGTCATGCTGGTCTATAGATAAAACAACGATGGTTATCTAAGTAATTTTCTCTTTTGGGAGAAAATGGTTTTATTACGGATACAAAGTATATATTAGAAGTTTTCGAGATTGGTATTGAAATGTATTTTGAAGAGAGAAAGAAGTAACTAAAATGTTTGTTGTAAATCATTATAGTAAATAACGCATTTTAAAAATATTTGAAAGAAATATCAGTGAATAACAAATTTAATAGATTTAATAGATAAACGAGTTATTTGATCCTAGGCAACCAATTGAGCTTTTAGGTAAATAATTAAGCTATATATTTGAACCAATTATTAATTGCATGAAAAATAGAAAAAACTATAACAAGGAAGACATAGCAAATAGCTTAGAAAATCCATGATCTATTCTCAGACATTGGAAGAGAAATTAATAAGGAAAAACAGAGCGTTCTTGTCCTCAAATAAGAAGGACTAGATATTACTTGCTATTCAAGCTATAAATTACATGTATATATAAAAACCTGCTGGAAAAGCTCAATTTACAGAATGTACTTCTTTTGCTGTGTAGTTCTATATATTACAAACCATAACATATAATTTTCGTTTTAATTAGTTGCTAGAAGGTATACGAGGAAATACATATATAATACATGTAGCCCGAAAAAGGGTTTCACAGGAAACAATATGTGATCATGCGATCGCCATGGGGAGAGCTCGCAAAGGCTGAGCCATTTGCAAGGTCAGGCCAAAATTGTCTTCCATGTTCAAAGTATCTGGTCCAACTCCATCTTCCAACTTCCAATCAAACGAGTGAAGCAAAGAACCCAACGTCAAGTGCAGCATTCGGTTTGCCAATGACATCCCGGGACATATTCTCCGCCCAGCACCAAACGGAATGAGCTCAAAATCCCGGCCTCCAGTTTCCATATTCAATTTCAAAAACCTTTCTGGCATAAACTTGTTGGGATTTTCCCAGACGTTTGGGTCTCTACCAATGGCCCAAACGTTTATCAACACTTGAGCATCCTTCGGGATGGAATAGCCGCATACTTTGATGTCACTTTCAGCTTTATGAGGCACCAGCAATGGTGCTGGAGGGTGCAAGCGTAAGGTTTCTTTGACAATGGCTTGTAAGTAAGGGAGTTGAGTTATCTCCACTTCCTTCACTTGGTTTCCTTTGCCAATCACTTGTTCTAGCTCCGCTCGGGCTTTTGACATGATCTCTGGGGCTTTTAGTAACTCAGCCATTGACCACTCTAATGTGGCTGAAGTCGTATCTGTCCCCGCGCCAAATATATCCTGTTTCATTACTTATTCTTATCAGGTCAATCTCAAAATGAACCAACAAAACAAGTATTAGGTTACCTTAAAAAAAAAAAAAAAAATACCCTGAGGAATTTAGAATGTCTAGTTTTAGCCCCCAACTTTTAGTTTGAAGGTTTTATCATGCAAACGTTTCAAGAATCAACAGAATTGATCATTCCATTACAATAAAGAATTGGTCATTCCCCACGATTATGTTAAATTGTGAATGGAAAACTTACGTGACTTTGCTCAGTTTCAGTGAAAAATACAGTTTTCACCATCCATTGCTCTGGTTTTTGCTCCTCCAGTAATTTTGTCTCCTTCATAATTCTTGCCAACAGTTGTGAGCTTGGCTAAAGTTATAATTTTTTAATGGAAAAAATTATATATATATTTTTTATGCCCTGAAATCATTCTTGTTTTGTTTATTTAATTTTATGTTAGTGTAATTTTGCTCCGAACTCTCTTTGACTTCCATTTCAGCAATACTAGGAGTAATAACTACTATTTCCAAAAACATCATTTTTTTTATCCACGATTTTGGTATTGTGATGGAATGACCATTTCTCTCAATTATGAAATGTCAAGGTAGAAAAGTTTCAAAATTGAAGGTCTTAATTGAATCCTTTCGGGGATATTTTTGAAATTAACCAAGAGGTAAAAGGGTTTGCTTACCATTAACAAATGTCCTATTGTTGTTTTGTGTAGCATTTCGTCTTCTCTCTTCTCTTCACCCATCGCCATCATGTTGATAAGAGTGTCCAATATATCATCATCTTTCACATAACCACCTATTTCCCGGAGTCGCAACCTTTGGTCGATGATGCCATTGAACAGGTCCAGCATTTTTCGGAAGTGAATACCGGTGCGCCTCCTAATGCCTTGGGGGTCAATCATCTTAAGAATCGGGAAAAAGTCAGCCATGTTTGGTTTTCCGATTTCTTCTAATATACAGCGCACCCACTTCTTGAACTCTCTGCCAGTATCGGAATTTGAACAAGCTAAATCCATAGAAAAAAATGTGGAGGACAAGAGATTCAGAGTAGCTATGAAAGAAGCTTTTCCAATCTCCACGGACTCACCGGCCTGGCAGCTTTTACGGACTTCACGTAAGAGCTCTTCTACCTTGTCGTGCCTCAGGTTCATGTTGGCATCAAGAACCCTAGAGGCAAACAAGTGGGAGTTGCTTATTTTGCGAAGGTTTCTCCATAAATTTGAGACGGGTAACCAAACCATGCTGAACTGGTCGTGATCAATGGCGCGGGCTGCGTCTGGGATCGTTCGGTTGGAGAAGTTTTGGCTATGTATCTGTAGGAATTCCTTAGCCATTGTTGGTGAAGAGACGATAACCGTCGTGACTTGGCCGAGCTTCAAACACATAAGAGGGCCATAGGACTTGGAAAGCTTGGCCAAGGACTTGTGGGGTTTGTCACCGAGCTCCAGGAGGTTTCCTATGATGGGAAGAGGTTTGGGACCAGGTGGAAGTAGCTTTTTGCATCGGGAAAATGCATATGAACGGAAGGCTTGAATTGAGATAAAAATTATTAGAGCAAGACAAACTAAGCTGGTGAAAGTATCCATTATATCTTCCACTTGCTTATTTCTCCTCGTCTCTCTGTCAAGTTGTTTCTAGTTCCGTGTTGCAGACAGTGGAAGAGCTACCTTGGATTGATTAAATATGAGATCAGGACTGGTTTTTCTCCTTCATGAATTTCCACATACATATATATATATATGTATATGTATATAGCTGTGTCTAGATTCTTTTATTTTTCTTGCTTTTTTTTTTTTTTGCCTAAATATGTCTAAGGTTGTTTGACATTTGTCATTTATTCATAAGGAAAATCTAATGTTGGCGTCCCTTTCCCATTTAGTCGTCATTACTCGCAGCTCGGATGGAAACTATTTACAAAGCAAATAATGTGAAAAGGCCGTATTAAATAATGTGATAAGGATTGATTGGCTGTTTTATTCAAGAGAAAAAAAAAAAAAAAAAAAAAAGGAATTGAGTGGCTGAAATTACAACAAGAAGTAGTCGGTTAGTTTGAAAATTATAGCATTACCATAAGCCACACAATTTAGTCAGATCCACTTGGTAGCTTTTATGCCCGTTGCTGTCGTTCTAGGAGGTTCTGTCGTCCTTCTTTGATATTTATTTAACTTACATTTGATTTTGATGAAATTTTTAAATAAGAATCGAATGATATTTTAAAAATTAATTATAAATTTTATTAATTTATTAAAAAAATATAATTTAATTAAAATTAAATTTAAATACTAAACAAAAATTTTAGTGCTGATGTCGCTTAAATTTGTCATCCTAAACAACTTGTATTTCAAATTTCAAAATTTATAATTCTCCAATCTCGACGGACTCACCGCCCTGGCAGCTTTTACAGCCATCACGTAAGAGCACTTGTACCTTGTTGTGCCTCATGTTCACATTGGCATCAACAACCCTAGAGGCAAGCAAGTGTGAGTTGCTTATTTTGCGAAGGTTTCTCCATAAATTTGAGGCCGGAAACCAAACCATGCTGAACTGGTCGTGATCAAAGGCACGGGCTGCGTCTGGAATCGTTCGGTTGGAGAGGTTTTGGCTTGTCTCTGTATGAATTCCTTAGCCATTGTTGGTGA
Source organism: Ficus hispida (assembly GCA_025413025.1). NCBI lineage: Eukaryota > Viridiplantae > Streptophyta > Magnoliopsida > Rosales > Moraceae > Ficus > Ficus hispida. The sequence continues at coordinate 1,595,214 of CM046371.1, read as the reverse complement.
TGAAACGATAATCGTCGTGACTTGACCGAGCTTCAAACGCATAAGCGGTCAGTAAGAATCGGAGAGCCTGGCCAAGGACTTGTGGGGATTGTCACCGAGCTCCAGGAGAAGAGGTTTGGGACCAGGTAGATGTAGCTTTTTGCATCCGGGAAATGCATACGAACGGATGCTTGAAAAATAATAATAATTTAGAGTTAAAATGTGATAAAAAGAAATTAAAAATTACAAAAAGAAAATTCGGAACAATTGTCCACCATTCGAAAGCTTCTTCACGTACTCCCACCCGCGCTCCTAGCCGTTAGATCAGCTTTAGTTGCGTCCAGATGGCGAGTGCTCCCATTCGCCTTTCCCGGAGCGTTGCCAGTTGCGTGTCAGCAGTCCCAGGCGTGCCTGATCCAGCACTTCGCATCCCACCGTGTTCACGTGTACTGCTTTTCCAGCCAATGCCAGCACACCACACATCCCAATTCCAGCCCATCTCCAACAGTCTGTCGCCACCTGTCTCCGGGGCCCCAAGGGCTGCTTTTGCGTCAGCAGCTGTAGTAGGAAAAGAAAAGACAAAAATAAAAATAAAAAAGGGGAAAGTTGGGAACTAAATCGGCTGGCTGGAAGCTTATAAGTAGAAGCCCTAGGGTTCCGTGCCCAATGTCATTGGCTGCGGGAGAAGCCGGAAACTAATAAAGAAAAAGAAGAAAAAATATTTTGAGTATAGTATTTTATTTTAATTTCGAATTTTCGATTTAGTTTTCTATAAATTTAGAGAAAGATCATCTTGAATCATTTAGAGGAGGAGGAGGAGATTAAAGAAAAATCTTGGAGACTTGTGATCGTAAATAGATTTTTCTTATTAATTTTTTATTTTTTATTTTATATAATTTGATAATGATTGAATCTTTATTTTATAAATTTTTATTTATGAATTAATTATTTTTTCTTGACTTTCGGTATATTCTAATTATATAATGTTTTGAATTATTATTTTAATTCAGTTGTTTGATTTATTTTTTATGATTGAGTGCTCTTCACTGTTTTTAATAATTCTAAATAATTAGCCATTATATAGTTGATTGGTTAATCATAATGAAACCGAAATGAGATTTTTGTGTCTAGTTCATTGAGTTGAATTCCATAAGTTGCATACGGGATAAGAATAAACCTTCATGGCTTGTGTGGTCATTACATGGGAATCACAAGTCTTAACGAGTTCTTATTGATTTTAATTCATATAGGGATATAGTGAATTAGCTTTTAAGGATATTTTTGTTAGACTTCAGGAGGGGTCAGTGAATGATTAAGGATTCTTGAATATCAATTAAGAAAATAAATTGAGGCTTTAGAGATTGAATAATTAATTAGGAATAATTATGGTGAAATCGAAATCTTAGATTTTTTAAGTCATTCGTCTTTATTTTGATTTTTATTATTATTTTTCTTTTAAATTTCTTTTCGATTTATTCAAATAAAATTATGATTAATCAATTTTTATAAATAATAAATAATTATTTTTCATGAAAATGATATTTTATTTATTATTTTATTACTTGTTAGCGTACACTTATGTTACAATCTGTAACAAGCAACCTTGGATTCATTAAATTTGGGACCAGGACTGGTTGCGTAGAGTGTTTTATTTTTCTTACTTTTTTATTTATTTATTTTTTCCAATTACTATGTCCAAGGTTGTTTGGTATTTGTCATTTGTCATTTTCGTAGGAAAATTAAATGGTTGGCGTTCCTTTTCCCATTCAGTTTTGCCGTGACCAATTCCTCTCACGTTATTACTCGCAGCTCGATCGGATGGAAGTTATTTCATGTTTACTTGTACGGAGCAAATAATGTGAATAAATCGTATTAAATAATGTGATAAGAATTGAGTGGCTAAAATTACAAGAAGTAGTTGGCAAGTTTGAAAATTCGTGCATAATTAAGCATAAGCCACACAATTTTGTCAGATCCACACTCATTAATAGCATGCACTTGGTAGCTTTTATTGCACGTTGTTGCCATCTCAATAATTATTTTTTTAACAATATTTTAATAATTTATTAATTTATTTAAAAAATTTTAGTGTTTTAATTTTTTTATGTTGTTAAATTTTTAAATTTGAATAATGTGTTATATTATTAGTTGGTGACGATTAATAAGACAAGATAACATATCTTATTCTTTAATAATTTCTCTTTTAAACTTTTAATTTTGACTTTGTTATAATAAATTTATTAAATTATTATAATATCCTATATAAATTAAAATTTTCATTAAATTATTAATGAAAATCCCACGTAACCTTTATGTAAAGCCAACCTGCTTCATGTAAAGCCAAAAACTCTATTTTTGATCTAAAATTTTCAAATCTAATATAAATCTTAAAATTTTAAACATGCATTTGACGAAGGGTTTGAATTATAGAATTTAGGTTTGAATTGGGTTTAAATTGTAGAATTTGGGTTTAAATTAAATTTTAAGCATGTAAGGGTTCGAATTATAGAATTTAGATTTAAATTGAATTGTGCGTTAAATTAAATTGTGGTTTAAATTTGCTGAAATTTAAAAATATAAAAACTTGAAATATGTTCGACAAAAAAATATTGATAAAAATTTGAAGTGTGTATGAAACTTATTTGTTTAAATTTATTGAAATTTAAAAGTATAAAAACTTGAAATGTGTTCGAAAAAAATCATTGATAAAAAGTTGAAGTGTGTATGAAACTTATTTGTTTAAATTTGTTGAAATTTAAAAGTATAAAAACTTGAAATGTGTTCGGAAAAAAACATTGATAAAAACTTGAAATGTGTGTAAAACTTATTTGTTTAAATTTGTTGAAATTTAAAAATATAAAAACTTAAAACGTATTCGAAAAGTATAAAAACTTAAAACGTATTCGAAAAAAAACATTGATAAAAACTTAAAATATATGAAATTTATTTTACTCATCTCGAAATTCTACATAATTTAATTAAAAAAATATGATAATTGATTCAAAAACAAATATGATAAAAACAAATCAATATAATTTATAAAACTATTATAATAATTATAAATAACAAAACTAAAAGTAATTTGAAAAAAACAAAGGCAAAAATTGAGATATAAACCTTAACCCACAACCCTTCCTTTTTGCTTTTATAGACCATCCAAGCCCTCATTTTGTCTCTACTCTTCCGATGTAGGATTATTAACATCGCCAACAGCCTTTTATTTTGGAAATAATTTTTTTTTTGAAATACTTTAGAAATAGTGTTACCGTCCATTACATTCCAACATTCTCATCGTATTAAGACATATTAAAACTTTATTTGGCATTTGAGTTTAATTATAACAAAATTGTATATTTTCATAACAGTTTTTATCTTTTTTATGAAAATTTAACAAAATTTATAACTAATTTTTGAAAAATTAACCAACTCCAATTTAAAATTTTTATCTCCAACCGATAAATCAAACGCAAACTAAGCCTACATATCAATAATATAAAGGAGCAAGGTACCATATAATGCAAAGGCGTTGTACTATATATAAAATGTACCATTTCATGGCTTCGAGAAGAAAACGAAAAAAAAAAAAAAAAACCGACAACATCGTATTCTCTACTTCTCTTGAAAGTAAACCAGCCATATATACCATTTTATTGGCTTAGGGCAAACATTTGTGTAAGTAAAACCATTATTTATCATTAAAAAAAATAAATATTTATAATAATATCCCAAGATCCAAGTCTCAAATCAAGAGGAGAATATTGAATACAATTTTTTGTTCCTATTTGATTATGTATTAGCTCATATACCACTCGCAACAAAATCTAATTAAGTCAATATCAAACTAGATTAATACAAGAATACATATGAGTAGATAATTATCTTTTGATTTCATGATATTTGATTGGGTACAGTCTTAAAAGTAAAACTGTAAAACAAGTACCATATAGACGAAGATTGTGTGCACGTGAAGCGTAGAATTTCCTCCACCTTCTCTTAACTTTCCATGAGACAAACATGTCACTGTTTGTAGAAAGATGAGGGGACCTAGTTGGTCTTATAGAGATTCCCACAAATTTTAAAATTCTAGACGAACAGGACATCATCACATCAAATAATTTTTTTTGGTACACATCACATCAATTAATAAATGGACCAAGACCCACTGGGTACATCAATCTTAATTTTAGGACAGTTTAACATATATATTTATTTTAAATTAAATTATATTTTTTCAACATATTTTTTTTTTTTTTTAATTTTTTTTATCTTTTCTAAAAAAATCAATAAAAATTACTATTTAAATTTAAAAATCTCAACTCAATTTAAATTTAACTTATTCATTAAATATCCCCTTAAAGTTACAATTACAACCAATCAATTGAGCTTTCAGGTAAATAATTGTATTAGGAAAGGTGAATAATTGTATTAGGAAAATTACAGTAAACAACATTTTAAAGAAAATAATTAAAGTAAATAATAAGGTTTTAAAATATTTGAGGTAGATAGAAAATTTACTAAGTTAATAATAAATTTATTAAGTAAATTATATATTGACAAGGCGTAAATAAATCATTTATTTGATAAACTTTTTCTTTTATTCTAAATATTTTAATAATATGAAAACTGCTATTTACTTCTTTCACCTTATTTTTAAACATATTTCTTGCAGATCAAAAATCTCAAATTGTTGATTGCACGAAAAATAGAAAAGATTCTAAGAAGGAAAAAAAAAAAAAAGGAAAAAGCAAATAGCTTTGGAAGAACAAATAATATGGGAAATTAGTGCTTCCTTATTAGCCTCATAACATGCGAGATTATAGCAAAAGGGTGGCCTTTATTATGAGGTAATTTTTCCTGCAGTTATTTCATTACTTGCTATTCAAGCTATGAATTACATGTCTACTTGCTGAAAAAAGCTCAACAGAAATTTGTCTTTCTTTTATTGTGTACTTTTACATATCTTGAAACTTAATTCTCGACTATCACCATCACTATGATAGTTTTTATCAGCTGCTAAATGGTATACAAAGAAAAACATACAAACATACATACATACACATATATATATATATATAAATATTATATATTGCGTACAAAATGTTTCACGGGAAAACAATACACTATGTGGACGTCGCCGTGGGGAAAGCTCGCAGAGGCTGATCCATTATCAAGGTCAGGCCATACTTGTCTTCCATGTTGAGAGTATCTGGTTCAACCCCATCTTCCAACTTCCAATCAAATGAGTTCAGCAAAGAACCCAATGTCAAGTGCAAGATTCGGTTTGCCAACAGCATTCCGGGACATATTCTCCGCCCAGCACCAAACGGAATGAGCTCAAAATCCCGGCCTCCAGCATCTATATTCGATTTCAAAAATCTTTCCGGCATAAACTTGTCGGGATTTTCCCACACATTTGGGTCTCTACCAATGGCCCAAACGTTGATCAGCACTTGAGCATCCTTCGGGATGGTATAGCCGCAAACTTCGACGTCGCTCTCCGCTAGGCGAGGAACCAGTAATGGTGCTGGAGGGTGCAAGCGTAAGGTTTCTTTGATAATGGCTTGTAAGTAAGGAAGCTGAGGTATGTCTGATTCCTTCATTTTTTTTCCTTTGCCAATAACTTGTTCTAGCTCCGCCTGTGCTTTCGACATGGCCTCTGGAGCTTTTAGTAGCTCAGCCATTGACCACTCTAACGTGGCTGAAGTCGTTTCTGTCCCCGCGCCAAATATATCCTGTTTCATTATAATTCTTATCAGGTCAATATCTGACGGACTAAATCAAAAAGTGCATATTTATATTTATGCGCATAAGTTCAACGAAACTCGATTTAAAAAATATTGGACTCTTTTAATGAACAAAATTAAAATTTATTTATTCCACAAAATCAATATTTTTGTTTTGTTTCCTTAATTGTATATTCGTATACTTTTCCTCAAAACTCTCTTTGATTTTCATCTTCAGCATTAAGAGTACTAATAACTACAATTTACCAAAAGTTTCGAAACTGAAAGCCGAGGGAGATAAAATGAATCTTTTGGGGGATTTTTTTTTTTTTTTAAAACCAAAAGCGGTAGAAGAGCTTGCTTACCAGTAACAGATGTCCAATAGTGCTTTTTTGTAGCTGCTCATGTACTCTTTTGTCTTCAGCGTTCTCTGTCAAGTCGATGAGAATATCCAATATATCAGTATCTTTACCTAAAGCACTCTTTACCCCGAGTTTCGACCTTTGGTTGATGATCGAGTCGAACAAGTCCAGCATCTTTCGAAAGTAAATATTGTTGCGCTTCCTGATGCCTTGGGGGTCAATCATCTTAAGAAATGGGAAAGAGTCAGCTATGTTTGGTCTTCCCATCTCTTCGATCATACCTCGCACGGCCTCCTTGATCTCTTCGCCGGTGTCGGAATTCGAATCAGCTAAATCCATGGAAAAGAATGTGGTGGACAAGAGATTGAGAGAAGCCATGAAAGCAGCTTTTCCAATCTCCACGGACTCACCGGCCTCGCTGCTCTTACGGACATCACGTAAGAACTCTTCGACCTTGTTGTGCCTCAGGTTCATGTTGGCATCAAGAACCCTCGCGGCAAGCAAGTGAGTGCTGATTATTTTCCGAAGGTTTCTCCATAAGTTCGAGACAGGTAACCAAGCCAGGCTGAAATGTTGGTGTTCCGAGGCGGAGATCGCATCGGGGACCTTTCGGTTGGAGAAGAACTGGCTGTTCTTCTGAATGATATCCTTAGCTATAGATGGTGAAGTTACGATAATCGTCGTGACTTGGCCGAGCTTCAAACACATGATCGGTCCATACGACTCGGAGAGCTTGGCGAGGGACTTGTGGGGCTTGCCACCGAGCTCCAACAGATTTCCTATGATTGGAAGAGGTTTTGGACCGGGCGGTATATTTAACTTTTTGCTTCTAGGAAATACAAATGAACGGATGGCTTTAATTGAGAGAAAAAAGATTAGAGCAAGAAACAGTAAGCTGGTTAAAATTTCCATCTCTCTCTCTCTCTCTCTCTCTGATCTCCAGGAAATTTGTTATCAGGACTGATTTTTCCCTTTTCATGAATCGGCAGATATATATGGACATTTTTTCTTTTTCTTTTTCTTTTTTTCTATATTTTATGAACATAATATATGTTGATGTTCTTTGACTTTGACACTTGTCGTACATTTTAGACAAAAATTGTTAAAAAAAAAAGTTTGACATTCCCTCTCCTTTTTCAGCTTTGCAACGTAGCTTTCACATTTAAAAATAAATGAATAAAGAAAGAAAAAAAATTAAAATAAAAGGTTTGCAATGTAGCTAGCTACTCGTCCGTATCAATTATCAAATATTCGTTGAACATGCATGAGTCGTGACCACTAGGATTGGTCGCCGTAATTGCATCCCTCCTTTCGGAATAGAAATTTTGTTTGCTTGACATTTACTCAAGGATGACAATATTAACAGGGACCCGTCTTATATGGCACGGGAAAACCTCAAACAAAACGAGTTCGGATTATTACATAGGTTAAAAATTTAACGCATCACGGGTCATGAGGTGGATATGGGATGAGTTTACCCATCCGATTTGGTTATATGATATTTTTATATTATAGATATTATGCAAGGTATGATTTTAAGTATTAAATTTCAACATATTTGATATATAAAAAAATTGAATACCCTAGTTTGATTTATTTCTCAAAGTCTCATATTTATGCATTTTAAATTTTAATAATAATTTTTTATTTTCATACGATGGAAAAAGATAATAGGGTTGATGGGGTAACTTTTGACTATCCCAAACCTAAGATAGAGACAACCTGCCCCATCTCTGTCAATTAGGTAGATGAGAAGACCATTCCGCCCCACGAACATGTTCTATTGACATCCCCATTGACTTTATTGAACAATAATTACACAACACCTTATTACATATGTCTACAGCAAAACGACATAAAATTTGAAAATATATCTTGTTAAAAGATTTTATTAGAATTGTGTGGCTAAATTCAGAGCAACAAAGGACAAGCCGGCTAGTTTGAAAAATTTAGCATAAGCGCATAAAGCTACCAATGAATTGTCATTTTTCTAGGTTATATCCCACTTAATGGGACCGTTGGATTTATATACGTGTTGCCTATATTGACCATGACTAATAATCTATCAAATGCTATAATGTTTCCCCGAATTATCCTTATTTGATACATGTCAGAGTTTCTAATTCTCTGCAACTAAACATATAGAATTACTTTCCTCGTTTTTTTAGTTGGTATGTCGTTTAATGATTAATGTGGATGTGACTTAACACTACCAAACTGCTTTGAGCCATGTGTGCGCTTTTTTCTGCGGTAATTTTATTGTCGTGTAAAAACACCACTAAATGAATGGTTCAAACCCGTCATTTAAAGTAATTAAAATGAATAAGGTTATAAAATATAAGTGATGTCAACATCACTTTAATAAAAAAAAAAAGACTTCATTGATAGACCTCATGTTGTGTGGTCCACCCTCTATTAAAGATTGATGTTAAAGATCATTGATGTTCTCTAATATTGTTTAATTGAAAACAATCTCCTGTGTGGGTGAACTAAAGATGACGATAATATAGCCATCATCTATAACGACCGACACCATTTTCTATTTTGTGGTTTCGGGTGCTAAGGAGGCCATCTACAAAACCATCCTCTAATGTGCCTCTTTATATATTGAGGACTCATTCGTAGGAAAACAGTCCTCTAATGTGCCTCTCAGTAAAGGATGGTTTAAGGGAAAACTGGCCTTCCTCTATAACTACTAGTTGTTTTTTTTTTTTAATTTTTATTTTTAATTGGAGTTTATGCCTTCTAGCTATCAAAGTCCACACGTACATGTCATACTATTCTTGGTAACAAACTACAAAATTATCTTTGATTATAGCAGGATGACACATCAATTGAACTAATTGATGAAAAATAAACAAAGTTATCAATTACCATGATACTAGCGTAGTTATTAATTAAACAAGAAAAAAAAAGTTATAATTACAAATAATTGAAATAATCTAATTACAATAATACTTCTATCCAATATTGCAAGTCACTTTCGTTTCGGAGAGTGGCGTCCTAGTTTTCGCCTGTTTCCCACTGTCCTTTCAGTTGACGTTATAAAGTTTTATGTTATTTTCTCAATTTGTTGTCGTCTTCAGAAACTGTTATTGGTCTCGTTTTCAATTTAACGACTCCTGGGAAGTCTTTATTTTTTATTTTGGGTCAATTTTATGACTTTTTCGTAGTTTTGTTACTTAATTGTTGTTTAGAATTTGATTTTTTTATTTTTATATTTTGTTTTATAAAATTTTGATAGTTGTTTTTTATTTATTTATAATTTCTTTCCTTTTCTTTTAATTTGAATATAATACATCTACATCTCGTTTGACATTTCTCATTTTGAAGGAGGAAAAGTAAATGTTGAACATCCCCTTTCTCATTCAGTTTTTGCGTGACCAATAGCAAAAGATATCAACGTCCATCGTACTCGCAGCCCTCCTATCAGACTGGAAATTTGTTTGAAGTTCATTAATGCACAGAACAAATAATTGTAAAAAGTCTTAGAAAGTATGCCATAAAATTGAGTACGACAAAATTAAAGCGACAAAAATATTAGGTCAATTTTCTGCTTCATAAATCGCCCACTTAGTATAAGTGTTCCAGTCTACGTGCCTAGAATGGCAATGAACCTACCTTAAGCTTAATATTGTTATTTTGATCTTTATCATTAATTAAAACAAGCCATTTAACTATACTTTAAGAAAAAGAGTAGATTTAGACTTTTTGTCATTTACTTTAAGAAGACTCTAAAATAGTCATTTTCACCATTTATATCCACGAAGATGGGCTTCTAACCCCACCTCCTTTTAGAAGTTGCCCCACCCTTACATAAAATTTAAACTAATTTGAAAGAAATTACATTGAGAAGTAAACCTTATGGAACTCACAATGCGTTTATTTATGTCAAAGGTCCCATGCCGTCCCTGTACATCTATCCGAGGGATGGAAGGGCTGAGGTCTTTGGTATCACATCTAGTACTTTAATTCTAACCCAAAACAAAATCCTTTTAGTAATTTTTTTTTTTCATCTCTTTGTGATCATACAATACATATATGATGATTATGTACTCATATTTTCTATCAAGTTTAATGTCTTAAATGGTGTCCAATCAATTATGTTATATTATAATATTTAAAAAAATTGTAATTAAAATAATTATAACATGACATAATGTAATTAATTAAATGACTTGATATAATATAATTAGTTAGATATTATTTAAAACATATAAAATTGTATAGGTGATCTGATTCTAATGATAAAAAATGAAAAGTTCAATGGACATTAATACTAAGAAGATGGTCAAGAAGGAGATGGTGCTGGAGGTTTGCCTCAATAGGAGGGGAGAAAAAAAAGTAGATTACAACTTTAACATTCAGAGCAATTGTTGGAATATGTTTATAGACATTTTTTCCCCCCGAAATCACGATTATATTTCATTGCATGTTATTGAACTATTCCAAATTGAACCCAGAATCTTGCAATCACAATGGCTGGAATTTAAAATCCCCTAAATTCCCACTCAACTGTCAGCCATCTAGAAAAAAAGAATCTCGTATAATAATGTGTTATCTTTGTTATAACATATATCAAACAGAATCTCGTGATAAAGTTGTTTTTGTGGTCATCGTCTTTACAATATTGTTACACTATTTTGCGATTTGTCATTTATTTGTCCCATTTGCTTTATATTATGCCAATTATATTATGGTGATCAGAAGATAAACAACATTCTATCGTGTTGGGCATCGTGGTCGTTTTCTAAGTTGTCATCCTTTATGGTAGTGTTATATGTGTCCTTATCATTTCTATGTTGTTGTTTTCATTTTTTTGGTGTTATCGTAACGGTTCAGTTATAATATAAAATTATTATTTACTCACATTTTAATAGTTTACATTTTTAGAATGAGTTGATAAACTAATAAGATGTCAGAATAGGAGATACTAAGTTTAAACTTCTATAATTGTATTTTTTTTTCCCACTAATATTGTTTTCTTGTGTTGGACTTTTAATATACACCAGATTTCTTCTTAACTAATTTTACTATTTCTTTTTTCCATATGTTTGTTCAATATCTAACCTACACATGAGAGGGACTATTACAATGTAAAAGTATCATCGACCGGCCTCTTCATGACTTAAACTTTTTTTAAAATGGATTGATAATATATATTTTAATATGTATTTGTATGTAACATGTTTAAATTTGAGTGCATGCATGTATTTCAATAAATGTGCATTTGAATATCAATATTAGAATTCATTTAAATACATGTAAAATTAAAGGTGTGTTTTAAAAAGATGTAATTAAATATATATATATGGTGATTAGTATTAGTATTTGAATTTGTTTCAAAATTTCTGTATTCCATTGTAGAACACTGTCAATTAACAATTAAAAAAAAAAAAAAAAAGAACACTGTCAATTAAAGAATGTATTGTATTTGAAAAATATCCGAGTTGAATACTGTAGTTTTGGCTACACTGACCTTTACAAAATTGTCATCGTCCTTAAATGTTTTGTCGTTTCCCGTTAACATCAGTGAGCATTCTCGTTTATTCTTAGTTTTGGTTTGTTACTTTAAGCGCCACCCAACACCACCCAACACCACCGCCCCCACCCACACCCCCACACTCCCCCCCCCCCCCGCCCCAACACATCCGGCAACCAAAAGAAAGAGGGAAAAAAAAAAACCCTGATTTGATGTCGTTTTGTAATTGTTTATGTCGTTTTTCAATCTTCTAAATACTAACAACTTGTGGTTTTAGATATTTTCAAAACTAGATTCATTTTATTTAATTTTTTGGTTAAATATATAATGTTTATCATAAATTATTGGTAATACTTAATATTTGATACTTTTACAATTTTAACCAGCAAGTGGGTTAATTGTGTAATTTAAAGAAAAGCATAAGACCAGTAAAAGGATTAATTTTGTAGTTTAAAAAATCTATAGAGCACAATTCTGAATTTTATATTTAAGAAGGATAAACGTTGGTGTAACGGGAAGAAAACTGGTGAATATTATATGATCAACATGCTGGTATCCTAAGTAATAAAATGAAGTCAGAGGAAAAAAAGAAGTATAGGTAGAAACCAAGAAGGTAATTATCACATTATTTTTGTCTTCTGCGAATTGATGAGCACACTAGCTTAGGGATCTCCTTGTCGATAAATACTAAGATGTAGTTTGAAAAAAATAATAAAAAAAAAGAGAAAGAAAGGATAATAAAGATTTTGGTCTTCAAGTTATTCTTTTATGTGTAGTTGTACAAATCACAAAACTTTATTCACGGAAGATGGTATCATAAATCCCCTAAAAATGTAATAGTATCGTCATTAACAGTATCATAGTTATCGTTTTTATTAGTTGCTAGTGCATATATAAATATTATAATAATAATAATAATAATAATGCATACATATATATATGTAACGTTGCCCACAAAGGAAAGCAAATACTAATTGGTTGCCATAGGTAGAGCTCGCAAAGGCTGAGCCATTTGCAGGGTGCAAGCCGAACTTGTCTTCCATGTTCAGAGTCTCTGGCCCAACCCCGTCTTTCAACTTCCATTCAAAGGAGCGAAGCAGAGAACCTAACAACAAGTGCAACATGCGCGTTGCCAATGGCAACCCGTGACATATTCTCCGCCCGGAGCCGAAGGGAATGAGCTCAAAATCCCCGCCTCCGGCATCTATATATTCGATTTCAAAAACCTCTCTGGCATAGACTTGTCGGGATTTTCCCAAATGTTTGGGTCTCCACCGATGGCCCAAACGTTGACGAGCACCTGAGCATCCTTCGGGATGGTATACGTCCGATTCTTTCACTTGGTTTCCTTTGCCAATAACTTGCTCTAATTATGCTCCGGCTTTTAACATGATCTCTTGGGCTTTTAATTAGTAGCTCAGCCCATTGACCACTCTACCGTGGCTTAAGTTGTTTCCGTTTCCGCAGAAAATAAATCCTATTTCGTAACTTATTCTCATCAGCTCAATCTCACAATTAACTAACAAAATAATTATAGGTAACCTTTTGTTTGCAAAAAAAAAAAAAAAAAAAAAAAAAAAATCTCGTTTGTCTTTCTTTTGCCCCGACTTTTTGTTTTGTAGGTTTTGAAACTATTAAGATGTTTAGAACTGGACAGAATTGATCACGCCACATTACCTTTCCGCTTAAATTTTTTTTCTTTTTCTATTTTATATGACGCCATCTAATATTCCATCAATATAGGTTTTTTCTTATGTTATAGAGGAAGAGTAAATTTATTTATTTTTTATTTTTTAAGAAACAAAATTATATTTTTATTTACCAAGAAACAAATTTTTGGTCAACTTATTTTGATGTTAGCGTACTTTTGCTCCACACACTCTTTGATTTCCGTCTTCAGATTAGGAGTTCAGCAATTAACATTCCGATGATCCTATATATCTATCTAAACATTTCAATTTGTTGGTAATGTGACCAAATGTCCACTTCTATCCATTTTAAAAACGTCAGCGTAGTAAACGTTTCATATGCTGTTGTTTTGCAAACATAACTCGATAAATTTTCCTGTTCTTAAAAGAAAAAAAAAAAAAAAAGGTTTCAAAACTGAAGTAGGGGGTCAAAGTGAGACTAATTAAATCCTTTCGGGGCTATTTATTTATTTATTTTTTAAGAAAGCAACCAAGTATTAGAAGAGCTTGCTTACCAGTAATAAATGTTCAATTGTGGTTCTGTCAAGCTGTTTATCTTATCTTCTCTTCACCATTCAACATCATGTTGATAAGAGTGTCCATCATACGCGAGATAGCCTCCTTGAGCCCGTTTTGGGTGTCAAAATTTGTGTCATCAGCTAAATCCATGGAGGAAAATGTGGTGGACAAGAGATTCAGAGAAGTTATGAAAGCAACTCTTCCAATATCCACAGACTCACCGGCCCGGCAGCTTTTATGGACATCATGTAAGAGCTCTTGTACTTTGGTCTCTATTCTTTTTTTTTTTTTTTTTGACCGTCTTGACTCTAAACTTTTTAAAAGGATGATGATTTAGTCTTTTTCGTCCACATCCGTTAAATTTCTAATAAAATGAGCCATGTACAATGCATGTGATCTAATTTATTAGAGTATTTTAATAATTTAATAATAATTAATTTAACAAAAAGTTAAAAAATCATTAAAAAAAACAAAATTCTTATTATCCTTTCTCACTCTTTTCTCTTTTCTCTTCTCTCTCTCTCTTCATTTCTCAAAACTAGATCGACGAACTCCCCAGGGGGGAGGGACCCAAATTGGCCAACTTGGGGAGGGGGGGTTGACGGCGGTGAAGACACAGAGGAGGGGGGACCCAGATCCGAGAACTCCGGTGAGGGAGGTGGGGGGTGGGTAACGACAAATAGGAGAGGGAGAGGGAGAGGGAGGAATGGGAGACGAGGGAGAATGAGGGGCCGATGACGAAGGGAGAGGGAGAAGGTGGAAGGGGTGGCAAAAGAGAAGGGAGTGGGCCGGGGGGGGGGGGGGTTCGCGGGGAGATTGTTGTTGGGCAGGAAAGGCCGGATCTGGCGGGAGACTGTCGTCAGGGGGGGGGGGGGGGAGGGGCGGACCAGATCTGGCATGTAGGTTGCGTAAGGGGGTTGTCTCTTGGGGAGAGAGAGAGGGCCTGGGTCAACAGTGAAGACGTGGGGGGGGGGCACCCAAATCGGTGTTTGGCATTAGAGTCGAGCTCGGTGATGGCGAAGATGCTAGGGAGGCAGAACTCGGCGATGATGAAGGTTGGCATCGGATCATGGGGGTGGGAAAGGGGGTTGGGTTTGAGTTCAGCTCTTTATTTTTTTTTAATGCTATTGATATAAATAAGCATATTTTTTTAAAATTTTTTTAAGGTTAATTGAGCTTATATGATGGCTCTCGCGTGACTCATTCCATTAGAAATTTTACGATATGGATGGAAATGACTAAATCATCACCTTTCTAAAGAGTTTAGGGTCAGCACGGTTAAAAAAATTTCAAGAACTATTTAGATCAATTACATTTTTTTTTTAAATTTATGAATGGTGATTTTACATTTCTACTCTGTTATGATTGTCGTCTTTAATGAGCTCTTATGCAAGTTATTGTCGTTTTATGAGATTCTGCCAAATATGCCTTCATGCAAGTCATTATCGTATATATTTTAGGGGAGTGTCGTTCTGTTACTCGTTGCTTCCCATGTTGTTAAAATACTTCTATCGTTTTCTTGATTTGTCGTTTTGTATCATTGTTTTAACTTTTTCAAGTGTTTTTTACTTCATAATTATTTCACTACGTAATTTCTAATATAATTGTCGTTCACAGAAAAGCTTGGTACTAGTAATTGGGACGGGCCGCGCGAACCCACAACCACGAATAATGACGTAGGCTCCACCGCTTTGGGTAGACCTTAGCCCAGCACCCTTCCTAAGTGCAATGGAAGTCACTGATCTATGCCATGGCCTTCTTGATCGCCCATTGACCCCGTCCAGGTAAGTATGCTGCACCTGGTATTGCCTTTTGGATTCATAGACCTTCCCAATCCTCTTGTCTATAGATTCTCAATGTGGGATTTTTCACAACATCAAAACCCATCACTTTTAAATGCTATAAAAGAACCAAATCCGTGGAAAAAGACATATAGATTTTAGATCACTTCATATCATTAAATGAGTTAGGTACCATGCTATCAAATAAAATATATATAAAAAAAGAGCAAGGTACCAAGTAATGTAGGAAGCCTAGGAAGAGCTCGCAAAGGTTCATCTTTCCAACTTCTAATCAAAGGATTGAACTAAAGAACTTGGATATCAAGTGCAACATGTGCATTACCAACAGCAAGCTAGGAAACATTTGTCACCGTCAGTGATGAATCTAGAAATTTTGGTGGAGACTAAGAACTACAAAAAAAACATAAATTAAAAAAAAAAAAGTTTTGTTACTAGTAATTCAGAACAACTAAGTAAAGTTTTGTTAGTAGAATTTGTAAATTTAGGGTAAATATATATAAACATAAATTAAAAAAAAAAGAACTACAGAAAAGCCTTGGTACTAGTAATTCAGAACAATTAAGTAAAGTTTTGTTAGTAGAATTTGTAAATTTAGGGTAAATATATATAAACATAAATTAAAAAAAAAAAAGAAGTTGAGGGGGGGCTTAGGGCGTCCCGAGGCCTTAATGCCTCCATTACTGGCGATCGCGGTTATTGAATGAGGTTAGGTAATTAGAAGTCCCGTCCTCCAGTAGTTGGCTGTATTTTATCCGATTCCTTGACTTTTAGTTTTCTTTTCCAATAACTTACTATACCTAGAAATTGTAAGTTATAGAAATAATACCTAGAAATTGAGAAAAAAAAAAAAAATTGTAGAATCTTTCTATCAATTTGTGTGCTTGTACGTGTATAAGAATTAAGAAGCAAGGAAAGATAGTAGGTTATCCCTTTTTCAAAAGAGAAGAAAAAGTAAATAAATAAATAAATAAAGGATCATGGATCAAAATTTTCTGACCATCCACATATAGGGTCTATCTAATGAAGTGGAAGTCATGATCACTTGGGTTTTGATGCAAGAGAGAGAGAGAGGCATCACTTGGGCAGGAAGCTTTACCATCATAAGATATAGTACTCTGGCCATTTAAATCTTAAATTAGAAGAAATAATTGTATGAAATATTGAGGTGTGAGGTCTAAGAGAAATAATAAATTTTTTAGACATCTAAACCATTTAAATTAGGGCAAGAGAGAATAATTTTGAACCATTGGATTAGTCAACAAAAATTTTAGTTAGTTTTGAAAAAATCAATCAATTTTAACCTAAAAATTTGATTACAAACGGTACACCAAACGCTTGCTTTATATAAAACTTTCAAAAACAAAAAGTTTGGGGGCAAAATAATGAGACAAATTGAATCCTTTAGGGGGTCAATGTTTTAGGTAATCCTAAATATGTAGTAGTAGTAGTAGAAGAGCTACGACCAGTAAAAAATGTGCAATTGTGGCTCTGTCTAATTGATAATATCCTCTCTTACGTGATCTTGAAGTGAACACCAATCGGAGCATCATTAGCTTCGGTGGATGACTCAGCTTACTCGATCGCCGTGGAGTCGCGATCCGGAGGAGGCGCCAAAGATCCCGCCCTAGAGTCGAGATCTAGAGTCGCGATATCTCTCCTCTATATTTATCCCTCTCTCTCCTTGGCTTCTCTCCCTCCGATCCTAATCTCTACCTGTGTTTCGTCTTCTCATCGGCAGCAGATGTTGGAGAATCTTTTTCTCTCTCTGCAACGCCGACGATCGAAGACTCCACTGCAGCTTGGGCGACGAGCACGACGATCTGTCTTGACATTCTCTGACAGCCGAATCTCCATGGATGTCGACGGATCTTTTTTTTTTTTTTTTTGCGTTTTGTTTTTAAGTTTTAAGAATTTTTTTTTAGGTTTTAAAATGCATTTTTATTTGACTTATTGGTTAACTTTTGATGATTTTTTTTTCTGTGAATTTTATATGATTATACTTAAATCATATTAATGAGGGTAGTAAAAGTACTATTGGAATCTTGAACGATAATGAGGTTTTTTTTGTTAAAACCACAGGGATATTTTTTAATTTTTCTTAAAGTACGAGGTGAAAAGAGAAATTAGCATTGAACAAAAGGGATAGTTTCGGAGTTTTTCATGAATGCATTCATACTTTGCTGTATATACAGTTTTGTAGAGACCAGTGCTGATTTTTTGAGAGCGAGCGGCGAAGGGGACACGGGACAACAAATTGAGTAGTATACTATGATCGAAACAGGAGATCTACTATATGTTAATTGTTTTCCTCAGTAAGCAGACTTACAAGGTTATTATCACAACGACATCATAATTATTATATATTAATAGTTGCTAGATGGTTTACATATAGGACGAAAATACATATGATGTAACATGTGTCCAACAAAATGTCGTCGGTTGAAAAAACAATACTAATTAAGCGATTGCTATAGGGACAACTCGCAAAGGCTGAGCCAGTTGCAAGGTCAGGCCAAACTTGTCATCCAAGTTTACAGTCTCAACTCCATCTTCCAATTTCCAATCAAACGAGTGAAGCAAAGAACCCAACATCAAGTGCAACATTCGGTTCGCCAACAGTATCCCAGGACATATTCTCCGCCCCGCACCGAAGGGAATGAGCTCGAAATCCCGACCTCCGGTCTCAATAGTACTTTTCAAAAACCTCTCCGGTATAAACTCTTCGGAATTTTCCCAAACGTTTGAGTCTCTACCAATGGCCCATATGTTTATTAGCACTTTAGCATCCTTCGGGATGCTATAGCCGTAGAGTTCGACGTCTCCATCGGCTATGCGAGGAACCAATAATGGAGCAACGGGGTGCAAGCGAAAGGTTTCTTTGACAATGGCTTGCAAATAAGGGAGTTGGTTTATGTCCGATTCCTTCACTTGGTTTCCACTGCCAATAACTTGCTCTAGTTCTTTTCGGGCTTTTGCCATGATCTCCGGGGCTTTTACTAGCTCAGCCATTGCCCATTCTAACGTAGCTGAAGTGGTGTCAGTCCCGGCAGGAAATAGATCCTATTTAATTTTGCAATCAACCAAGCAAATTAAGTGTTAGCTAAGGTTAGTTAATTGGAAAAAAAATAAAAAATAAAAAATTAGAGAAGGGAGAAAGACCCTAAGAAATTGATCAATTTGTCTTCCTCTGATTTTCTAATTTTTAACCTTCTACTATATCTGCTGACTTTCATTTTAACATATTGACAAAATTGTTATCTGTTTCAATGGCAAAAGTTCAACGAAATATCTTTCTAAATTAACTGACATCAACATGTTTGATTTTTCTTTGTTAGGGTGAAAATTTTCAATTACAGATTTTTTTTTCTCCTATACGGATTGATCTAACAACACATGTTTGCTTTTTCTTTTGTTATGATTGAAAAGACGTTGAAGGAAATGTTTTTTTTCCCCTCTATACCAATTAATAATCTCGCATCTTTGTTTTTTTACCTTGTTATTGGTGGAAAAGCTCAATGAAAGGGTTTTTTGTTTTCCCCTTTTTCAATACCAATTGATTTTGTAGGAGAAAACAAATGTTTATATTTATTTATTTTCTCCTATAGATACATGTTTGTTTTTCGGTGGAAGAGTTCCAAAAATAAAAAAAAATTTTGGCTCTCTATACCAATCGATTTTTGTTTTATTATGGTCGAAAAGTAATGATCTCACATTTTTCTTCTCTAATGGTTAAAGAGTAAAATGAAAAGGTCGGGGAAATAATATTCAGACAAATTGAATCTTAAGGAGCTATTTTTGAAAATAATAATGTCAGTAAAACCAACTCTGATCTTACTTTTTCAACATATGATGGTGAATTGTCATAATTTTATGTAAATAGAATGTTTTCATTTTATAATTTGTGTTTGAATTGTTTAAATACCGCTCTAACACTCCATATGGACTAGGTTTTTTTTTTTTTTTTTTTTTTTTTTTTAAACAGATTTGGTGTATGCTAAACACCTAACAGGATAAAATTTCTAAACATTATAGAAGTACTATAACAGAAGAGCTCGCTCTTACCAGTAAAAAGTGTGAAATTGCGGCTCTGTCTACTTGATCATATGCTCTATTATCTTCACCAGCCAACATCATGTTGATGAGATTGTCCAATATGTCATTCTCTTTCACAGAACCATTCGCTTCCTTGAGCCGCTGCAGCCTTTTGTCGATAATGCGATTGAACAAGTCCAACATCTTTTGGAAGTACAATTCGGTTCGCCTCCGAATGCCTTGGGGATCAAACTTCTTAAGGAACGGGAAATGGTCAGCAATGTTGGATTTTCCCAACTCTTCAAAGATTCCAACCACGTCCTTCTTGAACTGCCTAACGGTCTCCGAATTCGGATCCGCTAACAAATCCATAGAGAAGAAGGTGGTGGACAAGAGATTTAGAGTCGTTAAAAAAGCGGCTTTCCCAACCTCCATGGCCTGGCCAGCCTCGGCACTTTTCTGGACCTCACGTAAGAGGTCTTCAACCTTGTTGTGCCTCAGGTTCATGTTGGCGTCGAGAACCGAAGCGGCGAGCAACTGGGAGTTGCTTAGCCTTCGGAGGTTTCTCCAGTAGTTTGAGACAGGCAACCAAGCCATGCTGTACTGGCAGTGTCCCAGGGCGTGGGCGGCGTCCGGGACTGATCGGTTGGAGAAGAACTGGCTCTGCCCCATTATGACTTCTTTAGCCAGGGCTGGCGAAGAGACGACAATCGTCGTGACTTGGCCAAGCTGCAAACTCATAAGAGGGCCATAAGACTTGGCAAGCCTGGCCAAGGACTGGTGCGGTTTGTTGCCGAGATCAAAGAGGTTTCCTATGATGGGAAGGGGTTTTGGACCAGGTGGAATATTGAGTTTTTTGCTTGATTTGTGATTCGAATATGAACGGATGGCTTTAATCGAGATACATAAGATTAGAACAAAACACAATACAGAGGTGATCAAATCCATTTTATCACTGCTTTCTCGGTTTTTGCTTTTTGTTTTTTGTTTTTTGTTTTATTGGGATCTCTCTAGCTAGACTCTTCCCTTGAAGACAACGGAAGAGGAGGCTAAGGCTGAGAAGAATTGTTAGAAGTAGTATTGGTTTCTCCTCTTCGTTAATTGTTAGATATATATAGATATATATGTATATGTATATATATTGGTAAATGATATAGATATAGATTGATTCACGTTTTTGTCGTTCGGAAGAGTAAAATACTCGATAGTCTCTTTCCTTTCCTACTTACTACCTTTCCATTTCAACCATACCACTTTTCAAGAAAGTGAGCAATAATAGATGAGAGAGAGACCTATTAGCTTCCGTTTGTACATCAGATTTAGACTTAAAATTTTTAACTTAGTTTTTATCTTTTTTTTTTTTTCCTGAAAAATCAATAAAAATTAAACTAATTTTTAAAAAATTAATTACTTTCAATTTAAAAATTGCATTACAAAAAAACGCACCATTACTTTGTTGGGGAAACGACACTGTCGGCCCGGGCATGAAAAGTAAAGAGACTGGAGGACAGTCTGCGGGGCACAAAATTTGGAATATTTTTGCTGTCTAGATCCTAGAAATGTATTCAATTATTGGAAGTAATTAAGATTATTCGCCACCAACTCTATATACATTAAGGTATTATTTGCAGTTTACGTTTCTATTTTTACATTAGTAATTTATTCTATGTTTGAAATTGGAAGTGCTTCTCTGTCTTGGTCGCAATCCTTATCCTTGCAATAGGAGAAATGAAGATGCAACCGGATAATTTCTATTGTGATTAATGTCTTCTCTCTATCCGTCTCAATCCTCAATCTATATTTATTGTCAACAAAGCTTCAATTAGTTGATAATAAAAAGTAAATTGAAACTCATCATTCTTTGCATTCAATGTTCTCATAAAACATACGAAATTCCTAACAAATGTAAATATAAATTGCATAACACCAAAAAAAATCAACAATATGATTAAATTCTTTCTCTAATATATATATACACGAGAACTTTTCTGTATGGCACCGTCAGATCGTCGGACGAGAGAGTTCTCCTTTTCTCTCTCTCTTGATCTAGTGGGTTGTGCCATTGATTTTCCCGAGTTGTGTCGAATCTCCTACATGAGTTGTATCACCGGATGGAAGATAATTCATATATATATATATATATATATATCAAAATGGAAATGGCAGAAAGTGTTCTTCCGTTCCCGTTCCAACTATGATTCGGGAACAAAATTTTGTTTCCATACCCAATTCAAATCCCACAATAACAATCTCGTCTTATCAAGTGCAGATCCCTACGGTCCCCCTTTCTAGGGAAAAATGTGAATATGTATTTGAATAATCTTACTTTAACTCCTTCTATTTATTAATTTTAACATTTCTTTTGGCTGCTTACTGATTATTATTATTGTTATTATTATTATTATTTTAACAACGTACACTCAATTTATTAGTTTTAGTTTTTTTTTTTATTTTTTGCTTTGTTTTGCTTTTTTTTATTTTTTATTTTTGTATTCACACAAACAAATAAACATACACATCTTAAAAAGTAGATTGATCACAAGGAACTTGAGAAAACACTTGTTCATGTGTTAGATGACATGTTCTTGTACTTCTAATTTTGCTTCTACTTCCACTTTTCTTTCTTTCTTTCTTTCTTTTTTCCAAGACTTTTTTATTTTTGTTATGTTATTGTTTGGTTTTTCATGACACGCTGAGATTCCATCAGTCACTGTCTGCAAACGTACCGCACTTCTTTTTTTTTTTTTTACCAATAGACACTCTTGCCGTTATTTCCACGTGGTGGTAGGTTTATGTGGTAGATTGGTAGTTGAATTTCAGACAAAAAAAAAAAAAAAAAAAATAGAGAACGACATTTTGTTATTTTACATGAGACAGAAGAGATCGGAGTCTTTTATTTTTAAGCTGGAAAACTGATACTTTATTAAAAACAACAAACACACATTTATATCCTTATTTCATGTTTATTCCATGGGCTAAAACTTAGGTTAAAAAAAAAAGAAAAAGAAAAACGAATGAAAAAAATTATGAAACACGTGATTTGAAGTTACTAGGTGAATTTAGAAATTGTAGTCAATTAATAGTGGTTTGGAAAATTCTATAGCATATACATAGCCTCGCCAGTCAATCTTCTAGATCTTAAAAACCCGTTGGGACTGACTTTTTTTTTTTTTTTTTTTTTAAATTATTGAAAAGCATAAGAAAGAGTGCTCAAGATCAAAGATTTTCTTTTAAATTAGAAAGAGTGAATGTTATGGTTACAGGCATAATATAATGATAATTATACACCTCATTATATCATAAGGTGTAGAATTTAAATATTTTATTTGGTTAAAATAAAAAAAATGGATAATCAAAAGATCTCATACCAAAATCTAAAAATACAAAATAAAAAATTCAGGTATAAGTCACGTGACTTGTGACTAACACGTTACTTGGAAGTTGGTAAAAACTATATAAACTGTTTCTGCATATAATTAACGTCAAATTAGTCTATCATCATACAATCTTAAAATTTTCACCAAATTAGTGGCGAATCGAGCCACTTTTATTAATTTTATTAATGTGCTTTGAAAAGCACGCATGGATCTTAGCTTTCTTTGGCACGTGTGCCTTCCATAATTTCCTCCACCATAGACATCTTGCATTTCCATCCGAACCTCCCGGAACAAAACGGAGCTTCATAGCCAATCTGTAACCTGTCGTCACCGTGTAGGAGCCTTTGGAATCGTAATGCCAAACCAGAGAATCCGGTCTACTCCGGCAACCCAGAGGAATGCTACAAACATCAAGCCTGTCTACATTCCAAAAGACTCTCTCAACTCTGTCCAATCTCCAACTCGTAGCATCCATCAAACCTGCCACCCTCATTTCTTCCTCATCAGGTCTTGGTCGAGTGATCGGCTTGAAGAGATGAGGCCTCGGAATCCAAGGATCGCGAAACACCCAAACGCTACAGCCATCTCCCATAATCCACCTAACAGCTGCTTGTAGAAGATCTCGTCCCAAGAGAAGACTTCTCCGAAGATAAGAGGGGTTGTGGCCCATACTTGCACTAAAAAGATCAGAATTTGGAAAATACTTCCCTTTGGAGACATGAGCCATGAGAGTGTTAGGATTATTAATGATCTGCCAATTGAGTTTTGCAAGAAGTGCTTGATTAAAAGCAATAAAGTCTCTAATCCCCATTCCTCCCTCATCTTTGCATTTCACCAAACTATCCCACTTGAACCAATGGATCTTTTTTTCCTTATCCCCTCCTTCCCACCAAAACCGGGCAATGAGAGACTGAAGGTCCTCACACAACGTGGAAGGAAATTTCAAGACACTCATTGCGAGTATTATTATAAAAACCAATTTACATTTTTTTATTATTATTTTTTATTTTTTTGGTAAATACTAAGACTTTTACGTTACCAGCATAATTTTATCACATTAAGACTTCACATCAATATTGTGCTATTTGTACGTGATGTTCAAGCTACACGTACATTATTGACACAGGGACATGAAAGTGAGATTTAAAAAATCAAGGAACGCGACATCAAACAAAGCAACTTGGCTATTCTTTTGCAGTATTTTGAGTGGCTTGAATAAAGTCAAAAGAAATTAATTAGTCTGGTCGATAGAAAAAAAGAAAGCAATAATTGTGTCACCTTTATTTCTAATCTCATATTTGCCATCTATGGAGCACACTTATTAAGCCACGAGATCTACTCATAATTAATAAGATGGGGATTAAAGACAAAAACGATTTAACAAACAGAGGAAGATAATATATTAATATTCAACCATTCTTACAAAAATCAAACTGATATTTAAGTACTGCACTATTTTATTGCCAAAAGCAAGCAGATTTACTAGAGGAATTTGTTACATCCCATACCTTTATTATGGTATAATTATTACTAGCTATATTATTTGATTGAAAATGGAAGACGACGAATACGAAATGTAACATAAAGCCTAGAGAAGGGCGTTTCAAGTGGAAACAATACTAATGCTTGGTCGGCACGGGGATAGCTCGCAAAGGCTGAGCCATTTGCAAGGTGAGGCCAAACTTTTCATCCAAGTTTAGAGCGTCAGGTCCAACCCCATCTTCCAACTTCCAATCAAACGAGTGAAGCAAAGACCCCAACATCAAGTGCAACATTCGCATCGCCAATGGGAATCCGGGACATATTCTCCGACCAGCACCGAACGGAATGAGCTTAAAATCCCGGCCTCCGACATCTATATCGATGTCCAAAAACCTCTCCGGTATAAACTTGTCGGGATTTTCCCATGTGCTTGAGTCTCTACCAATGGCCCATACATTGACAATCACCTGAGCATCCTTCGGGATGATATAGTCGGAGATTTCGATGTCACTGTCGGCTTTGCGAGGAATCAATAATGGAGCTGTAGGGTGCATGCGGAAGGTTTCTTTAACAATGGCTTGTAAGTAAGGGAGTCGAGATACGTCTGATTCCTTCACTTGGTTTCCTTTGCCTATAACTTGATCTAGCTCTGCTCGGGCTTTTGACATAATCTCTGGCGCTTTTACTAGCTCTGCCATTGCCCACTCCAACGTGGTTGAAGTCGTTTCAGTCCCCGCTGAAAATAAATCCTATTTCATAGAATTGCTATGATCAGTCCAATTTTACAGTCAACCAAACAAAAAATAGAGTAAAATTATTTTTAAAAATGGCCATTGGAGAAGAGTCAAACAAAGATTTGTAGAAGAAAATTGATTATTTTTGTCAATTTTCAGTACATCGCAGTAGCAAAACTTTTAGAACAAAAATTCAAGGTAAAAAGTGAGACAAATTTGTATTCTCTAGGGACCATATCCAAGTACTAAAAAAGCTCGCTCACCAGCAAAAAATGTTCAATTATGGTTTTGTCAAGCTGATCCTCTTTCTTCTCCTGATCCACCACCATCATGTTGATAAGAGTGTCTAAAATATCATCATATTTCAAAGAATCACTCGCTTCTCTCACTTTCAATCTTTGGTCGATGATACGCCCAAACAAGTTGATCAGTTTCCGGAAAGTAACCGTGTTGCGTCGCCTAATGCCTTGGGGGTCAATCTTCTGTAGAAACGGGAAATAATCGGCCAAGTTCGGCTTCCCCAACTCTTCCATCATGTGCGACATAGCCTCCTTGAGCTCTTTTAGAGTGACGAAATTTGTGTCATCCGCCATGTCCATGGAGAAAAATGTGGTGGACAAGAGATTCAGAGTAGCTCTGAAAGAAAGGCTCGCGATCTCCACCGCCTCCCCGGCCTGGACGCTTTTGTGGACATCATTTAGGAGCTCTTGCACCTTTTTGTTTCTCAGCTCCGTGTTGCCATCAAGAGCCTTGGAGGAAAGCAAGTGTGAGTTGCTTATTTTCCGAAGGTTTCGCCACAGAGGAGATACGGGTAACAAAACCATGCTGAAATCGCTGTGTCTGTGGGCGCGGCTTGCGTCGTTGATTGTCCGGCTGGAGACGACTTGGCTGTTTACCTGGAGGACTTCTTTAGCCATGGTGGTGGAGGAAATGACAACCGTCGTGACTTGGCCGAGCTTCAAATGCATAAAAGGGCCGTAAGACTCGGAAAGCCTGGCCAAGGACCTGTGGGGTTGGTCGCCGAGCTCCAAGAGGCTTCCGATGATGGGACGAGGTTTTGGACCAGGTGGAAGCCTTTTGTGTTTAGGAATCGCAAAGGAACGGAAGACTTGAAGAGAAAAGAAAAGAATGAGAGCAAGATACAGTAAGGAGGTGAAAATATCCATCTTTCTTTACTCCTGATTTTCTCGGTGATCTCTTCTTTTTGTTGCAGAAGTGGAAGAAGAGCCCTTAATTAGGATGAGGAGAATGGGAATGCGACTGCCTTTTCGACTACAATATTTGGCAGATATATATATATCATCTGCTTTACCTAACTCAGCCCTGCTTTGCAAACGAAAATAACTTAATGTCTACGTTTTCAACATGTGAGTACATTGAAACTAGCTAAGAACATAGCCCCTGATTGGTTCTACAGTCCCTGATTGGTTCTTCATCTTCCATTCAAATTTTTCGTATTAATTTTTATTATTTTTTTCTAAAAAATCAATTAAAATTATTATTAATTTTTAAAAAATCAATAAATTTTAACTTTAAATTTTTATCTCTAACAGATAAATCAAATATGTTTAATTTTGAACTTCTATATATATATATATATATAATATTAACAGATAGAGTATTGGCATAATAATAAAAAAAAAGTTCAAAAAAACGTAATGTATAAAATTTTAAATAAAATTAAGAACAGGCATGTAAGGTATATAATCCAAGGATGATTTGTTAAATTAACCCAAAAAATCATTGTCTAACTAATTCTAAAGAACGTGTACTTCTATACAGTTACATGAGGATAAGTTGTGAGAGTGATTTTTTATTTTGTGATTTCGTAAATGCAGAGCAAGTATTTTTTTTTTTTTTCTTTTATAGAGAAAAATAAACCTGACAAATGAAGGCCTTATTTTGTCAATTGTTAATTTTCAGAGAAGAAAATTTTCTTATTTAAAATGAAAAAGTTATTTCATTTTAAGAATGAGATGGTGTTTAGATGTGTTAAAAATTTTCCATCTTGAAAATAAAAAGCTGTTTGGAATGAAAAAAATGATATTGTGAATAGTGCAACGGATGAAGACTTTAAAAAGATTTAAAAAAATTCTAAAAGTGTTCTGTACAAAAGAAATTTGAAAATGAAATCACTTTTTTTTTTTTAAATAAGAAGAATGAAAGAAAAAAATTATAAAAAAACACTCTTTTGTTTTTTTTTTTTTTGTTTTTTTTTTTTTTTCTCTCCATTTCTGAACATGAACATGTAAAACAAACAGAGAGATAGGATTGGACACAAATGTGAAAAAAAAAAAAAAAAAAATCTTGGTGGAGGATGATTTTGCGAGTTTCTGCTTGAAGCACTCTTCAATAAAAGCTAAAGGGGTGAGTGATTTTTTAGTTTGTGATTTCATAAATGCAGAGCAAGTATCAAAAAAATTTTTTTTTTTCTTTTCCAGGGAAAAATAAATCTGACAAATTAAGATTAGGCACAAATGTGGAAAAAGAAAAAATTTCTTGGTGAAGACGATTTTGCGAGTTTCTTCTAAAAGCTCTCTTCAATAAAAGCTTAGGCTTTATTGACTTTTAAGTTTAACTCTAACTAAATTATATTTTTTAATATTAGTTTTCGTTTTTATCTGAAAAATAAATAAAATTTATAATTATTTTCTAAAATATTTACCAACTTTAATTTAAAAATTTTATCACTAAACAAACTACAACACAAACTAAAAGGGAGAGTGATTTTTTAGTTTCTGATTTCATAAATGCAGACCAAGTATATATAATATTTTCTTTTCTTTTTTAGAGAAAAATAAATATAATAAATTAAGATCGGGCACAAATGTGGTAAAACAATTCTTGTTGAGGACGATTTTGTGAGTTTCTTCTAGAAGCTCTCTCTTCGATAAAAGCTGATGGGGACCTCATTTTGATACTTCTTCTTTTCTTTTGGTATGTCTATAACCACCACCCCCCCCCCCCCCTCCCCCGCCGCCCGCCGCTCCTCTTCACACAGGTGTCGCCTCTGGAATCATGCACATTCGTTTTCTTTCTCTCTGCTATTTCTAGAAACCCGACAAAGACAGCATCCGGGGTTCTAGAAAGAAAGTGGTAAAAAAAAATTTTAAGTGGTTTTTTTTTTTCGGGTAAAGTAATTTTCTTTTCAAAAAAAAAAAAGGAAATTATAAAGTAAATCCTTTTATTGTACCCTATAAGTAAAATTTTATTAGTAAAATTTTATTTAAGACCATTGAATTTAATCTAATGGACAAGATATTGAGGATATATATTAACTAAAACAAACACTCATCTATTGAATCATAGAAAAATAATAAAAAATTAGATTCCTTCTTTTATAAATATTTTTTAATGAAAAATTATAAATTATATATTAAAAAAAAATTTGAAAGAGGGACGCAAGGGACAGTGGAAGGCTGTTGGGGAGGGGGTGTCAGTGGGAGCTCGAAGGTCGCGCGATAGGTAAGGGACAATTTCATTCGTTGACAAGGGCGATTCGTAAATGGGTAATCGTGCGTAGGGGGTGGTGGGGATGGTCGTCTGGGAGGAGGAGATTTTCGGGAAAGGGGGTGGAGAGCAGGGGAGGGGTTGGCCACATGAGAGAAGGTGATTTTCAGTGGGGGGAGGTTGCGGGTTCAAGGCCAGTGGGTGCCAAGAGGTTGCCGGAGGATGGGGGGCGGGGACGACAGTGGAAGGTCGGCAGGGGTGGTTGGTTTCTTTTGCCTTCTCCAGTTTTTTTTTTTTTTTTTTTTTTTTTTTTTTTTTTTTTTTTCACTTACTCTATAATATTATGTGGCAGTACATACGATAACTATATGCAGCTCAATTTCTATTTAATCTCATAAAATCTTAACGGTCTAAAAAAGATTTTTACTAATAATAATCGGCAGTCTCTTAAAGAGTCTCTATTACAACCTTGCTCCTAAAAAACTAGAGTAATTTTGTTTTGCTCAATAAAAATAGATTATAGGGATAGAGATTGTAATGTTCAGATAACTCTAGTGAGGTGAATGCCCCATCGCATGATATATGGATCCTTCATGAAGTGGATTATCCATATACTCCAGCCAACGTGGTGGTAATGGCTCGAACTCAAGTATTCAATGAGAACGATGAATTGCCCAACTAAACCACCTGAGGAACGTTGGAAAAAAAAAAAAGAAAAAAAAAACTAAAGCTAGTTATTTTCACACATTGCATTCCGTTGCTCGAAAACTAATGACAAAAAAATGAATAAATAAATAAAGGAATTCAATGGTAGGAAACAACCACTTTTCCTAAGCAATTACCAAAAAAAAAAAAAACAAAAGAAAAAAAAATATTGGACTGGATTGAGCGGATTGGTAAATTCAGTGAATTTTCCTAAAATCATGTAATGTCTTTAGAGGAGTGGATGAATGGCATTATAACTGTCTCATTTACTTTTTTAATATAGAGTAAAGAAGTAAAGATAAATATTAAAATTAGCTAAATATTTATGAGGATTATAAGATTTTTTTTAATATATATATAGCAAGGTTCATATATATATATATATATTAATAGCAACGTAATTATTTATTGAATAGTGTTAAAGTCATTAATTTTAATTTCAACTTTAATATTAGAGGACTAACTCATATGTCATCTTTATCAAGTCATCTTTATATTGGTAGAACCAATTAATTATTACAATAATATTTTAATTACTTATCAATAAGAGAATAAGAACTCATATAATTATATATGTTTAACTATCAGAAGTTAAAATTATAATTGAT
This sequence comes from Ficus hispida, assembly GCA_025413025.1. NCBI lineage: Eukaryota > Viridiplantae > Streptophyta > Magnoliopsida > Rosales > Moraceae > Ficus > Ficus hispida. The sequence goes on along the minus strand of CM046371.1, from coordinate 1,565,271 downwards.
ATAGTGGACCTTTTGATCGAAGCGTTTTTAATGGTGTCAGTAGTTTGATCTTCAAACGAATTGCATATATCTCAGGAACTGTCACATGGGTATTAAACTTCAAATTAATAACGCTATAAACGTCGATAGTGATAAGTATCTATATGATTTTATTTAGTTTCTTTATTTGTGTTCCTGTAATAATATCATGTCATATTAATTATTGAATACAATATTTTATTTGAGATAATATAATGCTTAATTAATATGATATTTTAATTCATGTGATATATGATATTTTAATTGATGTGATGTGATATTATTATTAGAATTTGAAATAGGATAAAAACATTTAAAGACATGAATTGAACTCATCAATTAATACAAGATGAGTCGTCTCTAAATAAGGTCCACAAATATTATTCACCTTTTATTTATGATGGTATTTTTAAGAATTATTTATCGTGTTATTTAACATATTTGTAATGCTCTCTAAGTTCCTTTTTTTTTAAACTTAAATGAGGTCTAATTAAGTGGCACCTAATTATAGTTTACACATTTGATAATTTACAGAGAGAAAATAAAGAAATTAGGGAAACTCAAGAAATTAATAAGAAAGATAACGAAGAATCAACCTTTCACAAAGAGCAAAACAACCAGGAAAACATTATCTATTCTCTCTTGATAAAAACAATTAAGTGAGACATTTTAATTAAAACTCAAGTGAAAAAAAAAAAAAAGGAAGAGTAGACGGAAAAAAGTTTACATGATCTATTAATCTGGTCTTGTTCACACAACTTACCACCCTTCTCACTTTGAGCCTAAAGAGCTCCTTTTTCTATCCGGAATTATTTGTCAAATGTCACAAAAAAACTTGCCTTCCATAGCACCAAAAAAAAGGCTATGGAAACAATTCGATAGCATTTTATTGAACACTATATTAGCTCATGTTCGCAGTATAAGCCTATCATAGCATTTTATTGACGCTATGTTTGCTCTTTCTATAGCAGATTTCCGGTGCTATTAGAAAATTTAGATTGCGTGATGTTGGTCTTATGAAATCCAATATTATTACAGAAAAGGCGTTATCATTTAAGAGATGAGGTAAATAAACTTTTTTTCACTACTACATATCTAATTATAATAGTACTCATATGATTTATATAATACAATAATAATAATTTGACATCACCGGACAAAAACAAAAATAAAATTTTATTATATAATCAACAGCTACATAATCTAATACATCTAATTCATAAGTGCAAGAAACAAAACCAATTACAATTGATAAATTTGGTTTCCAACAAGGAAATCTAAATTCAAAAAGTAAAATCAGCTAATATTTGAATCCAATCTTGGCTAAAGAAGGACTACAAGAATGCTGAAAACGACACTTGAACAATGTTTGAAATAGACAAAAATTTAACATGTACTCCAACTTGTAAAACCTTCAAAGTTCCTGAAATAAGACATAGTAAAGGACATCAAAAACACCGTCAAAATAATTTGTATTACTATCAAACCATTCATGTTATGCAAATTTTCCTACAATTTTTTTTTTTTTTTTTTTTTGGTAGCTCCAAGACGCTTCCTAGGATGGGACGAGGTTTTGGACCAGGTGGAATTTTTTTGTTTTTAGGAAATACAAATGAGGAGAAGGCTTGAATTGAGAAAAATAGGATGAGAGCAAGAAACTGTAAGGATGTGAAAATATCCATCTCTTAATTACTCGTTACGAAGGTTGTGAAAATTGTGTAGTGGGACTGCCTTTTCCACTGCATAATAGCCAGATATAAATACAAGGTGCTTGGTGTTTATTTTCCACGAGGGAATTTTTTTCCACCCCTAAATAAAGATGGATGCTACATTCCCTTTCCCTATTCAGCGTTACTGAAATAAGGCGGACTTTCGAACTCCACTTATTTGAGTTTTGGAGTTTTTGGTATTGGAAATGGGTGAATGTTTGTAAGTGTCTGTTTGATTGAAACATAAATTTGAAATAAACCAAATTTTTAGACATTTTAAAAATCATAAATGTGTTTGAAAAAAAAGTTATAATGTAGATTTTATTTCATTATTCACGTTGTTGAGAGAACTTTGATAGAAGAATCTGCTTATCATTTTCACATAAAGATAAGAAAGTTATAGATTTTTGAAGTTTAAAGTTTTCAAAAATAGGAAAGGAAAATAATCTCGATCGAAAATCGAGTAGTGAAATTTTGACCCCTAAAAAAAAAAAAAAACCAAAACTCCAATTGGAATTGTGCCAAATTAGCCCTTCTTTTCAAATTAAAATTGTTTGACGTCATCCAATAGGCAATGACGTACAATTTGCAAATGTGATTATAAGTGTCGTTATAGGTATAACTTAATAGTAATACCATACTTAATTTCACCTATAAGTGCAGAGTTTGAATCCCCCTATCCCCAAGTTTGAAAAAAAAAAAAAGAAAAAAGAAAAGAAAAAAGAAAATGTGATTATAAGTGGCTGATCATTGAATGTTAAAAGGGTTCTCTTAACCTATAAATTTTTGACGCATAAGAAGATTGATATTGATCTATATGGAACAAATAAAAGTGCATATATATATATATATATATATATTATAATATTTTAAAATATATATATTTTGAAATACAACGTTTTTATATATATTATATTATATTTAACACATGTTTTTTCTTCGTCAACACCATACACGATTTTGACATAAAATACCTAAAATATCCTTAATTAAAAAAATGAAGAAAACTAAAACAACTCTAATCAGGTGCTTCTATCAATTTGTGTATTAAATGTGCTTCGATAGTGTAAACAGGCAACAATTCAAAATACAAAGTAGATATGAAAAGAAAACTAACCCTTTTTCTTCAAACTGTTCACGTGAATAAATTTATTAAATTACGTTGGCAAATTTCTAAATTTTAATCGTCTGATTGGGGAAATTTGCATAGCTAGGAAGCGCTGAAGGAGGACGAAAGTTTTTTCAGATTGAATTTTGGATTATAGCAATTGGACTAATTTGTACCGAAGCATCGAAAGCATACGTAGTTGAAAATTAAACGGCTGATATATATATATATATATATATATATATGTTGAAATTTGGCACGAGCACGTATAAATGATCAAATGTTTTGTTGGACTAATGAGTATTCAAAAATTTTGGATAGTTGCATAAAAAAAAAAAATTGGGTTTGAAATCGTTATCAGGTAAATAAAATGTCACCAAATAATACATTGTCTGATTTCATCTTTATTTTTAATATATTTGTTGGTCGCAATTGAGGTGTGATTGATATTAATGTGAAGCTCAAAAAATACAAAATAAATAACAAAAACACTACTCATCACGGTAGTAATTGATAGCTAACCCCAAATTTAGTCCAAAATGTCCATTTAAATAAATTGGAAAATAAATATGCCCAAAACATGTTACTATGCATGGATAGCAATGTGTTGTTATCTGTTGTTGGATTTCTAGGTTTCGTTTGTATTTCAATGCAGTTTATTTCCCTAATTTACCAAGCCCTAGCAATATATAAGTTGGCAGTAAAGTGTGTCATGGTGTAGATAGATGGACCTCACGAATTTTTTAATTACTAATATTTATTTTCTATTATTTTATTTTTTTCGTAACGTCTCACAAATTTAATTAATTCTATTCCTTTGTTTGTACTATATTCAAGAAAGTTATGCATTCTCTGTTGTCTTGCACATCATCGGTTTTGGAGATTCACTTGCAGTTGATGAATGGGAGATGGTAGTCAATTCCAATTTAGTGTTTACTTAGGACTTTGATGTCATTAAGTTTGAGAGAGCGAAATTAAAATTGAAAACTATGATTAATTATTTGAATGAGATCAGTTAACAAGTTTTGAATTAAAGAAACATAGTCTAGTTAAGGAAAATCAAAACCCTCTAACCTCATATATATATATATATATATATATATATATCATTGAGTTCCCTTTAATCCTATCTCTCTATTTGTGTTTGTTTACTTTAGCTATAGTTAAGTAAGTTGCTTAATTTAGTTTCTTTTTCAAATTACAAATTGTCTAGATAAAATTAGAATTATTGTTGATATTTAGCTTAAATTTGGATAAAAAACAACCTTGTGGGACGATATTTTACTCTGACATGTTATTACGTATGTACTAGTCATACATTTGTAAGGTTGTACGCAACTTTGGTCAAATTAATAAATGTATATTTGAATATTTGAATGGTACCTCAATATTCTAGTTTGGTTTTGAGTACAATCTTGTCCATAATAGTTTAATACGTATCAAAGCCATCCAGTTCTATGTCAATGTTCGAGTCTTTTACCTTTATTATTAGTTGAAGATTCTATACATATTGAAAAAGTATTTTGTACTAGAATTTTTTCTTTCAAATTAGTGACAATATAAGCTTTGATTATTTTGTTTTTTTTTTTTCCTTCTATCTTTTTTCTCTCTCTCCTTCTTTGGTCACTTATTCACAAATAGACAATATATCACAGACCAAATTATCTTTTCACAGATTCTTTGAATCTTTATGATCTTCACGCTTTTTGTCTTTTTAACCATTCATGGTTTCTTAATACTTTTCTTGGCCGGTAGAAAAAGACGTCTATTGGGTTGAAAATTTTTCAATCATGGATTATATCTTAACAAATACTTTCATTTTCTCCTTCTTTTTTCTTTCTTTTTTTTTTTTTTAAGTATATCAATATCCTACTATTATGTTACCCAATATTTATTTAGAATGGTAAACAATTCATAAAGTTAATAAAATGATTTCATTTCACATTATTGTGCTTTCGCATTACTTCTCTCTCTCTCTCTCTCTCTCTCTCTGTTCATATAAGATAAAGCATGTGTATGATTGGTTCACTTGAGTTAGAGAATTGGAGTTATTTTGATTAGAGTTGAGTTGAGTTGAGTTTTGAAATCGTGTGTTTAATTAGTTAGAAAAAAAAAGTGTAAAATATTAAAATGTTTATAGAAAAAAAATAAATATTTTGTTTTGTTAATCACAAAATTCCACACAATTTATAGAAAGAAAAATATATCGTTTGGATTCGAAATAGTAAAGTTATGGAATTTTAAAATATTGTTGGGAATACTCTAAGAGTGAAAGATATTTTAGTTGTATTTCATTTATTTTGAATTAATTAATAATATATTTGAGGTTTTTTTTATTACATATTTACTATACTGTCTTCATCTAAATTTACATGTTAAAGTAAATGTAAGCAAATATGACTCATTGACTACTTGGCGTTTAAACTGTTAGAATATTGCATATAATATGGATTTTTATATGCGAGAAGACAACGTTCTAAAATAAGTAATCTAAATCTATAGTCTGTAGTCCATGGGGTTAGAGTAAGCATCTAACTCATACAAAGACTATTATGTTGTCTAAAGCTAATTGAGGAAATGGTTTGTCTTGACTATCTAGAGCGAGCCAGCTCCCAGGTAAAGACACACATATATTGCCTAGTGGTGGTGATATATTGGACTGGACCAAAGTATAATTAATCTATAAGTCTGCTTGATTAGATTAATTCACTTTTGACATTCATTATGCAATAACGTTTATCTTGAGTAAGTAAATGACTTTATGTTTATGACTTGTATACTTTAATATTCCAAAGGCTAAAGCATAACAGAGTAGTAAGCTATTAGCTAGACGAGGTCGTTCGGTACATGACATGTGAGCTTTGCTTATAAATGTGGAATCGTAGCTCCTATAAAGAATAAAGGTTACCCTCTTAAACAATATTATATAAGGAGGGTCATTTGCTAGGCAAATAACTAATTATTCACTTTGGGTAAATAGTCATTTTCCTATTAGATGTATAATGGATTGGATTGCGGCTACATATTGGCTTACGTAACATGGTATTAAATTGGCAATGCAGTTTCAAGTTTATAGTGGTGTGACTCTGAAATTAATAATTGTGTAATTAATTTATTTGGTATAGAATAATTAATTACATAGATTATTGGATTTCATATTATATATATGTCTAATTGATCAATTTACTAGCTTAATATAATTCCTTAACGGATGATAATCAATTGGGATATTCATTATGACTTTAATTCTTGGACTTAGTAAAGAGAAAAATTTGGAACACCTCCTACAAGGTGTATGCATTTTTTCTGCTATGGGTAGAATGAGAATTTTATTTCATTTCATTAATTAGATAAATATTTATTTGAAGATGAGATTTGAAATTGAAATATTTATATTAATCTTTTGTGATAAATATGATATTAATTTAAATTAAGAGATATGGATAAATTAATTATTTAGATAATTAATTTAAATATCTAGATAATCTTATTTAAACAAATATTTTAAATTTAATATGGTAATTCTCCTATTTGGATTTGAAATTGAAACAAAATCTTATCCTAATCTACCTTGTGTTGGCATTTTTTATAAGGATAAGGGAAGGAAAAGATTTTCTTCTTATTGATTTGATTTGAATAATTATTACATAATTATTTAATTCAAATAAAATTGCCATGATTTTATTTTGAATTTAAATTAGAGTTATGGAACAGTAATTATGGTGATAAAATCATAAGATAATTGGAAATAAAAATTTGAATCAAATTTTGAATCTCTTAGACCTATTGTGGGTGATTTTTCTATCTCCCGGGCAAGAGAAAAAATGCAGATTAGGAAAGAAGGAGAGAGAAAAATCTTTTTCAAGTGTCATATTCAAATTTAAATTCAAATTCAAATTCCATTCAGTTCATTAACTATAAATAAGACTCTAAGGCCTCCTATTTTATTTAGACCTCAGATTATAAGGTAAGTGAGCTTATTATTATTATTATCCTATTATAATAATAATAAGTTGCAAGAGTTCTAGGCGATTGGAAGAAGAAAGCTGTGCAAGAATACCAATCGAGAGATTGAGTACCTACACACTTTACCGTCCGAAAATTAAAGAATATTAAAGAAGGCTAGTTGGTTGAAACTCTCTTTGATCACATCCTCCAGTATTCCTGTTATCTTCTCTCAAGGTATGTAGATTGTAGAATAATTTATTGTATATGACAATATGAGTTAGTACGATCTTAAATTTTTTTTTTTTAAATTACGCTACATAGATTACCTGTTTTTCCTACAAATTGAAGTTTTAAGTAAGAGTTAAAATTATAAAGGGAAAATATGTGGTAGAGACCGGTAGAGCTTTTTTTTGGACCGTTAAGATTTAATCGAACGGTTCAAATGTTGATGGTGTACGATATTTATCATACACCTAACCTCACACAATCATTCCCACCTAAACTCTTCTCCGTCGCCGGCGACGGACGCCGGTGACTCATTCCCGATGCCGGCGACCCACTCTGGCGCCCCGGACGCCGGCCGTCGCCGCCGGCGACCCCATTTTCTCTCTATTCCCCTTTCTCTCTCTTCTCTCACTCTCTTCCCCTTTCTCTCTCTTCCCCTCCCTCTCGCCGGCCCCCACCCCCGGCCGCCACCCTCCCTCGGCCGCCACCCTCCCCCGGCACCCCCCCGACGAACCCCCTCTCCCTCTCTCTTCCCCTTTCTCTCTCTTCTCTTCTCTCTCTCTTCCCCATTCTCTCGCTTCCCCTTCCTCTCGCTGGCCCCCACCCCGGCCCCCAGCCAGCCCCCCTCCCCGGCCTCCCCCCACCCCCGACGACCCCCCTCCCCCCAGCCCCCCATTCTCTCTCTTTATCGCGATTTCGTGATTTTTCTCTCGCGAAATCGCCAGAGAGAGAGAGAGAGAGGGGGGGCCGGGGAGGGTGGCGGCCGGGGGAGGGGGGTCGTCGGGGGTGGGGGGAGGCCGGGGGAGGGGGACGGGGCCCGGGGGTGGGGGTCGGGGGTGGGAGCCTGCGGGAGGGAGGGGAAGAGAGAGAAGGGGGAAGAGAGAGAGAAGAGAAGAGAGAGCGAGAGGGGGGTCGTCGGGGGGGGGGGGGGCCGGCGGGAGGGAGGGGAAGAGAGAGAAAGGGGAACAGAGAGAGAGAGAAGAGAGAGAGAAAAGGGAAGAGAGAGAAAATGGGGTCGCCGGCGGCGACGGCCGGCGTCTGGGGCTGGGGGCTGGAGGTGGCCGGAGTGGGTCGTCGGCGTCCGTCGCCGGCGACGAAGAAGAGTTTAGGTGAGAATGATTGTGTGAGGTTAGGTGTATGATAAATATCGTACACCATCAGCATTTGAACCGTTCGATTAAATCTTAACGGTCCAAAAAAAAGCTCTACCGGTAGAGACCCTCAGCTCTGCCACAGCCACACCCAATTATAAATAGTGAAACTAAGTTGATTTTTTTTTTTTTTAAGAAAAGATAAAAAATAATTAGAGTTGGATAGCTTATGTTAATGTGTGAGCTGTGGAACGAATGCTAAGGGCCCATTTGGGGAGACTTTTGAAGATAGAATTTTGAAGATTTGTTTGGAAATACGTATTTAGTTGAAGCATGAATTGGAAATGAGCCGCGATATAGAAAATAGTATAAAAAGTTAAAATATTCTTAAAAAATGTGCAATATAAATCTTTTCATTCATTTTATCATTGTAAGTATTTTGACACAAGAATCATCTTATTTCAATTTGAAACAAGAAAGTTATGAACTTTTAAGATTTGAATTTTTTGAAAATGGATGGGAGAAAAAATTGAGTAATAGATTTGGAAATTTTGTAGTCGAGATACAATTTAGGGGTCATTTGAAATTTATGTTTGAGATAAAATTTTATATTTAAGTTGGTTGATTTTTTAAAAATTAATTATAATTTTTACTGATTTTTTTAAAAAATGTCAAAAAATAAAATAAAAAATTTAAATTTAATTCTATAATTGCCGCATGCTTAATTAATACGACTCTTCAGCCCATAGATGCATTAGTACTCCGTAACTACGTGACAGCAACATGTTTCGACTTCTACAAATCAAAAACACGTTTTGACTTTTTCACTCGTTAATGTGCGGTCTGCAGGTCTTTACGGTTGAAACAGCCGACCAATATTTTACTTCCAAGTGACTGGAAGTTATTCATGACCTACAAAAATATTGACTTATTATTATTTTTTTGAGTAAAATAATGACTTATTTTTAGTGCCAAAAAAGTCAAGAAGTTTGGTATGTGCATTATAAATAAATCGACTACGCATATACGGTTTTTTTTTTTAACCGAAAAAAAGTACACGTAATTGTTTAATCAACTGCTACACGACGACGACAATTTGATAATCGGATCATGTGGGACAGTTGAGTGCGAGTTTGTAAATGAATTATCTATAGACCGTAGTTATTATTAATTATTGTATTAAATGGCTTAGACCGTTATTTGTTTAATTTTTGAAGGGAATGAATCTGAAAAATTAAGATTGGGCACAAATGTGGAAAATGCCTCCGTGTGGGAAGATGATTAGTGTCTTGTGGAAGCTCTCTTCAACTTGGCACTTGATCTTTTCCTTTGTCTACTAGTTGGGCACGTTTTCTGTTTGTGAGTTGTGGCACAGAATTTTTATAACAAAAAAATTTTAGAGTACACTTCAATATAGAGATTTTTTTTAAAATCTCATTACAGACGTAATTTAATAATAATTTTAAATATAATTCAATTATAAGATATATAATTTGAGCCCTTCTAAATTAAGAATAAATATATATATAGAGAATTTTTAAACTATTTTTCCTTATGAAAATGTACAAATAATATTGTCAATTATAATTTGAGTTAGGAGAATATGTAGGGAATTAAAAAAAAAATGAAAAACTTTATCTGCGAAAATATTGTTTTCTAAATCATCACAACTTTATACAAACTTTAGTTTTGCTTACTTTTAAGGCAAACCTTGAATACCAAACATTTACAAATACAGCAAATTGGCTATCACAGAATTATATATTCTCAATTAATATCGTCATATAAATGGTCGACGTATATTTTCTGATTGAGAATACTGGGAAAACAACAAGAATATATTAAATAACACCGTATTAATTCAGCAAGAAAGTTAAAACCCCCACCCCCCGCCGCCTCTTTTTTAGCCATATCTCACAAAAATAAGCCTCGCATGATTGGTAAGAAAGCAATAAAATAATGATAACCATAATGCTTCTCAAAGCTCCCAACACAAGATTGCATGGTCATTTGCTAATTAATCGGGGATGTATATCCTAGTAAATATATTCATATTAATAATCCAATCAGGTTATCTAGAAGTAGAACCACATGCAATTCTATGAGTTATATCAAGCTTCATGTCTTTTAACTCAACGAATTTACACAATATTGTCATTTTGTAATCAAGTTTGGCACTAAATATATCTATATATATATATATATATATATATTCTTATCATTTATATCTCACGACACCAACTTTAAATTAAAAAAAAAAAATGAATTTACCGACAAGAATCTCTCGCCAGTATCCAGTGCGAATTATTAGAGGAGTAATCCTAATACTGATTCATATATCGTCTAATCTCCGGGAATCGCAATTCCCGTTGTCACGGAGCTCTGTTCGGGGTCAATGTTCGCGGGATTTTTCCGTGACGATCTTCGACTGAGAACAGGCGTTCTTGGATCGCGATTGCGATTTAGACGCAATTTCCGCCATGACGCCAGGCCGGGTGTCGTGATTTCCGCCATCGCGCAAGGCTTCGTCCGAGGTCACTGTTGTCGCAATTTTGCCGTGACGGAGTTCACGATCCGCGTCACCTGCGACGATACTGGAGTTGCATAGTGACAGCGACGGCGATATCTGCCGGCGGGAGTGGTATCTGAGAGAGAATAGGGAGGATCTAGGGCCTTTTGGTTATTTTCAAAACTAAAATTAAAATTTACTATTATTTCATTCCCTACAAAATTATACTATTATTTCCATTCCAAATGTGAAATAATGATATTTCCTCCTTCTCCCTTTGATTAAAACGAGCATAGTTTTCTTAAGAAACAACAAAGTCTTGACTCGTGGACAATGAATATGCAGTTCTTTTAAGCTAAACTACTGTCGTGTATTTAAGAACGAAAAATAAAATGCAAATGGGTCATTATAACAACTTTCTAAACAACTCAAGATATAACAAAGTAAGGATATGTTACTTCTGCAAACCAAGCAAACCTAAAAACAAATTATTAAAAACAAGTCCTTTTATAATAGGACCTGATAGCAATAATATATATATTGTTAATAATTATATCTTGTCAAAATTTCATCAAAACAAAGCATATGTAGAATAAATAAATTTATGTAGATTTGACAACTAAAAAATAAAGTCCTAACAAAAACACGGATCTACATGGGAGCCAGAAGAGGCAAGTTCCCCCATCGAGAAAAGAAAAATGTTTTTTATATATCAATTTTAAGTGAATTTTTATTTTTGCCCCCGACGATTTGGTCTCTTTAATTTTTTTTTTTTGTTGGGCATTTTATAATTTGAGTTGAGTTAACTGATGGGCTTTTTATCCAAAGCTATTTAATTGGATTTTTTTTTTAAACTTTATAAAAGACATCAAATTATCAGTCTTCTCATATCCCTTCTACTTTGTCCTTTGTGTTCCCAGTCTCCCGTATTTCCTTTTCATTTCTTTTTTTAAAAACCTTTTTCTCTTCACATGCTCGCTGCTCCCTTATCCCTTCTCTCTTGTCCTCCGTCTCCATCGACATCAAACTCAAAAGGTACAACACAAAACTCCAAACAATTGTTGATTGCTTTTTATTTATTTTTATCTTTCTTTCTTCCGTCTATAGATTACAACTCTAAAAGTATAGTGTCTTAATTCACTTTATTTTCTATCTCTTTAATTTGCATAATTTATCATCTTAGATGGGGGTTTTTTTTTTTTTTTTTTCTAAATATAGTATTGATAACGAGATTGTCATAAAACGATTTCAAAGCATGAAACATCTTTCAGTATAATTATAATTTGTTACTTATTATATGAAAGTTATAATTAAGAAAACTGTCCTTTTTTTTTTTTTGGCTATTGTTTTAGTTTGAAAATTTGGCCCATAATTGTGCCTCCACTAAATTCAATCAGTCACTGTGAGCAATAATGTATTTTTCAGTGAATTACTTGTAATTCAACTGTAAATTTCCTCAGTATCCTCTTTTTATTTGTACAAAATTGAAGACTCATTATCAAGCTAGTAAGACCATGTCTGAGCAGAAATAATAACAAAAAAAGAATAAAAATAAAGATGTAGTAAGACCATGTACGTTGCACACATGCATTGGTATTAAAAGAAGTTTTATGTCGCCGAAAAAAAAAAAAGCCTGGAAATTAAATAATTTGCGGTCCAAAAAAATTTTTTTGGCCGTTCAAGTGGTACAAAATGACATGCCTTTAAAATTCTCTCTTCTTTATGATTGTCTTTGAACCGCTTTCTTTTGCGGTTATTTGTTTGGGGCACGACATGTCCTTTTCTTTCTTTAATCATGCTGTCGTTCAATGCTTAAAACGACAATTCATAAATGGTTGTGGTTAGTGAGAACAGGAAGTCAATAAAAAGAATCCAACGCTAGCAATGTAAAGGTTTAGAAAAACACAACACTCCAAAGAGCGAAGCACGCACACCATGAAAACCACGTCCATCAAGCAAAAAAGGCAAGTATTTGAAAAACGACAATTGAAGCCTACATCATGGTTGAAAGCTAGCCTGACGGAAAAAAGAAAAAAAAAAAAATCTCAAAGGATATTGCAAATTGGATTGAGAAATGGCCCCTTCACAGTGAAGCCTTCACTCTCTTCCCTTGACTTCTCAACATGGACTGTTGAGACCCAAGTATGAAACGACATGTTAATTTGTTGTCTTCCTCCTGCATCGAAATGATGTCCAAAAAATAAAGGGATTAACACGGCAAAAAATTCGAAAACGACATGAACATTAAAAAAAAAAAATAACATAGAGGAAACGACATTAATGGATAAACAACAACAAAAGACTGAAATCAATTAAATAAAACCAAACAACATAAAAGACTAAAAAGGATAGAAAGACAACATGGACACTGAAAACATAAAAAAAGATTAAATAAGAAAACGACATGGAAAATGAAAATGAAATGACCGCATAAAGGACATGACAAGGATAAATGACAACGTAACGACATGGACATTAAAAACGACAATAATAGGAAACAACAACAAAAAGATTTCAAATGGTTATGAACAGCTAAAACAACAACAATCTCTGAAACGACATGTAATGCCGAGCTTAACTAATTTAAAATAACTAAGTTAACAAGTATGTTTAGTATCTTATTAGTATTATTATTAAGCATTTATTAGTAGTAATGTTAATCATGTGATATGAAATGTTTTTTTTTAGTATTTATGTGCTACTGAAAATTTTTAACAACATTTTTTTTAGTAATTGTGCAGAGGAGAGTTGACAACCGCCGGAAGTGAAGTTGATCAGTATACTTGGTCCATAAGATTGTTTGTATAAAAATGGTAATTTAAAGTTACAAAATATACTTCAAATGATGTTTATTAAAATTTTTTCTGTGGACTTCTTTTCAAAGAAAATATATTTTCAAGGATCTAGCATAATTTTAAATTCTATTGGGTATTTTATGCAATTTGTTTTAAATATTTGTTTTACTACTTGTCATGCCTATCTATTAGTTGCCACATCACAGTTAACCAATAGGATAAACTTTGCTGCTCTCCAAGGTTCGGTGAATGACCTTGCTGTCCAAGTTTTCTCTTTTTGTGATTATCTACAATTGGGGCTGCTTACCGACCATTTGTAAGCAAGGTAGAAAAGTGCACAGCAAGAGAGAGAGAGAGAGAGAGAGAGAGAGAGAAAACTCAAAACCCATTTTCGGATTTCCACACAAACACCATTTTCTTTCAAGCTAGTTGAGCTCAAGGTGGGGTTTGGCGTCATTTTTGGAGTCCGAATCTTATAAGCTATCTAAGGTAAGTTTAAAGTTGGGTTTTTAGTGGATTTTGAAGCTTTTCAAAGCTGGAAATTTGAGATTTTAAGTTGAGATGCTATATGTTGAATGTATGCTTGGATTTGAACCCAAATATGAAATTTCTGATTTAATCCAAGATTTTTGATGATTCTTTGTTGTTGGTGATGTAAAACATTATGAGGTATGATTGTAAAAGAGTTTTACTGGTTTTAACGTATTTTATGAAGTGGCATAAGAGATGTTTGTGAAAATGTTTGACTGAAATTTGTAAAACAGAGCACTAGGGTTCCGAAATTCGTTTCTCTGTCTATACCCTGTATTTGAAGCTGAAATTTTGTGGAGTTAAAGTAGACATATGAAGCATGCTGCCCACAAAATTTCACATGAAAATGCTGTAAAACCGATTTTTGGTGAATTTTTGAATATTGGGTCCTGTAGCTGGAAACTGGTGGACAGCCACTAGGAAGAAATTTTTGTTTGTGCTTAAAAATTTTCCCAAGGACCTTAAATGGTTTAAAATGTTGAAAGGTGATATTATAACGCATATTTTTCTATTTTAGATGATTGGTAATGGATTGAATATATATTAAAAAATAAAAAATAAAAATGCAAAATGACTTGATCTTGGATCTTAGGACAAGCTCGATCAACTTCCTCGCTACGGTGGAGTCAATCTCTCTGCGGGAGTTCAATTTTAAAGAGGAGTTCAATTTTAAAGAGGTAAGTAGGAATTCTACTTACTGTATCATTGAAGCTTAAAAAGTATATGATATAGCATTTCAAGGTTTTTGACAAATGTTTCCCTTTATTGGAAATGGTATGGTTTGCAAGTAGGAAAGCTAAGGGAATGTATGATTTGTTGAAAGCTTTTATAATGTGTTTATAATGTTTTAAAGTTTTGCAAAGTTTTATATATGGCCTATGGAATGATGGGAATATCTATGGAATGTTTATATGTCATTGGGACTGACTGATACCCACGGATGGGTCCCGAAAGGGACATGACTGATACCAACGTTTGGGATCCCAATGACAGTAATGAAAATGTTTGGCCAAACTTAAAGGAAATGAATGGTAAATGATTCTGTAGCTTAAGCCCAATTTGTGCCATATCTCAAGAGTTTTCATGTTATGTTTTAAATGTTAGGTTGGATTTCTATTTGCTGTAACAAGATTTGAAATCCATTGAAAATTGTATTTTAGATACCGATTGTAGTTTTAAAGGTTTTGTGTTTAACTAAGTTCCGCTTACTGGGCTTTTAGCTCACTTTAAAGTTTCATGGTACAGGTGAGGAATAGAAGTAATGAGGAAGCAACATAGTAGCAGGCTGAACCTCTTTTGGGAAGCTGATGTCACAGAACCCATGTACATACTAAACTAAAGATGTTTCATGAAAAACGCTTATCAAAGAACTTTACGGGCTACACTACATAGTTTTTTTTTTAATAGTACTAACAATATGGGATAGTTGTAATATGGACTCTTCCTATTTTTTTTGACTAAACCTTGAGAAGAGTTCTGTAAATATTTTTTTTTATTTAATCTTATCATACGACTATCTTGGCTTTACAATGTTATGTTTTTGTGGTATCGTGAAATTTTATGAATATATGGTTTAGTGACATCTTCAAGTTAGGTTTAGTTCAAGGCTAAACTGGCTAGGGGGTGTTACAGTTTTTGGTATCAGAGCAAAGTGGTTAAAACGTTTCTGTAGACTAAGTATGTACATTGGGACGTGTCATTAGACCAAAGAATCAGCCAGCTGGTATGTCTTTATTTTATTGAAAGTAATTTTTTGAAATACTATGTTATAATAGTAATCATTATTTTAAATTAATTAAGCAGAGGCATTAAGTATAAATGGCTCCAAAGAGAAGACTTAATGATATTGGTGATCGGCAAGAGCATCATGAGAATTCGACTCAGCCACAGATGCCAGACATGACTCAGTTTTTCGCGGGTATGACAAATATGTTTCAACAACAATCGGAACAAATGCGAATACAAGCTGAACATCAAGCTCAGTTGCAAAGGGAACAGTTTAGACAACAAATGGAAATGCAGAGTCAACAGTTCCAGCAATTAATAACTCAACAAAGAGAGCAACAAAATGTGCCGCCACCACCACCTCCAAGAGTTGGAAATCCAGAGCCATTGTATGAGATATTCCGCAAGCAACATCCTAAGGAATTTTCAGGTCCTACGGATGCTATTGCTGCTGAAGAATAGATTAAGCATTTAGAAGTCATATATGAGTATATGGAGTTAGAGGATAGGCATCGGATTCTGTTTGCGGTACGTTTGTTTGAAAATAATGCTAGACACTGGTGGGACTCTATTAAGTTGACAACTACAACTGCAAATCTTACTTGGAGTGGTTTTAAGGATCTCTTCTACAACAAGTATTTTCCAGAGGAGATAAGAAAAGCAAAGATTTCAGAGTTTGTCCATCTGGTTCAAGGAAACATGTCTGTTAGTGACTACGTGGCAAAATTTGAAGCGCTATCTCGGTTTGCTACATGGGTTACTAATGATGAGAAACAAAAGGTAGATCATTTTGTGTTGGGATTAAAAGCTGCCATTGCTAGAGATGTACGAGTGGCAAGAGTTAAAGAGTATGCTGAAGTCGTCGAGATGGCCATGATATCTGAGCGAGCTTTAGCTGGAGTACAAAAAGAAAACGAGTTAAAACGAAGTAATTTCACTTCTAAGGCTGGTCACTGGAAATCTGGTGGAATGGATAAAGGAAAACAGAAGCAAGAGAATCTTCAAAAGCGACCAAGGCAAGATCAGACAGATTCAACGAAGTATGAAAAGCCAGTTTGTAATAACTGTGGTAAGAATCATTGGGGTGAGTGTAGAAGTGGTTCCAACAAGTGTTTCAAGTGTGGAAAACCTGGACACATGGCCAAAGATTGTAATAATGTAACAACTACCCGTAGTGGACAACAAGGAGTACAGGGTCGAGTATTTGCAATGACTGCTGAGGAGGCTGATGAGGATCCTTCTGTTGTTACAGGTAATATTTTTATTAATGGAATCATTGGTAGTGTTTTATTTGACTCTGGCTCGACACATTCATTTGCTTCCCCCGCATTTGCTATGAAGTCGGGACAAATTCCAGAAAAGATATCAACAAAGTATAGTGTGTCTATTCCATCTGGTGAAGTGTTGGAATCTGATACGATATTAAAGTCTTGCTCTGTAGAAATAAAAGGGAGGACGATGCTTGCGGATTTGGTTGTATTGGATATTAAAAGTTTTGAAGTGATATTGGGGATGGATTGGTTGTCCAAAAATAGAGCAACAATTGATTGTCGTAAAAAGATGGTTGTTTTCCAGTTGGCTGATGGGCAACGATTCAAATTTAGTGGTGTGAAAACTTCTTCCTCAATTATTTCAGTAATGAAAGCACGAAAGTTGATCGGTAAGGGCTGTAAGGGTTATTTAGTTTATGTAGTTGATACAACAGTTGAGCAAAGTTTAAAACCGGAAGATGTGCCAGTCGTACGGGAATATTTAGAAGTATTTCCAGAAGACCTTCCAGGGCTACCACCTAATCGAGAGATTGAATTTGTTATTGATTTGGTTCCGGGAACAGCACCTATTTCTAAAGTACCATATAGGATGGCACCAACAGAGTTGAAAGAGTTAAAGGTGCAACTTCAGGAATTACTAGATAAGGGCTTCATTCGTCCTAGTTTCTCGCCGTGGGGTGCACCGGTTTTGTTTGTTAAGAAGAAGGATGGAAGTTTCCGACTTTGTATTGACTTTAGAGAACTGAACAAAGTTACCGTGAAAAATAAATATCCTCTACCACGTATTGATGATTTGTTTGATCAGTTAAGAGGAGCATCGGTGTTTTCTAAGATTGACTTACGGTCGGGATATCATCAGTTAAAGGTTAAGGAGACTGATATTCAGAAGACAGCTTTCAGAACACGGTATGGCCACTACGAATTTCTCGTTATGCCTTTTGGACTCACTAATGCACCAGCAGCCTTTATGGACTTGATGAATCGAGTCTTTAAAGATTTCCTCGACAAATTTGTCATAGTGTTTATCGACGACATCCTAGTATACTCATGCACCCATGAGGAGCATAGTGAGCATTTAAGAACAGTATTACAGATTTTGAAGGATAAGCAGTTGTATGCCAAATTCAAGAAATGTGAGTTTTGGCTAGAGAAGATTGCATTTCTTGGACACGTTGTGACAAAGGAAGGAATTTATGTGGATCCGAGCAAAGTTGAGGCAGTTAATACTTGGCCAAGACCTAACACTGTTTCAGAGGTTCGAAGTTTCTTAGGTCTTGCTGGTTACTACAGAAGATTTGTTGAAGGATTTTCCAGAATTGTCATTCCTTTGACAGCTTTGACAAGGAAGAATGTAAAGTTTGAGTGGTCAACAGCTTGTGAGAAGAGTTTCCAAGAATTGAAAAGAAGATTGATATCAGCTCCAGTTCTTGCGCTACCTTCTGAAACTGACGGTTTTTCTGTTTACAGTGATGCTTCAAAGAATGGGTTAGGTTGTGTGCTTATGCAGAATGGAAAAGTTATAGCCTACGCTTCTAGGCAGTTGAAGGATTATGAGAAAAATTATCCGACACATGATCTTGAATTGGCAGCAGTTGTTTTCGCCCTTAAGATTTGGAGGCATTATCTGTATGGGGGAAAGTGTGAAATATTTACAGATCATAAGAGTTTGAAGTACTTATTCACCCAAAAGGAATTGAATATGCGGCAGAGACGATGGCTGGAATTAGTCAAGGATTATGATTGTTCCATCAACTATCATCCGGGCAAAGCAAATGTTGTAGCTGATGCTTTGAGTAGAAAATCTTTGACAAGTCAGAAGCAGATTCAGGCAGATTTATGTAAGTTAGAAGTGGAAGTAATGACAGAAGAAACTCGAGCTAGTTTATCATCGCTTGTTTTGCAACCAACTTTGATAGACAAAATCAAGCTACAGCAAGATTCAGATCCGAAGTTGTTACGTTTGAAGGAAAAGGTAAGACTCAGAGATGGTGGAGATTTTCAATTAGCTAATGATGGAACGGTTTACTTCCGAGGGAGAATATGTGTTCCTAATGAGGAAGAGTTAAAGCGTGATATTTTGGCGGAGGCTCATGCCACACCTTACTCGATACATCCAGGTAGTACAAAGATGTATAGAGATTTGAGGATGCACTATTGGTGGCCGAAAATGAAGAAAGATGTCGCTCAGTTTGTGGAACGTTGTTTGGTGTGTCAGTAAGTTAAAATTGAACATCAGAGACCTGCTGGGAAATTACAGCCATTGTTGATACCAGAATGGAAGTGGGAACACATCACGATGGACTTTGTTACTGGCCTTCCAAGAACTCAGAAAGGATATAATTCGATTTGGGTAGTTGTTGATCGTCTCACAAAATCTGCTCACTTCTTGCCAGTAAAGACTAATTATAGTATGGATCAATATGCTCGGTTGTATATCAAGGAAATCATTAGACTTCATGGAACTCCAGTCTCAATAGTTTCTGATCGAGATCCAAAGTTTACATCTATCTTCTGGAAGAGTTTGCACAAGGCAATGGGGACTCAATTGGCGTTCAGTACAGCATTTCATCCCCAGACCGACGGGCAATCAGAAAGAACAATTCAAACATTGGAAGATATGCTTAGAGCTTGTGTATTGGATTTTCAGGTGACTTGGGATGAGTATTTGTCATTGATTGAATTTGCTTACAATAACAGCTATCATTCTAGCATTGGGATGGCACCATATGAAGCTTTGTATGGCAGAAAATGTAGATCGCCGGTTCACTGGGATGAAGTTGGAGAAAGAAAGTTATTGGGGCCCGAGTTAATTCAGCAAACGGCAGAAGCTGTGAGTAAGATAAGAAAAATTAGACAAAGATTGTATACTGCACAGAGCCGACAAAAGAGTTACGCTGATACACGTCGTAGAGATCTAGAATTTGAAGTTGGTGATCTAATCTTTTTGAAGGTAACTCCTATGAAAGGTGTTATGAGGTTTGGTAAAAAGGGAAAGCTCAGCCCTAAGTTTATTGGACCATTTGAGATTTTGAGAAGGGTTGGAAAACTTGCTTACGAGTTAGCATTACCACCAACGTTGTCAGGAGTTCATAACGTATTCCATGTGTCAATGTTGCGTAAGTACATTTCTGATCCGTCCCATATCTTAAGCTATGAGACATTGGATTTGAGTCCGAATTTGACTTATCAACAACAACCAGTGAAGATTTTGGATCGTCAAGAAAAGATTTTAAGGACAAAGAAAATTTCTTTAGTCAAAGTTTTGTGGAGAAGTCAGAAAATGGAAGAAATCACATGGGAAAAAGAAGATGAAATGAGATCCAAGTATCCGACTCTCTTTGGTATGTCAAATTTCGAGGACGAAATTTTGTTAAGGGGGAAGGAAATGTAATGCCGAGCTTAACTAATTTAAAATAACTAAGTTAACAAGTATGTTTAGTATCTTATTAGTATTATTATTAAGCATTTATTAGTAGTAATGTTAATCATGTGATATGAAATGTTTTTTTTTAGTATTTATGTGCTACTGAAAATTTTTAACAACATTTTTTTTAGTAATTGTGCAGAGGAGAGTTGACAACCGCCGGAAGTGAAGTTGATCAGTATACTTGGTCCATAAGATTGTTTGTATAAAAATGGTAATTTAAAGTTACAAAATATACTTCAAATGATGTTTATTAAAATTTTTTCTGTGGACTTCTTTTCAAAGAAAATATATTTTCAAGGATCTAGCATAATTTTAAATTCTAATGGGTATTTTATGCAATTTGTTTTAAATATTTGTTTTACTACTTGTCATGCCTATCTATTAGTTGCCACATCACAGTTAACCAATAGGATAAACTTTGCTGCTTTCCAAGGTTCGGTGAATGACCTTGCTGTCCAAGTTTTCTCTTTTTGTGATTATCTACAATTGGGGCTGCTTACCGACCATTTGTAAGCAAGGTAGAAAAGTGCACAGCAAGAGAGAGAGAGAGAGAGAGAGAGAGAGAAACTCAAAACCCATTTTCGGATTTCCACACAAACACCATTTTCTTTCAAGCTAGTTGAGCTCAAGGTGGGGTTTGGCGTCATTTTTGGAGTCCGAATCTTATAAGCTATCTAAGGTAAGTTTAAAGTTGGGTTTTTAGTGGATTTTGAAGCTTTTCAAAGCTGGAAATTTGAGATTTTAAGTTGAGATGCTATATGTTGAATGTATGCTTGGATTTGAACCCAAATATGAAATTTCTGATTTAATCCAAGATTTTTGATGATTCTTTGTTGTTGGTGATGTAAAACATTATGAGGTATGATTGTAAAAGAGTTTTACTGGTTTTAACGTATTTTATGAAGTGGCATAAGAGATGTTTGTGAAAATGTTTGACTGAAATTTGTAAAACAGAGCACTAGGGTTCCGAAATTCGTTTCTCTGTCTATACCCTGTATTTGAAGCTGAAATTTTGTGGAGTTAAAGTAGACATATGAAGCATGCTGCCCACAAAATTTCACATGAAAATACTGTAAAACCGATTTTTGGTGAATTTTTGAATATTGGGTCCTGTAGCTGGAAACTGGTGGACAGCCACTAGGAAGAAATTTTTGTTTGTGCTTAAAAATTTTCCCAAGGACCTTAAATGGTTTAAAATGTTGAAAGGTGATATTATAACGCATATTTTTCTATTTTAGATGATTGGTAATGGATTGAATATATATTAAAAAATAAAAAATAAAAATGCAAAATGACTTGATCTTGGATCTTAGGACAAGCTCGATCAACTTCCTCGCTACGGTGGAGTCAATCTCTCTGCGGGAGTTCAATTTTAAAGAGGAGTTCAATTTTAAAGAGGTAAGTAGGAATTCTACTTACTGTATCATTGAAGCTTAAAAAGTATATGATATAGCATTTCAAGGTTTTTGACAAATGTTTCCCTTTATTGGAAATGGTATGGTTTGCAAGTAGGAAAGCTAAGGGAATGTATGATTTGTTGAAAGCTTTTATAATGTGTTTATAATGTT
The DNA here is from genome assembly GCA_025413025.1 of Ficus hispida. Taxonomy (NCBI): domain Eukaryota; kingdom Viridiplantae; phylum Streptophyta; class Magnoliopsida; order Rosales; family Moraceae; genus Ficus; species Ficus hispida. The sequence continues at coordinate 1,543,346 of CM046371.1, read as the reverse complement.
TTAAAGTTTTGCAAAGTTTTATATATGGCCTATGGAATGATGGGAATATCTATGGAATGTTTATATGTCATTGGGACTGACTGATACCCACGGATGGGTCCCGAAAGGGACATGACTGATACCAACGTTTGGGATCCCAATGACAGTAATGAAAATGTTTGGCCAAACTTAAAGGAAATGAATGGTAAATGATTCTGTAGCTTAAGCCCAATTTGTGCCATATCTCAAGAGTTTTCATGTTATGTTTTAAATGTTAGGTTGGATTTCTATTTGCTGTAACAAGATTTGAAATCCATTGAAAATTGTATTTTAGATACCGATTGTAGTTTTAAAGGTTTTGTGTTTAACTAAGTTCCGCTTACTGGGCTTTTAGCTCACTTTAAAGTTTCATGGTACAGGTGAGGAATAGAAGTAATGAGGAAGCAACATAGTGGCAGGCTGAACCTCTTTTGGGAAGCTGATGTCACAGAACCCATGTACATACTAAACTAAAGATGTTTCATGAAAAACGCTTATCAAAGAACTTTACGGGCTACACTACATAGTTTTTTTTTTTAATAGTACTAACAATATGGGATAGTTGTAATATGGACTCTTCCTATTTTTTTTTGACTAAACCTTGAGAAGAGTTCTGTAAATATTTTTTTTTATTTAATCTTATCATACGACTATCTTGGCTTTACAATGTTATGTTTTTGTGGTATCGTGAAATTTTATGAATATATGGTTTAGTGACATGTTCTAGTTAGGTTTAGTTCAAGGCTAAACTGGCTAGGGGGTGTTACACGACATAACAAGGATAAGACCGGACTTACACACACAAAGAGATAAACGAACAGAAAGTAAACGAAAATTAACAGAAAAATGAAAGGGAAATAACAATAACATTGACAAACGACTTGAGTTAAAGACTAGTCACTAGTACTCTCCCCCATCCTAAGACGAAATGAAAACAAATAATTATAAGATACAACATCAAAACAGAAACATCACAACAAATTTCAAAATTTTTTTTTATTTATAAAAACAGAACCACAAGAAGTTTTTTTTTTTTTTTTTTTTTGGGGCACAAACATTTTGTCAATTCCCGTTCTTTAAGAAAAATAAAATAACATAAAAGTACAACTTAAATCATGATGCCAAACAATACGTTGCTTTATAGGACAAACAAAGACCTGTCGTTTACTAAAGCTTGTATTACAAAACGCGGAAACAATACTACGTTACTATTACATAGTAGACATAGGAATAACTAGCAAAGGCTGAGCCATTTGTAAGGTGAGACCAAACTTGTCTTCCATGTTCAAATCATCTGGGCCAACCCCATCTCCCAATTTCCAGTCAAAGGAGTGAAGCAAAGAACCCAACATCAAGTGCAACATTCGCATCGCCAAAGGCAAGCCGGGGCATATTCTTCTTCCGCCGCCGAAGGGCGTGAGCTCAAAGTGCCCTCCTCCAACATCGATACTTGACTCAAAAAATCTCTCCGGCGTAAACTTGTTCGGATTGTCCCAAATGCTCGGGTCTCTCCCAATGGCCCAGACATTAATTAGCACTTGAGCACCTTTGGGAATTGTATACTCCAAGATTTCCACGTCCGCTCCAGCTTTTCTGGGAAGCAGTAATGGAGTTGGTGGGTGCAACCGCAAGGTTTCTTTGATGATGGCTTGTAAGTAAGGAAGCCGGGTTACGTCCGATTCGTTCACTTGGTTTACTTTTCCAATAACTTGCTCCAGCTCTGCTCGGGCCCTTGACATGATTTCTGGGGCCTTTAATAGTTCGGCCAACGGCCACTCTAGCGTCGATGAAGTCGTGTCGGTGCCCGCAGTGAATAGGTCCTGTGTTTTATAAATGTTGGTTTTGTCAACTTTCAAGTAGGACCACGTACTGTTATACATCACCATCAACAACATAGAAGAAAGATCCAATAGCAGTGATCAATGCTAGTTATTTATTTGATTGATCTTGTCAGGTCTATTTCTAATAATTGTGATCACAACTAGCCACCAATGGGTGGGACTTGGGAGAGCAGTTTGGGTAGGAGTCCTCATATTCAAAATTTCAAAGTGTAATCTTTTTTTTTTTTTTTTTTAAATAAATGAGTCATAAATCACACTGTAAAAAAAAAAAATGCTCGTACCGAATTATCATTAATATTGAATCATAACCTTACTAGTTGTGATGCATTTAATTTGTCCTAATACTATTACTTTATAAAAATGAATATTAAAAGATCTAATAATAGTGATCTACTTATAGTTTGATTGAACCGTACTCACATCTATTTGGGAGAGAAGAGGTATGGGTAGGGTTCGAAATCTAAAAGGGTTATGATGTAGGAGGTGGTTCTATTACTGGTGTTGATTTGTTCTTTTTGCCTTTGTTTATTAGTTGTTATTTGTTCTTATAGGGGTCGTTTAGCTTTAAGGATTTTAATTGGCTGTATTTGTTGAACTTCATTTAAGCTGTGCGTTTTGTTCACTTGCTTTTAGAGTCCTTTATATTGTAGCTTTGAAAACATTTTAAGACAGACTTTCGATATTGGATTTTGAGAATAGCATTTTTAGAGAGTTTTTTTCTCTTTATCCCTCCCCTTTATGGCTTTTCCTTAGGGGGATTTAGAAATGACGCATCGAGAAGTTAGAAAACAGCCAAATCCATGGCTGGAAGACGAAAGAGGTAATTTACCTTCCGGGCCTAACCCGGACGGAGGACGAAGCAAGGGCTCCAAATCCCCCTAAGGAAAACCCATAAAGAGGAGGGATAAAGAGAAAAAAACTCTCTGAAAATGCTATTATCAAAATCCAATATCAAAAGTCTGTCTTAAAATGTTTTCAAAGCTACAATATAAAGGACTCTAAAAGCAAGTGAACAAAACGCACAGCTTAAATGAAGTTCAACAAATACAGCCAATTAAAATCCTTAAAGCTAAACCACCCTTATAAGAACAAACGACAACTAAACAAAGGCAAAAAGAACAAAAGGCATTTGTTGAATACCAGTAATAGAACCATCTCCTACATCAGTTTATCATTTCTCTTTGTAAAAAATGTGGTCGCAACTATAATTTGATGCTCAGATAAATGTTATTTTATCTTTGATATTGAATCAAGTCAACCTAGAGGATGCAGTAATAATTTTTCTTGATGCTAATTGTTCGTGATCTCATTCGTTAAAAAAAAAAATTTTTTGTTACTGAATCTAAGTTTAATTCCCTGTTCCTAATAAAAAGAAAACGTCATATACGAACAAATTACCACGAACAATCAACAATAAATATGTCTACGCAAAAGTAGAAATTAAATTAACCAACCAGCAACAAATGTTGGATTTTGGTTCTGTCAAAATGGTCCTCTCTATCATCTTCATCACTGGTCATGTTGATAAGAGTATCCAACATATCCTTATCTTCGGTGTAACCACTCTTCATAACTTCCCTCACACGCAACCTCTCGTCGACGACACGATCAAACTAGTTAACGAGTTTTTGGGTTTGCACATTGGTTCGCCACCTAATGCCTCGTGGGTCTATCCACTTAAGCAACGGGAAATAGTCGGCCACGTTGGGCTTCCCCACCCCTTCCATGATCCTCCACACAGTCTCCTTGCTCTCCCTCGCGATGTCAGAGCTGCTCGAACCGGCGAAATCGACGGAGAAAAAAGTGGTGGACAACAGATTGAGGGAAGTCCTGAAAGCCGCTCTACCAATATCCACTGCGTCGCCGGCTTCGACACTTTTTTCGACATCCGATAAGAGCTCCCGTACCTTGTTTTGCCTCAAAATCTGGTTGGCGTCAAGAGCCCTAGCGGAGAACAAATGGTGGCTGCATATTCTCCGAAGCTTTCTCCAACGAGGTGTGGAAACTGGGATCCAAGCCATTCCGAACCGGTCGTGATCGTGGGCCCGGACGGCGTCGGGGATGGTTCGGTGAGAGAAGAACTGGTCGTGGGTTTGGAGGACTTGTTTGGCTAAGGCTGAGGAGGAGATAACAATTGAGGTTATTAGGCCAAATTTCAAACACATGACCGGGCCATAAGCCTGGGAAAACTTGGCCAAGGATTTGTGGGGTTTGTTACGAAGCTCCAAGAAGTTTCCTATAATGGGAAGAGGCTTTGGTCCCGGTGGATTATTTTTCCTTTTGGTTCTCGGAAATGTATTAATATGGAAGGCTTGGAGAATTAGTATCCATATTATAATAATAATGACGGAAAAAAGACACAATAAAACCAAGCTCAAACTCGAGATATTATCCATCTCTATGGTCTCTACACACAATACTAGAAGAGATTGAAAAGAAATTACAAGTATCTGTTATATGATATGAAGATCAGGCTTACCTTGCGAGGACAAGACTGTTACCACTTGTTAGTCAACTTTTTTATGGGAAGGGAGACTATAATGATCAGATATTTGTAAGGCTCTACATCTGTTTTTTTTCCATCCCATTACTCCAACTTGCTTTTTGTTTTTTACTTTTTTTTTTTTTTGGAATTTCAACTTTTATTGTGTTCATGAGATATATATATATATATATATATATATATATATTATATCCAAATCAAGACAAGGAAGTTTCGTACATTCGTATAAATTTCATTTATTTCACAAGAAAAGAACTCTTTCGTACATGTTTTTCGGTTGGTACAACTTCACCAAAATCGATACGTTTTTATATATCTATTAAAAATTGGAGAAATTTCTTTACACAATAAAAATATTTCAGTATTTTGGAAATTCAAAATTTTTGAGAGAAATTTCTAAAATATAGGATTTTTTTTTTTTTTTTCTGTGGTTGGTATTGAGATTGTATATATACTTGACACACAAAGAATCTCATCTACAACCCCGTCAGTACTGAAAATTTCTCTTCAAAACGGCATGTTCGAGACGTTGTTTGCCTAAAAACAGACATAAACGACCAAATACTTCAAATAGATAAATGATAAGAACATTAAAGTGTGAAGTAGGAGGAAGGGTTTAGTTTCTTTTCAGCCTAATTATACGTGCAAACTTCTAAGAAAACGACGTTTATTTAAAAAATCTTGTGAGTCGTGGGTCGTATCTTTTTTTTTTTTTTTCCCCCCCAGTTAAGCACAAGATATATGTAATTATATATATATATATGCGAAAAATTTATTGTCAAAACAACATGTTCGAGATGATAAATAGATTTATTACCACATTGTTTTACCCGTTCAAACAATCTGCCCTGCACATGGTCCTCATTAAAATTACAGAAGCATGCACATATGTCATCTGTCGTCTCTATTTGAGCGGCTCTTCAATCCGCCAGTCTTTTATTATGTGTGAACGAGCGTTTATACATTCCGTTGGTTAGTTAAACCTGCCTACTCACCAAAACCTTCTCTCTCTCTTCTTTTTTTTTTTTTTTTTTGGTTGTTTACTAATTTGCTAATTTGATTAAGGATAGCTCAAGACTTAAAGTAGTATATACCCCTCGTATTATAATATATGAAGATACGTGGACAATGGTGCATCCGGAAGTTTTTAACAAGAGCGTAATTAAAATATAGAGATAAATTTTCCGTGAATGAGAACCTAATTTTATATTCCAACTACCAAGAGTTATATATTTTCTTTTATATAAGATGAGAGCAGCACTAAAATATATAAGCCAAAAAATTAGGGGTAAAATCTAAAACTGTTCTCGGATGAATGTGGCTTTGTCACTAGCTATGGACTTCGAATTTGTATGGTGTCTAATCCTATATGGACTAGTAAACCAAATGAGACTTTTATTATTTTAAGTAAGTAAAATTTACACTCCAAAATTATTGCTTCCAATATCTAATTGTCCAGCAGACAGCACATCCTCTAACCGCCATCTACATCATTGGGCGGTCTTGGGATTCGAAATTTTGAAAATTTTACAACCAGTCTGCCAGGTGCCACTCAACAAGCATGCCCGAATTGCTTGTTTAATGTTTGCCTAAAATCGACAACATAATTGAAGTAGATAAAACGACATCAAAACAAGAGATATGACGGTCGTTTATTTTCAACTTATAAATGCAAAATTATCTGTACAATAAGTAACTTGACATTCTTCAACCCAAAAAAAAAAAAAAGTAACTTCACTTTCATGAATTTATTAGACGACATCAAAATGAATTTCGAACAGGAAATAACACTTGATTTAATATTAAAACAATAAAGAAAAAAAATAATCAGTTATGTTGACTCAAACACTAGTAACTTTCTAAACAACAAAAGGCTAATTTTTCAAAATCAGGAAGTATAGATTGAGGTGGTCTTTTGTCAACTCGTCCCTCAAATAAAAACACTACCCATTTATGTTGTTTAAGTTGATGATATGAGACTAGTTTTCCTGAGTACTTGCAGGTATAAAATATTTTTATGTTTAAGTAAAAAAAAAATTTGTAGCTTTCAATTTTTCGTATATCAAATATGATAAGGTTTTTATAGTTAAAGTTATATTGGAGTACATCATCTATAACAGATTTAATTTTAATTAATACTTTATTAAATGCGGATAAACGTAGAAAAAACACATTACAAGAAAAATCCAGATGCGGGACAAAGATCCAGGGCCAAATAATACAACACACATTCATACGACAAACACATGATCATGTAACACATAATTTATTGTAAGCCATTGGGGTCAGTCCAATGGTGAGGAAAGGAGGATTTGGGACTGGGGAGTCATAAGTCTCCTTGACCGACATAAAAACTAGTAATAGATTAGTTAATTATATTTATATATATATATAGATATAAACACATAATTCATTGTAGTTCGATTGAAAAACACATTATTAATTTAACATGGCCGACTAATTTTTTGCTATAATTTATTGTAGTTCAATCGAAAAACACATTATTAATTTCACATGGCCACTAATTTATTGCTATAATTTATTGTAGTTTGATCGAAAAACACATTATTAATTTAACGTGGCCGACTAATTGATTGCTATAGGGCGAGCTCGCAAAGGCTGATCCAACTGCACGGTGAGGCCAAACTTGTCTTCCATGTTCATAGTATCCGCTGTAACTCCATCTTCCAACTTCCAATCAAAGGAGTGAAGTAGAGAAGCCAACATCAGGTGCAACATCCGAGTTGCCAACGGCAAGCCGGGACATATTCTCCGCCCACCGCCGAAGGGAACAAACTCAAAAGTCCGGCCTCCAACATTAATATTTGATTCGAGAAACCTCTCCGGCCTGAACTTGGCGGGATTGTCCCAAATGCTTGGGTCTCTCCCAATGGCCCATGCATTGATGAACACTTGTGCTCCCTTCGGGACGACATAACCGCAAATTTCGACGTCAGCTTCGGCTCTACGAGGAATTACGGCAAGTGCCGGGTGCAAACGCAAGGTCTCTTTGACAATAGCTTGTAAGTAAGGAAGTCTAGTTATGTCGGATTCCTTCACTTGGTTTCCTTTGCCTATAACTTGCTCAAGCTCTGCTCGGCCTTTCGACATGACCTCTGGGTTGTTAAGCAGCTCCGCCATCGACCATTCCAGTGTGGTTGAAATCGTTTCAATCCCCGCCAAAAGTAGATCCTACAATTTAACAGTTGCCAATTATTAATTCAATTGGTAAGATATTTACATCCATTTTCTATGATTAATTGCGTTTAGGTGGATCCGATTTTTTAGATTTGGCCGTAATGGTCAATTAACAAACTGACATGGGATACGCATTTGGAGCTCAAACTTTTGGGTGAGGAAAATTTGACTAATTGGGTGAGGAATTTCTGTCTGTCTGACTAACTGTATTTGCCATTTTGTTTTTTTGCCATTCATTTCTGTTGTTAGTTAAAGTTATTTTGCTAATCAGCTTTCACAAGTATTAATATGTTATGGGGCCTATATTTGTGACTTTGGATTTTTTTTTTGTTTGTTTTAATGTCAGAGGGCGTTTATATATGACTACCACATATTAAAAACAAAAACAAAAAACAAAAAACAAATACAAAAATAATATAAGATTTCAAACACTAACAATGCTTTTGAGGCGTATGCTTGAGTTGAAAATTTTGAATTGGAGTTAATTATTTATGCATTTGGCTAGGTATTTAGCTAATTGGAGTTAAAACGTGCAAAACTTGTGAACTGTTTTTGGAAAAAAAAAAGTATTAATAATAAGGGAGTGATATAAACAGTACGTCGAACTTAGAAGCTTACCAAACGAGGAAAAAAAAAAATAGAAGCTTACCAGTAACAAATGTGTAATTTTGTGTTTGTCTAGCCGATCTTCTTTGGGAATCTCTCCACTACTGATCGTCATGATATTGATAAGAGTGGCAAACAGGTCGTTGTTTTTTTCTTCAGTTGACCTAGTAGTAGGACTGACTTCTCCCAGCCCTAACCTTGGGTTGATGACAAGGTCGAGCAACTTCGTGAATTTTCGAATGTTGATAGTGGCACGCCTTTTTCTGCCCTGGGGGTCAAGTATCCTAAGCAACGGGAAATAATCGGCCACGTTCGGTTTCCCCATCTCTTCCATCAGATTCCACACGGCGTCCTTGAGCTCCCTCGCGGTGTCGGAAGATGAATCTGCCAAATCCACATCAAAGAATGTTGTGGACAACAATTCAGGACCGTCTTGAAACCAGCTCTCCCAATCTCCACCGCTTCACCGGCTTCGGCGCTTTTATGGACATGGTTTAGAAGGTCTAGAACCTTTTCTTGCCTCAGGTTTATGCTGGCATCAAGAGCCTTGGCAGAAAACAAATGGGAGTTGCTTATTTTTCGAAGATTTTTCCACATCGACGCAACCGGCAACCAAGGCATGCCGGACTCGCTGTGTTTGTCGGCATTGGCGGCGTCCGGTATTGGCCGGTTGGAGAACAACTGCTCGTGGGTTTGGAAAACTTGTTTGGCCATGGCTGAGGAAGAAATAACTATTGTTGTTATTCGACCTAGCTTCAAACTCATGAGAGGGCCATAAATCTCGGAAAGCTTGGTCAAGGATCTGTGAGGTTTGTCTCCCAGCGCAAAGAGGTTTCCAACAATGGGTAACGGGTTCGGTCCCGGTGGAAACAGCTTTCTACTTCTTCCGAAAGAACGGAACAAGGATTGGATTAAGATCCATAGGATGATGACATAAAAAATGTAGCTCAAGAGTGAATCCATGTTCTTTCTTTTCTTCTCTTTTTTCTCACACTTGGCGTATGCTTTTGGTTTGCGGGCAACGTTCCTTCTTATATAGAAGATTACTTGGTAGATCTCCTCTAAAGAATGTAGGATAATACTAATATTCTATTTGTTAAAAAAATATATGAAAATATTTTATTTGTTGGATAAATTGCTTCTTTAATCCCGAATTTTTTAATAAAGTTGATCACTTATAGTCTTTTTCTTTTTCTTTTATTTAATAGCTAAAAACTCCCTACACTTATTAAAAATGTACAGAATGGTCCTTTTAACGAGCAAATGTTAAAAATTAGATTGACCAAATCACATTTATGTTATATATATGTAAGTTGAAATATGTAATTTTTTTTGTAATTACCCTTAAATAATAAATTATATGTGATTCACATGATATTTTTTGCTAAATTTTTTATACCAGTTAACAAATATATATATATATATATATATATTTATACCCTTTTGAAGAGTTTTTCGTAAAGAGTTTAGAGAGTTTTTAAAAAAAATATTAAGGATTAAATTGTAATTTCATAAAAAAAAAATTGGGAACCAAACGAACAATTTATCTACATTTATCTACATTTGTTAAATAATTTCTTACATATATATTGATATCAATGCTATATTTGTTAAAATATATATATATATATATATGGCATGTTTGAAACATTGTGATTTGATATAAAATGATATTTCTAAATGCTAGACCCATCTCACGAATTTATTTATTTTTTTCTAAATGTCTCACGAACTTAATTATTTCCTCCGTTTTACGTAACACATTGAAGAAAGTTCTGCATTCCTATTGTCGTTTTGCACAACATCATCTTAGGAGATTCATGTACCTGCTGCTGAGCTGGTGATGGTTATCAATTCCAATTTGCCGATTGGCTAGTCCTATGTTCAATGATCAAGTCTTTTAACTTTATTAGTTGAAGATTATGCACATATTGGAAAAGTCTTTTGAATTATTATAATTTTTTCGTATGAAATATTAACAACCATAATCTTTTACCACTTTGTCATATTACAACTAAAAGTATTCTCTAATATCCTTGTCCGACCGTTTTTTCTTCTTTTCCGTTATATCTTTTTTCTCTCTCCTTTTTTGGTAACTTATAACTAACGATATATATCAAAGACCAATTAGCCGAGCACGTGGAGCTGGAGGTGAGTAAAGAAAGAGCTCATTGCCCTTCATCATTTTCTCTCCATCTAAAGTTACAATGAACTTGTGATGATAGCAACAACAACCCAAAAAAAAAAAAATGTTATAAATTTAAATATGCAAATTTTGTATAAATTACCAGCTTATTTATATTCATTAATTAGGTTTCCTATTCTAAGATGGTTAATTAAATCCTTTTGGTAGATTCTTAGCACCCATTTGGTATGCATGTTTAACTCCAATTAAACTGTATTTTTTCATCTCAATTTTTATCTTTTTTTGAAAAGTCAATAAAATTTATAACTAATTTTTAAAAAGTTAATCAATTCTAACTGAAAAATTATATCTCCTACTAATTTAACGTACCAAATAGACATTATATATTAATGTCTTCTTTTTTCTCCATGTTATATTTGACTAATCATGTATCTGCCTTTTCAACAGCGCATAATTTTACTCAAGACATTTCTTTGATTGACGTTTTTTTCACTATTAATTGTATCATAATATGTATTTGCGTGTCAATATCCTACTATTATGTACCCGATATTTAAATTGCAGTAAACCCTCATAAAGTTAATAAGTCATGTGATTCCATTTCAATTATTGTGCTTTAAGCTAAATGCTTTTTTGTTTTATGCTCAACTATCATCCATTTATCATATTACAATCGCAGATGTTACACAAAATAAGCCCTGATATTGCACAGCTAATAATGTTCCTAAAACATTACACTTATTGTAACTACCGATATAGATGCATTAATACGCCATATCCACCTAACAGCAACACCAGGGGCGGAGGGAGATGCTATTGAGAAGGGTTTTAGCCCCCACTGAATTTTTTTAAATTGAGAAAAAAATGCATTAAAGTTGTATGAGTTTTCATTTTTGCCCACGTTTTAATTCAATTATCTTTACGTATGTCCCATTTAAAAGCTACTTTGCAGTACTTTTAAAAGTACAAAACTCATTATAGGCTATTGTATTATATTTTGTGATCTATCTTTATGCAATTTATTTGGTAATTCTTAAAAATCACTAATAAATCATTTAACAGTTTTAAATATTAATTTCTCATAAAAATCGCCCAGCTACTTCCGGCCGCCACTGGCAGCATGTAGCGACTTTTCACTCCTTGAGATATGTGTGGCCTACTGGTTGAATCATACCACGCCGACCAATACTTTTCTTTGACCGCCGGTGATTCGTGACCTACAAACATATTGACCTTTTGAACCTTTTTTTTTTTTTTAATACCAAAAAGTCAATATGTTTGGTATGTATTTTTTTTTTTTTGAAATATGTTTGGCATATCTTAAACTATATAAGAGGGTGGATAATTTTAACTGACTATTCCATCAATATATCACAAAAACTTAACATTAGACTAATATAACATAAAATTAAATTAAAATTAACTAAATTTATGTTATGTTAGTCAAGAATAAAAAAATTTATGTCATGCTAAATCAATAGATAAAAAAATAGAAGTGATTATTTAGATAATTTTCTTAGATAATATATAAATAATAACAATTGTGGTGATTAGGTCGAGTTTCAGATGCATAATGGGGCCCTAAGACTAAGAAAGCTTGCCCATAAGACTGAGGTTTCCTATAATGGGAAGAGAAAATTGTCCCCGTTGCTTAATTGGCCTTTTGATTCTCGCAGATGGATTAATATGGAAGGCCTTGTCATAATGAAGGGAAAAAAAAATAGACATGATAGACGGAAAGATCAGACCTAAGGATTGAAATCTCATATTTAATTTTGATGTCTTAAATCATGTTTAACCAATCGTATTATGATATACTACTGAATGACATTAGATTTTAAGATATGAAAAATCAATTGTAAAGCATTTCCAAGCTTTTATAATGATATAACATAATAATGTAAACCAGACTTGCCTTGCCGGGACAAGACTGTGACCACTTGTTAGTTAGCATTTTGTGGAGAGGAAGACAAGCTAGTGATCAGATAAAAATAATTATAAGGCTCCATAGCTGTACTCGTTACTCCAACTTTTTTTTTTTTTCCTTTTTATAATTTCAACGTCTATTATGTTCAAGGGAAATTTTTAATAAAAATCCAAATCAGTAAGGGAATTTCGTGCATTCGTGTAAATTTAATTATTTCAAAGAAAAAACTCTTTCCTACATGTCTGCTGGTTGGCACAACTTCACCAAAATATATATTTTTTAATTAAAATATTGGAGAAATTTCTTCACACTGTAAAGATATTTATGTATTTAAGAAATTCAAATATTTCAATGTAAATATCGGAGATATAGGAAGAAACTTTGTCCATAGTTGGTATTGAAATTGTATACTTGGCACACACAGAATCTGATCTACAACCCCGTCTGTCTGTGGAAATTTCTCCTTAAAAATTGATACATTGATAAAAACCAAAACGTACAAAAACGACGTGTAAATTTAAATAGTCTAGTGTCATTAACTAAATGGAATGTCGTTTGTCTAATTAATTGTTAAAACGGCATGTTTGAGAGCGTTGTCAGCCTAAAAACAGACAAACGACTTGCAAACTTCAAACAGATAAATGACCACAAGATTAAGGGTACGTTTTGTGTTTGGATTGAATTTAAAATGAAATAGAATTTTTATGTTGAAATTAGTTGACTCTTTAATAGCTATTTATAAATTTTGCTGACTTTTTCAGAAAATGATAAAAAACCAGCTGTAAAATACAGTTGAGTTCAAAATAAATACGAACACCAAATGTAGGCTAGGTATTAAACATAATGAAGGGTAATTGTACACTTCTAGAAAAACAACGTTTAGTTACATAATCAGGTGAGTCGTGACTCGTGTCTTTATTTATTATTTGTTTAATTACATAACTAGGGTAGTAATAAACTCTCCTTCTTTGTATTTTTAACTTGTACTCTAAAATTTTTTCTTTTTTTTTTTTACATCACTTTCTTAACTAATTTTTAATTGGGTGACAATTTTCTTATTTAAATGAAAAATATAAGAAACATCAGAGATGTTGAACATCACACTAATTAAAAAATAAATATCACTGATAGACCTTATATTATAGAACTCATCCTTTATTAATGAGTAATATTAAATATCACTGATATTCCGTAGCATTACTTTATTCAAATAGTTCATTCCCTCGTACTGCTTTACCTTGTTCTATTGTCAAAGTGCTTTGCTGTTAGGGCTCGTTATTCCAACTCCACAGCAGCTCCACATAGAGGAGTAAGTGGGTCCCATTATTGAAGCCCAAGTTATATCGTTAAAAAAAATAAAGAAAATAAAAAAAAACATATCTCAAACGCTGCACAATTTTCTATTTGTAGTGACATAAGATTCCTCTTTACGGCTGAAGAACATAGATTTCTCGCAATATCATCCATTCTTTTACGCCTGTTGGCAAACATTAGTTTTTTTCTTCTTTTTTATTTCGTTGAACAGCTGTTTTCTCTTTCAATGACAAAATAATAGTCAAACTAATCGTCGTTTGTTTGTATATTACGAAGAGACAGAAAGCTAATAAAGGACATAAAATAATGTTGAGGATAACATTAATTATATATCCCACATTACGGGTTATCACGTAAACCTTAAAGTATTTTGACTGGACTTGCTAGTTTGGCAGAGAGCCGTCGATTGAGAAAATAAGGTGACATTGAATAATACTAAGCAAATGACGATAATTTTCACTTGTTATTTATTGATTTCCTATTATTTTTGTAAGCCGAAATCGATATAAGATTTTTTTTCTAGTTGTTTATTGACAGAGTACTCGCCCAATTAAATAAAATCCTGAAATCCTCAATAATGATTTAATCATAAATTGTTCACCTATTGAAGTGTAAATTGAACTCATGGGCAAAGAAGAAATTAGAGAGATTGAACAGAATTAATACCTAAACTTTAATTATGAATACTCATAGTGAAGAATGATATCGTATGATAATTGGTTGTTTTAACTGACGAAGATTTTATTAAAAACTTATCAATATATATATCTGCACAATCTTATAGAACAACTTTGATCGCTCATAACTTGAATCAAAGTTAATAATTAAATTTAACTGATTAAGAGTTTTAATCGAATCAAATTAATGATTCAAGATTTGATTACGTAGTTCGATATGATTCTTGAGCTAGCTTCACCAATCTAGAGAAATTAATACAATATTTATGGACGCATGCATTTACATTTTTTTTGGGACTATATCAACACCTAATTAATACAGTATTTCTATATTAGGGTATCGTGCTAATTGATAGTGTTCAAATATTAGGTAACATGTTTTTATGTATAAAATATTAATAGAATATTGATCACTTTGCTTTCATTGGCAATATGGTATCAGTCACACACAAAATATTTATTTTAGTTATTAAGACAAATATTGTAGATGGTAATTAGAGAATTTGAATAAATAACTTTTTTCATCGCACGTGTTTGACAAAATCCCAAAACGGGCTTGTCTTTTTTACGCATGCATCACTATTTGCGTAGTCGTTCGTAATAAGTAATATAGTGGAAGTTGACCACCCACCAACAATGACTGAGTCAGACTATAAGACGTACATCAAAAGTTGTCTTAAAAAATAAATAACATCAAAATATAATAAATAAAAAAGTAAAATTTAATGGGGAAATATATGAGACTTTTAATTTTTAGTGGAGACAAACGTTACGAAAAATTATAAATGTATAATATCATAAATAAATAATAAATATATATTTATATATGTTGAACTTTAAGCCGGTGGTGATATGTTAAGTATATATACAAATAAATTATATTCGAAAAGGCGTATTTTTTTTAATATTTAGTAAAATAAAGTGTGTGAAGAATATATATTTTTCAAAAAAATTTATCTATAAATATAATTTAATTTATGAATTATTCATTAAAAATAATTATTGAAAAAATACGTGAAAAGAGTAACTAGGGTAGCAATATAGTCCCCTTATTTGTATTTTTAACTTGTACTCTAAAATTTTTCCTTTTTTTTTAGTGACTTTCTTGACTAATTTTTAATCGGGTAATGATTTTCTTATTCAAATGAAAAATAAAAGAAAACATCAATGATATTCAAGATCCCATATTATAGGACTCACATTTTATTAATAATTGATATTAAATATAACTGTAACATTGTTCTATTCAAATAATTCATTCCCTCATACTGCTTTATCTTGTTCTATCCTTTCAATGGCAAAATAATAGTCAAACTAATCGTCAAATATATGTATATTATGAAGAGATAGAGAGCTAGGAAAGGACATAAAAATAATGTTGAGGATAACATTAATTATATATCTCACATTACAGGTTATCACGTAAGCTTTTCCCTCAAAGTATTTTGATTGGACCAGCTTTGGCAGAAAGCCGTCGATTGAGAAAATAAGGTGACACTGAATAATACTAAGCAAATGACGAAAATTCTCACTAGTTATTATTGATTTCCTATTATTTTTGTAAGCGGAAATCGGTATAAGATTTTTTGTGGTTGTTTATTAAAAGAGTTCTCGCCCAATTAAATAAAATCCTGAAATCCTCATTAATGATTTAATCATAAATTGGTCACCTATTGAAGTGTTAATTGAACTCATGGGCAAAGAAGAAATTAGAGAGATTGAACAGAATTAATACCTAAACTTTAATTATGAATACTCATAATGAAGGATGACATACTGACAAAAGATTTTATTAAAAATTCAATATATATACCTGCACAATCTCATAGTACAACTTTGACCGCTCATGGCTTGGATCAAAGTTAATAATTATATTTAACTGATTAAGAGTTTAATCATCAAATTAAATTATTGAAGATTTGATTATGTAGGTCGCTATATGATTCTTGAGCTAGCTTCACCAATCTAGAGGAATTAATAGAATATTTATGGACGCATTTACATTTTTTCAGGACTATATTGACACCTAATATAGTATTTCTATATCAAGGTGTCGCGCTAACTGTTAGTGTCCAGATATTAGGTAGCATGTTTTTATGTATAAAATTTAACGAAGACTATGTGAGACTTTAATTTTTAGTAGAGATAAATATTGCGAAAAATTATCAGTGCACAATATCGTAAATAAGTAATAAAAAAACAAGTAAAGTATTGTTTTCACGAGAATTGTCGTTATCAATTACCAAAACTATATTAACTCTAACTTCATTTGAATAACCGGAAATATATTTTTAAATAAAAATAATAAAATAAGTAAAAAAACAAAATACTTAAAATACTTAAAATATAGTGTTCATGATTTTAGCGGATTAATTATATTTAAATCCTCTAATCCAATTAATCATCGTCTGTTTCCTATTTTGCCAACGAATCTCAATAATATATTAATTAATCTTTCTCAAGCATTAATAATTTATTATAATAAGTCTTATCATCTTTCAGTTAGACAACTTATCATAATTCATTAGGAACCAAAAATTCATAATGCTGCACAAGTTTCATAACTATCTTTAGCTTATGATAATTTTATGGTGGATTAAATAAGAGCTTATTCAATTATCACTTCTCAGTCTCAAATCAAAATATCAAATCATGTAAAAGTTATCCAGAGATTCACAAGCATTAAACACAGATTAAAATACTCAACATAAAACTGAAATAGAATATTAATTATTGAAAATAGAAAAAACTCAAATCATAATATGGATAGATCGTATTCCTAAAAAAAAAATTAATAAATAAAAATATAAATATACAAATTAAAGGTTTAATTATTATCAAATTACAAAAATAAAAAGATAAGAAAAAAAACAAAAAAACCTAATTTAGAGGTGTCACAAGGTCTCTAAAAACTTCTCATAAATTTTATTGTCTTTCTCTTCTTGATAATTTGAGATAATATCTCTTTAATTTTATAGAAGCTAAACCTAAAACTTAAATATATATATATATATATATATATATATTCTTTGGTTTTTGGCTTCTCCCACTGCCAAAAGACCATGGGCATGAATCCCTAGGCTTCCATTTAAACCCTCCAAGCCGACTTCAACTTTTCCTTTTTTTTTTTTCTTTTCTTTTCTCTTTTGGTTCAGCAGCTGACGCGAGTCAGTCCTAGGGGGCCTACACGGACAAGTGCGCCAGACATCTGGCTGAAGGAAAGAAGCAGACACGTGGCGATCTCGGACTTGCTGAAGCTCGCACGTGCATGAAATAAAGCTAAAGCGAGCCACACCAAACCGACATCCCCTGAGTTAGCCTAGCACACGGCCTTGGACGCGCGGGCTGAGGCCAAGTGTGTGGAACTTTGCGATATGAGCGTTCTCCTTGCCGATATGACAGCCCAAACCGCGAGTGGACGTGCATGGGTTTTTTTAAGAGCGGTGGGTGACGACTCCGAATTTTCTTTTACAATTTTGAATTTCTTTTATGATATTTTAGCTCTAAATTATTACTTTTAATCTTATTAACATAATTAACCTATATATTTAAAAAAACATAAAAAATTTGGGGGAAAAATTAATATAAATTACTAAAATTATAACAAAATTATAAGGTTAAGGATATTAAAATAACTTTATTTTATAGAGTTATCAATAAAATAATAAAAATATAAAAAAGTAGAGCAAAATTAAAAGGAAGACAAAATTTCAGTAATGCCCCAACTAGGCTATCCTACCTCCGCCATTGCTACCAACTAAATTATTTCTTAAATATTTGAGGTTTCTATTATTACTAGTTGTATGGCACATGCCCGTGCAGCATAAACAAGTAAAGCAGAAGTAAAAACAAAAACCAAAAAACAAAATCTACATAATAATGATATGGTCATCACGTAACTGTCATGTGATAAATATAGTAGGCATAATCAAAGAATCAATTTAAATATAGATAGATATAGTTAGATAAGAGTTTTGTTTTTTTTGTTTTTTTTTTGTTTTTTAATTTAGCCACGTACGAGACACTAATATTGACCGAAGACAAAAGAGTCGAACCAAATATTGGTGTACGTACATGTAGCTCATTGTTGGTTGCCATATCCATCTCTTTATTACATGAGTTGGGCAAAACTTCTCTATTATGTCCCAACCCCCACTCCTAAAAATAAAATAATAATAAATAAAATAAAATAAAATAACGTACTCTTTATTTCTTCTTTTTCAAAAAGAGAAAAACTAAAATGTCACAGAGAGATAGAGAGATGGATGTCTTCAGCTGTTTATTGTACATTTGTCTCATCATTTTGGTCCTAATTTAAGCATACAAAACATATCACTCCTTTGGAAGAAACAAAAATCTTCCACCGGGACCAAAACCTTTTCTGATCAGTATTGATATATGGAGATCAGTATTGATATATGGCTTAGTTGGTTTGTCGTTTGGTAGATGTTGTTGAAGCTTCCCCTGCTCCTATATCCATTATCCGGACTTGACCTCATTTCTTGTATTTCATTTATTTTACCGTTTGTACATATTAGCTGTCAAGTGTACAATTTCTTTCTTTGGCTTATTCTTTTGCTCACTGCCATGTAAAGGAATTCTCCCTAGGGTTTTGTGTTGGACCTTGGTATAAATACCACTGCATTGTCTCATGTAGCTTGGCTGGAACATTTGAAATACAAAAGGTTTTCTAAAGGTCTTTCTTTTATATGGTATCAGAGCTACTCCAACTCAAATTCATTCAGCAAAAATGGAAAACCAAGCTAATGCAGCGGCTCCAAATCCACCTGAGAAGCCCTTAGCTATAAATCCCATTCCTCAGATCCAAATCATCCAACCCCAAAACCAAGTCATCACCATTTGACTCACAGATCACAACTACCTTGTATGGAGGCAGCAAATAATCACTGCAATCAGGGGCTATGGTCTAGAAAGCCATCTGCTTGGTACTCACCCACGGCCTGAGCAAATGTTGCCAGAAGTTAATGGTGCTCCTGGAAGAATCAATCCTGAGTTTGTAGCTTGGCAACGTCAAGATCAACTGTTGGCGTCTTGGCTACTCTCATCGATCAGTGACGGAGTACTGGTAGCCATGGTAGGAAATAACACAGCTGCAGAAATGTGGGAAACACTTGAACTGAACTTCGCCAGCCCGTCAAAGGCTCGAGTCATGTAGCACAAACTGCAAATGCAAACCTTGAAGAAAGGAAACCTCACCATAAGGGAATACCTCAACAAAATGAAGACCTGTGCAAACGTTCTTCCGTCTGCTGGCCACCGTATCTCTGAAGAGGATCAAATCCTCCACATCTTGGCTGGCTAAGTGATGTAGCAGAAGCGCAGGATAAACTTGAAAATCCGTTAATTCGCTTGGAATACCGGAAATGCAAGTATTTTATTGATCGAAAAAACAAGCAATTGGTGAGAATAGTCTTAGTTTTTTTTTTTAAATCAATAATCAAAAGTTGAAAAAACTATGACGGAGCCTTTAAATAAGCAATTGAAAAAACAAATTAAAGGAAACAAACTAAAAGGAAACAATCTTAAAGCTAATTATAGAAACTAGAAACGAAATAGGGAATCCTGATACTGCTGAATTAAGTTAAATGAATAAAATAAATAAAGAATCGGAAACATTTTACAATTTGGAATCAAATGCGCTGTATCAGTCCCTCCAAGGTGAAGAAGATTCGTCACGAATCTGTAGGAGCTCAAGTGAAATGAGTTGAGAACAATTATGATAAATTTGGAATGATCCATTTTTGAACTGAATGGCTTGTCAAATTCACTAAAATCAACTGATAGAGAACTTTTCTCAATATTGGATATGTTAAAATCTAAATCAATCTTCAATGGAAAATTTTATTCAATGATGATCATGCGAAATTCAAATACCTCATCTTGTTCTTCGTCACCCTCATCAAATACCTTCATCAAATATTTGACATTCATCTTCATGTTCAATTTCCTCGAAAACTGGACCAAAAGAAAATTGTTCTTCTGATCCTCTTCTTCTGCATCACTTGTCAAAGATTGGAGAAAAATTAACAATTTGATCTTCCTCTTCTCCAACCTATTCATCATATATTGGATCAAAGATTGAATCAAAATTTATTATTTTTCCTTCTCCCTCATCATCGCTTTCATCAAATATTGAATCAAATGTCCCCTCAAAGTCACCATTAGATTCACAATCGGAAACGGAATGGGATGCGGTGGCCAATGTAGCAAACTGCCATTTTAAGGCAGTAAGTTCTTGCCATAGACTTCAAACCTTTTCGGCAAGGTGTATGTGTTTTTTCTGCTAAGAGTAGAATGAGAATATTGTTTCATTTAATTAATTAGATAAATATTTAGTTAGGATAAATATTTATTTGAAGATAACATTTGAAATTTGAATTAATTATATTAATCTTTAGTAATAAATATGAGATTAATTTAAATTAAGAGATATGGATAAATTAATTATTTGGATAATTAATTTAAATATATAGATAATCTTATTTAAATAAATATTTTAAATTAAATATGGTAATTATCCTATTTGTATTTGAAATTGAAACAAAATCTAATCCTAGTCTACCATGTGTAGGTGTTTTTTATGAGGATATGTGAAGGAAAATAGTTTCTTCTTATTGATTTGATTTGGATATTTATTATATAATTGTTTAATTCAAATAAAGTTATCATAATTTTATTTTAAATTTAAATTGGAATTATGAAATAGTAATTATAGTGATAAAATCATAAGATAATTGGAGACAAAAAATTGAATCAAAATTTGAATCTTCTAGACCAATTGTGGGCGATTTTTTTGTTTTTCGAGCGAGAAAATGCATATTAGGGAAGGAGGAGAGAGAAAAATCTTTTTTAAGTGTCCAATTCGAATTCAAATTACACCCAGTTCATTCACTATAAATAAAATACTAGGGGCTCCTATTTTATTTAGACCACAGACTCTAAGGTGAGCGAGCTTATTATTATTCTCCCATTATAGTAATAATAAGCTGCAAGAGTTCTGGGTGATTGGAAGGAGAAAGCTGCGCACAAATACCAATCGAGAAATTGGGCATCCACACACTCTACCGTCTAGGAATTAGAGAATAGTAAAGAAGACTAGTTAGTTAAAGCTCTCTTTGATCACATCCTCCGGTATTCCTGTTGTCTTATCTCAAGGTATATAAATTATATAATAATTTATTACATATGTTAACATGAGTTAGTACGATTTAAAAAAAATTAAAATTCCGCTACGTTAATTACCTCTTTTTCTTACAGATTTGAGTTTTAAGTAAGAGTTAATATTATAAATAGTGCTACCGCAAGGTTTTTTTTATGATGGCTTGTAAGGAAGCCGGATTATGTCCGATTCGTTCACTTTAGTTTCCTTTTCCAATAACTTGCTCCAGCTCTGCTCGGGCCTTTGACATGATTTCTGGGCCTACATTAGTTCGGCCGACGACCACTCTAGTGTCGATGAAGTCGTGTCGGTGCCGCAGTGAATAGGTCCTGTGTTTTGTAAATGTTGGTTTTGTCAAATTTCAAGTAAGACCACATACTGTATACATCACCATCAACAACATAGAAGAAAGATCCAATAGCAGTGATCAATGCTAGTTATAATTTATTTGATTGATCTGGTCAGGTCTATTTCTAATAATCGTGATCACAACTAGCCACCAATGGGTGGGACTTGGGAGAGCAGTTTGGGCAGGAGTCGTCGTATTCGAAATTTCAAAGTGTATTCTTTTTTTTTTTTTTTAATAGATGAGTCTTAAACCACACACTGTAAAAATAAAAAATAAAAATGGTCGTATCGAATTATCATTAATATGGAATCATAACCTTACTAGTTGGGATGTATTTAATTTGTCCTAATATTATTACTTTATAAAAATGAATATTAAAAGATCTAATAATAGTGATCTAATTATGGTTTGATTGAACCGTACTCACATATATTTGGGAGAAAAGAGATATGGGTATGGTTCAAAATCTAATAAGGTTATCATTTCTCTTTGTAAAAAAGGTGGTCGCAACTATACTTTATATTTAATATTGAATCAAATCAACCTAGAGGATGTAGAAATAATTTTTCTTGATACTAATTGTTTGTGATCTCATTAGTTAAAAATATTTTTTTTGATACTGAATTTAATGATTTGTTTGGTGAAGTAGTTTGAGTTGAGATTTTTAAATTTTAATAGTAAATTTATTTGAATTTTCAGAAAAAAAAAAAACAAAAAACTTTTTAAGAAAAAGACAAAAAAAGTTTGAGTTGGATGGTTTGAGTTGGGATGCCAATCAGGCTATAAGTTTAATTCCCTGTTCCTAATAAAAATAAAACTTCATATACGAACAAATTACCACGAACAATCAACAATATATATGTCTACGCAAAAGTAGAAATTAAATTAACCTACCAGCAACAAATGTTGGATTTTGGTTCTATCAAAATGGTCCTCTCTATCATCTTCATCACTGGTCATGCTGATAAGAGTATCTAACATATCCTTATCTTCGGTGTAATCACTCTTCATAACTTCCCTCACACGCAACCTCTCGTCGATGACACGATCAAACAAGTCAACGAGTTTTTGGGTTTGCACATTGGTTCGCCTCCTAATGCCTTGTGGGTCAATCCACTTAAGCAACGGGAAACAGTCGGCCACGTTGGGCTTCCCCAACTCTTCCATGATCCTCCACACAGTCTCCTTGATCTCCCTCGCGATGTCAGAGCTGCTCGAACCGGCGAAATCGACGGAGAAAAAAGTGGTGGACAACAGATTGAGGGAAGTCCTAAAAGCCGCTCTACCAATATCCACTGCCTCGCAGGCTTGGACACTTTTTTCGACATCCGATAAGAGCTCCCATACCTTGTTTTGCCTCAAAATCTGGTTGGCGTCAAGAGCTCTAGCGGAGAACAAATGGTGGCTGCATAATCTCCGAAGCTTTCTCCAACGAGGTGTGGAAACTGGGATCCAAGCCATTCCGAACCGGTCGTGATCGTGGGCTCGGACGGCGTCGGGGATGGTTCGGTGGGAGAAGAACTGGTCGTGGGTTTGGAGGACTTGTTTGGCTAAGGCTGAGGAGGAGATAACAATTGAGGTTATTGGGCCAATTTCAGACACATGACCGGGCCATAAGACTGGGAAAGCTTGGCCAAGGAAGAGGCTTTGGTCCAGGTGGATTATTTTTCCTCTTGGTTCTCGGAAATGTATTAATACGGAAGGCTTGGAGAATTAGTATCCATATTATAATAATAATGACGGAAAAAAGACACGATAAAACCAAGCTCAAACTCGAGATATTATCCATCTCTATGGTCTCCACACACAATACTATAAGAGATTGAAGAGAAATTACAAGTATCTGCTTTATGATATGAAGATAAGGCTTACCTTGCGAGGACAAGACTGTTACCACTTGTTAGTCAACTTTTTTGTGGGAAGGGAGACTATAATGATCAGATATTTTTAAGGCTCTACATCTGTTTTGTTCCTCCATTACTCCAACTTGCTTTTTGTTTTTTACTTTTTTTTTTTTTTTTTGGAATTTCAACTTTTATTGTGTCCATGAGAAATATATATATTATATCCAAATCTAGACAAGGAAGTTTCGTGCATTCGTATAAATTTCCTTTATTTCACAAGAAAAGAACTCTTTCCTGCATGTCTTTCGGTTGGTACAACTTCACCAAAATCGATACTTTTTTATATATCTATTAAAAATTGGAGAAATTTCTTTAGACAATAAAAATATTTCAGTATTTTGGAAATTCAAAATTTTTTAGAGAAACTTCTAAAATATAGGGGAGGGAAAAAAATTTCCCGTGGTTGGCATCGAGATTGTATATGTACTTGACACACAGAATTTCATCTACAATCCCGTCAGGACTGAAAATTTCTCTTCAAAAATTTCTCTTTAAAACGGCATGTTCGAGAGCGTTGTGTGCCTAAAAACAGACATAAACGGCCTAATACTTCAAATAGATAAATGATATGAACATTAAAGTGTGAAATATAACGAAGGGTTAGTTTCTTTTCTTCCTAATTATAAGTGCAAACTTCTAAGAAAACGACGTTTAGTTCCTAATTATAAGTGCAAACTTCAGTTAAGCACAAGATTTATGTAATTATATATTGTTAGGGTTAGATTTGGTCTTCCCATTACACCGTTAGCCTTCAAACATTTATCAAATGAATGATGAATTTTCGGTTCAAATCTGTAATATCTTCACATATTTGGACCGGACCCAGCTTATGATATTGCTTCATTTAATCACGAATGATGATCATCCGTATAATTGGGCCGGACCTAATTTATGATCTTAATTCATTCCATCACGAATTATGATCGTTCGATTCAAACGTTGAATCGATCAGTTCAAACTTGATTTGGCGTACATCGAATCTAACATAAGCCACGAACGATGTGTCTACAAGGCCCAAGCCTTATTCATTCGTCGTTCGTTCTTAACGAAAATTATAAGGGATGTTCCTCATAATCGTCAAGCCCATTGTCGACAATAACATGTCAAACCTTTTATGGAAACTGACAAACTCATGATTGACAATGACATCATATCTATAACTACTAAATGCATGATCTAAGACTAAGGTTCACTCCGGTAATCATCAAATCTGGATCATAACTGACATACTCACACGTGTTCCTAAGGGTAACAAGCAGAAACTGCTGATCACCTATTACGGGTTCAAATGCATTGATCTTCCTCTATAAATAGAGAAGGACCCCCCCTTCAGACAGGGACGGTTTTTGTCTGATTCTTACTTACTCTTACGCTGTGAAAAATTCATTGAAAAAATTTATAATTCATTATATTCAAGAACACTCATATACAGAAAAAGACCATACTCACAAAGGACGTAGCACATATTTGGCGAACCTCTCTAAATTTCGGTATTGTCGATTCTCTTTTCTTTTTTTTTTTTTTTTACTTATTTCGATGTTATAATGCTTTATGAATTTTGCCAACGGTTTCCAAGGGCTCAATCGATTATTTGTTTTATTAATTTTGACTAATTTCTGTTAAAAATTTGACCATATATTCCCAGCATCTACATATATATATATATGTATGTGAAAAATTTATTGCCAAAACAACACGTTCGAGATGGTAAATAGATTTATTACCACATTGTTTTACCCGTTCAAACCATCTACCCTGCTTATGGTCCTCATTAATATTACAGAAGCATGTATATACGTCATCTGTCCACCAGTCTTTTTTACGAGTGAGTGTGCGTTTATATATTCGGTTGGTTAGTTAAACTCACCTACTCACCGAACCTTTTCTTTTTTTTTTTTTTTCCTTTCAACGCTTTTATTTTTCATTTACTAATTTGATTTTTTTTTTGTTGTTTACTAATTTGCTAATTTGATTAAGGATAGCTCAAGACTTAAAGTAGTATATACCCCTCTTATTATAATATATGAAGATACGTGACAATGGTGCATCCAGAAGTTTTTAACAAGAGCGTAATTAAAAAATAGAGATGAATTGTCCGCGAATGAGAACCTAATTTTATATTCCAACTACTAGGAGTTACGTATTTCTCTTTTATATAAGATGAGAGCAGAACTAAAATATATAAACCAAAAAATTAGGGGTAAAATCTAAAACTGTTCTCGGATGAACGTGGCTTTGTCACTAGCTATGGACATCGAATTTTGCATGGAGTATAATCCTATATGGACTAGTATATTTTAAGTAAGTTAAATATATACTCCAAAATTTTTGTTTCCAATATCTAACTGTCCAGCAGACAGCCCATCCTCTAACCGCCATCTACATCATTGGGCTGTCTTGGGAGTCGAAATTTTGAAAATTTTTACAACCTGCCTGCCAGGCTGCCACTCAACAACCATGCCCCAACTGCTTGTTTAATGTTTGCCTAAAAACGACAACATAATTGAAGTAGATAAAGCGACATCAAAACAAGAGTTATAACGGTCGTTTATTTTCAACTTATAAATGCAAAATTATCTGTACAATAAGTAACTTGACATTCTTCAACCCAAAAAAAAAAAAAAAAGTAACTTGACTTTCATGAATTTATTAGACGATATCAAAACGAACTTCGAACAGGAAATAACATTTGATTCAATATTAAAAAAATAAAGAAAAAATATATATTTCAGTTATGTTGACTCAAACACTAGTAACTTTCTAAATAACAAAAAGCTAATTTTTCAAAATCAGGAAGTATAGATTGAGGTGGTCTTTTGTAACTCGTCCCTTAAATGAAAACACTTCTCTACCCATTTATGTTGTTTAAGTTGATGGATATAGGACTAGTTTTCCTGTCATGAATTCGGAGTACTTACAGGTATAAAAAATTTTAAGTTTAAGTAAAAAAAAAAAATTGTAGCTTTCAATTTTTCTTATATCAAATATGATAAGGTTTTTATAGTTAAAGTTGTATTGGAGTATAGAACATCATCTATAACACATTTAAGTTTAAATATTATTTTATCAAATCCGGATAAACGTAGCAAAATCACATTACAAGAAAAATCCAGATGCGGGACAAAGATCCAAGGCCAAATAATACAACACACATTCATACGACAAAACACATGATCATGTAACACATAATTTATTGTAAGCCATTGGGGTCAGTCCAATGGTGAGGAAAGGAGGATTTGGGACTGAGGAGTCATAAGTCTCCTTGATCGACAATTCATTGTAGTTCGATCGAAAAACACATTATTAATTTAACGTGGTCGACTAATTTATTGCTATACTTTATAGTTCGATCGAAAAACACATTATTAATTTAACGTGGCCGACTAATTGATTGCTATAGGGCGAGCTCGCAAAGGCTGATCCAACTGCACGGTGAGGCCAAACTTGTCTTCCATGTTCATAGTATCCGCTGTAATTCCATCTTCCAACTTCCAATCAAAGGAGTGAAGTAGAGAAGCCAACATCAGGTGCAACATCCGAGTTGCCAACGGCAAGCCGGGACATATTCTCCGCCCACCGCCGAAGGGAACAAACTCAAAAGTCCGGCCTCCAACATTAATATTTGATTCGAGAAACCTCTCCGGCCTGAACTTGGCGGGATTGTCCCAAATGCTTGGGTCTCTCCCAATGGCCCATGCATTGATGAACACTTGTGCTCCCTTCGGGACGACATAACCGCAAATTTCGACGTCAGCTTCGGCTCTACGAGGAATTACGGCAAGTGCCGGGTGCAAACGCAAGGTCTCTTTGACAATAGCTTGTAAGTAAGGAAGTCTAGTTATGTCGGATTCCTTCACTTGGTTTCCTTTGCCTATAACTTGCTCAAGCTCTGATCGGCCTTTCGACATGACCTCTGGGTTGTTAAGCAGCTCCGCCATCGACCATTCCAGTGTGGTTGAAATCGTTTCAATCCCCGCCAAAAGTAGATCCTACAATTTAACAGTTGCCAATTATTAATTCAATTGGTAAGATATTTACATCCATTTTCTATGATTAATTGCGTTTAGGTGGATCCGATTTTTTAGATTTGGCCGTAATGGTCAATTAACAAACTGACATGGGATACGCATTTGGAGCTCAAACTTTTGGGTGAGGAAAATTTGACTAATTGGGTGAGGAATTTCTGTCTGTCTGACTAACTGTATTTGCCATTTTGTTTTTTTGCCATTCATTTCTGTTGTTAGTTAAAGTTATTTTGCCAATCAGCTTTCACAAGTATTAATATGTTATGGGGCCTATATTTGTGACTTTGGATTTTTTTTTTGTTTGTTTTAATGTCAGAGGGCGTTTATATATGACTACCACATATTAAAAACAAAAACAAAAAACAAAAAACAAATACAAAAATAATATAAGATTTCAAACACTAACAATGCTTTTGAGGCGTATGCTTGAGTTGAAAATTTTGAATTGGAGTTAATTATTTATGCATTTGGCTAGGTATTTAGCTAATTGGAGTTAAAACGTGCAAAACTGTGAACTGTTTTTGGAAAAAAAAAAAGTATTAATAATAAGGGAGTGATATAAACAGTACGTCGAACTTAGAAGCTTACCAAACGAGGAAAAAAAAAATAGAAGCTTACCAGTAACAAATGTGTAATTTTGTGTTTGTCTAGCCGATCTTCTTTGGGAATCTCTCCACTACTGATCGTCATGATATTGATAAGAGTGGCAAACAGGTCGTTGTTTTTTTCTTCAGT
Source organism: Ficus hispida (assembly GCA_025413025.1). Taxonomy (NCBI): domain Eukaryota; kingdom Viridiplantae; phylum Streptophyta; class Magnoliopsida; order Rosales; family Moraceae; genus Ficus; species Ficus hispida. Next base: position 1,514,923 of record CM046371.1, on the reverse strand, counting down.
TGACCTAGTAGTAGGACTGACTTCTCCCAGCCCTAACCTTGGGTTGATGACAAGGTCGAGCAACTTCGTGAATTTTCGAATGTTGATAGTGGCACGCCTTTTTCTGCCCTGGGGGTCAAGTATCCTAAGCAACGGGAAATAATCGGCCACGTTCGGTTTCCCCATCTCTTCCATCAGATTCCACACGGCGTCCTTGAGCTCCCTCGCGGTGTCGGAAGATGAATCTGCCAAATCCACATCAAAGAATGTTGTGGACAACAAATTCAGGACCGTCTTGAAACCAGCTCTCCCAATCTCCACCGCTTCACCGGCTTCGGCGCTTTTATGGACATGGTTTAGAAGGTCTAGAACCTTTTCTTGCCTCAGGTTTATGCTGGCATCAAGAGCCTTGGCAGAAAACAAATGGGAGTTGCTTATTTTTCGAAGATTTTTCCACATCGACGCAACCGGCAACCAAGGCATGCCGGACTCGCTGTGTTTGTCGGCATTGGCGGCGTCCGGTATTGGCCGGTTGGAGAACAACTGCTCGTGGGTTTGGAAAACTTGTTTGGCCATGGCTGAGGAAGAAATAACTATTGTTGTTATTCGACCTAGCTTCAAACTCATGAGAGGGCCATAAATCTCGGAAAGCTTGGTCAAGGATCTGTGAGGTTTGTCTCCCAGCGCAAAGAGGTTTCCAACAATGGGTAACGGGTTCGGTCCCGGTGGAAACAGCTTTCTACTTCTTCCGAAAGAACGGAACAAGGATTGGATTAAGATCCATAGGATGATGACATAAAAAATGTAGCTCAAGAGTGAATCCATGTTCTTTCTTTTCTTCTCTTTTTTCTCACACTTGGCGTATGCTTTTGGTTTGCGGGCAACGTTCCTTCTTATATAGAAGATTACTTGGTAGATCTCCTCTAACGAATGTAGGATAATACCAATATTCTATTTCTTAAAAAAATATATGAAAATATTATATTTGTTGGATAAATTACTCGTTTAATCCCGAATTTTTAATAAAGTTGGTCACTTATAATCTTTTTCCTTTTCTTTTATTTAATAGCTAAAAACTCCCTAAACTTATTAAAAATGTACAAAATGATCCTTTTAACTAGCAAATGTTAAAAATTAGATTGAACAAATCACATTTATGTTATATATATGTAAGTTGAAATTTGTAATTTTTTTTATAATTACCCTTAAATAATAAATTATATGTGATTCACATGATATTTTTTGCTAAATTTTTTACACCTGTTAACCAAAAAAAAAAAATATATTTATACCCTTTTGAAGAGTTTTTAGTAAAGAATTTAGAGAAATTTAAGCTTAAAAAAAACTGTTAGGGACTAAATTGTAATTTCGTAAAAAAAATTGGGGACCAAACAAATAATTTATCTATATTTGTTAGATAATTTCTTACATATATTGATATCAATGATATATTTGTTAATATATATATATATATATATATGGCATGTTTGAAACATTGTGATTTGATATATAAGGATATTTCTAAATGCTAGACCCATCTCACGAATTTATTTATTTTTTCTAAATGTCTCACGAACTTAATTATTTCCTCCGTTTTACGTTACACATTGAAGAAAGTTCTGCATTCCTATTGTCGTTTTGCACAACATCAGCTTAGGAGATTCATGTAGCTGTTGCTGAGCCGGTGATGGTTATCAATTCCAATTTGCCGATTGCCTAGTCCTATGTTCAATGTTCAAGTCTTTTAACTTTATTCGTTGAAGATTCTGCACATATTGGAAAAGTCTTTTGAATTATTATAATTTTTTCGTATAAGTATTAACAACCATTGTCATATTACAACTAAAAGTATTCTCTAATATCCTTGTCCCTCCGTTTTTTCTTCTTTTCCGTTATATCTTTTTTCTCTCTCCTTCTTTGGTAACTTATAACTAACGATATATATCAAAGACCAATTAGCCGAGCACGTGGAGCTGGAGGTGAGTAAAGAAAGAGCTCATTGCCCTTCATCATTTTCTCTCCATCTAAAGTTACAATGAACTTGTGATGATAGCAACAACAACCCAAAAAAAAAAAAATGTTATAAACTTAAATATGCAAATTTTGTATAAATTACCAGCTTATTTATACTTATTAGGTTTCCTATTCTAAGATGGTTAATTAAATCCTTTTGGTGGATTCTTAACACCCATTTGGTAGGCATGTTTAACTCCAATTAAACTGTACTTTTTCATCTTAATTTTTATCTTTTTTTGAAAAATCAATAAAATTTATAACTAGTTTTTGAAAAGTTAATCAATTCTAACTGAAAAATTCTATCTCCAACTAATTTAATGTACCAAATAGAGGCTTAGATATTATATATTAATGTCTTCTTTTTTCTCCATGTTATATTTGACTAATCACATGTATCTGCCTTTTCAACAGCGCATAATTTTTCTCAAGACATTTCTTTGATAGAAAAAGACATATAATAAGTTGACGTTTTTTCCATTATTAATTGTATCTTAATATGTATTTGCGTGTCAATATCCTACTATTATGTACCCGATATTTAAATTGCAGTAAACCCTCGTAAAGTTAATAAGTCATGTGATTCCATTTCAATTATTGTGCTTTAAGGTAAATACTTTTTTTTTTATGCTCAACTATCATCCATTTATCATATTACAATCGCAGATGTTACACAAAATAAGTCCCGATATAGCACAGCAAATGTTCCTAAAACATTACACTTATTGTAACTACCGATATAGATGCATTAATACTCCATATCCACCTAACAGCAACATCAGGGGCGGAGGGAGATGTTATTGAGTGGGGGTTGTAACCCCCACTGAATTTTTTAAAATTTTAAAAAAATGCATTAAAGTTCTATGATTTTTCATTTTTGCCCACGTTTTAATTCAATTATCTTTACGTATGTCCCAATTAAAAGCTATTTTGCAAACTTTTAATTCAATTATCTTTACGTATGTCCCAATTAAAAGCTATTTTGCAATACTTTCAAAAGTATAAAACTTTTTATAGACTATTATACTATATTTTGTTATCTATCTTTATGCAATATATTTGGTAATTCTTAAAAATCACTAAGATATCATTTAACAGTTTTAAATATTAATTTCTCAAAAAAAAAAAATTTGTTCATGCCCTTAGTCAAATAAGGTGCTGGCTCCGTCACTAGCAACATGTAGCGACTTTTCACTCCTTGAGATATGTGTGGCGGTTAAATCAAACTACGCCAGTCAATAGTGGCTGCCTGTCATTCATGACCTATAAACATATTTGACCTTTTGAACTTTTTTTTTTTTTTTTATATACCAAAAAGTCAATATGTTTGGTATATATCTTTTTTTCTATTTTATTTTTTGAAGCATGTTTAGTATATCTTAAACTATATAAGAGGGTGGATAATTTTAACTAGATTATACCAAAAAAGACATGATAGAAGGAAAGCTCAAACCTGAGGATTGAAATCTCATGTTTAATTTTGATGTCTCAAACCATGTCTAGCTAATCGTATTATGATATATTATTAAATAACATTATAGATTTTAAGGTATGAAAAATCAATTGTAAAGTATTTCAAAATTTTTATAATGATATAACATAATATCATTTGTGTAGTTTGGGAGAATAATAATTTTCTGAATCTAATTGATATCTTCCGTGAGTACATAAATAAATAGGGAGCTCAGTCTTTATTATCCTAATTGACCTTTAGAGAGAAAAATAGGAATACAGAAAGATTCCTAACAAACTATCCTAACAACTCCAAGATATTCTTGGGTTACTTTATCTGAAAAATAAAAACAAAACAGAACCATCAAATCCTAACTTAATTTTCAAATTTAAATCCTAACTAATCTTCAAATTTTAACATTTCCCCTCAAGTTGGTGCATAGATGTCTTTCATACCCAACTTGTTAACAAGAAGTTCAAAGTTAGGTTTGAATAGTTCTTTAGTCAGGATATCTGCAGTTTGTTGTGTGGTACAGACAAATGGCATGCAAATGACTCTTATCTCTAATTTTTCCTTGATAAAATGCCTATCGATCTCTATATATTTGGTTCGGTCATGTTGCACCGGGTTGTGTGCAATGCTTATGGTAGCTTTGTTATCGCAATACAACTTCATTGGACACTCAACCGGTTGCTTTAACTCTTCCAAGATACATTGAATCCATAAGATCTCACACACCCCATTAGCCATTGCTCGGTATTCTGCCTCGGCACTACTACACACTACCATATTTTGCTTCTTGCTTCTCCATGTAACCAAATTTCCCCAAACATACGTACAATACCCGGTGGTTGATTTTCTATCTGTCGTAGATCCTGCCCAATTCGCATCTGCATAGGCTTCGACTGTCCTCTGTCTACTTCTTTTAAATAGCAATCCCTTTTCTGGAGAATTCTTCAAGTACCTCAGTATTCGATAAGCAGCTTCAAGGTGTTCCTTGTGAGGCGCATGCATAAACTAACTAACCAAGCTAACGGCGAAGGCAATATCCGATCGAGTATGAGATAAGTAAATTAACTTACGCACCAACCTCTGATATTGAACTATATCCACGGATTCTCCTTGTTCCCCGTCACCAAGTTCTTGTTCGGGTCAATAGGCGTATCAGTAGGCTTACAGCTACTCATCCCCGTCTCCTTTAGAAGATCTAGAACATATTTCCTTTGTGAGATCACTATTCCTTCCTTAGATCGAGTAATTTCCATCCTAAGAAAATACTTGAGAGATCCTAGATTCTTAATCTCAAATTTTGATGCTAGACTGGCCTTTAATCGATTCATCTCACTCAAATCATCTCCTGTGAGTATAATATCATCCACGTAGACAATCAATATACTCACTTTCCCGCATTTTGAATGCTTGATAAACATCGTGTGATCCGTTTGAGCTTGATCATAGCCTTGTTTCTTTACTGACCAAGCAAATTTCTCAAACCAGGCCCTCGGTGATTGTTTGAGACCATACAAAGCCTTTTTTAACTTGCATACTCCTGTACCAAATCGTTGTTCAAACCCCGGAGGTGGATCCATATAAACTTCCTCTTCTAGATCACCATTCAGAAAAGTATTCTTGACATCCAACTACTGCAATGGCCAATCAAGAGTTATTGCCAGAGATAGAAGTACTCGTATAGTGTTCAGCTTTGCTACTGGCGCGAACATTTCTGAGCAGTCAATGCCATATGTCTGCGTGAATCCCTTAGCCACCAATCTTGCTTTATATCGATCCAAAGTCCCGTCAGATTTGTATTTCGTGGTGAACACCCACTTACAGCCAACTATTGTCTTCCACTTTGGTAGAGCTACAACATTCCACGTTTAATTCTTCTCAAGTGCTCTCATTTCTTCAAGTACAACTTCCTTCCATTATGAAATATTTAGAACATCCTATATAGTTCTAGGTATTTCTACACAAGAGAGTTGGGAGGTAAAAGCAGAAAATGAAAACGAGAGATTTTGATAAGACACGAATTTAGAAGTAGGATATATTGGATGATTTGTACAAGACATACTACTTTTCCTAATAGCTATGGGAATATTAGAATGTGGCTGGGATAATTTTTCTGAGATTACTTGAGTCTTACCCGTGGCTTTTTGTGGCTTATGGACTTGGCTCGGCTTGGACGTTTGACCCACAGAGGTGTGGTAGATTTTTTTCCTTGATTCCGAGACCTTCTCTCATAATTCAATCCATAAATATTTTTTAACCCAAGTCTTTCTCTATCTCTAGAACTAAAAGGAATTTGTTGTTGTGGTATTACAGATTTTTCTACCTTTTTTTCCATTGAAGACTCGGTTTCAAGGTTTACCTGATCAGATCTCTCAAGATTCTGACTAGGCTCTTTGAACAAAGAATTTGGATTTGTTAGCTCTTCCTCAAAAATTGTATTTGAATTTTTTTAAAAAACTGAATTTGGTAAACTTCCTTCCAAATTTGAATTTTGAAGATTTTCAGCTATTGAATCTTCCTTATTTTCCAAATCTGAATTTTCATTTGATTTTGAAAAAACTTGAGAGATTTGGGGAACCGAGCCTTCCTTTTGTAACAAATCTGCTCCACCTTTAGTTTGGAAAAAATCTGAATTATTTTGGATAAAATTCAAATCTTGTTGAAAAAAATCTTCATGAAAGAAGTCACCTGTTGACATTGGCACCACCGAATCTTTTACTCTTTTCTCCCCCTGAAGATGAGGATGAAAATATGGGGTTTTTTCAAAAAATAAAACATCCATGGTCACAATTTTTTTTTTTGAAAAAGCGTCATAACACTTATATCCCTTTTTGTGTGGAGCAAAACCTACAAAAACACATTTTTTGGCCCTTGGGTCCAACTTTCCACGGTTTTTGTCAGTATCCCTAACAAAAACCGTGCAACCAAATATTTTTAAGGGCAAAGAATTTCTGAGTCTAGAGGTTGGAAAAAAAGAATGAAACACGTTTAGTGGTGTTTTAAAATTTAAAATCTTAGAAGGCATACAGTTTATTAAATGAGTAGCCATGAGTTAGCTCATCCCAAAAATGTTTTGGAACGTTTGTGGAAGCCCGTGGAACTTCCAAAAGATGTTTATTTTTCCTTTCAGCTACTCCATTTTGCTGAGGAGTATCATTACATGAGCTTTAATGAACAATACCCTTTTCAGGAAAAAAAAAATTTTTGCCCCAAAATTTTATTGAAATATTCCCAACCGTTATCGCTTCAAAAAATTTTAATTTTCCCTTGAAACTGTGTTTGAACCATGGTGTAAAATATTTTAAAAATGTCTTCTACTTCCGATTTTTCTTTAAGCAGATAAACTCAACTAAGTCTAGTGTGATCATCTATAAATGTGACAAACCATTTTTTTTTTCCAGAAATAGAAGAAATCTGTGAAGGACCCCAAACATCACTGTGAATTAATGAAAAAGGTACATATGGTTGATAAGGGTTAGGGGAGTAAGGGACCCGATGATGCTTTGCCAAAACATAAAATTCACATTGAAAAAAAGATGGAGTTTTATTTATAAATAAATTTGGAAACAAATGTCGCAAATAATGAAAACTAGGGTGGCCTAATCTAAAGTGCCACAACAAGATCTCCTTATCACTAGACATCGAAATAGACTCAAAATAGGTTTTGTGAACTGAATTATTCAAGCTGGTACCATCTTCGAAGAAATAAAGTCCACCACACTCTCTAGCAGTGCCAATCGTCCTCCCCAAGTCCGCTTCCTGAAACTCACAACATGAGGAATTAAATTTAGCCACACAATGATTTTCATGGGTAAGCTTGCTTGTAGATAATAAATTGCATGACAAATTAGGGACATGGAGGACATTTTTTAAGATGAACAAGGATGAGATGTTAATTATTCCTGTTCCGGCTATTACCGAAAAAGAACCATCAGCGATTTTAATTTTCTTGTTTCCGGAACATGGACTATAGGATGAAAATAATTTTGAGCAACCTGTCATATGGTCAATTGCCATTTCCAACCTGTCATATGATGAAAATAATTTGGAAGATTGAAAAAAAGTATACAATTACTCTAATTGTTCCTTAGTAAAAGGATTGGTACTCGAAGAAACTTGATTTTCTTGAGGAAATTCAGTCACGGTTTGCAAAGCTCGACCATCGGAACGTTTCTTGAGATGCAGTGGTTTGCCGTGAATCTTCCAACATGTCTTCCTTGTATGCCAAGGCTTTTTGCAATGGTCGCACCATAGTTTCTTTTTTCTTTCACCATCAGAATCCGGACTTCAATTTCTCGAGACAAGAGCGGAGGCTTCAGGGTCGGATTTAGGAGTAGAACCTCCCAACATATCCGTTTCCTGCATTCTTCTTGACGTACTTCTGAGAAGACTTCACGGATGAAAGGCAAGGGCTTGCGAATAAGGATTCATCCCTTCACTTCATCCATTCCCAAACGTTATTGTAGCATTGATCCAACTCCTACCACAAAGTCACCATCTTATTGTAGTAGATGGTAACCTCTTGAATTGCCAAAGTTTTGACTTTAACTCGAAAATCTGAGACGAGTTCTCTAAATCAAAGTAAGTGTCCCGAACCGAGTCCCATACATCCTTGGCTGTTGGGAGGAAAAGGTTAGGCTTCGGAATTGCAGCCTCCATGGAATTGAGAAGCCATGCTGTCACTAGAGAATTTTCAGAATGCCAGACTTTGAAGTTTGGATCAGTTGCCTCTGGTTTCATAACTTCACTGGTTAAGTATCCTAATTTACCACGTCCATCGATAACTAGTTTGACGAATAGGACCATTCTAAGTAATTTTTGCTATTTAATTTATTAATGATAATTTGCATGGAAGATCCCGATGCCAAATGATCAAAATTGCCACGAGTTAGATCACCACCAGTTTCCCCAGAATTTCTAGAGACGACTTCAGAGAAAGAAGGATTGTTGCCAATGCTGGTCATCGCCGCCCTTGGTCCGACTCGTTGTGTCATTAGGAATGCCAACTTGTCTCTGATACCACGTAGTTTGGGAGAATAATAATTTTTTGAACCTAATTAATATCTTCCGTGAGTACATAAATAAATAGGGAGCTCAGCCCTTATTATCCTAACTGACCTTTAGAGAGAAAAATAGGAAAACAGAAAGATTCCTACCAAACTATCCTAACAACTCCAAGATATTCTTAGGTTCACTAGTAGAAATTGTAGATTTCACGACGGTTTTTAACTGTCGTTGAAAGCTACCACGACGGTTAAAAAACTGTCGTGGAATCCACAGTCGTGGTATGTTTGGACATACCACGACTGTTTTTTAACCGTCGTGCTATATTTGACATATCACGACGTTTATAACTGTCATCATAGGTCATAAGTGCCATGCTTTCTTCTAGTTGTGTGACACTTTCCACGACAATTTGATGGCTAACTGTCATGAAATATTAAACCTTCCACGATGATTTTTAAAAACCGTCGTGGAATGTGGTTTCAGATTTAAAAAAAATTATAAATTTTACAACCCACTATGGACATTCAGAGAATGGAGAAAATATTACAACTATTTTATTTAGTATAACAAAAAAGTAATTTTATAGCAATACAATAATAATAATTTGCCCAATCGAAACATAATACAAATTTGGTCCAACTAAAACATATTACAAAACTTGTTAATTTCAAGTAACACAATCTCCAAATAGCACATAATTAAATAGACCTCTTTCAAATATGGGAAAAGCTGCCACAAGAAAGGAACAGTAAGAATCTGAGATGAGAAACTCCATTGTGGAACAATATTTGAGCAAATATAAAGTTTTTGATTGGTGTGAAAAATCATGAAGACATGCACTCGTTCCAATGAAAGACTCTTTTCCAATGAGAGTATAAGAGTTCATATTTTCCTGCAATGAAATCTAAAGAAAATAAGTAAGCATTACAATAGCACTGTAAATGGCAATTACTGCCTCTTTTTTGTACCCCGCAATTCTAATTAGAGCTATATATTCTACAATTCATGTACATGAATGCAAAGTGTGGAAAGATCTCAAATTCACTTAGAAAGAAAGATTAAAAATCATAAAGGATGAAGAAATGGGAAAAAAAAATGCAATGAACTTGAGCAAAGCATAACAGATTAGAAGAACAAAAATTATATAACAGAGAGTAAATTCCTTCATTTACAAAAGAAGAAAACAAAAGGTGCATTGCATACCTTTCCTGTTAGAATGATGTCTCTAAACAGGGTATAGGCCTTCTTCTACAATAGATAACATTTGAGTTCATTGTGAGGACTCAAATCTTCCTTTCAATTTCATTTATAGTAGCCACCTAACAAATTAAGTTTAAATTAAAACAGGTTGTACTCATCAGTTAATAGCCAAGTATATTTACCTCAAGTTCTTTGCTTGGCTTGTTGACTTCCATTGCGCCATAACTGCATTTTTGGCAGCTTTCAAGTGTCTTGACCATGCTATGGTAGCGAAAGAAATTATAAAAACCATCCTTTAAATTTTGGAAGGTGAACAAAATAATATAAGCTAGAAACAGAGATTCTAGAGTTCAAAATTTATTAAATTGTTAAAGCATGGAATTTAGAAGTTTAAAGCATGAGCCTAAATTCTTAACCCTGATGGAAGAGTTATGAATTGTAGAAATGTTGGTTATCAAATCAAGGAATGAGCTAGCTAGTACCACCACCACCTTGGAAAGAAAACACTACACAAATGCATTTGCAAAAAACTTCAAACTAAATTCTTCAATAAGATTTGCAATGTGAGGTGATAATATGCATACTTCAATTCTTATAAAAGATTGACGATACATGTAAACATAAATGTGGATAATTCCAACTTCTATATAACTCATAATTCAGAGCAATAATGACAACAACCTTTATAGCAGCCATACAAACATCTTAACTAGCAAATATTATCCTCATATAATTCAAACTTAAAGCCCCTTCCCTATATGAGATTTCATATGATCAATTAAAAGATTGTTCAACCATCAACCATCATTATAGGAATTGAAGAAAAAAATTGTTCTAGACATTTTGTCAAATAACTTGTCTGCTGTGAAACTAAATTCATTACTCAACCAAAGTAAATCATTTCCTATTCAGTTGTTTTTGGTTCATTAACATACAAACAAATCCTAAAACTATTAGGAAAAAAACCAACAGAACATAAAATCGAAGGGAAAAAAAAGCAAAAAACAAAACCAAAAGGAAAGATTTAACAAAGTACAAACTGACATGCCAAATCCAACAAAAAAAATAAAAAAAAATTGCAAAAATTGAAGGAAAAGGAATAATGACTACGAACCCAGAAGCGGAATCAACAAAAAAATAAAAATAAACAAACTTGATCCAAAAAATTTCCCGGCTGTCAAAGAAATCTAGAGATAAACCTACAAAACCCACATGAGTAAAGAAAACACAAAGAAAAAATGGTTAAAAAGATTGAACCAAATTCTAGGGTTTTAAGACCTGAGATTTCTCTGTAATTTAATAGGGAATTAAGCTCGAAGAAACCCAAATAAAAATAAAACTAAATACCAGATCTGGAAGATAAACCTGTTCATTACTTATCTTGCGACCGAATTAGTCTAGGTGATGATGGAAATTGTGCAATCTGAATGGAAAGAGGCTAGGTGGAGCAACAACGGTGGCGGAGCGAGGTGAAATTGTGTGAGCTTCTCAGTTTTAGGCCCAGCATCACGAGAGAGAAGTGTGGTCGGCAGCGTAGGGAGAGGGAGAAGAGCATGGTTTGGGGTTAGAGAGAGAGAAGGTTAAGGTTTGAGAGGCAGAGAGAGAAAGTAAGAAGTAGAGAGAGAAAGTTAAGAATTTCAGGGAATGAAGAGCAGAGAGAGACGGGACTTGAGAGAGTTTTTTATTTTTTTTTTTGACAGATTCCACGACGGTTTCTAGGAAACCGTCATGGTATCTTAACATAAGACGACGGTTTTTAATAACCGTCGTGGAATCGCCAGATTCCACGACGGTTTTCGGAAATTTTATTCCGCTCCGTGTTTTTACACATTTTTCACGACGGTTTTTTTAAAAACGGTCGTGGAAGCACCGTCGTGGAATCCACATTTTGTAGTAGTGGTTACTTTATCTGAAAAATAAAAAGAAAACAGAACCATCAAATCCTAACTTAATTTTCAAATTTAAATCCTAATTAATCTTCAAAATTCCAACAATTGTTAAACATTGTTTAAGATACCAAAAATTAATCAGAAAATTTGAGTCCAAACCTCAAGTTATTGTCCATCTCTATGATCTCGACACGCTATTAAAAGATCTTGAAAAGAAAATACAAGTCGATATACGTTATGATATGAAGACCAGACTTACCTTGCCGGGGCAAGATTGTGACTACTTGTTAGTTAGCATTTTGTGGAAAGGAAGACTAGCTAGTAATCAGATAAAAATAATTATAAGGCTCCATAGCTGTACTCGTTACTCCAACTTTTCTTTTCTTTTTTTCTTTTTTTTTTTCCTTTTTATAATTTCAACGTTTATTATGTCCAAGAGAATTTTTTTTTAAACCTCCAAATCAGATAAGGGAATTTCGTGCATTCGTGTAAATTTTAATTATTTCACAGAAAAAACTCTTTCCTACATGTCTGTGGTTGGTACAACTTCACAAAATAGATTTTTTTTTATTAAAATACTGGAGAAATTTCTTTACACTATAAAGATATTTCTGTATTTAAGAAATACAAATATTTCAATGGAAATATCGGAGATATAGGAAGAAACTTTGTCCATGGTTGGTATTGAAATTGTATACTTGGCACACAAGAATCTGATCTACAATCCCGTCTGTCTGTGGAAATTTCTCCTGAAAAATTGATACATTGGTAAAAACTAAAACGTAGAAAAACGACATGTAAATTAGAAATGCTCTAGTGTCATGAACTAAATGGAATATCGTTTGTCGAATTAATTGTTAAAACGGCATGTTTGAGATCGTTGTCTGCCTAAAAACAGACATAAACGACTGCAAACTTCTAATAGATAAATGACAACATAAAAGTTTTATGTTGAAATTAGTTGACTCTTCAACAGTCATTTATAATTTTTACTAATTTTTTCAAAAAAATAATAAAAATACAGTTGAATTTAAAATAAATATGAACATCAAATGTAGGCTAAGTATTAAGCATAATGAAGGGTACGTGTAGACTTCTAGAATATAACGTTTAGTACATAATCAGGTGAGTCGTGACTTGTGTCTTCTTATATTATTTATTTAGTTACATAACTAGGGTAGCAATAAACTCCCGTTATTTTTATTTTTTAACTTGTATTCTAAAACTTTTCCTTTTTTTTTTCAAGTCACTTTCTTGACTAATTTTTAATAGAATGACAATTTTTTTTTATTCAAATGAAAAATATTAAGGAACATCGGTGATATTTAATATCATACTATTAGATAAATGGATCCCACTAATAAGTCCCAATGTTATAGGACCCACGCTATATTAGTAAGTGATATTAAATATAACATCAGTTCCGTAGCATTGCTCTATTCAAATAGTTCATTATTCCCCCGTACTGCTTTACCTTGTTCTATTGTCAAAGAGCTTTGCTGTTAGGGCTCGTTTTTCCAACTCCGCAGCAGCTCCACATGGAAGAGTGAGTGAGTCTCATTATTGAAGCCCGAGTTACATCCTTAAATATATATATATATATATATATATATATATATCTATATCTCAAACGCTGCACAATTCTCTATTTGTAGTGACATAAGATCCCTCTTTACGACTAAAGAATATAGATTTTTCGCAATAACATGCATTCTTTAACGCCTGTTTTCAAACATTAGTTTTTTCTTCCTTTTATTTCGTTGAACAGTTGTATTCCCTTTCGATGACAAAATAATAGTCAAACTAATCGTCATATGTATGTATATTATGAAGAGACAGAAAGCTAGTAAAGGACAAAAAAATAATGTTAAGGATAACATTAATTATATAATCCCACTTTACGGGTTATCACGTAAGCTTTTACCTCAAAGCATTTTGACTGGACTAGCTTTGGTAGAAAGCCGTCGATTGAGAAAATAAGGTGGCATTGAATAATACTAAGCAAATGACGAAAATTCTCACTAGTTATTTATTGATTTCCTATTAATTTTGTAAGCGGAAATCGGTATATGATTTTTTTGTAATTAATAGAAAAAATCTTTAAGTGAGTTGAAAGTTTTTTCAACAATTGATTATTATATCTTACCAAGAACTGTCATTTTCTCACTCTTGTTTTTTTTTTTTTGTTTTTTTCAAAAAAAGCGTCTATACCCTACTATATATCATGTACCCGATATTTAAATTGCAGTAAGCCTTCATAAAGTTAATAAAGATGATTCCATTTCACATGATTGTGCTTTAGGCTACTTTTTGTTTTGTGCTCAACTACCATCCATTTTTCATGTCATAAAAATAATGTTGAGGAAAATATTAATTATGTATCCCACATTACGGTTATCACGTAAGTTTTGACCTCAAAGTATTTTTACTGGACTAGCTTTGGCAGAAAGCCGTCGATTGAGAAAATAAGTTGACACTGAATAATACTAAGCAAATGACGAAAATTCTCACTAGTTATTATTGATTTCCTATTTTTTTGTAAGCGGAAATCGGTGCAAGATTTTTTTGTAGTTGTTTATTAAAAGAGTACTCGCCCAATTAAATTAAATCCTGAAATCCTCAATAATGATTTAATCATGAATTGGTCACCTATTGAAGTGTTAATTGAACTCATGGGCAAAGAAGAAATTAGAGAGATTGAACAGAATTTATACCTAAACTTTAATTATGAATCCTCATAATGAAGGATGACATCTTATGACAATTGGTTCTTTTAACTGAGCAAAGATTTTATTAAAAACTTATCAATATATATTTGCACAATCTTATAGTGCAACTTTGATTGCTCATGGCTTGGATCAAAATTAATAACAATATTTAACTGATTAAGAGTTTAATCAAATCAAATTAATTATTGAAGATTTGATTTTGTAGGTCGATATGATTCTTCAGCTAGCTACACCAATCTAGAGGAATTAATAGAATAATTATGGACACATTTACATTTTTTCGAGACTATATATCAATACCTAATACAATAATTCTATATCAGGGTGTCACGCTAATTAATAGTATCTAAATATTAGGTAACATATTGTTTTGTATAAAATATTAATAGAATATTAATCACTTTGATTTCATTGACAATATGGTATCAGTTACACACAAAATATTTATTTTAGTTATTAAGACAAATATTGTATATGGTAATTAGAGCAATAAACAACTTTTTTTCATCGCACGTGTTTGACAAAATCCCATACTTGGCTTGTTCTTTTTACGCATGCATCACTATTTACGTAGTCATGTCAAGTCATGTTAGTAATTCGTAATATAGTGGAAGTCGACCACCCACCAACCAATGACGGAGTCAGACTATAACACAGTAAGCACATTTATCAAAATTTTTGTTATAAAAAATAAATAACATCTAAATATAATAAATAAAGAGTAAAATTTAATGGAGACTATATGAAAATTTTAATTTCTAGACAAAAAAATATTACAGAAAATTATAAGTGTACAATATCATAAACAAATAATAAATATATATATTCATATATGTTGAACTTTAAGCCGGTGATATATTAAGTATACAAATAAATTGTTTTCGGAAAGGCGTATTTTTTTTTAATTAGTAAAATAAAATTTGTGAAGGATATATTTTTTTTTCAAATAATTTATCTAAAAAAATAATTTTGTTTATGAATTATTCAGTAAAAATAATTATTGAAAAAAGACGTGAAAAGAGTAACTAGGGTAGCTATAAACTCCCCTTATTTGTATTTTTAACTAGTACTCTAAAATTTTTCCAATTTTTTTTAAGTCACTTTCTTGACTAATTTTTAATCGGGTGACGATTTTCTTATTCAAATGAAAAAAGTGAGGGAATATCAGTGATATTCAAGATCCCATATTATGAGACTCATCTTTTATTAATGAGTGATATTAAACATCACTGATATTTCATAACATTGCTATATTCAAATAGTGCATTCCCTCGTACTGCTTTACCTTGTTCTATTGTCAAAGAGCTTTGCTATCAAGCCTCGTTTTTCCAACTCCGCAGCAGCTCCACACAGAGGAGTGAGTGGGTCCCATTATTGAAGTCCAGGTTATATCGTTAATATATATATATATATATATATATATATCAAACGCTGCTCAATTCTCTATTTGTAGTGACATAAGATCACGACTAAAGAATATAGATTTCTCGCAATTACATGCATTCTCTTGCGCCTGTTGTCAAACATTAGTTTTTTCTTCCTTTTCTTTCGTTGAACAGTCTATTCCCTTTCAATGGCAAAATAATAGTCAAACTAATCGTCATAGACATATGTATATTTTGAAGAGATAGAGAACTAGTAAAGGACATAAAAATAATGTTGAGGATAGTATTAATTATGTATCCCACACTACGGGTTATCACGTAAGCTTTTACCTCAAAGTATTTTGACTGGACTATCTTTGGCAGAACGTCGATGGAGAAAATAAGTGACATTGAATAAAGCAAATGACGAAAATTCTCGCTAGTTCTTTATTGATTTCCTATTATTTTTGTAAGCGGAATATAAGATTTTTTTGCAGTTGTTTATTACAAGAGTACTCGCCCAATTTAATAAAATCCTGAAATCCTCAATGACTTAATCATAAATTGGTCACCTATTGAAGTGTTAATTGAACTCATGGACAAAGAAGAAATTAGGCAGATTGAACAGAATTAATACCTAAACTTTAATTACGAATACTCATAATGAAGGATGACATCATATAACTATTGGCTGTTTTAACTGACGAATTGCAACTTTGATCGCTTATGGCTTGGATCAAAGTTAATAATTATATTTAACTGATTAAGAGTTTAATCAAATCAAATTTAATTATTGAAGATTTAATTTTGTAGGTCGATATGATTCTTCAGCTAGCTACACCAATCTAGAGGAATTAATAGAATAATTATGGACATATTTATATTTTTTCGGGACTATATCAATACCTAATACAATAATTCTATATCAGGGTGTCACGCTAATTAATAGTGTTCAAATATTAGGTAACATATTGTTTTGTATAAAATATTAATAGAATATTAATCACTTTGATTTCATTGACAATATGGTATCAGTTACACACAAAATATTTATTTTAGTTATTAAGACAAATATTGTATATGGTAATTAGAGCAATAGACAACTTTTTTTCATCGCACGTGTTTGACAAAATCCCATACTTGGCTTGTCTTTTTTACGCATGCATCACTATTTACGTAGTCATGTCATGTCATGTTAGTAATTCGTAATATAGTGGAAGTCGACCACCCACCAATCAATGACGGAGTCAGACTATAACACAGTAAGCACATTTATCAAAATTTTTGTTATAAAAAATAAATAACATCTAAATATAATAAATAAAGAGTAAAATTTAACGGAGAGTATATGAAATTTTTAATTTCTAGACAAAAAAATATTACAGAAAATTATAAGTATACAATATCATAAACAAATAATAAATATATATATTCATATATGTTGAACTTTAAGCCGGTGATATATTAAGTATACAAATAAATTGTTTTCGGAATGGCATATTTTTTTTAATTAGTAAAATAAAATTTGTGAAGGATATATTTTTTTTTCAAATAATTTATCTAAAAAAAATAATTTTATTTATGAATTATTCAGTAAAAATAATTATTGAAAAAAGACGTGAAAAGAGTAACTAGGGTAGCTATAAACTCCCCTTATTTGTATTTTTAACTAGTACTCTAAAATTTTTCCAATTTTTTTTAAGTCACTTTCTTGACTAATTTTTAATCGGGTGACGATTTTCTTATTCAAATGAAAAAAGCGAGGGAATATCAGTGATATTCAAGACCCCATATTATAAGATTCGTCTTCTCTTAATGAGCGATATTAAACCTCACTGATGTTTTATAACATTGTTATATTCAAATAGTTCATTCCCTCATACTGCTTTACCTTGTTCTATTGTCAAAGAGCTTTGCTATCAAGCCTCGTTTTTCCAACTCCGCAGCAGCTCCACACAGAGGAGTGAGTGGGTCCCATTATTGAAGTCCAGGTTATATCGTTAATATATATATATATATATATATATATATATCAAACGCTGCTCAATTCTCTAGTTGTAGTGACATAAGATCACGACTAAAGAATATAGATTTCTCGCAATTACATGCATTCTCTTGCGCCTGTTGTCAAACATTAGTTTTTTCTTCCTTTTCTTTCGTTGAACAGTCTATTCCCTTTCAATGGCAAAATAATAGTCAAGCTAATCGTCATAGACATATGTATATTTGGAAGAGATAGAGAACTAGTAAAGGACATAAAAATAATGTTGAGGATAGTATTAATTATGTATCCCAAACTACGGGTTATCACGTAAGCTTTTACCTCAAAGTATTTTGACTGGACTATCTTTGGCAGAACGTCGATGGAGAAAATAAGTGACATTGAATAAAGCAAATGACGAAAATTCTCGCTAGTTATTTATTGATTTCCTATTATTTTTGTAAGCGGAATATAAGATTTTTTTTCAGTTGTTTATTACAAGAGTACTCGCCCAATTTAATAAAATCCTGAAATCCTCAATGACTTAATCATAAATTGGTCACCTATTGAAGTTTTAATTGAACTCATGGACAAAGAAGAAATTAGGCAGATTGAACAGAATTAATACCTAAACTTTAATTATGAATACTCATAATGAAGGATGACATCATATGACTATTGGCTGTTTTAACTGACGAATTGCAACTTTGATCGCTTATGGCTTGGATCAAAGTTAATAATTATATTTAACTGATTAAGAGTTTAATTGAATCAAATTTAATTATTGAAGATTTGATTATGTAGATCGGTATGATTCTTGAGCTAACAATTAATTAAATATTTATGGACACATTTACATTTTTTCGGGACCATATCAATGCCTAATACAGTATTTCTATGTCAAGGTGTCGTGCTAATTGATAGTGTCCAAATATTAGGTAGCATGTTTTTATGTATAAAATATTAATAGAATATTAATCACTCTGATTTCATTGACAATATGGTATCAGTTACACAAAAAAATATTTATTTTAGTTATTAAGACAAATATTGTATATGGTAATTAGAGTATTGAATAAATAATTTTTTTTCATCGCACGTGTTTGACAAAATCCCAAAATTGGCTTGTCATATTTACGCATGCATCACTATTTACGTAGTCATGTTAGTAATTAGGAATCTAGTGAAAGTCGACCACCCACCAACCAATGAAGGAGTCAGACTATAACACAGTAAAGACGTACAACAAAATTTTTGTCTTAAAATATAAATAACATCAAAATATAATAAATAAAGAAAACTAAATCCATAAAATATTTTTTTCTTTTCTCTTTTGGTTAAGCAGCTGAAGCGAGTCAGTCCTAGGGGCCTACACGGACAAGTGTACCGGACAACTGGCTGAAGGAAGAAGCAGGCACGTGGCGATCTCGGACTTGCTGAAGCTCGCAGGTGCACGGAATAAAGCTAAAGTGTGCTACACCCAATCTGGCATCCCCTGAGTTAGCCTGACATGCGGCCTTGGACGCGCGGACTGAGGGCAAGTGTATGGAGCTTGCCATCTAGGCCTTCTCCTTGTCGATTTGACGGCCCAAACAGCGAGTGGAAGCGTGTGGATCTTTCTAAGAACGGTGTATGACTACTCAGAATTTCCTTTTTCAATTTTGAATTTCTTTTTTTATATTTTAACTCCAAATTATTACTTTTAATCTTATTAACATAATTAATCTATACACTTAGAAAAATATAACAAATTTGGAGGGAAAATTAATATAAATTACAAAGATTATAACAAAAATATAAATTTAAGAATACTAAAATAACTCTATTTCATAGAGTTATCAATAAAATAAAAATATATATAAAAATGTAGAGCAAAATTAAAAGGAAGACAAAATTTCAGTAAAGCCCCCACTAGGCTAACCTACCTCCGACATTGCCACCAACTAAGTTATTTCTCAAATATTTAAGGTTTTTACTATTACTAGTTGTATGACACGCGTGCAGAAGTAAAAAAATAAAAGTAAAAAAAAAACCATATAATGATCATGAGATCATCAAAAGATTGTCACGTGACATGATCAAAAAGGCAATTTGAATATAGATAGATAAGAGTTTTTTTTTTTTTTTCCTTGACGGAAGACAGAAGAGTCGAACCAAATATTGGTGCACGTACATGCAACACTGTAAAGTGTAGCTCATTGTCGGTTGCCATATCCATATCTCTTTATTACTTGAGTTGGGCAAAACTTCTCTATTATGTTCCAACCCCCACTCCAAAAAATAAAAAATAATAATAAAATTAAATTAAAAACGTACTCTTTATTTCTTCTTTTTCAAAGAGAGAGAACTAAAATATCAGAGAGAGAGAGAGAGAGAGATGGATGTCTTCGGCTGTTTATTGTACATTTCTGTCATCATTTGGTCCTAAGTTAAGATGCAAAACATATCACTCCTTCGGAAAAAACAAAAATCTTCCACCGGGACCAAAACCTTTTCTGATCATAGGAAACCTTTTAGTTGGTGTGTCGTTTGGTAGATGCTCTTGAAGCTTCCCCCGTTCCTATCCATTATCTGGACATGACCTCATTTCTTGTATTTCATTTATTTTACCGTTTGTACATGTTAGCTGTCAAGTGTACAATTTGTTTCCTTGGCTTATTCTTTTGCTCACTGCCACGTAGAGGAATTCCCAGTAGGGTTTTGTGTTTGACCGTTGCATAAATACCACTGCATTGTCTCATGTAGCTTGGCTGGAACATTTGAAATACAAAAGGTTTTCTGAAGGTCTGTCTTATATATGGTATCAGAGCTACTCCAACTCAAATTCATTCAGCAAAAATGGAAAACCAAGCTAATGCAGCCGCTCCAAATCCAACTGAGAAGCCCTTAGCTATAAACCCCATTCCTCAGATCCAAATCATCCAACCCCAAAACCAAGTCATCACCATTTGACTCACAGATCACAACTACCTTGTATGGAGGCAGCAAATAATCATTGCAATCAGGGGCTATGGTCTAGAAAGCCATCTGCTTGGTACTTAAGGATGGCCTTTACCACTTTCATCTCACCAATTCCACCAATCAAAGTCATCAACCCAGCTTAAAGTCGTCTTCACTTCCAATCAAAGAGCCTGTTAGAGAGAGCTCGGCCACTAGGAATAGAAATTTTCCTGCTTTTCTTTGTCCAGCGTTTGTCGGAACAAAGTTTGATGTTAGTCTATCAAACCCTGAGTCAAATGTGTCTGTATTGGATAAAAAAGCTGATTTAGATCTCTGGCACCAAAGACTAGGGCATCCAGCTTATGAAATTGTTGAAAAAGCCTTAAAGAATTGTAATTTGACATTTTCAATGAAAAGAAGTTTGCAGCTTTGCTCAGCTTGTCAAAAAGGAAAAATTCACAAATTGCCCTCTACTGATTCTCTTACAGAATACACTGAACCTCTTGGTCCACACTGATTATGGGGTCCATCTCCTGTTACTTCTTCCAGTGGTTTTAGCTATTATGTGAGTTCTATAGATGCCTTTTCAAAATTTACATGGTTCTACCTCCTCAAATCCAAATCAGATGTTTACAATGTCTACATGCCTTTCAAGGCTCCAGCTGAAAATCAATTAACCAAAAGAATCAAACTAATGTAGAGTGATTGGGGAGGTGAGTATAGGGGTCTAACAAGATTTTCCAAGAAACTGGCATTCTTCATGGAGAACAAAATGGAGTGGCTGAGCGTAAACATAGACATAAAGTTGAAACTGGTTTGACTCTTCTTGCCCAAGCATCATTGCCTTTCAAATTCTGGGATTATGCCTTTTCCACTGCTGTGTATCTCATCAATAGGCTACCAACAAAGGCTCTGCAATACAGAACTCCCCTGGAAGTACTTCACAACATCAAACCAGATTATTACAAACTCAAAGCTTTTGGTTCTTTATGTTATCCTCACCTTAGAGCTTACGACAAACACAAGCTTGAATTCAGGTCTTCTCCTAGCATTTTTCTTGGCTATAGTAATCAGTATAAAGAATACAAATGTTTGTTACCAAATGGGAAAATCATTATATCCAGCCATGTTATCTTCGATGAGTCTATATTTCCCTATTTGAATAAATCATCCACTTCTGATGTTAATTCGTCTGAGTCTGAGTCACACTAGACACCCAATTTACACCCGGGTCTTACTTTAGATATCCTGGGTCTCAAACCTTCAGGTGTGATCCAACTTCTTCTCATGATGAATCATCAAATTTATCTAGTCCACCCTCCTTAAATGTGCCAACCACGTCCATCCCAAACTCAGACCAAACACATCCTAATAATGAGAACTCACCAGAGCAAAATATGTCCTCTGCCCATCCTGTTCACATGCCCCGCAGTTCAGTTCATTCCAAGACTATAGTTTCAACTCACCATATGATCACAAGAGGCAAAGCTCGTATTTTCAAACCACGGGTTCTACATGCACTACAGGTCCAATAGAACCAAGGACAGTTGAAGAAGCCTTGCAACATGAAGAATGGAGGGTTGCAATGAAGATATGCTTTAATGAAAAATAAGACTTGGTCAATTGTGCAAGCACCTACAAACAGGAGATTAATTGGGTGTAAGTGGATTTTCAAGATTAAACGCAATGCCGATGGTTCGATAGCTCACTACAAAGCTAGATTAGTAGCGAACGGATTCAACCAAACTGCTATTTTTGATTATTCTGAGACATTTAGCCCGGTTGTGAAGCCTGCCACAGTTCGAACAGTTATCACTCTTGCCCTGGCCAAGTCTTGGAAAATTCATCAACTGGATGTCAATAACGTTTTCCTGAATGGTGTACTTGAGGAAGACGTGTTCATGTCGCAACCACCAGGTTTTGAAGTCAACAACAACGACAAGCTGTTAGTTTGGAAGTTGCACAAGGCCTTATACAGTCTTAAAGAAGCCCCACGAGCCTGGTTCGACAAGCTGAGAATCACACTCCAATCATTAGGGTTCACTTCCTCTAGAGCCGACAACTCCTTAATTCATTCGTTTCACTCCTCATTCTTGTCTTCTTGTGCTTGTTTATGTAGCGACATAATAGTCACTGGAAGTGATGGCAGTGCCATCACTCAACTCATCACCATGCTCAACAAATGCCTTCTCTTTAAAGGATTTGGGAGAACCCCATTACTTTTTGGGCATGGAAGTCACTAAGACCGTCACTGGTCTTCATCTTTCTCAAGGCAAATATATACCGGCCTTACTGATTGGAGCAAAGATGATTGATGCAAAGGGGATTGCTACACCAATGGTCACCACTCTATCTCTCTCTGCTCACACTGTAGATCCATTCCCAGATAGTACTATCTATCGAAGTATAGTGGGTGCCCTTCAATATGTGACCATAACCCGACCTGATAATAGCCTATTGTGTTAACAAAGTCAGCCAATAAATGCAATGTCCTCTCAATCCTCACTGGAAATCTGTAAAGCGCATCCTCAGGTACCTGGCAGGCATCAAAGATTATGGATTGACTCTTCACAAATCCTCTCATCTGAATCTCACAGGCTATTCCCATTCTGATTGGGCCACGGATGTTGATGATCGTCGTTCTACCTTACTTTTTTGTGCGTGCTTAGGAACCAATTTAATCACTTGGTGCTCGAAGAAACAACCCACTGTGTCTCGCTCTAGCACTGAAGCAGAGGACCGGAGTTTAGCCCACATTACTGCTGAAATTCTCTGGCTCAAGTCTCTATTGCATGAATTGAGGATTTGTTAAACCAGATCGCCGATCATATGGGTTGATAATTTGGGTGCAGTGTCCCTCGCTGCAAATCCAGTGCTCCACTTCTGGACGAAGCACATTGAATTGGATATGTTCTTCGTTAGAGAGAAAGTTCTTGCTAAGGAACTCCCATGTAGCTTGGCTGGAACATTTGAAATACAAAAGGTTTCCTAAAGGTCTTTCTTTTATAGGCGACAAGCCCCATAAGTCCTTGGCCAACCTTTCCAAGTCCTATGGACCCGTCACGCACCTGAAACTTGGCCAAGTAACCACAGTCGTCATCTCTTCCACACCCATGGCCAAAGACGTCCTCCAAACACAATACCGTCTCTTCTGCAACCGGACCATCCCGGACGCCATCTCCGCCGTTAAACACAACGAGCTCAGCATGCCATTGATACCGCTTTCGCCAAGCTGGAGAAACCTTCGAAAAGTATGCAACTATCACTTGTTCTCCGCCAAGGTTCTTGACGCCAACATGAACATTAGACACGACAAGATTAAAGATATCCTGTCTGATGTCCGTAAGAGCGCTCAAGCCGGTGAGGCTGTGGGAATAGGGAAAGCCGCCTTAAAAACTGCCCTGAATCTGCTGTCCACCACTTTTTTCTCCATGGATTTGACCGATCCAACTTCCGACACCGTGAGAGAGTTCAGAGACACTGTATGGCACATCGTGGAAGAGGCAGGAAACCAAACTTGGCTAACTTTTTTCCTGTGCTTAAGATTTTTTACACTCTAGGCAGTCGGAGACCTACGACCATCTATTTTCGCAAGATCATGGACTTGTTCGGCCGTATCATCAACCAAAGGCTACAACAGAGTTCTATTGAAGAGAATGATATATTAGATTCTCTAATCGAGATGATGGTCAGTGAAGATAACAGCGAAGATAAGCTTGACGGAGCCACAATTGAATATCTGTTACTGGCAACCTTCTTAGTACATTCTTTCTTTTTCTTTAAATTACTTGATCATATGTATAGACACACAGATACATATGTTCATACTGTTAACCTTTTTTTGAACCCCAAAAAAAAAAAAAAAAAAAAAGGCCTAATTTGTAAGCCTTTTCGGGTTTTAATGTCAATTTTTTTCTCTCTTTTGTGGAGCAAAACAATATTATTGCCTATACATGCACGTACAACATACACATAAAAGCACGGTTAAAGAAAAATGCCGTGGAGTATTAGTGGTATTAAACATCATACATTCATTGAATGTGAGTCTCACGAGCATAGGGTAGGAAAAATATATGCACTGACATACATTACATATATATATTTATAAAATGTGTGTATGTACGCAGAGGCGGAGGGAGGGGGATGTGAGCGGGGGCTGTAGCCCCACTCAAATTTTTTGTTCTTTTAATTTTGTCCTAAAAATTTTCTAATTTTTATAATTTGTTCCTATTAAAAATAAAATATTAGTTCATATTTTGTCCCTCTTAAAAAAAAAATTTCACATAACCCCCACTAATATTAATTCCGATTAAAAAAAGGTTTATACTTTTATTATTTTATCCCCACTAAAATTAAAAATCATCACGTAAATGCATTAAAATAAAAAAATCTCACATAATCCCCACTAAAATTTATTTTATCTTAAAAAATTTTAGTACACAGCCCAACCAAAAAAAATTATTGACTCCACCACTGTATATATGTCATGTGGATTTTGTGCTTTCTTAGCATAAGTTTAGTGTTGAAAAATTTTGAAAACGGAAACTTGAAACACATAACGAATATGCTTTCCTTAAAACGTTAGTTCCCCCTTCTTGAAAAGAGATTGCTTCAGGTTGAACAGCAAATCGCTTCCAGGATATGACAAGCCTTTGAACGAATTTTAACACCAAATAGAAGTGAAATTCAAGTAGGAAAAAGAGAGAGAGAACACCATATTTATGAAAGAACAAAAAGAGACATGATATTTCTGAAAGAATAACAATAGGAGAGAGAGAGAATTCGATTTTTTTTTTTTTGGTTTTAGAAATTTGATTTCTCTACAACTCTTTATAGAAATCTGACAACTTTTTGTGACACCCTTTAGGAAACAACTGCCATTAACGTGTTTTTTGAGAAAATGTATATTACATCTGTTTTTCAAATTTAAATTTAAATTCAAAAAATATATATAATTTATTTAATAGCAATTTAATCACAACACGTTATATGTCATATGTCATGTACCCCCTGCCTGAGTGCCCCTAATAAGCACCTATGTGGAACTTTTTACATTAGTTGTCAATACCCAATAATTATAATAAGTTTATATATGAACAAAACCCAACATTTAGTTGATTACAATGTACGTATATATGTGGGTACGTATGTGTATTTGCTATATTATGATCACTTTCAAACTGAATACATATGGGATCTATTTGGTGCGGGGACTGAGACGACTGCAGCCACATTCGAGTGGGCAATGGCTGAACTACTGAAAGCCCCGGGGATCATGCGAAAAGCACAGGCGGAGCTAGATCAAGTCATCGGAAAAGGAAACCAAGTTAAGGAATTAGACATAACTCGACTACCTTACTTACAAGCCATTCTCAAAGAAACCACCCGCTTGCACCAGGCAGTTCCATTCCTCGTTCCTCGAAGGCTGGAACCAACGTGGAACTCAATGGCTATATCGTCCCAGAGGATGCATAAGTGCTAGTGAATGTGTGGACCATTTCTAGAGACCTAACCATTTGGGAGAACCCGAAAAAGTTCATGCCGGAGAGGTTTTTGGGATCAAAAGTGGATGTGAGAGGCCACGACTTTCAGCTCACTCCCTTTGGAGGCGGGCGGAGAATTTGTCCTGGCTTGCCTTTGGCGATCCGGATGTTGTATTTGATGTTGGGTTCTTCGCTTCATTCGTTTGATTGGAAGTTGGAAGACGGCGTTACACCGGAGACTATGAACATGGAAGACAGGTTTGGCATCACCTTGCAGATGGCTCAACCTTTGCTTGCTATCCCTACTTCTAAAAATCCATGATATACTGCTTTTTCAATAGGAAATAATAAGACGGCTGTATGTTTTCGCCCTGTAGTCATCATATATTTTGAATAAGCACCTATGTTGTCTATGGGTTTTTGCCTCATCATGGTTGCTTTGAAAATAATCGAACCCCCGAGTACTTATCCTAATAACGAATATCATCAAAGTGATGTATAATTTCGTTGTATTATATGTCTACCAAGAATAAAGATCAGCTTTCTGCAATTTATTACTCGAGAAATTCAATGGACCTAGTATATATACATATACAAGACAAAAGAATGAATTGAAGTCGCAATGTCTTCTCATGATGCTAACATCTTTGCTTAATGAAATTCCATTTTTAATCACAGCCTTATTGTTCATATGCATATAGTTACAGATTTTTATTATGACTAAGACTTAGAGCCCGTTTGGTGACTGTACTACTGATCTAGCTAGCTGGAGTTTCATACATGTTTTTTATCTTTTTCTCTACATATAATCTAATTTCAAATCCATATCTCCAAATCTCTCTTTTATTTTCAAAGAACTCAAACTTTAAAAGTATCCCTAGTTTTTTTTTTTAATTTGAAATGAAATGATTTTTTTTTTAAATTGCACATAATACTGAGAAAAACGAAATAAAATCTATATTACTATTTTTATTTCTGAACACACTTCAAGTTTTTACACTTTTTTTTACTATCTTTTTCAACCAAACATATTTCCAAACATTCATTGATTTTCAACAAAAGAATTTCCAAAATTTCAACTACAGTTGGTGCTCTAAATATTCCCTTATGTAACCAATAGAAGTCTAACGTACTACTGTTTGCGAAAGTAACACGTATATGTATTAGAGAATATAAGTAAGAGATAGGATAACTTATATTAGAGAGAGTGAACATGTACATTATAATTAGGTTCGCACTCACAAAAAAAAATGACCTATTTCGCAATATTTGCTATACTTTATTAATAAACAAACCAGGATTTAAAAAAATATAAAAAAAAAAGGAATCCAACCACAAAGGATAACAAAATAAGAAAATGAGGTAGACAAACAATAAACAACGAGACAAGGAGAAATTTCGAGAGAGGTTGTTGTTAGAGAGAGAGAGAGAACAACAACAACAACCTCTCTCTCTCTCTAACAACAACCTCTCTCTCTCTCTATATATATATATATATATTTTTTTTTTTTTTTTCCTTTCAATACAAAATTTTACTCCATGTTTTCAAGAAAATTGCACATATTGCCCGTGATTTACACTTCACGTTAAATTCCTCCCCTCTGGGCAAAGATTTACACACCCCAAAAGTTTTTCAAAGTGGCTAAACTATTCTTATTAATAACCAAATATACATATAAATATATATATATATATATCCCTAAAAAAACAAGTACGATACACATTTTTTTCAATATAAATTAGATTAAAATGGTAATAAAAACTCCAAGAAGAAAAGGAGTTATTTTTTTAATTCCTTTGGCTGAATTTCATATTAATTTTTGTAAATTCTGAAGTTTTGTCTCTCGATTCTTAAATTTTGAAACACTATTATCATCTTAATGGCGTTAGTCTAATATATCATTATCACCATCTTGAGTGGAGCCAGCAGTAATCATTTTCTTATCTAAGTCCGTAGCCTTTGGTTGATGATAACGTCGATGATCAAGTCAAGGAATCTCCCAAAGTGATCGGCGGCGCGCCTCCTTATGCCTTGGGGGTCAACCTTTTTAAGCAACGGGAAATAATCGGCCAAGTTCATTTCCCCATCTCTGCCATAAGATACCGCGAACGGTCCTTGAGCTCCTTCGCGGTGTCGGAGATCAAATCAACAGCCAAATCCATTAAGAGATAAAGTAGCGGACCACAAATTCAGGTCGTAGCAAAGGCAGCTCTTCGGTGCTTTTACGGGCATGGTTTAGGAGCTCTTTACCTTCTTGTGCCTTAGCTAGGTTCATGCTGGCATCAAGAACCCTAGCGGAGAACAAAGTGAAAGTTTCTTATTTTTCGAAGGTTACTCCACAACGTCGAAACCGGTAGCCAAGGCATGGCTAACACGATGTGATTGCAGGCATGGATCGCGTCCCCATCCATTTTGTCGGAGAGCATCCTGGTTTTGTCTGGAGAATTTGCTTGGCCATGTGGCTGAGGAAATAATAAGGGTGTAAACGAATTCTTTTTAAGAAAAATCTTCCATACAATTGAAATAAAAAAATTAAAAAAAAGATTAATTATAAAAATTCCACTCAATTATGAATATTGCAACATTTTGCCTCCTAATTTTGTAAATGCAACATCGCATCCCCTCAATCTATATTCAGTTGACAAAATCCATCCCTCTGTTAGTTTGTCTATAGGAAATAAAATAATTCAGTAGGTAGTACGTATGCATTTTTTCCAACGGGTATGCATTTTTTGTACCTACTTTGTTGGATTTTTTTTTTTTTTTTTTTTTAAGATCATTGAACCTAAATTGTAGTATGGATTTTAACTTTTTTTTTTTTTTTTTTGGGGATTTAAAAATATTTTTTCGATGATAAATATTATGTTGGGGAATGGGATGGGGAAGATACTCTAAATGAGGATTCCCTGATCCCGTCCCCACCCTCTTCTTAAGCTAAATGGAGACACATGGGGATTGTTCTGAATGGCGGGGCTGGGGTAGGGAAGCCTTTCCCTCTTGTCTTGCCCCGTTATCATCCTTATATGTATCAAACTCAATACTAATTTACCATTCTACTCTTAACCCATTTATCACTAATATGATTTAATTAAAAAAAATACTCTTCTTCCCCATGGGCAACCCCCATATCTCCTGTCACTCCAAAGCTCCTTCCCCCTCCCTGATCCCCACAATGCCGCAAGTTTCCCAAAAAAAAAAAAAAAAAAAAAAAAAAAAGGCCAAGCAATTAAAATAATTATTTAATAATTAACGTCTGAAATTTTTTAATAATTATTAATTCGTAAATAATTTTTTGATAATTAACATGTGAAAATTGTTTAATAATTATTAAACAATTAACGTGTAAGTCGGTTTGTCTTATTCCAGTAGTCTATTCTTTTGAAACGTAACACGTGAGATATGCTTACTTGTTGAAAATTAAATAAGAAAATAAAGGGAGGAAGACAGTTCAAAGTCTTAACGAGGATGGTATGTATGTAGTGTGTGTGTGTGTGTGTATAATAAAAGAAAAAACGAGGATGTGCTGTCCATAAACTAAGAATAAAAAAAGTTTAGTAAAGAGCAATGAATGAAACTCCATATAAATGTAAGTAACAATAAACAAAATTAGAAAAATTGTTTAATACTAACAAATATCTAAACAAAATCCAATAGAAATCAAGAGATTTCTAGATTGAAAATAAATACAATCAAATACAAAAGTCAACTTTCACTAATAGTTTTCATATACATTAATACCTTTATTTTCATTTTTATCCTCAAACTTCAAACTAATTTTCTCTTTGATTTCAAGACTTTAAAAACTCTAACCTTAATGCTCCAAATATGAACAAAAACATGTTATACTGAAAGTGAGCAATGAAAGTAAGAGTTTA
This sequence comes from Ficus hispida, assembly GCA_025413025.1. Taxonomy (NCBI): domain Eukaryota; kingdom Viridiplantae; phylum Streptophyta; class Magnoliopsida; order Rosales; family Moraceae; genus Ficus; species Ficus hispida. Next base: position 1,485,000 of record CM046371.1, on the reverse strand, counting down.
ATGAGTTTAATGAGTAAAATAAGAATGTGTATAAAGTTCAACAGGTAAGAATGAGAATATTTCTTTCTAACTAATTTGAAATATTACCTTGAAGTACTCTTTATCGCAACTAAGCAATTCATGATTCACGAATAAAGTCATCTCATTAAACTCATAGGGGGGGTCTCTCTATTGATATTCATTTTTTCAAGGGGTGTTGGATGCAAAATTAATAGGTTAAAGAAGTGTTCGTGTAGTGCTTTGATTAATAAACTATAATAAATTAATAAACTCATCTCATTACCAATACCGTCATGTTGCGCTTCCGCTAATTTTTTGCCAATATCGGTTTACAAAACCAACAATTTCATCAATACATCAAGAGCATGTTTGGAGGCATATCTTCAAACATTTATTTTTGTTTGTCTTTTTCTTCAACTAAGAACTACTTTTTAATATTTTTACCTTATTATGTCTATCGTAAATTTGACCTTTAAACATTTATAACTTTGTTATTTCAAGTACAAATGAGACGATTTTTTTTAATAAATTACACAGAATTTCGAGATGAGCCAAATAATATTTATTTTGATTTTTCTTCCCAAACATATTTTATAATTATACATTCTTTCACTCTAAATAATTTTTTTTTCTCTAAACATACATTTCCAAAACTACATCTGATTTCTTAACCAAATATATCTCCAAAACCTCTCCTAACGGACCCATGATTTATATATGTTTTCTTCTCTTTTACAGTGTAACATGGAAGCATGTATGTTTGTGGTTAAAAATTGGGAAGTTAAGAAATGGAAAGAATTATATGTAATAATGGCAATGGAAGGAAGAACCATTTAAGTGTAATAATGTTTAACTTCAAACTCGTTGGAGACTGAAAAACAAGAGTGAAGTCAACATGTAAGCTGACTGATTGAATTGCATTACACTTTCAAATTCGTCATATTTTAGGGTATTTAGATGTCATTTTATTAGATATATAAATAAAGAAAGAAAGAAAGAAAGAAAAAAACAGAGAGAAAATATCAATTCATAGACCATGATTTGTTTTAAGGCATGTTAGAAGTTTCAATGAGATTAGTGTACGCCATATTTGTGTCTTCACTGTGTTTTTCTTTTAGTTTCACTAGATTTGTTTCATGCAAAGTAAAGGGTGACCTTAGTTCTATAAATTTGCAGCCCTTGATTGATTTAAAGCTTTTACCGGTTATAAAAGTATTAAAAGAGTTTTATATGTGCTTAAATTTTGATGCGGATGTGTTTTCCCGTAATCGAGATTCGATACACATCTTTAAGTATCATTTAAATTTATTGATTAATCCGATCTAAGTTGATATTTAGAATCTCCTTAAATTATAAAGTGATTCATCTTGTGATTGTATCGTTTTAATATTTTCATGCAATTTCTCTCTCTTTTCTTTTCCAAAAAAGGAAAAAAAATCGTACTTACAAAATATGGGTTTCTGGTATTATGATATTTCATCTAGGACTTTAGGCTTTCCGCCTTGTGCGGGAAAAAGGGCAACAAATGTTTATATATATATATATATATATATATATATATTGTGCATATTTAATGTAGGCTCCTGATGAAGTTTTTTTTTTTTTTTTTTTGAAACGCTACTGATGAAGTTACAACTACTTTTTTTTAATTAAAAAAAAACCATGTATAATTACAAAAAGTATTGTCCAGACTAACCACATTACTAAAGATACTAAAAGGATATAAGATTTCACTATTTCTTTAACACTAATATCCAATACATTTTGCTTTTTTTTTTTTTTTTTCTATTTCCATTGTTTTAACTACAGTATTGTACAGTAATATACAGTAATTTTGCTATAGTAATATACAGTAACTTTTTTTTTCTACAGTGTAATGATTTTTTTACCTTTCATTACTAATTATTTTTTCTTCACCACAGTGTTATGTCGGTTTTACCTTTTATTTTTTTTTAGTCAATTGACAATTTTACCCATGGGATTTAGTTATTTTTACTGTTTGATACAATGTTGGGATAATTTTGTCCTTCTAAAATTATTAATGGATGAATTTGCCCTTCGTTTGTAGTTACTTTTTTCATTTGCTACAATATTATTCCGAGTTTACCATTTTTTTTTTAATTGATAATTTTGCCCTTGAACTTTAGTTACTTTTACAGCTTGCTACAATTTTAGGATAACTTTGTCTTTCTAAAATTATTTATAGATTATTTTATCCTTCCTTTGTAGTTGCTTTTTCTGATAGCTATAATAACTGGACATTGTTACCCTTTTAATGTGTATTTTTTATTTTATATATTGAAGATCTGTTAAAGTGCAATATTTATATGTATATAATCTAACTGAAATTTATTTCTTTTCTTTTCTTTCTTTTTTTTTTTTGTAAAAAACAATAAACAAAAAAATAATAGAATCTGTTTTTGATTTTGTTGTTTTTCTTTAATCTTTTTTTTTTTTTCCTTTTTAGGTTTTTTTCCCTTTTATTTTTTCTTTTTTTTTTCTGCTTTCTAAGATTTAAATTTTAAAGTTTAGTTTTTTCATCTTTTCTTCATATTTTTATTATTTTATTTATTTTTAATGATTTTTGTTTCCACATTTCCGATTTTCAAATTTTTTTGTTCTCTTTTTTCGATTTGTGCTTGGTTTTTTTTGGCTTTTTCATTTGTTGGATTTTATTTTTTTAGATGTTATAGTTAATTTTTGTGTTTTATATGTATATAATCTAACTGAAATTTATTTCTTTTTTTTTTGTAAAAAATAGTAAATAATAAAATAATAAATTTTTTTTTATTTTGTTGTTTTTCTCCAATCTTTTTTTTCCTGTTGAGTATTTTTCTCCTTTTGTTTTTTTTCTATTTTTATTTTAATTATCATGATCATTTTTATTTTTTTATCTTTATCTCTGCATCACCGGAGAAAATTTTTTTATACTATTATTATTATTATTAGTAGTTTACGTATTTATGGGTACTGCTTTGATATTAATTTTCAGTCCAAAAATATAAAATTTTAAAACTGATGCGTAATATAGGAGATTTAAGTGGTTTTCAGCAATTGTGAGTGATTAAGGGCTGTTTGTTGCATACAATTCTATTTAAGTTTCCAATATTTTATCTTTTTCTACAAAATAAACTAATTTCACTATCCATATATATATATATATATATATATTCAAATCTCTCTTAAAAACTTAAATTTTAAAAGTATAACTTTCTTATTTAAAATCGAAATAATATGATTTTTTTTTTAAAGTGCATAGAATAATATGAGTGACAAACATGGTTCATATATATTGCAATTGTTTCCTGAACACGTTTCAAATTTTTACATATTTTAACTATTAGAGTTCATTTTAAACCAAACACATAACTCCAAAGATTCACTCATATTCAATCAAAATATTTCCAAAATTCCAATTGTAGTCTATACACCAAACTCCCCCTAAATAATTAAAATATGAAGGGGAAAAAAACAACCAACACTCTCTGGCTTTCACATATATTTAGACTTGGATTTCAACAGTGTCATTTACTAAACATAACATGTAGTTCATCTTTCGTTGTTGAACAACGAGTACACTAACAAGATGAAACAGTTATATATATATATATATATATATATATATATATATTATGTGATAATCCTCTGGAGAGCTCGCAAAGGCTTAGCCCTCTGCAACGTGATACCAAATTTGTCTTCCATGTCTATGGTCTCAGGTGTGACCCCGTTGATAACTCTAGAAATTAGAGTTATCTTAGGCACTTTTAGACTTGAATGCAATTGGTTTAGAGAGTATTTGTGTTATTTTTAGTATATTTTCCTATGTTTTATGTTTGTGTGAACTTTTTATCTTGGGTTTAGTGTTTGGTTGATATTTGGTAATTGTGAAGCAAATTCTGGTCAAATGAGGGCTAATTTGGGCTTTAATTTTTGAATGAAATGCAGATTTAAAAAAGTGGAAGAAGCTGGCTGAAAATGCTGCAACAATGCTGCAGCATTTCTTGCAGCAAATGTTGTCCAGCTGGCATTTTTCTGAAAAATAAATCATAAAAGGAAACTCCAGCTCATATTTGTGGGGACCAATTTTTTCTCCCTCAGTGGGCTGTCACGTGAGCTGGGATGGTTACCCTAAAGGGTTAATACATTTGTTTAGAAAAAAGAGGCAGTCGCCAGAGAGAGTGAGGGAAGCAGAGAGACCAATTCGGGAAAATAGAAGAGATGGGCTTCTGAAGAAAAAAACAGAGGGAGGCAGCCGCCGCAGAGGAGAGAGCTGAGAGAACAAGAGAGCAAGAGGAGCTTTCAAGCTTGGCTGATTTCTTATTTCTCTCTTGCTAGATTAATCTCTTTGTATTCTGCTCATGGATTTGTTCATGGATTATTATTGGATTATGGAATTTGATTTTTCGATCATGAACTAAATTGTTTAGCTAGGACCTTAATGGAACCAAGGTTGTAGGAATGTTATGTTGATGTTGGATTGCTAGATATTGTTCTGTTCTTGTTCATTCATGTGTGTGTTATGTTTATTTCTATTTGTTTGGCTGGCCATCAACTATAGGAAATCAGATTTAGATTAATACCGGAAGGGTTAATTTAAGTTGGAAATAACATGAATGATGTAAGTTTAATATGCTTATCTAGGTTTATTAATTTATGAATGGTATAGGAATATATTGTTCATCTTGCATAACCCATAAGACCCGAACATTAAAATTGCATTCTAAGAGCTGGATTCACATAGGAATATGTTGAAAAAGGTTTGAGGAATTAGCCATAATAATTCGGAAGATTTTTATGCATTAAAACGGAGGTTTGGTTAACAGGCGCAGAATATGCTATAGCATTCTAGTAGCAGACCTGCAACTGAGGTGAAATTAGGTGTCCTAGCTTATTTAATCCATTGGTTTCTCAAACTTAGCTGCATTCCCGTTCTTTTCATTAATTTTGTTTGCTTTTGCTTTGCTTTGAATTGTTCCATAATTGTTAGTGAATTTCCAATTCAACTTCATTTTATTTCATACATTGTTTGGTGTTAAAATAGCTTTTACTTGATATTTTTGGTGATTTAATCCTCGAGGGACGATATCCGTACGATTGTGTACACTTTATTACTTGTATGATTCGTATACTTGCGAGTGTTCAAATTGAATAACAAGTTTTTGGTCTTCCAACTTCCAATCAAAGGAGTGAAGCAAAGAACCCAACATCAAATGCAACATCCGAATTGCCAAAGGCATGCCGGGACATATTCTCCGCCCGCCGCCAAAGGGAGAGAGCTCAAAGTCCCGTCCTTTGACATCGATACTCGATTCCAGAAACCTCTCTGGCTTGAACTCGTTGGGGTTTTCCCAAATGGTTGAGTCTCTCGAAATGGCCCATACATTGACTAGCACTTGAGCACCTTTCGGGATGGTATAGCCGAAAATTTCGACATCCTTCTCTGCTTTACGGGGAAGCAGTAATGGAAATGCTGGGTGTAAGCGGAAGATTTCTTTGATGATGGCTTGTAATAAGTAAGGAAGCCGAGATATGTCCGATTCCTTCACTTGGTTTCCTTTTCCAATAACTTGCTCTAGCTCTGCTTGGGCTCTTGACATGACCTCTGGTGCTTTTAGTAGTTCAGCTATTGACCACTCCAATGTGGCTGACGTCGTCTCAGTGCCCGCCGCAAACAAATCCTATATCAATCAACTTCCGAGTTGGATCGCATAAATCTTAACATTTTTCCAATATTTTTCCCTAAAAAATTATTGTTATGCATCAACTATATCATGCAAATACAAGAAAAACAAAGAAATTTTCAGCACAGGAAAAAAAATGTGGGTAAATGGCCCCGAGTTTTGTTAAACTAAGAAATTGATCCACCTTTTTTTTTTTCGAATACTAATTTAATAGTTACCAATATCACTTGATACGTTTTTTACGGGTCGATCAATCATTGATTAGATGGATCAATTAACAATTTAATAGTTACCAATATCATTTTTCTAAATTTAAAAAAAAAAAAAAGTCAGCTACTTTTCAAAACAAGGATCCAAAAACTGCCTATTTACCTAAAAAAAAAAAAAGGGTTGAATAGAGTAAGTCTACCAGAAACAAATGTTCGATTGTGGTTCTGTCAAGCTGTTCATCTTCTCTACTCTGTTTATTGATCATCATGTTGATAAGAGTTTGTAAAACATCATTGTCTTCAGTAGAACCCGTCTCTTCTATTAGCTGCAACCTTTGGTTGATGATATTGCCGAAAAAGTCCACGACTTTGCGGAAGTAAATAGTCGTTCGCCTCCTAATGCCTTGAGGATCAACCTTTCTAAGCATAGGGAAATAGTCGGCCAAATTCGGAGCTCCAACCTCTTTCATGATACTCCAAATAGTCTCCTTGAACTCTCTGATCGTGCCCGATTCGTGATCAGCCAAATATTTCATGGAGAAAAAAGTGGTGGACAAAAGATTCAGAGAAGTTTTGAAAGCTGCTTTCCCAATATCCACTGCCTCACTGGCTTGCGCGCTTTTATGGACATCAACTAGTAGCTCTTCTACCTTCTTGTGCCTCAGGTTCATGTTGGCATCAAGAACGCTAGCCAAAAACAAATGCAAGTTGCATATTTTTCGAAGCTTTCTCCAACTAGGTGAAACCGGTATCCACGCCATGCCAAACTCGCCGTGTTGACAGGCACGGATGGCGTCAGGGATGGTTCGGTTGAAGAAGAGACGGTCATGCGTTTGCAGGACTTCTCTGGCGGCGGCTGCCGAGGAGATAACGATCGTGGTTAATTGGCCGAGCTTCAAACGCATAATCGGGCCATAAGAGTTAGAAAGCTTGGCCAAGGTTTTGTGGGGTTTGTCACCAAGCTCCAAGAGGTTTCCAATGATGGGAAAAGGCTTTGGTCCCGGTGGAAGATTTTTGCCTAATCTTACAAAAGAAATTAGTTGGAGGCTTGAAATAGGATCCAAATGATGAGAAAAAGATAAAATAAACAGCTCAAGAATTCCATCTCTACAATCTGAATTTGTTCTGATCTTTTATTTAGCAACAAATCTAATAAGCTAATGAAATTTGACTATTGCAGAGATTTCAAGAAAAGAACAAGTTGAAACCGATCTTGTCCGGTTTCACTACATTAACGGAGCCTCTCTTTTTGGTCTTCTAGTTATCATTCGGTGCTTAAGCCGAAAAAGAAAATTAAGGCCACAATAACTATGTTAATTGGATAAAGCAATTTCGTCACATCCATAGAATTTTCATATAAATCACATAGTTTTTACTATTTTTTGGTTGAAAAGATTTTACTTGGTTTATAGACTCATTAATTGTGACATTGACCTTTCAGCGGCCAACATCAACAATTGCCAGCCAATACATCCTCATGTTTTTTTTCTTCTAAATATTTATTGGTAAATGAACTTTAAGAAAAACTCGTCTAAAAATTAACTCAAGAATTTGGGGAATTCAATTTATATATAAACACCACAGGAACGAAGGCAAGTAACACCTAGAGGGCTTAAGCCGCCCTAAGCTTGTTTTCCATCTCATTTACCTTTAAATAGAAATGCGCATGTATTTAGAAAATTACAAAAAGCACTCATACCATAAACACTGAAAAAATAAATCCATATTCCTTAAAATTTATCTATGTAGTTATTAGTCTACCTAACAAAATTTCTTGACTTCATCACTAAACACCACGACAAACTTAACGATGTGAGACAAATGCACAATCTTACATCCTCTCTTAAGCCTAACGTGTCATATAAAATCATTGCTTGCAAAATCTAATTATGATATCATGTTAAATGGTCCTGAGTAAAACTCATTCTTAAAAGTTAAGTCAAGAGAAGAGAGAGCTCAATTTTTTTTTTTGAAAAGATTTTACTAAATTTATATACTCATTAATTATGATATTTGCACCCTCATGTTTTTTTTCTTCTAAATATTTATTGATAAATGAAATTTAAGTAAAACTCATATCTAAAAATTAACTCAAAAAATTGGGGAGTCCAATTTGTATATAAACACCACAGGGACAAAGGCAAGTAACATCTAGCGGCTTAAGCCCCCCCTCTTTCCATCTTATTTACCTTTATATAGATATGAGTATTATTTAGAAAATTACAAAAAGCACTCATAAACAATGAAAAAACAAATCCATATTCCTTAAAATTTATCTATGTAATTATTAGTCTACCTAACAAAATTTTTTGACTTCATCACTAAACAACACAACAAACTTAGTGATGTGAGATAAATACATGATCTTACATCCTCTCTTAAGCCTAATGTGTCATTTAATATCATCGCTTGCAAAATATGACTATGATACCATATTAAATGGTCTTGAATAAAACTCATTCTTAAAAGTTAGGTAAAGAGAAAAGAGAGTTCAATCTTTTTTTTTTTTTTGTTGAAAAGATTTTACTAAAGTTTATATACTCATTAATTATGACATTTACCTTTTAGCGGCCAACATTAATAATTGCCGGCCAATACATCCTCATGTTTTTTTTTTTTCTTCTAAATATTTATTGGTAAGCTAACACTAACACTTATAAATACTACAACAGTCCATAAATTAGTAAATTAAAGACGTCAGAAAAATACACAATAACACTAACTCTATGAAGTTCATGCTGAAGAGGGTAAAGGAGATAATATATAAGAGGCCAAGTCAGGGCATCCATGCATACATACATATATATATATATATATATATAGTTAAGACTTAAGAGCCAAGGCATCACAGTTGAACTTATATATATATATATATATATATATATATATATTGGTCGTTTTGAAAAAAAAATCAATTATGTCTTCATGTTGTTAGTCCAATAAATTTGAAAATGCGATAATCAGAAGGATCACCAATTATATGATAAGGGATCCTGATTATAAACTTTTATTAATTAAGAAGATCATAAACTTCGAGAGTCTGTTTGAACCCACAGCATGATGATAGAAACAAAGACCTTTAAGTAAAAAAATCCTTCATTATCATGCCACCACATCACTGATGGTAACTTACAATAAATATTTCAGGGATCTTCAAAATTCTGAAATTTCATATTTGATACTTTTTTTAAAATAGAAATACATGTATTATGTTGATAAAACACAACACACACAACACGTTGTTACCTCAGCAATCGGTGTTAGCAAAGATTATTTTTTTTAAAAAAAATTATCTAATAAAACACAACACATACAACAGGATGTTTCATGAACAATCCATGTTCAGGAAGATTTTTTTTTTTTTTAAATTTAAGAAAGACTTTTAAAATACAGAAATTAAAGAAATTTTTTGTCCGGTACATGTATCATACGATAAAGCACAACAACACACGCAACACGTTTTTTTTTTTTCCTATCTTTTTTATGATAAATAAGATACACACGACACGTTGTCACATGAACTGATGTGAACGATACATATATATATATATATATTATTTTTTTTTTTTTTTTTTTTTTGGGTCGTTTTGAAAAAAATCAATTATGTCTTCATGTTCTTAGTCCAATGAATTTGAAAATAATCACGAGGATCACTGATTATATGGTAAAGGATTATAATTATAAACTTTCATTAATTAAGAAGGTCATGAACTTCGGACGTCTGTTTGAACCCATAAAAACAAAGACCTTTAAATCAAAAAATCATTCATTATCATGCCACCACATCACTGATGGTAACTTTCAATAAATATTTCGGGGATCTTCAAAATTCTAAAATTTCATATTTGATACTTTTTTTAAAATAGATATACATGTATTATGTTGATAAAACACAACACACACAACACGTTGTTACCTCAACAATCGGTGTTAGCAAAGATTATTTAAAAAAAAAAAATTATCTAATAAAACACAACACATACAACAGGATGTTTCATGAACAATCAATGTTCACGAAGATTTTTTTTTTTTTAATTTAAGAAAGACTTTTAAAATAGGGAAAGTCTGTGATAGAGACCATTTGTCTTTACCGGTAAATCTCCTTTTTAGGCCGTTGAGATTTAACCGAACGGTTGAAACATTGTTAGTATACTATACTTATCATGCACTTTACCTCACATTAACCTTCCCACCCAAAGTCTTCTTCGTCGCCGGTGACCTTCCCGCCACCGGCGACCACCGCCGGCCCCCCACCACCGGCCCCAGCCTAGGCCACTGGTGACCCCCCTCTCTCTCTTTCCCTTTCTCTCTCTTCTCTTCTCTCTTCTTCCCCTTTCTCTCTCTTCTCCCGTGCCGACCCCCCGACCCCCGGCCTCCCCACCGGCCCCAGTCCCGGCTGGCCCCCACCGAGCCCCAGCCCCGACAACCCCCCCCCCTCCCAGCCCGCCTCAACCCCCCCAACGAAAGGGGAAGAAAGAGAGGGGAAGAGAGAGAAAGGAGAAGAGAGAGAGGGGGGTGGGGGGTGGGGGGTGGCCGGGGCTGGGGCTGGGGCTGGTGGTGGGTGGGGTCGGGGGGGCCGCGGGAGAAGAGAGCGAGGGGGTGGGGGGCGGTCGGGTTGGGTGGGGGGCCTGCCGGGGCTGGGGCAGGTTGGGGGGGGGGGGGGGGAGGGGGCCGGGGTGGGGGGCCGCGAGAGAAGAAAGAGAAAGGGAAAGAGAGAGAAAAGAAGAGAAAGATAAGAGAAGAGAGAGAAAGGGGAAGAGAGAGAGGGGGTGGGGGGCGGCCGGGATGGCTAGGGGGCCGGCCGGGGCTGGGACAGGTGGGGGGGGCCGCGGGAGAAGAGAGAGGGGGCCGCCGCCGGCCGGGGGTGGGTCACCGACGTCGGGGGTAGGTCGCTGATGTCGGGGTTGGATCGTCGGTATCCGTCGCTCAAAGCGGGAAGGTCGCTGGCAATGCAGATAACTTTGGGTGGGAAGGTTAATGTGAGGTAAAATACATGATAAGTATAATACACCAACAATGTTTTAACCGTACGATTAAATCTCGACGGCCTAAAAAATGAAATTTACCGATAGAGACCCACCACGGGCTTTCCCTTTAAAACAAAGAAATTAAAGAAATTTTTTGACGGGTACATGTATCATACGATAAAGCACAACAACACACACACCACTTTTTTTTTTTTTCTTTTTTCCCCTTTCTTTTTTATGATGAATAAGATACACACAACACGTTGATACATGAACTGATGAACAATCGTTCACAAAGATTTAAAAAACAAAAAAGAAAGCGCCCACCGTGGGGCTCGAACCCACGACCACAAGGTTAAGAGCCTTGCGCTCTACCGACTGAGCTAGACGGGCAACTTAGCGCTTTACAAATTAAATTTAATAAGTATTCTGTTGGAGGACCAACATTTTCCGGCACGAATCTAAGAAAATTACCAAAATATATATATATATATATATTATTGCGTCAACTAAAAACAATCCCAAATTCGAAAAAAAAAATATGTTAAATTTAGTAATTATTGCGTCAACTAAAAACAATCCCAAATATGTGCCCGTCATATTGGCTAGAGAAGGTATCTCTCTCTATTACCATTGATGTAGAAAGGATATTGCTATATTCATTTTCAATTCAAAAAAGAGAAATTTGAATCTAGCCAACATATTACATTTAGGTGGAATCTTTATAACAACCATAACAAAATACTTAAGAAAAATGACATTATGACAGAAAGATGATTAAATAAATTAAACATAAGACCTTTCAAAAAAATAATGAAACTTATAGAGTGTATAGACAAATAACCAAATGCCAATTATTGATTAAACGAAATATAATAACTACGGTATGGCAAGTCATCGAATTGCTCAAGTAAATTACGCACTCAACGCCCTCATCTTTCTTCGTAGTACAAAAGCATAATAAAATTAGAATTACTAGTAGAAGTTTTGGATTCTATTATTGAACCGTGTTCATAAATATAACTACGATAAGGGCAAAGACCCATAAGAACATAAGTGCATAGAGAAATGATATAGGATCACTTATTTTATCACTTTACTTCTTACTTTCTTACTTCTCCTCTTGCCATTTACCATCTCACTTTTCATTAAAAAACAAAAACAAAAATAAATGAAAAATAAAAGAGACCATATAACTATAACCCATTACTTTACCGTTTTTACCCTTCAATTCTATTCTATCAAGTGATCTGATTAATATACGAAAGTGCATTTTCTTTGATATTTATTGTGGATTAATTGATAAATATTTGAGCTCTAATTAGACATTTTCTTGATTTTTATTGAAAACATTTTAATTGGAAAATATGTAGTTTTAGCCTCCGTTTGGTGTTACAGTTGGAGTTAAAATTTTTAAAAACTAGTTATAATTTTTATTAACTTTTTAGAAAAAAATAAAACTGATATAAAAAATTTAAATTTAAATTGATTTATCAAACGTAATCTTAGTTTAAATATTTACAAATTTTAAACAAATGTAAATATGATACGTAAAGAGCCATGCAATTGCTTCATGGAAGCCACCCAATTCAGCCACCAGCCAAAGCCAAACCCAAGCCCAAGCTGCGGCTCTTTTCCACCAATCAAAAAAAGGAGAAAAATTAAAAAAAAAAAAAAATAGATACGAGAATGGGTAATAAAGGCACGTGAACTTTTAATTTTACATATAACATTCATAACAACATAATATTATAGTAATACAAGCTCGATTTGAGGGCTTTAATTAATATTTTACGATATGCTTACCCTAATAGTAAAGGAGCTTGCCTCGTGTATGTATGTGTGTAAATTTTGCGTATGTATGTATTATGAATGTACATATCAAGTAAATTAAAGAACATGAGAGAATTTTAGAAGCCTACCAATAGCCTACCAATAAAAGATGTTCAATTGTGGTTTTGTCACGCTTATCTTTAGTGTTATTATTGCACTGACCATCTCCTTGATAAGAGTATCTAAGATACCATTCTCTTCGGTCGAACCAGTCCATGAATGATATTCTGAAGGTAGATAGTCATACGCCTCCTTCTGCCTTCAGCACCGGAAAAAAGTCGGCCAAGTATGGTTTTCCAGCCTCTTCCATGATGCTCCACACGGTGTCTCTGACCTCTCACGATGTCAGAATTTGGATCGGTCAAATCCATGGAGAAAAAAGTGGTGGACAACAGATTCAGGGTAGTTTTGAAGGCGGCTTTCCCAATTCCCACAACCTCACCGGTTTGAGCACTCCTATGGACATCGGATAGGAGATCTTGTATCTTGTTGTGTCTCATGTCATGTTGGCGTCAAGAACCTTAGCTGAGAACAAATGGTAGTTGCATATTTTTATAAGGTTTCTCCAGCTTGCCAAGCCGGTTGACCTAGATAGGCAGATTTTATTGCATTGGAGTTCATGATCATATTATATCTTATCTTATGCTATATAGATAGTGTTATATCTTATCTTGTATTATATAAATAGTGTTATAGTTACCAAAAAAAAAAATTAGTGTTATACGACCTCTATTATTTGGTCCTTCCTTTCTCTGTTTCTGAGGAGCTGTTTTCCATATTTTTGTGAGCTAAGCTGTCCTTTTGCTCTGTTTTCTTGTTTAGTTTTGGTGTTGTCGTCTTTGCCGTATACTTTGCCATTAAAAAAATTAAAAATTAAAAATTCCACATTTTCCACTCGGATTCTCAGGCAACTACACTAACAAAAGAGACTATCTTATTCATTTTCTCATTAAGAAACACAAAGATCAAATCTACAAAAAAAAAAAAAAAAAAAAAAAAAAAAAATCTTTTTTTTTAAGGTCAAACTTACAATTATTAAGATCAACAACTAAAAAGATTATTTAATATTGTATTTCAAAAAAAATTAATTATAATTTTTATTAATTTTTAAAATATATATATATTAAAATAAAAAATTTAATACCAAACCATAAATAATAAAATAATAACATATCTTAAAAGAAATTTAGAATAAAAAGGATTAATAATATATTTATTAATTTATTTTTATTTATTTTAAATATTTTAAAGGGCACTTTATAATGGGATTAAAAACATTATCCCAATATAAGGTTTAATAGATAAGAACATATGATATGTAAGTTATAACATCGGATTATACTTTAAAAAAAAATTCAAGACCCAAAAGCAAACTTCCACACCACCCGGCGACCCAGCGCTCCTCGCTTCGCCGGCCAACCACACATGTCTTCCCCAACTCCGATCCTAGCACCTCCTCTCTCTCCCCGGTGCCGACCCCCATACTGCCGCCACTGCCTTCCCCAACTCCGATCCTCCGACCTCCTCTCTCTCCCTGGCAAGTGGCCTTGACACCCCCCTCCTGCCCTCACTGTCTTCCCTAAATCCGACCCTTCCAGCTCCTCTCTCTCCTTGGTGCCGACACACCCTCTTGCTGCCGCCTCATCGTCTTCTCCGCCATCTCCGCTGCCGTCTGGGGCTGATCCGGTGTCTTCCATGTGGCCTCTGCACCCTCGACGCGACAAATGACCTCCACGCCGACCTCCTCCCCCGCCATCGATGGTGCTCGTCTGGAGAGAAAAACTCCGATCTAGACGATCCCCCGTGGTCGACGGCGCGAACATTCTCCTCCGTCCAAACGCCGGCGGTGAGAGTTACTTGCAGATCTCCTCCGATTTGAATGGGCTGTGGCGGTGGGGAATCGAGGCTCGGATGGAGCCGACTTCTTTCGCCAGAGGGGGTGGAGTCCAAGGATTTTTTTTTTTTTTTTTTAATCTAGGGCAAGTGTTGCAATTGTATGTGGGAGGGTTTATATTCATTTGATGATCTTTAGCTTTTTTTTAAGCCCTTTTAATTTTAATTTAATAGTCAAAATTTGTTTACCTCAGGGAAAAGCAAAAGGGTTCCCTTGTAAAATCCCCCCACATTTTTTTTTTTTTTTAACTTTCGTAAAAATGCTACTAAAACTTCTGTAATGTTTTCTTTTAAACGAAGAAAGAAAGAGATGGTTTCAAAAAAAAGCTCTAGAATTCGAAATGTTCAGAATTCCTGGAGAATCCTTGCCAACAAAACAAAAAAGCATAAACAAAAATTAAAATCAAAACAAAACAAAATTTTGGAAAGTTATTTGACCACTTGGTAAATCCCAAAGGCCAAATCACCTGACCTACTGACCACTTGACGAGTCCAAAACTTTCGGTGGAAGAAGCTTACATAGCAAAAGTCAGCAACAACAGGCGTACCCAGGAAGCATTATTATTAAAAATAAAAAAATTAAAAAAAAAATAGAGGGAAGCGTACCCAGGAAGCATGATGTCAACCGGAACTCACATATATATAATACTCAACAGAATTTTACTCACACAATCACCCAGAGAATTTACTTCCACTCTACAAGCCAAAAATCCCTTCCAATAAACTCTTTTTTTTTTTTCCTACATTTTTTGAAATGTTTTCCGCGACAAGCATTCCTTCAGCAACAGCAGTCCTATCAACATACACCACATTTGCAGCCTCTGCAATGGTGGCCCGGACGGTACTCAATGAGCTACACAGCCTAACCAGCCAGTTCATCCCTCAAGATCTCCGAAACAAAATCATTGCCCGAATCGGAGGCCTGCTCGGCAACCTCTCGCCCCGAATAACTCTCACCATCGACGAGTACTATGGCCTTTCCATAAACGAAGTGTACGAAGCTTCCGACACCTACTTGAGCACAAGAATCACGCCCTCCAATGAAAACCTCAAGGTCTTCAAGACCCCGCGTGACAGAAACATCTCTGTCACCGTCAACAAAGGTGAGAAGATCGTCGACGAGTTCGAAGGAATCCACTTGGTGTGGGAATTCCTCTGCACCGAGACCACGAAATCGCAATTCGACATAGAAACTTACGAGCAGTCAACGCAAACATCCGAGCGTAAGACGTTTCAGCTTAGTTTCGACAAGATGTTCAAGGACAAGGTCATGAACTCCTATCTGCCTTACGTAATGGAGAAGGCAAAGTTCATAAGCGACGAGAAGAAGGTGGTGAAGCTGTCCTCGCTAGGAGATTCGTGGAGTTCTGTAGACTTTCACCATCCGTCAACATTCGAGACGCTGGCGATGGACGAGAGGCTCAAGAAGGAGGTGGTGGAGGACTTGGACAGGTTTGTTGAGAGGAAGAATTTTTATAAGAGAGTTGGGAAGGCGTGGAAACGAGGGTACTTGTTGTACGGCCCTCCCGGTACGGGGAAGTCGAGCTTGGTTGCGGCCATGGCGAATTACCTCAAGTTTAACATCTATGACTTGGAGCTCACAAATCTGCGTTGCAACTCAGATCTCAGGACGCTCTTGGTCTCCACTGAAAGCAGGTCAATAATTGTGATTGAGGACATTGATTGCAGTACTGAATTGCAAGACCGAAGAAATGGAGGATTCAAGCAAAGTGACAGCCGGGTTAGTTTAGCTTTTCTTTCTTCTTTTTTGATTCATCGTTTCGACAATGTGTTTGCTCGTCTAATTTAATCTGCTAGATATCATCACAGAGACTAGCATAATCACTATTTATGTGACACTACATATAATTTTGTAAAACTGTCATATAAATTGATGAACTTTTTATTAGTTGTGGTATTTAACATCGACAATGCTCTCAAATATTACGTGACAAGGCATCTACTCTGTTAGATTGTCATACAACAAAATGAGACTTATATCATACCTCTTGGTAATAGAAAAATATGTTTTATTGCCACACATATGTTATAAATCACGGATGGTGATACCTAACACCATCTGATCTCTTTCTAAAAGATCAATTTCATTTGCTGCCTTGACTAAAACAGTGAAGATGTTTTTTTTTTTTTTTAATTCCATCCGATTGCAGTTGACTTTATCTGGATTGCTTAATTTCATTGATGGGCTGTGGTCAAGCTGTGGAGATGAAAGGATAATAGTTTTCACAACCAACTATAAGGACAAACTAGATCCTGCATTGTTGAGACCTGGTCGAATGGACATGCATATCCACATGTCCTATTGCACGCCATGTGGGTTCAAGACCCTTGCTTTCAACTATCTCCAGATTACAAGCCACCGTTTGTTTGGAGAAATCAAGGAAATGATTAAGGAGATTGAGGTGACTCCGGCCGAGGTGGCTGAGGAGCTCATGAAAAGTGATGAAGCGGATGTCGCCCTCGAGGGACTTGTTGAGTTTCTTCGGCGGAAGAAGGAGATGAAGCTTGATGAACAAGTTAATGTTCAAGAAGAAAGTAACAAAGAAGGGGAAGTTGAACAGGCCATGGACGTTAAAGTGGGTCAGAATAAGAGGGTTAAGGAAAACAAATCAAAGAAAGCAAGAAGAAAAAGAGGCAGATGTTGAGATATTGTCTACTTCTATCGTTGTGTGAGACTGTATTTTATTTTCCAATAAGTTCCGTTCTGTTTCCGTTAATCAATTAAAGCATTGCTAAATTTTCTGTTCTCTTTATTAAAAGCGTTGCTCCCAAACTTATTACCTTTTGATAACTTAAAATTTATCACCTTAAACTCCTAAATTGTAACAATGTGTTCCATTTGACTTGACTTTTTGTTAAATTGATGACAAATAGCACACATACGCCTCATGTAAAGACAAAAAACACCATTTCCGACTCAAAATATTCAAATCTAATACAATCACCATAATTTAGAGGATGTTTGGTGTTTGAGTTTGAGTTAAGATTTTTAAGTTTCAATAGTAATTTTTGTTGATTTTTTCAGAAAAGACAAAACTTTTCAGAAAAAGATAAAAATTGAGTTAAAATTTTGAATTTGAGTTTGTGAATCAAACTCACCCTAAATCTTCCGAATTGAAATTCTCAACTTAATGGAAAGTTAACAAATTAAGACATATTGGAACAATTTAATAAGTTCAGGGAGAAATTGTTAAATGTGAAATTCGAGAAACAATTTATCAAAGAGTAACAAGTTTGGGAAATAACAATGCCAAATATTCTAAAATATATCTACTACGTTTCGAAAACACTTTTGCAGTATGAAGAAAAATGAACACCAACGCATCCACATTATCAAATAGAGGAAGAGAAAATAAAGTAGAGTCCTGTTTTACAAATTTTCATCTCTCTTCTCCAAGAGTGAATCCAAGGCTCCAGTAATGAGAAACCAAAATATATATTTATGTAATCTAACACTTAAATTATGATATTCATAATACACGTATTCCTAGCTGAAATGAGAAAGTCAAGGCAAAGAAACAAAAACTCATAAATTACAGGGGCCTGTACATTCTTCTCTTTCAAAAGCAAAAAATAATAATAATGCCCATAAGAGGAGGACAAAAGAAAGAAAAAGTTGATACAACTATACTTTACAGAGAACCATGAGGCTTAACATTGAGAAACCGAATAGCTCTTGCTCTTCCAGAAAAGGCTGAAAGCTTTGCTCATCTTTTTTCTTGATACAGATTTACATAGAGGTTTAGATTCGGGAGCGGGAGCGGGAGCGGGGGCGGGCACAGACACCTCATTAATTTCAGAATGCATTTGGACCTCCGGGGATGGTGGGTCTCGCTGCCGCTGCTCACGGAAAAGCATCAGAAGTTTCTGAGCCTTCTCTTTTCCTCTTGAGGTCCCATTCACCGAAATCGACACCAGTCCAGGTATCACGCCTTCCTGCAAGACCATTTGACTGCATTTATCACTCCCGTTGCATAAAAGCAAGAGACATGAAACAGCTTGTTCCTGCTCCATGGGTTCACCAGCATCCAAGATAGTCGCCAGCACACTGATAAGACCTGGCGATAACATCATTTCGTCTTTTCCCAATTGACTTGAAGCCAAGTTTAGAAAGACTGCCAAACATTTTTCTGTCCTCGTGTGGTCACCAGAGGCTGCGAGGGATTGAAGAGCGCTGATGATGCCAGATGAAAGGAGATTCGGGATATTGGAGGGGGCGCTCGAGAGATTATATAGGGCGTGGAGGGCATCCAGCTTGCATTGGATGTCAGTATTAGCTTGAAGGAGCTCGGTTAAGAAAGGAACAGCATGTGATGAGCCAATAATCGGCTTGGCCTCTTCGAGGCAGGAGAGATTTAGGAAAAGGGCAGTGGCAAATCCGTGAGAATTGGTAGAGGAGATCATTTCTTCCAGCAATGGAATTATCCCTACTTCCAACATCATTTCCTTGTTTCTGGAATGAGAGAAGGAAGTTCAAATCAGAAAAATAAATACATCTCCATTGTTTGGAAAAAGATTTAAGATTTCTGCTTTACTTTTAGATAATAACCCCAGTTCTTCATTTTTTTTTTTGGGGGTTGGAGAGCTGTGATTGGTCCAGCAATACAATATTACATACTTTCACTACTCAAATCTGCTTTTAAAAACTGCAAAAGTTTAAAATAGCACACCTGTTATTGTTGACAGCAAGATTGAAAAGAGCCATGGCTCCGCTTTCCTGAGCAGTAGCATTTTCTTCAGCCGAAGCTGAGTTAAGAAACTGCATAAGTGCTTCAACAAACCCATTAGCCCCCATGTATATCCTAGCTTCTTCGTCGTCCTTAAGCAAGAGCCTTATTTTCTCCACCACTTTGCACTTTAGCCTGAAGTCTTCCCCTTCATTCAAGATGGTCAAAAATTCCTGATAAGTTTTGAACAAGTCGAGCCCAGACTCTTCCTCCAGTGGAAACACATTTTTTGTGGCATTTCCCTCAGCCTCCTCTAAGGTACCACTTTCCTCTAAAGGAACAACCTTAATCCCTTTTACCTTGCAAGAGCCAATGCTACCCACAGATTTTGAATTTGTTGAATCAGACTCCGATAGTGCCAATCTCCAATAGTTGAGGTCAAGAGAATCTGGAGGACCATCAGGAACAGGAACTCCATTCTGTTCACACCAATTAGAAACAAGGCCCTTGACACAGTAATTGGGAGTCAGAGAGAGATGAGACAGCATTTGTTGAGTCTTTGGACAGGTACTGTGCCCATCACTGAACCATTTTTCAATGCAAATCCTTTCATAAGTTTGACCAGAAGCGATAATGACTGGGTCATGCATAAGCTGAAGCGATATTGGACACCTCAACTCTTCAGGTGGGAGGGGCATCTGCCCTGATTTCTTACTGTTTGGCTTGAAATTGAAAGAACCAAGTTTTGATAGTTGTCTCTCAAAGGCTTGACCATTTCCCCCAGGCCCAACAATATCGATAGAACCGAGAACAGTGGGAGAACAAGGAGCAGAACCCTGTGAATCGTTATCATCTGAGAATTCACTTCTGAACAACTTAGAGTATTTTCTCATAAGATGTAAAAGATACGCCACAATGGATTCCTTCCGCTTATCCTCCTCGGCACGGGCTCTTTCTATTAGTTTCTTTAGAGCTCGTCTCTCTGTCAGAGCTGCCCTGGAAGAGGTAATTCCAAGTTTAGTAGCAGCCTGGTGAAATGATTCCAGTTCATTGCTGTCGCTGCCGTTGTCGAATTTCCTCCCTTGCTGGAGCAGTGCAATTATTTCATCACCTACTTGCTTCTCCAAGGGATCAAGTGAGAAAACAGTACCCTCAAGTTCACCAACAATTTCTTGAATCTGAAACAAGATAGATCAAATTGTGTTAGTGGGGAGCTCTAAGTCTTGAAATGGAAACATAAAGCACTGCATCCGCTGTCAACAAAATCCAAACAAATAGACAAAAAAAAAAAAAAAAATTGGGAGCGTTAACAAGATTTTTAACAGGAGTTTAACGTATCCAAGTTACATCTCTGCTTTTAGTATTGTAAAATCCCTACATGCTGTCTGCTTTGTATGCAATTACATTTCAATCCACCACCAGAAAATCAGTCTAACCTGAGAACCGATAGATTGTGCAACAATCTCGTCAACACGCCTTAGACTATCCTCAAGAGCACATCTTGCCTTCTCAAATTTTGAAAGTACTGAATCTCCGGTTACAGCCTGCATCGCAAGAGCTATAGCATAAGCTTCTAGAAAAATATATACTGCTCATAATGGACGATATCGATCATCTAACATTACATAAGCAACAGTTTGTATAACCAGTCACCGCATAAAACCATGAATGCATAAGGTAAAACGTACCAAATAAAGTTTACTACACTCGGAGCAATGGTGAAGAACATTCTTGGACTTCTCAAGAGCTACATGCAATGAACAAAGAGCCTGAATCCCAGATTTGCTTCTTGGTCGAGCCGCTTCCAAGGAAGGGAAAACTGACATTATTTTGCAATAAATTGCAGAAAGTGTCTTGCACATGTCTCCATGTAACTACAAAAGGCACAATAGAAAATTAATTGTCTTAAAACTAAATCAATCATAGCATTCATGAGTTAACAATCAAAAGCAAAAATTCTTGCATACGAAATTCTACAGATATTCCAAATTTTCGAACTGCAATTTAAATATGTGCAAACCATAAAAAATTTCAATTTCCGGCATCTGGCTTTCATACCTTTGCGTCACTAGCTGCAAACAAATTTTCTTCAACATCAATGACATCCATGATTTAAGCTCGCCGTGAAAAACCGTCACACAAGTTTACACCGTCTGCATTTGAAAGAAGGAACAAAATTAAATAATAGACAGTAGAGAAAAGAAATCTCACTTAATGAATGCCAGCAACAAAGAAAGACGGAAAGTAGTCGAAATCACAAGAGGCCACACAAATTTTCAGTTGCGTTAATTAGATGGACATGCCAAAAAAATATAGCATTAGTTCCTTTTGGCAAAAGCAGCTAGAATCAACAATATCAAGTGTTGAGGAAAAAAAGGCAACTTGGAGAAGAGACCAACAATGTAAAGTGCTGGTAAATTATTGAATCCACTTTCATTGGAAACCCGAAAACATATATAGAAATTTAAATCCACTTTAACTAAACGAAATAGATATTTCATGCTAAGTTCAGTAGCAAAACTCGTTCTTCTCTTTTTTTTTTTTTTTTTTTTCAGAAACAAGCTATTGAATTTTGTAAAACATTCTCGGCAACCAAGCGAAACAAATTACAAAATCTTATCGAAAGGATCAGGAACTAAGAAACACAATAAGCTCGGCTCCATCGATCCGGACCATGAAAAAAGAAAATCTGACCAATTGTAGAAGCCATGGAAGAAATGTGAAAAAAGAAAAAAAAAATCCCACAGGCTGACTGGGCGTTCCTTCAAATATCAAATCTCAAGATTTCGAAGTGGAATCTACAAGGAAGAAAATTTTCAAAAACAGCCATCTAAAAAATTACTGTCACATACAGAAATTCCATATGCCAAACACCTGAAGGGAAAAGAAAACGAGAGAACAAAAATACTGAAACGAAAACACTTAAAAAAGGCAATTTCAGCAAAACGGCGCGAATTCCTTACAAAAATGCGATTCGGACACGAAATCCAAACGCACTATACACGGAAACAAATTTCGAAAGAAAAAAATCCTTTCCTTTACCATAAACAATTTCACAGCTCGTAATTGCGAAGATACGTGTTGACATAAATCTCTAGGACGCAGAAATCCCAGCTAGGGTTTGGAACGAACAAAGTACCAGAAGAAACGAAGCGAGCCAATGAGGCTTCATAAAAACAGCAACACACAGGAACAAAATCCAGGGAAACAAACGGAAAAAGAAGTGGAGTTCCTACAATGATCTGTGCCTTCCCATGTCATTACAGCTAAGCTTTGTAGTTCAAATCGAAGAAGAGCGAATTTCTCGGAGCTCAGAGACAGAAGAGACAGAGAGAGACAGAGAGAGAGAGATTGGATTTTTTGGTTAATCTTCCCGTGGGGCGTAAATGGTAAGGGAATATTGGAAATAGTTGAAAATAATGGGGTCTTATTTGAGGGGAAAAAATTAAAAATAAAATATTAACCGCGAGAGTTGAGGTATATTTTATATAGATATATAATAATAGGGGCGGATTTATTAAATAAAATAAAATTATTGAATAAAAAAATTTTGGCACTCGCTGATGGGAATTTTTTGCCGCTATTGTCTCCCCGGTTCACCGGCCGACAGTTGCCGACCACCAAGTTTGTCGGTTAGCAGATCTGTCATAAATGATTCCGAATTACCAAATTGCCCTTGTATACTTGGGAAATTTTTTTGTATATAAATATTATTTTTTTTGGGGTAATATTTTATGAATAAAATTGAACTTTTTGGCATTTTATGGGATGCTTGAACTTCCCCACTTGTCCACTACACTACCACTCGTGTTTAATGCACCTACAAAATTAGAAAAAAACAGTTATAAAATGTTTTTTTTTTTTTTTGGGAAGTTAGAAAATGTTTTTATTTGTTTGTGTAATAATGTGCTCTAAAAAAATAGTGGGCTATTGGTATAAGCAAATATTTTGTTAGATAATGATCTTTTTTTCATTTTGCTATTGCATCTTGATGTCACAACAATAAGGAGATGTGCCAACAAATGTGCCTTCAACTACTTGAATCCACGTCATATATGTATATGCGTGAGTAAGTGATAATCTATGTTCGTCAGTTGAATGTGTTATCCACTTTGCAAATTAAAATATTCCGACGAGATTTCATTTGATTTCAATTTGCTTTTTCTATTTGATTAGTTTATCTTGTCTCAATTTTTAAGTGCCTGAAAGTTTTTCTTTACAAAAATACCCTCATTCCCTTAAGGAAATTTAAAGAATCAGAATCAAACAAAGTAACAATTATAGGAACGAGGATATTTTTTTCACCCCCAACATTTTAGACTAAAAAGTCCTAGCCCACCCCCCACCCCGGTTTTCTTTTCAACAGCAAGTCAAACAGAATTGGCATGTTTTTATGTTATTAATGTACTATATGGGGTGCCATATTGATGCTTGGACACCAATAGCAAGTTTCCTTCTTTTGCCATTGCCAAAAACGAAAAAATACCATGGTTAAAATAAATAAATAAAAACTAAGTGTTCGTTTGGCATTCCAACTCCAGCTTAAAATTTTCATCTTAGTTTTTATCCTGAAAATTAACAAAAAATTATAACTAGTGTTTGAAATATCAATCAACTTCAACTTAAAAATTTAAGTTAGAATTGTAATACTAAACGAAAGTTAATAATTTCCCATTCTTGTGGGGGGAAGAATACACAAGTTAATATCTTGGGACCACCGTCAAGTTTATTAGCCATTTATCCATGAACATGTTCAGTCTAATTTCAAACCATATAACAGGATTTAATTAACCTTTGTTCTTTTTGTGAAAGAAAAACCTCTACACATTGAAATTAAACACATGTAAAGTTCTAATCAATACTTCAAAGGTTTTATTATTATTATTATTAGGTCTCAATATATATCTTTTTTTTTAACATTATCATATGTATTAATAGAAATATTTTCATTAAGCGATTTTATTTCATGTATTTCGAGATCATGTGTTCGATGTTATGTAGATTAAGGAGTCTAACGAAGTTTCTCCTTTACTTAAAAATACTCTCTAATCTACCAGTCCTTTTTTTTTTTTTTTTTGGTTGAACTGTAATCTACTAGTCTACTGGGCATAAAGAGTTGCTTTGTCACATCGTTCTTTATAGATTTTCCGTTTGATTTACTTAAGTTGTCGGGGCCTTCATTTCCTGATTTACTTTATTTTGTTTTTTAATTTCCTTAGGAAACGGGGAGTGGTCTGTAGTAGAAACAGATCTACATTGCTTTTTTGTCCAAAGATTCGCTATGTCTTTTTAAGTTTGAAAATTGATGGTAGTTGACATCATTTTTGACTTTTCACTCTGACTATTGATGAATCGATTTTTTAAAGTCAAATAAAAATGATGCGATATATTTTTCCTTTGCTCATCACAAGGCCACAGCCTTGGTTATTCAGCACATATAAATAATAGTGTTCATTAAACAAATAGTTGAAAAACTTTAGATCTTGACGGCAATTTTAGCTTTAAATGGAACGTGATAGAAGATAATTGAAAAATAAGATATTCAAAACAAATATATCACATCATTAATTTTATGATTGTGTAAAACAAAATAATTAAAAACATAAGACATTCAACGTAAATGTATAACATCCCTATTATTATGTACATGATTTATTAAAAATCATGTATTTTAACTAATCGTAAGATAAAAATTTCAAGATATCCACCCAAAATTTAAACGAGGATTAGGAAAGGAATGTGATAGGGGTGGGAGCTTGTGAACTCGAACCCATATAATTGTAATATTTAATTATAATATAATTGTACAATATTGTTTAGATACAATATATACACTAAAAAATAAAGGTATTTGCTTTTTCTTTTTTCCTTATTTTGTTATTCTAGTAATCAATTATTGTTTAATTTCACAAAAGGTGCCTTTGTGGATTCCATAATCTAAAATAACACCATAAAAGAAGAAAAAGAAAGACCACAAAGTTTGGTCAAGATCAAGCACGGGGATAAGGTATCTCCAATCTCCATTTAGTCAGCTTCCATTTTCTTCTTTTTCTCTTTTGAATTTGGATATGGAGGTCGTCCTTTGCTTCATTATTAATGCATTCAATAATATCCATTACGTGTTCCAACGGAAAGGGAGCTATGTGGCAAATTCCAAAAGAGGGTAGTTTCGTCATTTCGTGACACAGATGACTTCATGAACAGTGGGATGTCCCCACACCCCAGGCTGCAGTACGGAAACAGGAATCCCCAATTCTGTCCGGACATTAAAAAAAAAAAAGAAAAAGAAAAAAGTGGGCTCGCCACCCATCCACGTGGTTGTGTTTTTAACCATCAATTTTAACAGAGCCCTCTTTACTGTTAGAACTCCCCCTGCATATGGGGTCCCACCTGGATCCGTAATTCACGGATTTATCTGTGGTTTTCCCCCAGTAACATGGGATGAATAAAGAAAATATCTCTTCTTCTTCCTCTGTCAAAAACATTTCGCACGCGCATTTCCACCCCCCATCACCAACAATCTCTCCTTTATTATTATTTTTTTTTCTTTTTTGCTTAACAAAAAACAGACACTCTACTTTAATTTATTTATTTTCCTAGGATACACAAAACACCCCCTGTATTTAGCTAAATGTAAGTACAACTTTTTTATTACTTTACAAGTACCTAAAAGCATCTTATTTGTTTGTAAAATCAGTTACGATCCACTCCTTGAAATAATTAAAATTTTTTAAAAATAAGAAGACTATCCCTATTATTTTATATTATTCTTCTAAATAACTCTAAATAAAAAATTTAAATGTGAATATTAAAATGATCAAAATTCTAAGGGTCCGTTTGATAAATGAGTTTGAGTTGAAAAAATACAGTTTGAGTTGAAAATTTTTATTGACTTTTCAGAAAACATAAAAACTTTTTCAGAAAAATATAAAAACTAAGATTAAAAAAATAGAGTTTGAGTTAAAACCCCAAATGAGGTCTAAGAATTTTCAAGGAGGGAAAAACAAAGGAAATAAAAGATTAACAAAAAAAAAATCTAATCCTCTCTTTTTCAATCACAAACTCGATCTTTTTTTTTTTACATAATGATTAATCCAATTCTATCTCATCTGCATACTGATTGTGGATTCAGCAAGTGAATACGAACATAGGAGAACAATGAGAACCCTATAAAAAGACCTACCTACATGGCCAAATCCAATAAGGAGACCTCCCCTACGGTGGCACAAAACCGAATAAGAAGACTCGACACACCACAATGCGAACATAGGAAAGAAAGATCCTATGGCGCCTCTCCCCTCATTACTATGTGAACCCATGAGAGGACTCCCACACCCCTTGACGTATTGCACGATCTAATAACTCCACCGATCTCCTACTTATTATTATTAATGCATCTTACTTATATAAACTATAGTTGTCTTATATTGATGGTAAAAGATTCCTGCTGTGCTCAAAAGTATACACACACTTCCAACAGTTAGGTGGGGTATCCACAATTTTCCTTTCACATTAGTAAAAGAAAAGAAAAAAATTATTTGTTTCTCTAAAAGAAAAAAAAAAAAAGAAAAGAAAAGAAAAGTACCACTAAGGTAATTTTTATAGTAAAGAAAATCATTTTCATATCTTAACTTTTTGTAATTACAATATGAGTTTCTGGTTTTTTTTTATAAATAAAATACTAAAATGGTACCCTCACGTTAAAATATATATATATATATATATCATCTCGAAATTCTAGAGTCATTTTTGGTCATAAATCGTCTTTTACATACCCTTTCTCTTTCTGTCTTTATGTTGTAAATTTTAAACTCATATTTTAAAATATTAAAATTATGTTGTTGTTTCTTTTCTTTTTTCCTACAATTGAAGGCCATTTCATTGATAGCGCCATGTCGACACACGGTGGTGAAAGGACGTCTTCATTTTCGCGCGTGGATCTGTTTCCCTCTCAAAGTCTTTTTTTATATATATATATTTTTTTTTTTGCTTTTATTTTTCAAATTTTTTTGTTTTCATTTAGTGGGGGAAAAAAAAAAGAAAAAGAAAATAGTACTTTCAACCGGTGCACGTCAACATCTTATGTATGAATTGCACGTGGGGGCCTATCAGCTTGACATTCCACTTGTTCAATTTGGAGAAAATGTCAGGAATAAGAGGGCCAATTTTAAAAAGAATAATAATAATAATATTGTAATCCGGTTTTATAGGATGATA
Organism: Ficus hispida; assembly: GCA_025413025.1. Classification (NCBI taxonomy): domain Eukaryota; kingdom Viridiplantae; phylum Streptophyta; class Magnoliopsida; order Rosales; family Moraceae; genus Ficus; species Ficus hispida. Next base: position 1,457,512 of record CM046371.1, on the reverse strand, counting down.
CTGATTGATACGCTTTGATTTATTTTTCTCAATGAATCCAAATATTTCAATCCATGGCCGTCTGAAGAAATTGTCCTAACCAAACTTACTATAATATTTTCAACAAAAGCAAAAAGAAAAAAGTAAAGGCCAAAGCTTCCTAAATTTTCAAGAAATATAATCACTTTTCTAACCAATTGAAGTAACATGTTATTTTGACATTGTTCTGTCTTGAGTGAGACTAAAAGAATTTTAAGGTAAGACATGACAAAAATACTCAATCAATAGAGTTTGTTTTTAGCTGTTATCTAAATCAAAATTTCATTGGTTTATGTTTTTTAAATGAGATTTTGATAATATTTTTAAGTTCTATATATAAGGTTTTTACAATATCGAATAATTAATGGGTCTTGTATAGTTTTGAGTTTAATGATGTTCTAGAATCTAAATTTTAAAAACACTAATAAGGTTATAGTGTTTTTTTTTTTTTTTTTTTTTTTGGAATAAAAGGGTTATAGTATTTATATCTAGTTGAATTTCTTGGAAAGTTATCTAACCACATAAACCTCCTATTGAACCAACAAGCAAAGTAAGTTGCATATCAACTTGTAGTAAGATATCTATCGTCAGAATGGTTGAAGAACTAAAGGAAAAATTAATTTCCTCTTTCTAAATTTGGTGGGGGTGTCGTAAATATATTTGTGAGGAAACTGCTGAAATAATTAGTAAGAGAAAGGGTAAGTAGAGAAAAGAACTTCAATAATTAATAACATATACATTTGGAACTATGGAAAGGGGATTGAACCGGAAGATATGGCATCTCTAACTGTGGGACCAAGATTCTCAAAGCTGACCAAATTATTAAGGTCCTTGTTCAGCCAAAAATATATATATATATATTATTTATTTGTTATAATAATAATTAATTAAAATTAATTAATTAAGGTCTTTGGTCTGGGGAGCACTAGACCAAAACGAGTCGCATCTTTTTTGGGTCAAAATCGTATTTTTGGATTGTGCGGCTGGCTTCCCAATTACGATTTTTATAGGAGAAAAATCCTCAACAAAATAAAATACATATTAATTTAGTGTAATTATTTTCTATAAATACAAATTAAAGGTTAGATATTTACCGGGGGGACAATTTTGAAGTAAAGTGGAGTGGTCTCTTATGTGATGTGTTACATTACAAAAAGAAAAAAAAAAAAAAAAGAAGAAAGAAAGGTGTTTTTATTTTCCTAGGGAGGGAGCTGGGCCTATAAATGTTGGAAAACATAGCCATCAGGATCATTATTTTCATTTGGTGGGGTGTTTCTCATGGTGAGTGTTCCAGGCACTTTGCTCGTTCATGTCCAACTCAGCGTGAACCTTACAAAAAATAAATGAGTTTTTTACAAAGGCATGAAACAAAAAATATCGATAAAATTATGTTTTCAATATCAAGTTCAACTCTTATTTATTTATTTTTAATCTTGGAATAATTTTAATTTTGAATTTAGAGAAAAAAAAAGTCAACTTCTATACGTAATGATAAAAATAAATAATTAAATTATGTTTGTGATTGTTAATTAAATGGTTATACAATACCTAGCATAGTTAAATTTTAAAAGCTTTTAATAAGTTTATTTTTGTTTAATGGATTTAAATCTATTTTTAAAAGTATTTAAATGATTTATTAAAAAAAACTTTTACTTTCTAAAAAAGTTTTTAGTCAAATACATAAAATGTAACTTCTCAAATAGAACTCTTGTAAGCATATTTACTTATACCAATCATAAGACGTTATAAATTACATTCTAACAATTTAATTGTTGATTAAAAAAATTTTAAAATTATTTTGATCACTTAAGGTTTTTTTTTTTTTTTTTTTTTAACTAAGAGTTTAAATGTTCATAGAAAAAACACAGTTTTTGTTTATTTTTTCTACTATTTTAAAATATAGGGCCTTCATAAATATATAAACGTCTTTTTAGACAGATTTTAATAAAACTCATAAATCTACATTTACTTTTCTTTTTTATATTTTCAAAAAAAATTATATTTTGAAATTTATAACTTTCTTATTAATTTTAAATTAAAATAAGATGAGTTTTTTTTTTTCTTTAAATCGTACATAATTCTAAACTATAAAATTCCAACTTCAATCATTAGTTCAAATGGGTCCTAAAAGAAACGTGTTCTTAATATGATAAGTTTGGAAAAAAAGATTATTAAAAAAAGAAGGGAAGTTTATGAGATATGTCAATGGGTATGTTATTACTTTGTTATGCGTGGCGTGTAAATGAACAGGAACATGCATGTCGGTGAACTCGGCCAGTATAATTACCACTTGCAATTGTGCCTTATCTAATGCTAATCATGATAATAAATTCAAAAAAACGTGGAAGATGAAATTAAGCAAAAATTAATTACAACCTCGTTTATGTTTATGTGAAAGATAAAAATGATGACGAAGAAAACTCATCATCACAACAGCCATGCAATTTTCTTCTTATGGTACATGCCCATCATTGAGTGTCTGTGGTCCTAATTAAATAAAACACTACCACATGATTATATATCCCTTTCCCTTTGCGTTGACTGCATTTACAATTTCCTTTATTAGTTTTAAACCCTTTTTTTTTTTTTTTGCCCTTTCTGGTGAGCTATTAATATTCAAAGCTTTGGACTTTTCTGCTACACCATAAATTATGCTTATTATTATTGTGTAAAAGAGATATATAAACATTTGTTGTCTATTTTTTCAATGTGGGGTGTGCCAAAAAAAAAAAAAAAGATGAGAATGTGCTATAAAAAGGAAGTTAACATGGCTAGGAATCCCATTTACCTGGTTCATAATAATTGTTGTTCTTTTAGTTATCGTTGCCCACAAGAGTAACGTGATCCTGTAAGTGGACCATTAAAATAACTCCTTTTTTTTTTTTTTTTTTGAATTGTGGGTTTTGTGGGAATTATACACTAGACCGTTAACACACATGAACATTTTAGTAATTTTTTTAAATGACGTTTTAGTTAAAATTTAGCAAACAAAGTATTATTCTTGTTATCATCATCATCATTATTATTTGCTCAAATGACACCTATAAATGGTTATATATATAATTTTGTGATAGTTTCATAACTGATTTCATTATAAGATGATCTCTCTCACTTTTAAATAAAAATAAAATAAAATAAATGACACATACAGTGAACTAAAAAAAAAATAAATTTTTGAACTCCTAGTTTTCATACTGTTAACATATGAACATTTTAGTAGAAATTTATCACACCCTTAATGAGTTAAAATTGGCCATACAGCCTTAACTTGTCGTTAGTGGGAAAAAAGAGGCTTGAAAGTTTAATCGTCTCAGTTGAATCTAAAGAAAGAGGGCTAGGCCCGCCCAGTAATGCACAAACCGGAAATCCATTTTTTGTGTCTTAATGCATGTTGATATTTCAAACACTAGCGAGAAATTTTCACAAATTTCATTAAAAAAAAAATATCACTTTAGATCAATGCCAAGAAATCGGAACCCCTTAAGTTATGACATATATCTTGAGCTATACAAAAATTATATTGCCACCTAATTTTCTTAATACTACATCTACTTTTTATCAATATTATGTCTACTTTTTATCAAACATGTTAAGATTTAAACTTGTAAGCACACTTTTTATTTTAATTAGTTAAAAATGACAACGTTATAATTGTTAAATAAAGAAATCAACATTTTAACCGATAAAAAGTAAATGTCAAAATTTAAAAATATGTTGTATTTGGTGCTAAATTAACCAATCAAATTTAATGTTCACGACAACATTATATTGACGAATTATGATTTTAGAGTTCATTTATAAATTTTGCTTCACGTTGGAGAAGCAACATATTTTAAATGCCAAAGTTTAAAATATGTTGTATTTGGTGCTAAATTACCCAATCAAATTTAATGTTAAGTACAACATTATATCGACGAATTATGATTTTAGCATTCATTTATAAATTTTGCTTCACGATGGAGACTAAAATTTTCCTTTTATCCGAATGTCAAATTTGAAATTGAAATAAAAATTTTGCATGATATTAGAAATGGCCCTAATAACATTTTTATTAGAAAGTGATATCCTCAAATTCAAATCATAATAACTTTTATTTATTTATTTATTTTGAACTTAAGAGTGTTGGAGATTCGAATCAGGTGTGATGTATCGCTAGATTATGCCAGCAACTACAAATCATATTAATTATCAGACATTGACATAAAAGAATTTAACATCTATAAGCTTAATGACACATTATCTTGACACAATGTTAATAGATCAATCATATCAGGGTTTAAGCTATTCAGAAAAAAAGCCCAAAATTGAGTTTCAATAATATAACATGGATTATTTTGTCAAAAACACTTAATCGCTGAAATATTTCGTTGATTGATTTTTTTTTTCCCCTTTCGTATTTCGTATTTTGTATTTTTATTTGTTGTTGATCAAAATTTCATCAAATTGGCTAGGACCTACTTGTATAAATGGGTCTCATTGGTGGGTCATGGATTGCATGTGACATTGCGAGTGTCCACATTCTTTGCATGAAAACTACTTCGAGAATTAAAGAGTTGTTTGTACTGTTGTGTCGAAAAAAAAGCCAAAATCTGATTTGCTCAAGGCAAAAGTTGAAATTTATTTCCACTTCATTGATCTTGAATGACATCAGGCTTGGTCATATCTATTCAATAGTTAAAAAATGCAAATAAAATTATGAAAACAATCCTTTAAAATGAACATATTCGTATTGTTCAATCATTCCCAATTGTTTATTTAGATTTTTGATTTAGTATAAATTTCATACTTATCTAATTAGATGTAAAAATTAAAAAAAAAACCATTATAATTGAGATAATGATATAAAGACGTGTTTTTTAAAAAACAATTCTAAAAATAATCTATTCATATACTTATTACCAGCTGCACCGTCCTAGAAAAAAGTAAATAGAATTTTTACATATATAATTAAAGTAAATAATATGTTTTAAAAATATTTGAAGTATATAACAGTAAATAATAAATTTATCTAATAAATATTTTTAATTAAATGTAAATAGGTTGTTTACTTAATAAATTTTTATATCTACCTACCAAATTCCTAATTTAGTTTGAATATTTTAGAAACATTACTACTTACTTCTATTATTTTCGTAATATGCTATTCACTATAATTTCCCTCCATAGGATTTTTTTGGTGGGCCAATCATCCAAGTTGGGTTGTCGAAAAAAGCATGGGCCAGAAAACACATGGTTTATTGGGCTTCTTCTCAATAGGTCAGCCCAAAGTGAAATTCCAAAGGAAGCCCATTACATGGGGCCCACGATTCCCCCACTGACCTGGAGCACAAGAAACCCATTCTACTAAAAGCGCTATCGGCTTCGGCAACTTCACATCACAAAAACCTCCATTGAATTTCTCTGCTCGATCTCTCTCTGCGCTCATCTTCTTCCTCGTTTTCTTCGTTTTTCATCACCAAGGTACGGCCATTATCTTTTTTCACTCCCGATTTTCGAATTTCATGACCATTTAGGACTCAATTCGTAAACGGACCGGAACAATTTTCCATTTCTAGGGTTTCAATTTCGATCCACTTCAATCGTATATGGAGAAAGATAAAGATCCTTTTTCGAAATTTACGAGTTTTTCTTCACATTTAGGGAGCAAAATTTCAGAAACTGGTCGAGTTACAATTCATTTTCTGGTGTTTTACTGTAAAATATTGTGTAAAATTTTGCGGTCGGGGGATTTTCATAGTCTTTGTTCACAGGGTTTTAATCATGAAGCTGGACACTAGCGGTTTGGAGTCAACTGCACCGTTGTTTGGGGGAAGCAATGAGTTTCATGATGGGTTATCTACTGCCCCTTCGTTCGATCTTCCTAGTAATGTTGATGTGAGTTCTGTAATGTTTTCCTATCTGGGTTTTTTTATGACGCTAAGATAAGTATAGTGTTCACTGGGTTATGAACTTTGTGTCCCTATATTTCAGCTTGATGGGTTTCTGAAAGAGGCGGTCCAAATGGTGAAGCCGGCGAAGGGGACAACCACGCTCGCTTTCATTTTCAAGGAGGGTGTCATGGTCGCTGCTGATTCTCGAGCTAGCATGGGAGGCTATATATGTATGTGATTCTTGACTTGAAAGGAAAGAAAAAAAAAGTCTAATATTTCTACTGCCTGCACGGATGTGATATCTTCGAGAAAGAAAAAAAAAAGTCTAATATTTCTACTGCCTGCACATGATTTCTTCGCGTTTCAAAGTCGTATATCGTGTTTAACAGCCTAGTGATAGACTTCGATTGTAGATGAAAATGCTTGTGTGTGTGTGTGAAAGTGTGATGTTGTAGCTTTGGTTCTAGGCCCTTTCTTGCGTTAGGTTAGAGAGCTTAGGTTATAGCTCTTCCTGACCGGTGTATTCTCAACATTTTGTGTTGAATGCAATGTTGTATAGGGTATACTTACCTTTTCTTTCTAATTTTTCAGCGTCGCAATCTGTAAAGAAAATCATTGAAATCAATCCTTACATGCTCGGGACAATGGCTGGAGGAGCAGCCGACTGCCAATTTTGGCACAGAAATCTTGGGATTAAGGTAGTGTACTGCTTTTATTCATGTTAAAGTTTGCAGTTTAATGCCTTTCAGCTAAAGGACATGTTCTATGGGTGAATTTAGCCCTCAGTAACGGTGCTTTAGGTATGAGAAAGTAATACTATTGATTCCTTGATAAACTAAAACGATTCAATACCCGATGAACTTGTATTCTGTATTCGTGTTTGCCCCTTAAGGAATTGCAGTTTGTTCTGGAAATTTAGATTTATTGTATTTCCCCTTTTCCTTTTGGCTTACCGTCTTCATGTAAAATGGAGATATTAACAACGGTTTTTTACCTGTTTTAAATTGAGCTTAGGGATGTTTTCTCTATTAGTTGGCTAGCCCAATATGAAGTTTCTGCCCATTTTTCCTCTTTCCCTGTCAATGGAAAATAATCTTACCCTTTGGTGTCGCCCAGTTATTGCAACTTCTTAGTTGTGAATTGACAATTTTTATTGTGTAGAAAGGCATATGAAAACATGTTACGTGCTTCTCTTTTACATCAAGTGCTAACAGACAATTTCTTCCATCGTTAGTGCCGCCTGCATGAATTAGCAAACAAGCGCAGAATTTCAGTTACAGGGGCATCAAAGCTGTTGGCCAACATTCTGTATTCATATCGTGGCATGGGTCTGTCTGTTGGGACCATGATAGCTGGATGGGATGAAACGGTAATTCAAACTTGGAAGCTTATTTTAGAATGTTACAATTTACATTTGAAGTCTTAATTTCTGCATGTTTTTGCTGCAGGGTCCTGGACTATATTATGTGGACAGTGAGGGGGGAAGGCTAAAAGGGGCACGATTTTCAGTTGGATCTGGTTCACCTTATGCTTATGGTGTACTGGATGATGGGTGTGTGCATTCTCCCCTTTCATTTTCACATTGTCGACCTTACTTTAATGAATACCTAAGTGACATTGGCCTCAAATTCTGTGTTGCGATCAAAGCTTTGGGGTAGAGCCCACTTGTTGAAACAAAAGAAGATTCTTTGACTATTTTTATCAGATGAGTGACAAATAATCAGCAAGGATGCCTTTTTTTCTAAATATATACGGGATGAGAAAAATAACAGATTATAAGTAGGCAAGAAGCAAGTGGCAATGATACTGAGAAGTGAAATTTATTTGAGTATTGTGAATGAGCAAGGAACTTTACCACTCCGTGTCTTTCAATATGATTTTTTTTGTGTTGTCTTTTGCTTGACTGTCTTTCCATAAGATTGTAGTTACTTTGATATGTTTTCTCTTCATCAACATTTTGTTTTTCTTGATAGCTCTTGTAATCTTAGTGTGTCACGCTTTCCTTTTTTTTTTTTTTTTCTCAGGCATTATTTGTTTTGAGTTGAATGTGTTATTGCATTTGTTTATTTTGTTGTTCTCTTGCTTTGGGACACAGATATCGGTATGACATGTCAGTTGATGAAGCAGCTGAGCTGGCTAGAAGAGCTATTTATCATGCTACCTTCCGCGATGGAGCCAGTGGTGGAGTTGCTAGCGGTACTCTCTTTTCTCCTCTTATTTCTCTCTCTATCTCCTCTGTCACACACGCACACAAACATGAATAGCCTGGGAAAGTACTTAGACTAATAAGTTTACTTGCGGGATTTGTTTCTTGTCAGTTTATTACGTGGGACCAGACGGATGGAAGAAGCTATCTGGTGATGATGTTGGAGAAATGCACTACAAATACTATCCAGTAACTGCAGGGACAGTTGAACAAGAAATGGCTGAAGTATCTGGGGCATAGAGTTTTTCATCTGGACCAGGTTTGAGGTGTTTTTCTTGTCAGACATCGGAAGGAAGAGACAGAATCCAAAATGTGCTAAGGAAGCCACACATTTCTTTATGCATGTTATGCTCCGTGGAACATTTCGTCCATAGGACTAAGATTGTTGAAGTTGTTAATGTAAAAGCGCTCCCATTGTGATCTTTTCATGTACAATTGATTGTTTAGTCGCGTCTTGTCTCTGATGTCCCTGGGTTTTTAGAATCAAAACTTCATGTCTCATATAGTGTTCATGCTTATGATTCTCATTGATCATACATGGATTTTGCCATTTTGGTTTTGTGCATGTTCGTGTTGCAATGATTTTCGGGTTTCAATGGCATTTGAATTTTCATGTTTGGGAAGATCAATGAAACTTTGAAAGTGCCAAAAAGGAGTCAAGAAGATGGCGGGGTTCAGCATTGAACTTTGTCCAAAGATTCCTTCTACATGGCCAGGGCATTTTAAGGAGGAGAAATATTATGGCGTTCCTGTGGGAATAAGGAGTGGACTATTGTTGGGTCTTTGCAGTGGGATGACTACTGGAATCAATGTGGATTTTGAATTCAAGACCGAACTAAAGTTGCTTCCCTGGAAAGCCCCAGCCCAGCAAAGCGCTATTGGTATGACAGCGCAGGGTAAGATATCTGTTCATGGATAGACGAATGCGACTTACTTGAACCGTGTATCTTCTGAAACCCCCAAGTGGGATCCTTTTCGTTGTGAATTGTCCTGAATTTCCAATAGTCTCTGTCCCTGCTTGCTGTTAAAGGTTCAGAATCCCCGGGTTGGGCAATTTTTCGTTGTGAATTTTCGCGAATTCCCAGCTGTCTCTACCCCTTCTTGTTGTTAAAGGTTTCATTTCATCAAGCTTCAGAAGAGGCCGAGACTCTGTACAAAATAGGTAGGGGAAAGGATGAAATACAAGCCAAATCGAGCAACCAAAATGAGATTTTAATGGCAGTGGGACCCACTTTCTTCATGTTGAACAATCAAAAATACCAAACACTGATTAGAGTGGCAACTCAATTAATACTTACAACTCTTCAATCCCTTAAATGCCAAGTAAAGGACTTTTTGTTTTTTCTACTCCTACTCTTTTCACTTTTGTCCGCGAATATTTGCCCCCCGAAGGTCATTTATTATTCGTCCTTCGCTTAAAAAAAAAAAAAATGGGAACAAAAAACCAAAAGTGATTATTACATGTAAGATATAAATGCTTCCTGAAAGTTACGAAATCAAATAAAGATAAAGGGTGTCCAGATTCATAAATTGGCGTGCCAATGCATGCAAATTGATGGCTAGGCAAGTAATGCCCTTTTTTTTTTAATTACCAAAAAGAAAAGTAAATAGCATCAGATGGGAATCCCCATTTTCATCGTATCCTAAAGGGTAAATAAAAATCGAGAGAACTACATAATATATATATATATATATATATTCCAATGTTTTTCAACCACCAAAAACAAGACACAATATAATTACACCTAACAACAAGCTGGATAAAACATTCTCTCTCTGTGTCTGTCTTTGTTTAGTTAGCTTCTAAGCATGTTTTCATGATTGAGAGTAAGATATTAAAAAAAAAAAAAAAAAATCATGACACTCATTTTCACTCAACGATAAAATAATTCAGTCTCTATCTTTTTACAAGGTAATCATCTTAAAACCCCACTTTCTGCTGTACTATTTGGAATCACTCAGAAAAAAAAAAAAAAAAAAAAAAGGAGGGTACTGCATTTTAAGACTGTGAAATAGAGTCATATATGAGAGAGTCCTTTTAAGAGTGGAAACGGACGTGGCGTTGGTTGTGCGATAGAGATTTGTTCAAATAGCCAACTCGCTTCTGCACCCATCATTGAAATATCTTAATTAAAAAAAAAAAAAAACAGCCATCACGAAAATACATCACTAATCATGGTAACACAGTAACATGGACATTTTATTTAGAATCTACTCTGATTTCTTTCGTTTAAAAATTTAAATTATATCATAGGTAAGGATCTGTTTCTTAACATAATTCTATATTAGATTTTTTAAACTTCAGATCGATGATTGTTGAAGGTCCAATATTAGAATCATCTTTATTTCATGTGTGATTTTATTAGATTTTTCTAATGATATAGAAGAGACCTCGAAAACATCACTGATTTCTTTTTTTTTTTTTTTAAATCATGAAAATGTTGTAAATTGTCAATTTCTGTGATATTTTGAGTTATCATTTGAATCCTCTATAAAAGAGCATCTCCTCTACGGCGTAGAAACTACACTATAGTTGTCATCTCTAAACTATAGCTGCCTTTATTGGTTACACCAAACTATGGAAGGGCCATTTATTAATTTAACAATTTTATTGCACGTTTCAAATCAACCCTTTTGATAATGCAATAATATATAAAAAAATATATCATTGTGTTGCACATTGGCAAGAAGAAAAAGAAAACAAAAGAGAAACTTGTGTTGGCTTGAGAAACTGAAAATTTATCTGGTCCCGTTAATTGCATTTCGAGTGTAATTTGAAGATTCTTCTTCTCAACCACTCAAAATGATTTTCACATCCACATAGTTACAACTTACAACACTGACACAAAATGGGAGGAAGAGGGAAGAGGGAAGAGAGAGAGAGAGAGAGGGAGATAGCCAGACAGACTAAAAAATTTGCTGCTGACAATCAGATATACATGATTCCAACAGTCAAGATAAAACAAGACTTACCCTATCTGGTCAAGTAATCAGAAAATACAAAATAAATTCTTTTCATCAAATACCGCACCAAGAATTCAGAGCAGAGATTCAGTCATTCACTGATAGGAAAGGAAAGAAATAAAAAATAAAAAAAAAAACTGTGGAAGTTTCATTTTATGTTGTGTGTCACCTAGTTACTGTTGCTTAGGAGGAAAAAAAAAATAAAGGAGGGGGTTGGGGGCTTTCTAAGTGACAACTAACAAAAGAAGAAAGTACAAATAATTTTCCAAACTACAGTAGGAACCCACAGGACATCTTAATTCTTATATTCCAAGTGATTGAGTTTTAATACAATAATAACAATAATAAGGTATATATAAAGAGAGAGAAACAGAAGTGTATATATATAAATATATATATATATATATATAGAGAGAGAAACAGAAGTGGATATTGCTTTTCTTCTACTTCCCCCTTTCCAGTAGGAAGTCTTGCTAATCTCTTTTTGGCGGGAGGTGTGCCCCACCAATCAAAATATCGTCCGTCCCAAGTCTCTTTCTCATAAATACCACTTTAACCCAAGTCCCAACCACTTCCGACCCCCACAAACACAGTCGCCCCCCACCTTGTGTCTCTCTCCCTTTCTCTCTCTGTCCCTCTCTCTATGTAAGACCAACTTCACAAACGTCAACTATAGAAGTGAAAATCTACCCTTTTTCCCAGGAAAAGAACAGCACAAATAGAAGAAGAAGAAGAAGGACCAAAACTTTGGCCGAAAAACCATCTCTCAACGGCCACTTTGACTACGTGATGAGGAAGAACAAGAGGAGCTTTCGTCCGTTGATCCAGATATTCTTCCTCGTCCAGTTTCAGTTTCTGAGCTTCACTTTCTCTCTCACCCCCGACGGTCTCTCTCTCCTCTCTCTGAAATCCGCCGTTGACCAAGACTCCGCCGGCTCCGTCTTCTCGGACTGGAACGAGGAGGATTCCACTCCCTGCCGCTGGACCGGCATTTCCTGCATGAACATCACCGGCTCCCCGGACCCTCGCGTTGTCGGCATCGCCATCTCCGGCAAGAATCTCCGCGGCTACATCCCGTCGGAGCTCGGCACTCTTCTCTACCTCCGGCGACTCAACCTCCACAGCAACAACTTCCACGGCTCCATTCCTTCTCAGCTCTTCAACGCCACCTCCCTCCACAGCATCTTCCTCTACGGTAACAACCTCTCCGGTCCGGTTCCCCCCTCGATCTGCACCCTCCCGCGGATCCAAAACCTCGATCTCTCCAACAACTCTCTCTCCGGCCAAATCCCCGACGACCTCAAGAAATGCGAACAGTTGCAGAGGCTGATCCTCGCCCGTAACAAACTCTCCGGCGAAATTCCGGCCGAAATCTGGTCTGAGATGGAGAATCTCGTCCAGCTCGACCTTTCCTCTAACGAACTCACCGGCTCGATCCCGGACAGCATCGGAGACCTCAAGTCCCTCTCCGGAACCCTAAACCTCTCCTTCAACCACCTCTCCGGGAAGCTCCCGAAGTCCCTCGGCGAATTGCCGGTGACAGTTAGCTTCGATCTCCGGCACAACAATCTCAGCGGCGAGATACCCGAAACGGGGTCGTTTTCAAACCAAGGCCCAACGGCTTTCCTCGACAATCCTCTCTTATGCGGCTTCCCCCTCCAAAAGCCCTGTAAGGACACGGCTCAGAGCTCGCCTGGGAGCCCAAGTTCGGCTCGGGAATCCGATGATGGGCCGAAGAAAGGCCTGAGCCCAGGCGCGATAATCCTAATCTCTTTAGCCGACGCGGCTGGGGTGGCGATTGTGGGTCTGATAATTGTCTACGTTTACTGGAAAAGAAAGGACAATGCCAATGGGTGTAGCTGTTCGGGGAAGAGGAAGTTCGGAGACAACGAGAAGACACATTTGTGTTCGTGTCCTTGTGTCGGAGGTTTCGGGAACGAGGATTCGGAGCCGGAGGAGCTTGACATGTCGGAGAGCGGGAAAGGAGGTGGGGACTTGGTGGCCATTGACAAGGGCTTTACGTTTGAGCTGGACGAGCTGCTGAGGGCGTCGGCGTATGTGTTGGGGAAGAGCGGGTTGGGGATTGTGTACAAGGTTGTGTTGGGGAACGGCGTGCCGGTGGCGGTGCGGAGGCTTGGAGAGGGCGGCGATCAGAGGTATAAGGAGTTTGCGGCGGAGGTGCAGGCCATTGGGAAGGTGAAGCATCCCAATATTGTCAAGCTCAGGGCCTACTATTGGGCTCCGGATGAGAAGCTTCTCATTAGTGATTTCATCTCCAATGGCAATATGGGCACTGCACTTCGTGGTACGTTTTTTTTGCTATTAAAGAATTTTTAGCAGAGAGTAAAAATACAAAAACATCTTTCAGCGTGACTTTGAAACTTTGAACGTTAGGTCTACTGTTGTTTTTGTATCTGCTTTGATTGTCTTTTTCCAGTCTGTTAGCGATTCTGGGAGGTGTTTTTTTTTTTTTTTAAATCAATTTTATTTTATTTGAAGAGTACTAGTAGGCCAGAGTTTCAGTATGTGTTCGGTTTAATTGCAAATTTCCGACTAAGGGGTAATTACACCTGTGCCTATAATCATCTAATGAGGCATTGACTATTGTGGGACTGCATTTTTTTTTTTTTGGTTTGGTTTTGTTTTGTTTTGTTTTTGTTTTTGTTTTTGTTTTTTGTTTTTGTGTTTCTTTCTTTCATAAGATATTAGAAAATTGCAAATTTGCAACTAATCTTTATCTGTTTTAAACCATGCGTCTTGGCATTGATGACACGCATGGGTGGATGGGCGGGGCTTGCAGTCTCTCTCTCTTATGCAATCCCAAAGTTGTTTGCCTTTTGGATTTATATATTGAGAAATTGTGCTGCCATTGCTATTTTATATTTTTCTGAAATCAGTTAAATAAAATCAATACCAAATCCGGTAACACAAATTTATGCCTCAAAAAATGTGAATTTTTGTCCACGCTTTTTGTTTAAAAAAAAGATCCAACTTTTTTGTCTTTTTTTTTTTGAATTTTTTTTTGTTTTAAGTTTCTTTTGTTTAAAATTTTTTTTTTTGTCTATTTATAAGCAAAAAATAATAATAAAAAATCCCCTATGTTTAAACTTGAAGCTATTTTGACTTGGGTAAATTTGGTAGAGCACAATTTGTCTTGGAAGGAACTTGAGTTGGGTAGTAAATTTGGTGGCACGACTCTCATCTGGCGTGTGATCTACCTGATAAACAATTGGTCCCACAAAATTGTGTCCATGGCCACGTGGCTGATGTTATTGAGCATCTCTAAGAGGTCGTTTGAAGCATATGGTGGGTGGGGCCAGATAATAATCCCGGAGTCTTGTTTTCGGCGTTTTGTTCTCATCTCTTAATAAATGCTGTAGACCACCTTAGCTTTTTGGCCTTGAAATCATCTGCTACTAAATTTCTTTCTTTTTTTTTTTTTTTTTTTTTTCTGGTTTGGAATTTACTGCGAAATTTGCTTCCACTTTCTTTCTTGCTTTTTTCTTGGAAATTTTTAGCTTTGAAGCATCAATCAAGAGCCTCAAAAAGTAAAACTTTTGTTACTCAGAAACAAGCTTCTGCTTTTTCTCAAGTTCCAAACTTTCTCAATCTTCCATCAAATCTATAGCCTGAAAATAGTCCATATGTTTGCGACAATTATAAGTTACTTCCACTTTACCCCATCAATTGGCATACATTAGATGGAAATCATTTTCAATTTTATATTCAAAGATTTGTTTTGAAATGGTACAAAAGGAATACTTACTAGTGCTATTTTCGAATATTTATTCTGATATAATTTTAATGTTACCTTATAATCTTGCAGTTTATCATCCAAAAAACCCTTGATTTTTATTCATTCGAGTCCAAGATAATGAATGGACAATTATGCCTCTTGACAGGTAGAAGTGGTCAGCCATCAACGAGCCTGTCATGGGCCACAAGGCTCAGAATCGCCAAGGGAACCGCCCGGGGCTTGGCCTACCTCCACGAGTGCAGCCCCAGAAAGTTTGTCCACGGAGACATCAAACCGTCCAACATCCTCCTCGACAACGAATTCCAACCCCACATCTCCGATTTTGGACTCAATAGACTCATCAGCATCACAGGCAACAACCCCTCCTCGGGCGGCTTCATTGGTGGAGCCCTTCCTTACTTGCAGTCCGTCCAAACAGAGAAAACCAACAACTACCGAGCTCCCGAGGCTCGTGTTCCCGGCAGTAGGCCTACACAAAAGTGGGACGTGTATTCATTCGGCGTTGTCCTGCTAGAATTGCTCACCGGCAAGTCCCCGGAGCTTTCCCCAACGACATCGACATCGCTGGAGGTTCCCGATCTTGTGAGGTGGGTGAGGAAGGGGTTCGAGGAGGAAAACCCGCTTTCGGACATGGTTGACCCTTTGTTGCTCCAAGAAGTGCATGCGAAGAAGGAGGTGATCGCGGTGTTTCATGTGGCGCTGGCTTGTACCGAGGCAGACCCCGAGGTTAGGCCTAGGATGAAAACCGTCTCCGAAAATCTTGACAGGATTGGAACGTGAGAGGAATGGACATAACAAAGTACTACTCTGTGAAGTTCTATGATATAGCTTCTTAATCATTTTGATTCATGTTGCATTGAAAATGGTCTTGGTAGGGGTTTAGAATCTTCATCGGGCTCAATGTGATCAAGATGATTTATTGAAAGGCCAACTTATTCCTGATCAACCCAGGAAATTTTTTATATTTTTAATCCCCAAATGTCTTGCAGTTTTGGGAATTTAGATCATTATTTGATTTTACATTTGTTTTCGCCTTTTGGTACAATTCAGAAGTAGCTTCAATTTGTAATTTAAATTTCTATGTAACAGCATTTTCTGAAGAATGAACTTGAAATAATTACTTTCTTTATGCCACTCGAAAAATGCCGAAAGAGTTTATTTTTCAATATGTTTTTGTAATCCTTATTTGCCGAACTGACATGTAGTTTGTTTTCTTGGCGTTTTATTGTCGTTTGAATTTGCAGGACGACAGGTCTTTTTTGTTTTCTTTTTGTTTTTGTTCATAATACCGTCGTTTTTTTCATAAGAACTATTGCCGGTTAAGCATCAATGCACGACATGTCGTTGGTACAAGCAAAGAGTCGGGATATCGCAAGAGAGCACTCTTTTTTTTTTTCCCATTAATTAAAGAAACAACATGTTTGTAATCACTTTCTTGTCGTCTGTGTAATCTAAACGACATGTCGTTTCACAGATAAACTTTACTGTTCTAAACGGGGAGATAAACTTTATGGCTTCCATATTTATTTATTTATTTTAATTTTGGAATAAGAGTGAAATTATGTGGAGTCCATGCTAATTTGAGATTGAATAAGGGTATTGACAATCCCAAATCCTCCGGTGGATTAACATTCCCACTCTTGTTATTCAAGTTAAATTACTACTTTACCCCCAATTTAGAACTTATTTAGTATATTTATGATTTGAGATTTATTTTATTTAAAAGATGATTATATCATATTTTATATTTATTTTTAAAGTTTTTAATACTGCTTTTTAAAATTTTTAGTGCTCTAGCAAAATTAAAAAAAGTGAGCCATAGTAAATTAACTACAAACAATATTTTAATTTTTGAAATATATTTTAATATTATGTTTTTTAAGCAAATTTATCTTTTAAAAAAATTTAAATATTTACTAGAATAAATTATTTATCTCAAAATTTGACTTTTTTATTTAAAAATAATCTTAATAATATAATTACTATTAGCATATAAATTACTTATCTCAACATTATGTTTTTAAAAAATAAACATATATTTCAAGAAAATAGTTCTATTCAAAATAATTTATCTCAATTTTTTTTACTTCCTTTTTTTTAGTACAAAAAATAATCATTTTAGTATTAAAATAATTAGAATATAATCTACTTGTTTAAATTGAAAACACTAAATTAACTGAAAGGCTAAGTAAATTTACAATAATTAATTCTGATTTTTATTTTAAGTAAATAAATAAATGAGGTTGACAGTGATTCCGATTGTAATTCCTGGAATTGTCAAACTCACTTCAATTCATGCCTATTCCGATTACACGTAAGTAAATATGCCGTTAATGTTTGTCGTGTTATTAACTGTAGGCTTAAGTTAAAATTTAGGCTTCGCTGTAATTCATAAAACGACTTGTCATTCATTTTGCAAAGTGCAAACGACACATATTCTTTTGACACAAATGACGGCGTACATGCAAAATAGAGATGATTAATTGTTTTCCTATGAGCCAAAAAAAAAAAAAAAAAGAGTTCACTTTTAAACAACGACAAGTTCAAAATGCACAGGCACTGAAAATCCTTTCAGACAAGAAATAACATTAGATTTGCAAGGAGCAGATTTGGCACGAGTGCTTGTCGTTCATTTGACTTTTAAGAGCAAACTTCTAATTCTGAAGCCTAAACTCTGAACGACAGATCACCAAGTGAGACAACCTAGCGTTAATGGACTACAACAGTGGGCATGTGATCAAAGGTTCTTGGATTTTTTTTTTTTTTTTTTTTTTTTTTAAGGATCTTGAAATCTTGTTCACGCACTTTATGTTCTTTTATCATCTATGCATTCGGGAGAAGTGAGATAACCAGCTATTAGTTGGGGAGATAAAAATATGAAAGGAAAGCTTTCATTAAAAATTTCTATATGTTTGGGAAGCCTCTTTTGGTCACACAATAAAGACTTCCTGGACATTTTGATATGAAACAAACTATGAACTACAGGTTTTTTTTTTTTTTTTTTTTTTTTTTTTTAAAAGAATGATATATAGTTTATTACGCAAACGACAACAATTTTAAATAAACGGCAAGACAAATTTGATGTGGTTTTCACATAAAAATTTGGATGTCGTTTGTTGACATAGGCGACAACCACGTCTACAAAACGGTAGCGTTTTCTTTTATTTTAAGCTGCAGCAAACTTTGTAGGACGAATTAGATGTCTTGGACAACAATAAACAACATCCAAATTTGGTTGTCTTTGTAGGACGAATTAAACTTTTTCACTTTTATAAAAATTTGGACGTCGTTTATTGACCTACACGACAGCAAAGTTTTCAAAACACTATAATTTATTATTAATTTTCCTTTTTTGTAGTAGAGGGGATTAAAAAAAAAAAGGGTACGGGGAATTCAAAAAATATCCCAGGATTTTGATCGAAATACTTCAAATGCCCTTGAATTTTAACTAATCGTGACTTTCATTTTCATGGATTTTAGTTTAGAATATTTCTTTATAATTTGTTTTTGCTAGATAAGAAAGAATTTCTTATTATAATTAGTTTTATATTGTTTTGTTTCTTAGTAGGCACTATTGAAGGTGTTATTGGTTTTTTTTTTAATTAAAATTTTAAGGACATCTAATAAAATTAGAACGACACATAAAAGATTAACCAATACGAAGCACACAAATTGAGAAATAATAATTTAAAAATCTTACCGATATAAGGGTCCTTTTATAAGACATTAGAAAACTTATAGAACAATTTTTTATTAGTTAAAATTTCAGGAAAAATTATTAAAAAAAAATTTCAGGGAAAATTGTGTAATTTGTTAAAATTTAGGGGACGTTTTTGAATTTTCCGAAGAAAGTAGGAAGAGAGAGACGAAAGAGTGCCATGCCATCGTTGTGAAATATTAATCAACCAGAGGGAACTGAATCTAAAGTCGGTGGTCGAAAATTCGCCGCCTTGTCAATTTAAACCTTTTTTTTTTATTTAAATTTATTTATTTAAAGACGACGAGACCAGAGGCCGTCTTTTCTGATACTCTTTGTTTCACCGTTGTCATCCAATCTCACGGGTACCTTTCTCTCCTTTTCAATTTGAAAAACCATATATATATATATATATAAATATATAATTTTTCTTATGTTTTACTGGGGAATTGATTTCTAATATATTTATATAGTTATGTATTTTTTGGTTTGAGTTTGATCTCGGCGTTTTTCCTTAGTTGAGAAATCACAAATCATGAAACCCTAGAATTTTGCTGCAAGTTTTTAACTAGTTTATGTCTTTATTTATTATAAATCTTTTCAATTCGGTGCTTTATTATCTGTCCTTCGTTTCATTTTGCTTGAATTCATGAGTGTTTTTTTTTTTTGGGAGATTGTTTTTGACTTACATTTTCGCGCCATATGCAGGTCGGCCATTTTTGTAGTGCTGGTCAGTGTATAGTTTCTTCAACTATATAATGGAGGTTAGTATTTTTTGAAATCTAAAATTTGAGCTAGAGATTGAAATGTTTGTGTAATAATCAACAAATATGAGTATTATTTCTTTCCTTTTCTTATCTGTTGATTTTCTTGTTTAATTCTTTCAGAACAATGCTGTGCCTATTGACCTCAATAAGACAAAGGAGACTTTGGAAAGTGAGAAAATCAGCGTTGGCGGTTTATACCTTCCCGGGAAGGACAGGGTGGTTTTTAAACCTCCTGAGAGGAAATCCCTACTAGGTATAACCTAAATTTTGTCCAAAGATTTTTTTTTTTGGGGGTAATTTCTTGCTTCGATACTAGCTGGAAGAACTTCACAATTCAAATTTATGAATTCTTGTGATGTAACAGGGCTTGATATCCTAGCTAATGCGAAGCGGGGGGAGTCGAAGGTTGATGGAAGCTTTAAAGTCCGAAGAGATAGACTTGTGTCTTCTCTTGTGGCATCTATGGAGGATGAGGAGAACAATGGACCTACTGTAACAGATGACACAAGTAATGCATTCTCTGGTAAGCGTAACCCTGCTAACAGGCGATATCGTGAAGTAGCTGCAAATGAGACACCATATAGAGGTATGGTTTTTGTTTATGTTGTGTCAACTGATTAATTTCTTTTGATTGTTATAAAGATTATTCTAGTCAGGTTATATGTCATGTTCTATAAAGTTTATGAAAACACGGACATGATTACTTTTCCCTGCC
Source organism: Ficus hispida (assembly GCA_025413025.1). Taxonomy (NCBI): domain Eukaryota; kingdom Viridiplantae; phylum Streptophyta; class Magnoliopsida; order Rosales; family Moraceae; genus Ficus; species Ficus hispida. The sequence continues at coordinate 1,437,518 of CM046371.1, read as the reverse complement.
TGGCTTGATAACCTAATCCGGGAACATCTTTATGTTCCCTATTACATGTAAATGAATGCAATAATGGTTTTTGTTATTTAAAAAAAAAAAAAAAAAACAATAATCTTGATTAGGTATTTCTTAAAGCCCCCCCTTAAGCTTTGACAAATGAAAATATTGTTTCATCATGCAAATTAATCAACGACTTTTGATCTTGTTTTTGAAAGGTTGATACTACGTCTAATTAGTTTGCCAATGGATTATTGTATGATGAGTAAAGTTATCTGCAGAGTGCAGATCAGAACTTTTGGAGTACTGTTTATGTATGAATCCCTACGTGCCTAAACCTGTTTGGATGGGTTATGTTTGAGGATTCACTTCTTCATTTGGCAGGGGAAAGATATATTTTTACATTCGACTGGCATTTATCTGAATTTAAGGATTGGATGTTACATTTTATTGTTATTTTTAAAAAATAAAGATCCATCTGTAGTTTTTGGTTTCTTTTTGGTATTTTTAGTTCTATTCATGGCAACCGGCACTTCTTTTTTAAATCCCATTATTACATGATGGTTGCTTGTCCTTAAGTTTTGGCTTTCATTAAAGAGTTGGCTTAGGTTATGTCCGATTCTTAGGTTAAGTTTATCATTGAAAGAGATAAGGCGTGCTTTATGGGTATTTGATAATGAGATGGCGTTTCAAGGAGACAAACATGATGGTTAATTTATTGGATCCTTTGGTTACAAAAACCTGGGAGAAATTAGCTTGTTGACCTTAGATTAATCAATGGATTCTTTTATTATATCAACCTTCTTTTGAATCGTACAAAGTTAAGACCGATTAATACTTTATTCATATTATTACCTTGGTATATTGTGGTGTTCTCTTGTATTTCTTTTTCTATAGCTCTTTGAGTGACCTAATGAAACTTGGGATCCTTGGACTGCAGAAAGTATATTAACTGAAGAAGAACAAGTTAGAGAACATAGACCGTCAGAAGTAAGTTTTTCTGAACAAGTGCTATTTTGTCAGTATTATGTGCTTATGTTCATTCCTTATTTGCTCCAACAACGGCCTCAAATTTGCTTCATTTTATGTTTTCCGGGTCGAACTGTTTTCTTCTGCCTATTAGTTTGGTTTTGGTATCTATGAGTTGTGGATAAGAACTTTTAAAACATGTCGTATCTTGATTCTGAAATGCTCCATTCAATGTGTTAGAATTGAAGGTTTCAGCTATATCTATGCAGGGTTCCCAGAGCATTCGGTCAAGGAGCCCTAGATACGACAGAGATGAGAAAGTTAGTGAGAGAAAAGAGTATAGGGATTACAAAGATGGTCATGGTAGAGATTACAAGTCGCGCTATGACAGGGATGATAGTCGTGGTGAGAGAAGAGGTTACAGGGATGACAGGACTGACAACAGGAGGGTAAGACAGAAGCATGGTCATGATGACAACAGTCAATCTTATGGAAGGGAAACCCGGGATGAATATAAGCAACGGTATGATGGAGATTATGGAAGGACACGAAGTAGATATGAAAGTCCAAAGAGGGGATCTGGTATGTGATCTGTCCTTGTGTGTATCTATTTCTAGACTTTTAAATTCTCAGAGACATGATAAATAAAGCAAAAACATATATTTGCATTGTGCTATTGTGGCGTCTACATTTTAAGCAAAATTTTTTTATCATGCAGTTGTTCCAAAGTTTTGTTTTAATTATTTAAACCATCTATCTGTTTTACATATTATCTGTATATTTAGCAATACATGGCTATACTGATTTTACCTCCAAAAACTTCAGGCAGATCTGACTGGGATGATGGGAAATGGGAATGGCAAGATACTCCCTGTCCAGATAGTTATTCTAATTCCAGCAGGCGCCATCATCCTTCACCATCCCCTATGCTGGTTGGGGCCTCACCTGATGCAAGACTTGTTTCCCCATGGTTAGGTGGCCATACCCCGTACTCTACTGGTACGTTACTTGGATAATGGACCAGCTACTGTTTTGATTTATATTGTTTCAGGCTGATAGATTGACCTTCGGTTGATGTAGGCTCTAGTGCTTTTGCCTGGGACAACGTCTCACCATCACCAGTTCCAATACGTGCTTCTGGATCAGTCAGAACTTCAAGTTCTAGACGTAGTGGGAGGTCCCATCAACTCAATAATTCTACAGAAGCTTCACAATCATACGAGGTAAAATTCTTTTGGACAATCTGGGAAACTTTGACATCCAGTTAACATCTCTTCATTCATGGAAATAAGATGTCTTGTGCTTCCTTTGTTCAGGAAAAAAGAGAGGGATTTTGTTTTTCATCATATGGTTGCATGATTTTTATTTTTATAATTTCTTCAACATATTATTCAATTACTATGTTGACCTTGTCAATGTCTACAGGATGAAGAAATGGGGAAAAATGGTTCAGCCGAAGAACACAAGTACGAGATTACTGAAAGTATGCGCTTAGAGATGGAATATGATGCTGACCGTGCATGGTAATAGACAATCTGCTTTATTTTATTTTTTATTTTTTAACTCTATATATATGTATATAACTTCATCGACTTCATTGTGGTATCTGTATAATGGGGTTTGGGTACAATGAACTTTAGAGGCAGTATAGTTGACCAACGTAGCCTTGTTATACAGGTATGACAGAGAAGAAGATAACGCAATGTTTGACGCTGATAGCTCATCATTTTTTCTTGGAGATGAGGCTTCTTTTCAAAAGAAAGAAGCAGAGTTAGCCAAAAGACTGGTATGTTTAGTTTTCTTGTCTGTTTATTGATTTGTCTGAATTATTTCTTACTTGGTGCATAACTGTTATGCTTGATAAGATTCTCTACGGGAGTGGGATATTGAGTTTTAGGTAGATATGAAGTTTATATTTTTATCTTTTATGCTAATACAGTTGTAATGGTGTATCCTGCCTCTGATACCATTTTAAACTCTGTGTATGTGACAATTTTGCTTTCTTTAACTATTTTTCTCCATCTTTTGTAAATTGATTTACTTCATTGTTTTGCTATTTTTATAACACTTTTTTGTTTCGTTATATCTTAAATGTTCCAGATATAGATATATATACATACATATTACTGGCACCCTCCTTATGTAATTTTATATCTCTGGGACAGGTGCGGAAAGATGGAACAAAGATGACACTTGCTCAAAGCAAAAAGTTGTCTCAGCGCACTGCTGATAATGCTCAGTGGGAAGACAGACAACTATTGAGATCTGGAGCTGTTCGTGGCACTGAGGTACAGACTGAGTTTGATGACGAAGATGAACGCAAGGTCATACTTCTAGTACATGGTAAGAAAATACACAATGAGACAGCTCAGTTGTTTAGTGTAATATGGTTAACTTGCAACTTCTGCAAAGAAATCGCTATCTCACTTACCTAACTGTTCTTTACCTATTCTTGTACCAGATACAAAACCTCCTTTCCTAGATGGGAGGGTTGTTTTCACCAAGCAAGCAGAGCCAATAATGCCGATAAAGGATCCTACATCTGATATGGCTATAATTTCACGCAAAGGATCTGCTCTAGTGAGGGAAATCCATGAGAAACAAAGTATGAACAAATCTCGCCAGCGCTTTTGGGAGCTTGCAGGCTCCAAACTTGGTGATATCCTCGGTGTTGAGAAAACAGCAGAGCAGGTATTTTAGAGATGAGGCTGTAAGTTTGACATTGATTCATCATCCCTCATTTCCCAAACTCTAATGATTTCAATAATTTTTCAGATAGATGCAGATACTGCAGCTGTAGGCGAAGATGGTGAAATTGATTTCAAGGAAGAAGCAAAGTTTGCGCAGCATTTGAAAAAGGGGGAAGCTGTGAGTGACTTTGCGAAGACAAAAACAATATCACAACAACGACAGTATCTGCCAATCTACTCGGTGCGCGATGAGTTACTGCAGGTGAGGCGTTATTCTTTTTATATGTAGTTGAAGAAGCTTGAATTTTTTACCCTTTTTTCTGGTTGGTTATGCTTTTGATATACTTTTGAGCATTGATCTTTGTTTATGTGTTCAGTTGCATCCTCGCATGCACACAAGTCTCATCTGTGCACTTCCAATTCCATTTTGAATTTGAATTTCTGCTGTACAGGTAGTTCGTGAAAACCAGGTCATTGTTGTCGTCGGAGAAACTGGTTCAGGAAAGACAACTCAATTGACGCAGGTTCACTTACACTTCTTTTTTTGTCACAAAAGTGGGGGTTTATATTTTAAGACGTGTGAGGGTTGTGTGTGTACTTCATCAATTGGCATTTGATTTTATATATAAATATATATTTATATATATATATATATATTTTTGGGGACAGTATCTACTTGAAGATGGCTATACTTCAAATGGGATTGTGGGATGCACCCAACCCAGACGTGTGGCAGCAATGAGTGTTGCAAAAAGAGTCAGCGAGGAGATGGAGACTGAGCTAGGTGACAAAGTTGGTTATGCTATTCGTTTTGAGGATGTGACAGGGCCAAATACTTTAATAAAGGTTCTCTTCCACTGTCTATTATTATAAGCTTATTTGAATAATATTCAGTGATATGTTCCCATAGAGGCACTCATTATTCATTATGGTTATTGAATTGCGACTTTCTATGGTCTGTTTTCCAAGTCTTTCGTTTTCTTTCTTTCTTTTTTGTTTTGTTTTGTTTTTAATTTTTCTCTTGGGGGCACTAAGTTATTTCAGAGGCTGCCATCTCCACTTTATGCTACTATCTGCTTGATCTGTCTTATTTCTTGCTTGTAGTACATGACGGATGGAGTACTTCTGCGTGAGACACTCAAGGATGCTGATCTTGAGAAGTATCGGTAATTTATCAATTATATATCCAATTGATTTCATACTTGGTTGGTTATGGCAACCACAACAAAATCATCACATTTTACTGTTTTTTTGTTTTAGGGTCATTGTGATGGATGAAGCCCATGAGAGGTCACTAAGCACGGATGTTCTTTTTGGAATTTTGAAAAAAGTTGTTGCCCAACGTCGAGATTTCAAGCTAATTGTAACGTCTGCTACTCTCAATGCACAAAAATTTTCAAATTTTTTTGGAAGGTAAGTTTCCTTCAGATTTTGGTCTTGTGGTTATCTTTGTTTGTCATCAACTTGTTGAATTAATACATTCATTTTTGGGTTTTGATGCAGTGTTCCTGTATTCCACATACCTGGGAGAACATTTCCTGTAAATATATTGTACAGCAAAAGCCCATGTGAAGATTATGTTGAAGGTGCAGTAAAGCAAGCTATGACTATCCATATTACTAGTCCTCCAGGTGACATTCTCATTTTTATGACTGGCCAAGATGAAATTGAGGCAGCTTGTTATTCCTTAGCGGAACGCATGGAACAACTTATCTCATCCACACAGAAAGCGGTTCCAAAGCTCTTGATACTCCCTATATATTCACAGCTTCCTGCAGACTTGCAAGCAAAAATATTTGAAAAAGCTGAAGATGGAGCACGCAAGTGTATTGTGGCCACAAACATTGCTGAGACGTCTTTGACTGTGGATGGAATATTTTATGTCATTGACACGGGATATGGAAAGATGAAGGTCTACAATCCTAGGATGGGTATGGATGCCTTGCAAGTATTCCCTGTCAGTCGTGCTGCTGCTGACCAGCGTGCGGGAAGAGCAGGAAGAACTGGGCCCGGTACATGTTATCGTTTGTATACAGAAAGTGCATACCTAAATGAAATGCTTCCCAGTCCTGTGCCAGAGATCCAAAGGACCAACCTTGGAAACGTTGTCTTGTTGCTCAAATCTCTGAAAGTCGAGAACTTACTTGATTTCGATTTCATGGATCCGCCTCCCCAAGACAACATCCTAAATTCTATGTACCAGTTATGGGTCTTGGGTGCTCTTAACAATGTTGGAAGCTTGACCGACCTTGGGTGGAAGATGGTGGAGTTCCCATTGGATCCCCCTCTTGCTAAGATGCTTTTGATGGGTGAACAGTTAGGATGTGTAGATGAGGTTTTGACTATTGTTTCAATGCTTTCGGTGCCATCAGTATTCTTCAGGCCCAAAGACAGGGCAGAGGAGAGTGATGCCGCACGTGAGAAATTCTTCATCCCAGAGTCAGACCATCTGACGCTCTATAATGTTTATCAGCAGTGGAAACAACATGATTATCGAGGAGATTGGTGCAATGACCATTTTTTGCATGTTAAAGGATTAAGAAAAGCTAGAGAGGTTAGATCGCAGCTGCTGGATATTTTGAAGACGCTGAAAATTCCCTTGACAACATCTTGGCCCGATACGGACATTGTGCGAAAAGCCATTTGTTCGGCATATTTTCACAATTCGGCAAGATTAAAGGGTGTGGGGGAGTATGTCAATTGCAGAAACGGAATGCCGTGCCATTTACATCCCAGCAGTGCTCTCTATGGCATGGGTTGCACACCAGAGTATTTAGTTTACCATGAATTGATTTTGACGACAAAAGAGTATATGCAATGTGCAACGGCAGTGGAGCCGCAGTGGTTGGCTGAGCTGGGGCCTATGTTCTTTTCTGTCAAGGACTCCGACACGTCATTGTTGGAGCACAAGAAGAGACAGAAGGAAGAGAAAACAGCTATGGAGGAAGAGATGGAGAATCTGAGGAAGGAGCAGGCTGAGGCAGAGAGAATAAACAAGGAGAAGGAGAGGGAAAAGAGGGCTAAGCAACAACAACGTGTGTCAATGCCCGGTTTGCCGCCCAGGGGACCTTCTGCCTATCCGAGACCAAAGAGACCAGGGAGGCTCGGTTTGTAGTTGTGAAATATCTTGTGCTAATTAGATGAATCTGGTTTTCTGAAAGGCAAATCTTGTTGTAACATTAGTTTTTACCTTATTTTCAAGCGAAAAAGGGTAATTGAAAAAGAAAATAAGAACTTCGTATTTACTTTTTTCCTCCCTTTTCAAAAAAGTTTGTAAATTATGCAGTGCAATGGGAAATTTCAACTTATTTCATTAACTTATACTTTAGAAAGTGCTTTTTCTTGGGTAGCACACCAGTTTTCATTCACTCGATTCTATCGGTGGTGGTGTTGAAAATTTGTACTTGCAGTTGTTGAAGATGCAATTTCCTGGTATCCTTGATTGGAAAACAGGTCCATGTTATCTTAAATCTGCTGACCTTGTGATTAGTTGCGGTTGATAATTATGGTTTTAGCTTTTTCGCATTAAATTTGCTGCTTCTTGTGTGCTGTGCAGTTTTGTTCTGTTTAATTGCAAGTAATAAATGCAAAATCATGCGATGAGGTATTCTTCGGGGCTTCTTTTTTCTGCTGAAGACTTGTTCAAAAATGGGGAAAACCATTCAAAATGAGGTACTCAGGCAACCCGTCACTTTTTTTTTTTTTTTTTTTTTTTTTTTTTTTTTTTTTTCTGTTTTTTGGCCAAAAGACAGACGGCTTTCATGTAGTGAAGTTTCTGTTGTGTGATGAAATTTCTTATATATGGAAAGTATAACTATATATATATATATATGGAAAGTATAACTATAGAATGTATAACTATAGGGTGTATATATATATATATATGGAAAGTATAACTATAGAATGTCAGTATGACAGTAAACAATGGATGTTTAAGCGGAAATAAGTGCAGTTGGGGGCTTGAAGCCAATCTGAATACAAGCAACGACATGTATAGCGATTTTGTGCTTGACCTTCCTCAAGACCAAAGCCTTCCCATCACTCCATTGGATCACTGCTAGGATCATCTTCTTTATGTACTTCTTTGTAGTGCTGTTTTTGCTCTCCATCTTCTTCAGCAACTTCAGCAACTCTTCTTCATTTGTTCCTTCGTCTCCTCCCCACTGAAGAGGATAGCTCCTCAAGAACACCCTCCTTGTGTTGTAGTCTTCGTCGCGGAAGCTCCTCGACCGCATCCCAATCACCTTGGTGCCGCCTTTGGAATCCATGCCTGAGAAGGAGCTAGCATGGAATTTGCTCAAATAAAGCAGAGGGTTTTATAATTGGAGGAAAGTTTTGGGTTTAGGAAATTCCGAAGTTGACAAAGTTAAATCCTAGGGGAAAAAGGATATAATAACAATAAATATAACTTATAGTTGAAAACGATGGTTAAGCCTTGTATTTGGCCTTTCCTGTGTTTGAAGTGAATATTCCTCTACTATTTATTTTAATTTATTTTTGACGACGTTTAATGTGTTATCCGGATTTTTTTTTTTTTTTTGGTTAAATAGTGGATATGCAGATTAACTTTGGGTGAATATGCTCCTCAAGGCACGTTGAAAACGATGAAAGGTGGATGATGACCTTATTTGTTTAGAGAGTCCCTGAGCAATTACACTTAGACGACCAAGAAAAAAGAAAAAAGAAAAAAGAAAAAAAAAAAAGAAAAAGAAAAAGCAGAATGCCGTCAGGGGGACGCTATATCTGTCGCATCAATCCTGGCCAGAAAAAAAAAAAAAAGTAATCTTTAAGGCTTTTATTTATTTATTTATTTATTTATTATAAGGCATCAATGTAGGTACCTTAAATTACTGAGGTTGTTGCCTCTGGAAAACTGTCACTTACCCAACAAGGCACGTTGAAAATGATTACCATATATAGTCTTATCCTTCAAAACCAACAAAAAGCATGAAATCATGAGCAGCTTTGGCTATAACGCTACGAAGATCTTCAAAACCCCTTTCTTATTTTTCGTGATAAGGACTTGTTTTTGCTTATTTTTCACTTCTTCTTGCCACCTTGACTTATTTTCTTTATTTTTCAACAGTATAATCTATAAATAAGAATAATTTTATATTGCCTGTTGTAAATTTTCAATATAAACAATAGCAAATCAGACTTCAAACTCCGGTAAAAATTAAACAAACGACTAAAACTGATGGTCATACCAATGGTGAGAAGAAGACAGTTGCTACACTAGAAATTTCACCTAGTCGTTACTTGTGACATGTTTCCGACATGAAGATCATTGACATAGGGCAAAATTTTACTTTTTACACCATCATTGAGTCAGTGTTCAAAGTCGTAAAGAAAAATTATACGGCAGCATGCAACACAACCAACCTGGCCAATGGGCAACCACTCCAAAAAGCACACCTCATTTTTTTTTCTCTTCTTTTTTTTTTTTTTTAGCTGGAGATCCAGAAAGCAGCTTTGTCATAGAATTTTTTGATAATTGCTTTCTCATAGTCAAGAAATTTGCAGCTAGCCCATTAAAAAGAAGTAATAATGAAGAAGGATACCAAAGAAAGCTTATAGTGAAAGAAATTTCACAAGAGGACCCACTCTCAGCGGATAGCCATTACTTTGCTTTCAAGACCAATACCCTATCTTTCCAGATTTTAGTTGAGCAAACTTCAATTCCTTTTAAGCCTAGAGCCAACTAACTCCTCTTATTTGCAATATCATCCAGAGAAAGAGAGAGAAAAATGGCCTTCTCTTATATTTGTCTAGTGTAGCTGGTATTTCTTTTCTTTTGGAAATGGGCAATTGTATTAAAACTGAGAGAGCTACAAACACTGTCTCGGAATGCTTGAGCCATGCCAGTACAGAATCTATAATGATCGAGTCTCCGATTCAGGGAAGCGCTGCCAGTTCCCAACTCCATACGTTGGAGATCAGCGTGATCAAGCTGCAGGAGTCGAGTTTTCGAGAACTAAGTATGATTTTTACTTTTCACTGTAGTCAATCTTTTCTATGAAATGGAGTATTTCTTTTCTTTCCTTTCCTTTTCTTATGTTGGTTATGTGATATTTTTGCGTGTCATAACTTTTCAAGATAAGACTCAGGTCAGGCTTTTTCTTACAACGCTATTAAGGTTTAAATGAAAAAGCGATTTGTTAAATTATTATTTATTGCCATTGTTAGAAGCTTTCTATATTTCAGCATTGTTACCAACTTTTTATCTCTTTTGGCATGATTTAGACCTTTTAAGTGTTTATGACTAGCTCCTGTGGAATTTTTTTTTTTTTCAATTGAAAGCGATCCAATTCTTTAGCGCTCTCATAAGTTCAAGTGCTTAAAGCTGCTATTTTTATTTTTATTTACTTATTTATTTATTTTTTACTAGTTACCTCTCTATCTCAATGAATGACTTTTCCTTAAGCAGAAAAGGATGTTCTCTAAAACTTTTTGACTATAAGCAATCTATTTTATTTGAGATTTGCATACAAATGACTGTTGTATTGCATCCCATCCGGCTCTCTTTATATGTCAAAGCTGTATTATGTGTCTGTTCTCTCTGTAGGTAGCAAAGATGAGGTGTTTTATGATACTAATCTTTCCATAGACTCCGATTGTGAAGACTTTTACAGTGCCAATGGTGGTAAGATTACCTCCAGTATGCCACTCTACTCTTTTTTCCGCCCTTTTCTTTACGTAAAGTTGATAATGACATTTTGTGCAGATACCATGCCGTCTCTAGACGAAACGTCAATCGGAAAAAGCAGAGCAGGGGAAACTGCTCAACCTGATAAGTCCATTCACATAGATGATTCAACAGATTCCCAATGCGAACCCTCTTCAAACAAGCTTCTAATTGAGTTTCTTGATCGCGAGAGCTTCAACGATGACAATCAAATATCAATTCAGGAGCCGGATCAACAAGCCAACTTCCCTGCAAAGTCGGCGAATAAAGGCTCTTTTGTGTCATTAGTAAACCGTGTTCGTAGAGGTAAAAAAACTCAAAACAAAACACATTCCAATCTGACGAATAGAAACGGAAGAAGGCCTGCAAAATCATGTCTTCCAAATCTGGTCCAAAGTCTGAGCTTTAGCCAGAAGAAGAAGGCGCTTGATACCGCTTAGATACAGTGTGGTAGGTAACCTGGTAGGCTTTTTGATGTTCTACGAACATAAAGAGGTTTGAATTGGAATCCTTAACAGGTGCAGCCAAATTTCTTTCCCTTTAGTTTCTTTTTCTTTGGAGTGATTGATTGATTCGTGAGATTGGATTTTGTGCTGGCTGTCGAGTTCTAGCTGAGGTTTTCCCATCCCGTTGCTTTAATGAATGAGAAAAGAACACAACCACTGCTGAGATTATGTAAATGAGAGAGAGTTTTTGTAGTTTTATTTTTGCGTGAATCGATTAATGTCCTGTTTAGAAGTTCTAGCAAAGCTGTTTTTGTGGAGATATATGAATGAACACGTGTATACGAGCAGCCAATTATAATTATCATTGTTATTTTTCAGAAGTGGCGTCTTCTATACACTCCATACCATAATTCAAACTTTATTTCGAATTTCGTTTTACGAAAATTTAATGACACACACACACAGGATTTCCACTAATCTCCTAGCCTATATCAAGTCCTTTGGTTGGCGGATGGAATTTGTCCGAACAAATTGTTATACGACAAGTTCAAATGGTTCAAGGAAGTTATGCACGACATGAGCCTGAAAGATGATTCCAAGAGAGGTCAAGAGTTTGGAAGAGCTTCATTTTGCCAGCGTTTTCTGGTATCCTTCCCACCAAGTGGCTCCGGGATGAATTCAAAGAACCCAGCCTTGAGAGATTCATCATTTCTCGTGTATTCAGTGTCTTCCTTTCGTGACAAACTTTAAACACTCCGAGGCGACTCCTTTTGGGTCCTTGGCATAGAAATGCTGTGGAACTTCCATGGGGAGACGAACTAAACCACAGACATTTAGGGAAAGGATCATCGTTGTTCTTGCATGTTGCTTCTGCATGACTCCAGAAAATCATTCTCTCCGATCAAGTGTGAACACATGATTGTATTTCCTCAATGACAAAGGAAAGCCACCCAGAAAGACTGTTACCTTTCAGTCTCAACCAGTACAAAGAAAGTAGTTATGGGCATAATGAGCTTGGAACGCCACCAGAGGGACTGTTTTTTAACAGATCCAAGACCCGAAGCATTTTCAATACCGTTCCACTGCTTAAAGAGTCCTCTGGATAAGCAATTGGACGCCGGAGCAAAAAATTCAATCTCCTTACCCTACTAATGGAAGATGGAAAGCTGCCACTTGGAAGTTTCTAGAAAGATCTAGAGTTTTCAAACTACGACATCTTTTCGACGATGTTTGAGGGAACCGGGCCCCAAAGTAAATTGTTCCTCAACAAGAGGTACGTCACAGTAGGCCAAGGTACGTCCCTAATGAATTTCCAAGGACAGAAAAGAGAATTGTATGGATTTGGGAAGCTTTATATGAACTTCAGATATCATTCCTTCATATGAAACTTCCCTAAAGGCAGGTGATGTGTTTGGTTCTTGGGTTAGGACTTAAATTTTAAATTTTTGTTAGAGAAAACACGGTTAAACATAGAGTTTAAATTGTGAGTTCAAACCTGTTTGCTAAATAGACTATTAATTCATACAATTGCATCAACTGGCCAATACTCCCTGGAATTCTGACACTGAAATTCGGAGTTGCTAGTGAGTAGAGTGCATCAAATATCGACAAGATCCCAGGGAATTGGGCAGACTCCCACTCGGTTTAGTTAATACTCCTTTTGAGTTCATCACGTTGGAAACTAGTGACCAACTACTTGTCATTCTTCAGAGGACTGATGCATAGGTCATTAGAGAACTTTTGTCAAATGGAAACATAGTTACATATTTAAAATATTCGAGTGGAGGTACACTTATAATTTTTCCAATTAAGTAGAGGCACAACTAAAACTTTAGGGGCAAAAGAAAGTTATTCTTAAAATTAGGGTAGTAAAAAGTGGCTCCGTCACTGTTTCCAAGGCCTTATGGAGTGCCTTCTTCATCACTTCCCTTGAGACTAAGAATTTGTTCGAAGTTCAATTGTCGTTTACAATTTCCCTGCTTTCATTTTTTTACTTATTTATTTTTTATGAATAATTTCCCTGCTTTCTTTTGGCATCAATTCTGTATATATATCAAGAGGGTAAGGGAGACGGGAGGAATCTCATCTTCTGCAATATAGAGTTGGAGGCTAAAATGATTGTGATTTTTATATACACGCCTTATTATATGTCTCCCCACCACCAGGTATGGATTTATTTCCAACAATTTTTGAGTTTTAATATAAGACATATGCCTCAGTTTGGCAGCATACCTTACTATAAGGAATACATTGTAGAATAGAATCAAAATTGCAATGCACGAGTGGCGATATTGACGCTGCAGCACACGATATTCTTGAACCCTGCTCACCTCTACAAACATGTTTTTTAATAAGTGGATATGCAGATCTTGCCTGCTTCTTGCACAGCAACAGACCCGCAAGATTGTTACATTTTAATAATTGAGATAAATAAATACTCCCCCTGAATTATTGAAAATGGTGTCAACCCCACTCGTGTAGCATCTAGTATGTTGCAATTCCCGATCATGGAAAGAGATGCTCTGAGATTTTTGCAAGTTAATACAATTGGAAAATGAGTTCTGCATTAAAAAAAAAAAAAAAAGGGAAATGAGTTGGAGACATGGGTGGTCGGGGAACATTGCAGGAACATCGGCGATTAGTGTTCAGATCCAAATCTGAATCACACATGTCATTTGAATAATAAAATGCTTGATGAGACCACCATCTCATCTCATGATATATAAACATATAGCAGATGGCAAATGAACAAGGCAAAACTTGCAAAACTAACACTTGCAAATTTCCTTTCAAGGTCAATATTTCTTTCTTGAGATAGAAAAGAACGGCAGCCTCAAAATCCCACTTCCATGTTCGCTCAAACAGCTTGCCCTCAAAGTCACACCCACTTCTTCAGAAATGCAACGACTGTTTGGGTAGATTGGAGAATTCTGATGCAGCTTCATCATCATCCATAAATCACAAAGTAGAAGTCTTCAGGACTTGCACGAATGTGTCGAAAAGTTGCTTCTACTACCCTCCACTCAACAAGCCTTTGTCCAAGGCCGCCAAGAGCAGTGGGCTGATCAACTGGTGGATGGCTCTCTTAGGCTTTTGGATTTGTGCAGCGCAGCCAAGGACGCCGTTTTGCATACAAAGGAATGCACACGCGAAATTCAGTCTATCATGCGCAGAAGACGATGGGCTGAAGTTGGTCTAGAGAGTGAGGTTAAGAAATACACAGCCTCTAGGAAAGTGGTGAAGAAGGCAATCGATAAAGCTCTGAGTAGTTTGAAGAGTGTTGAAAGAAAAAGCTCGTTCTCTCCTTCCAACAAAGACAGAAAAACCGCAGCCTTGATTAGTGCATTAAGAGATGTGGAAGCTGTAACTTTCTTCCTAGTAAATTCACGTACTTTTTTTTTTTGCTCAATTTCCAGCTTTTATTTTTAATACTCAAAATAATTTTTAATTTCATAACCTAAATGATAATTTAACGTGATTGAAATTTTTCTGCATCATTTATCAGTTTTTTACCATTTTCATTTCAGCACGATTGGAATCACACTTTGCAAAATTAACATGGCTGAATTGGAAAATTAAACTAATATGTAATTGCATAGTTTTCTCTTTTCAAGACGCCACATGGGATTTATAGAAATTAAATCAACTAATGCCAAGGCTGTACAGATTCCATTTGCCACAAGGGAGAGATTAGCAAAACCAATATGTAATATCCAATAATTATCGGAAGAAATTATTTGGCTTTCACATGCTTTATGCAATGAAAGCCACGCTAGATGTCTTGCTGTTAGGAGAAAATGGAATAAAAATTAAGCTGCCAATTACTTTAATCTTCAATTCTCTCTCTGTCTCTTTAAAGTTTATTTTATGTCATCAGGCGGAGCAAGACATATATTTGAGAGAGTGCGAATACCAAATTTTTTTAAGCAAAAAATAAATAACATCAAAGTATACAAATTAAAAGGTAAAATTTTAATAGGGACTATTCAAGAATTTTTTTTAATTTTTAGTGGGCTAAAGCAGAAAAGTCATAAACTTTTGTGGCAGAATTAATTTTTGTGGGGTTTGTGAGACTTTTTAATTTTTAACAAGGACAAAGTTGAAAAAATATAAAACTTTTGGAGTACAAATAGAAGAAGAAGAAGAAGAAGGGAAAAAAAAAAAAAAAAAAATGGCCACTGCGCCCTAACCGCCAAATACATCTGCCACTATTAAATTGTCACGAGCCAACGACCTAAACGCTGTTATTCTGAAAGTTTCAAATATTGTACTACTACTGTCGTTTCTTTAGTTAGTTTTCCTTACGAGAACCACGACCGGACACTGGTGCGTTCCCAAAAATCAAAATGTTTGTTTCTTCAGTTGAAAAACGACATGTTGTGTGGTTTTACTAGAAACGACGTCTGGTTGTGATAAAATTAGCTGCCGTATATTAAATAACGTTTTAGTCCTTTGATGTCTATATTCACGTCTCGTCCTTTACTTTGGAAAACGACTCGTCGTTTATATTTTTAAAGTCGTGTACTGTCTTTAACTCCGGACAAACGACATGCATAACAATTAACAAAACAATCAGTTGTGAAGAAGAGGCACATCATGTAACTGAATTTGCAAAAGTGGATGCTATGAAGTATGAACGGAGACATACATTATTATTAGTATTATATACATATATTTATATGGGTACAAGACTTACTTAAACAGTACAGTCTTCCATAATCTTATACACTGCAAAATACAACCCCAAATTTGTTTAAAACTCCGTCGATTAACCGGAAATTTACATAAAGCAAGTAGCTAAAGAAATTCTAAGCACATAACAGAGTTCCCCTTCGTCCTCTCTTTCTGACCATTTGAGGACAAGCCGAAACTCACTGCAACAAAGAAATTAAAAATACAAGCAAGAGTTAACGTTAAACAAGGGTGGAAAAGTTTTGCCTATCTTTATAATCTAAATTTCTAGTCGTTACCTCAGTTAATCTGCTGACATCTTCAGGTTTCTTCGCAGACGAGCCACACAAATTGCAAAGAAGACCACGAGCTTTTCTTTCATGGCATATGCGGACTTGAAATAAGCATGCCTTAGAGACTTATTCATCAACAGGGTGCCACAAACAGCCCAAAATCCCACAATGTATCCCAAAGCTATGCTCGCGTAAAACCATAACATTTCATGATCGCCATCTTCGTCCGCACTTTGGTCTCTGTTGCTCGGATCATCACCGCTTGGAAACGAGCACTTCATTGGCAATGGAGGTCCGCAAAGTCCTGGATTATCCTCATAAATCCATTGATCATTGAGGGTTTGGAACTGGTTGGCAGACGGAATCTGACCCGACAAGTTGTTATAAGACAAGTTCAAATAGTTCAAGGCTGTCATGGACGTCATGTTTGGTGGAATTGGGCCTGAAAGATGATTCCAAGAGAGGTCAAGACTTTCCAAGAGCTGCAACTTTCCAATACTTTCCGGTATCTTTCCCATCAGATTGTTGAAAGATAAATTCAGAAAACCCAATCTTGAGAGGTTAGACAATTCTTCGGGTATCTCTCTCCGATAAATTGTTGCATGAAAGATCTATCAAATTTACTAGTGAATCTATTTTGGAGTATTCAGTTAAGCCTCCATTTCACTAGAAACTCTAAATCGGCCGAGGACGGTAACTGTCGTGTTAATGGCATGAAATGAAATAAATATCCCGGGCTTTTCATTCTCACCGATCCATTGCCCAGACATTTAGGTATTGGCCCCGATAAATTGGTCCAGAACATGGAGAGAGGGAAGATAACAGAGCTGTTCCGGAATTTCATCATGTAACCTGTTGCTTCGTAGACTTAAGTAGTTAAGGGAAGCCATGTCTTCAGCATTGACCCAATTCGGTATGGTGCCAGAAAATCCATTCTCTCGAAGATCAAGTGCAACCAAAGAAGTGCAGTTTGGAAAGGATGAAGGAAGCCTCCCAGAGAGATTATTACCACCCAGTTTCAGCCAGGACAAGCTAGGTAGTTGTGAGCATATTGAGATTGAAATGACACCAGAAAGATGGTTGTATGACAAATCAAGGAACCAAAGTTTTTTCAAACCCATCCACTGCTCAAAAAGTTCTCCAGATAATTTGTTGCAAGAAATATCGAGAGTACTCAAATTCCGCATTTCTTTGATGGAGGGTGGAATGCTACCAGTTAGGAAATTATCAGAAAGATATAAAATCTTCCAACTGCGACATCTCTTGGCCAATGTTCCATGGAATTGATCCTGAGAGTAAATTGTTCCTTAAAGAGAGGAGTGTCACGTTTGGCCAAATTGGGATGGAACCCTCAAACTGGTTAAAGCCCAAAAGAATCGATGATCCAACAGTAAGATAAGTGGAGTTGGGAAGCTCTCCACTGAGTTGGTTATTAGAAAGGTCTAGCCACCAAAAACCTGGTGATAATTTCCAGAACCAGTATGGCACAACACCTGAAATGCCAGAACGTCTGAGTGTTATTGTGTCAAGACTAGTATGAGTTCTGAGCCATGCTGGAAAAGTAGGACCCAATCGGCAGTCATCTATTTCAATGGAGGCTAGACGGAAGGGAGGTATCCATCCATTTTTTGTGTCGAAAACTAGAGAGTTATTTACGGATGATATGGAAAAGTATTGCAAGCGTGTGAGGTTCCGGAGATGATATCAGATATGACACCTTGCCATGAATTTCCCCAAAGACTTAATTCAAATAAATTCGTTAGTTGGCCAAAGCTCTCCGGAACAATTCCAATCAACTTATTGAAAGATAAGTCTAGCATACTCAAACTTGACAAATTTCCAAGAGATATTGGAATTGGACCAGAGAAGGAGTTCCTCGACAATAGTAGCAACTCTAGACACTGGAAGAACCCCAGGGCACTCGGCAAAATTCCTTCCAGTTTATTATCAGTGAAATCTAACCCCAAGAAGCTACTGTTATTGCAGTCAGACAAAGCATCTATGAATTCATTTATCTCACCGATAATTGAATTGAATGATAGGTCTAACTTCTGCAAGCTGCAAAGGTTTCCCCGTGCAACTCGAGGAATGTTGCCTTTAAGTTCACAAATATAAAGTTCGAGTTCCACAAGGGTACTGACATTATTGAAGACCCATGGAGGTATTGGAGAGCTGAAGTTGTTGTAAGAAAGTTTGAGGATTTGAAGTGATGTAAAATTAACAAATGGAAGATACTGAGGGAAAATAGAAAGTTCACAACCAGTCAAGTGTAGCTCCAACAACGAGGGAAGCATGTTAATAGCTTGGAGCCAATGAGTTGTTGCCTTGCTAAGGTTCACGCTTCCCAAGTCGAGATATTGCAAAGAAGAAAGGTTAGGGAGCCAATGCAAGTCTGACACCCAAAGAGTAAAATGATATGAATTAAGTTCGAAGATCAAGATGGCGCAATCTTGATAGATTGCCAAGAGTGGGAGGAATCATTCCTGAAAAGGATGAATGTGATAGGTCCAAGTGTCTCAAATTCGTCAAAGAAATAACGAAGTTTGGGATGTGAATTCCTTGGAAATCATTGCCACTGAGATCCAAGTAAGTGAGATATTTCAGGTCAAGTAAAGAAGGA
This sequence comes from Ficus hispida, assembly GCA_025413025.1. Classification (NCBI taxonomy): domain Eukaryota; kingdom Viridiplantae; phylum Streptophyta; class Magnoliopsida; order Rosales; family Moraceae; genus Ficus; species Ficus hispida. The sequence continues at coordinate 1,419,156 of CM046371.1, read as the reverse complement.
CTCACCTTACCACCCAAACTCAAATGCTTGCAAGAAGGTGGGGTTTTGTTGCCTTCTTCTAATGGAGTATAAAAATATTGGCCATGGAGATCGAGTTTGATTACACGGCCGGTTCGGTTGCTGCAGCCAACACCGAGCCAATTGCAGCAATTTTTGCCGATCCAGGAAGCAAGACAGTTTGAAGCATCGTTAAGACCTTCCTTAAAAGTGACAAGGGCATTCCTCTCCTTCGTACTGCAACTTATGGCTTCAGTGAGATTTCTCCCAGCTAGAAAGCCCAGAAAAAGTAGAATAAATACTTGAAGAGGTGTTTTTCTGCTAGCCATCTCCAAAATACAGAAAAGACTAAAAGTTTTTTCTTTCTCTGATTAACTTACAATTGTGATGGTGTTATATACAACTATTCTTAGCTTTCTTTCTTTTTTATTTATTTTTATTTTTTATTGTTAAATATTAAATTGTGAATTTGTCTCAAATGATAAGTCCTTTTTTTTTTTTTTCTTCTTCTTCTTCTTCTTCTTCCTTGAAATCTCACATGTTAAGTTGCTGTGTTAAATTATTAGGTTATTGTGGTATTTATTTATTGAATTCTACTCAAGCTAATTTAACTATTTGCATGACACTCCAGATGTGAAGGATTTAGCTGTTGTAATGTTTATGTGTGAGATTTACTAATATGAAAATAAAGAAATAAAAACAAAATTCTTAATAAAGATACTAATTTGCAGTACCTTTTTCAAATATTATGAGTAAAGATTATTACTACATTTGAACCACAGTTTAAGATTTCATGAACCAAACAAACTCTACAATTCTTCACTATATATTAAGGAACTATATATAGATCTACTAAAAACTAAAGGAAGAAAATCAAAATTGGGAAGAAAATGAAAATAACAAACAAATCATAACTTTCGGCGTATCTAGAAAACAAGTCACACGTGTTATTATTGACTGTTGAAATTCTCCAATAATAGATAACACTAAGAATATTTTAAACTTCATGAAGATGCTATGAATTTCTTTAACATCGACGCCTAGACGTCTTGAATGGCTCAATATGTTGACTGCTGAAAATTTGCCAATAATAGAGAACACAAAATAATATTCTAAACTTCATGAAGAACTCATGAAATTTCCTATAGACGCCTAGACCCTTGAATGGCTCAAAATGTTGCTCCATTATAAATATAAGGTTTGCTTTGTACAATTTGATAAGTTTGATCATGCAAAAGTGTCACGGAAAAATGACATTTGGTAGTAGGTATCTTTCTTTTTCACCTAAACTAATATTGGGCTAAATTGACTAATCACATTACCTTGTTGGATTCCTATCTTGTTTCTGCACGCAATGAAATCTGATTGGAAACCAAACCGTTGTTCAATAAAGTAATAAATTTGACCTTGCTAACCACGGCCCAGTTCTAGCTCTTCTCCGGCTTGAAAATTATCGCAAGGTCCATGCATGGATAACATAGGAGTGATGGACTTATTCCTCTCAAAAGTCACAACCAAGGAAAGAGGCCTAATCAACTTTTTTAAACATCATCTTCTACAACTCGAAATCAATCACAAGTACTATCCATTTGGACCCTTATTTTGAAGAATCCCTAAGAATATGTAGGTGCATTCAATGGATGGGCTAGACACTTCTTTGAGGTCCAAGCTTCCGTTTGATAAATCATTTTAAACTCAAATTTTTCATCTCAGTTTTTGACTTTTTCTGAAAAATCAATAAAAATTATAACTAGTTTTTAAAATTTCAACCAACTCAAACTGTAATACCAAACGGAGCCCAAATCACATTGGCCGTCTCACATGATCAAATAAGCTCATGCATCAATGGACTTGCCTAATTCGCATGTCAAGTAGTTGTGAAATTTATTTATATACGGCATCACAGTTTTGAATAACTCTTTGTTAGGTCTTCCTATCAACTCACATGTCTCTCCTCCCAGATGTTTATATCAGGCAAAGGAGTTGCCAGCCTTCTTGTACGCATTGGATGAAGCGACCATTGGAATAAAGAACGGTTGCCTTAATAATCCCACTGGGGCCAGTTCAACAGATGAGAGGGGATTGGAGGGGTTTGGGTAAGAGCTTTTAAGTTTGAACTGAGAGTGTTTCCATTCTCTTTAATAAGTTGGAGCATGTGCCCCATGCAGTTTTTTTTTTTTTTTAAACAGTTACCCTTATGTTTGTTGACGTATGTGAATACTTTTCTGTTCAAATAAATAAAAATAAATAAAATCTATGTTTTGATGTCAAATAGATATATCCACGTATCTCTGTATTCATTCTAACTCTGAAACCCACTAAACTTATTTTATACTAAATTATCTCTTCAAATATCTTAGTATGTATCCTTAATTATCCGTCCCACTATACAATATAAAAGACAATATTATTTTTTTTAATCGAAATAGATATTCATTTTTATTTCATTCTAATGAATAACCAAACACACCCGTTATAGTTTTAGTGTTTATTATTGTAATAAGAGAGAGATAAGAGTAATTACGCTTTATCAGTTTCGTGTCGTTTTGGTTCAGAATATGTCGTTTGAACCTTTAGACCTATTTATGTTTGCACTTTGCCCATTGTTTGGCTTTCCTGCAAGCCCTGCTAAACGCAGCGTTTAGTTAAATGGCATATTGGCATGGGCATAGTAAGTATTAGCGGGTGTGTGGACCCACCCGAAGTTATTCAGCTTTTTCTTACGTTGATGTGAACCTCTGTAATTTTGCCACTTTGCTTCTTCTCACTGTTCTGTAAAACTCTTTTCTCATATAATTTGTCGTTGCTCCGTCATGTTCAACCAGTTTTTTTCACTCAATTTCTATTTAATTGCAATGTATTGAAATTCTTATTAATATTCTTTGATGATTAAGAAGTTTTGGGGAGTCATTAATAATTATTCAGAAATCAAAGCAACAAGCTAGAAAAAACTCTCTCAAATTATGGATCTATTAAGGAAGAAATATTTATTCTAATTTTATCATCTCTTTTAAATTTGACATAGATGAATTCTTTATCGTCATCAAATAGAACTAATAGAGATATAATTGCGGAAAGAAAACAATAAACTAAACATTAAACTCTCACTCTGTAAATGAAATACTAATAATGAGAACATTAAACTTTTCTTTCTTTCTCTCGTATCAAATAACAAAAAATAAATAAATAAATAAATAAACAAATTATTTTATTTTCCATCACCTTCGTATGTTCTTTCCTTCCCACATTATATAAGCTAAAAGTAGGTCAATTTGGGGTAGAGTTACAAAAATCAAAATTTTTTTAAGACGAACTCAAAGTCACCAACAACGAATGACTTACCAAGAGTTATTAAACAATTAATTAATTTGATGCATTCATCGTTTGACTACATTGAAAGAAGGTGTTAATGGTCTCCAACGCTGTGTAGAGTGCCAACGTCAAATCTAATACCAAATATAGTATTCAGTACATTCTGACATCAAGGATTGACTCATTGACTTTTCATTTGCAGTTACCATTTTCTTTTTTTTTTTTCTGAGAAGTAAAATATTCTCTTTTTGACAAAAATCATTACAATATGTTCACAAGAAAAAAAAAATTTTGGTCTGTTTTCTAGTCTATTTACATTCTTTTTTTGTTTCCTTAAATTTTTCGTCCATTTATGTGCCCCTAATTTTTCCCTCTCACAAATTAACTAAAAGACAAAAACAAAATACTCTATAGAATACGGAAAAGTAACTAAAAGGTAATAATTTGTGGTTCTTACTGGAAAAATAAATTATAATGTTATTAAGATAATGAGAAAAAAAAAATTTTGGTGGGGGGGGGGGGGGTGTTGTTGTGGCGCCTGCCATGGCTCCCCCTAGCTTTTTTTATCCTTTTTTTTTTAATTTTTAATATAGTAGGTTTTGTTTTTGTTTTTTTAGTTTTAATATAATATATATCTGTATTAATTAGACTTGGTACTCCATCAAATATTTTAGAGAGATTTTATTTACACCCACAATATTGATAAATATCCCCCACAAAGTCAATAAAGATTTTTAATATATTTTTACCCTACAAAAAAATGACCTTAAAATCATTAAAAATGCTCATGCCCTCACATACTTATAAATGAAAATTAATAAATTTTTTTTATAAAATAATTAAAAAAGCATACACCACATTAATTATAAATGGAAATAATATTTTTAAAAAAATCCTAAGAAATTATTCTAAGTTTTTCTAAACTCTAAGTTGCTCTTCATCAATTTCTTTTCTTAAGAAACTACATGAAAAATTTAATAAAATATTCAAGTGAAAATAAAATAAAAGAGAGATGTTTCTTGAAGAGCCAATAACTTTTTTTATGTTTAAAACTTTTAATTCATTTGTATTAAGCATTTTTTTCTCTTTTCTTTTAGTATTTGAAAATGATTCTACGTGGGTTTTATATGATTATTCTTATTTATTTATTTATTTTTTGTTATGTTCGTTTACATGATTCTATATTTATGTATTTTTTTAATGTAATATGATATTTTTTTGATTTTTCATTTAAACATTACTAGAGTTTTTCTTTTTTACTATTTTCCTCTCTTTTTTTAGTGATACTTTATGTTTTCTTTTTTAGAATGAAAATATATCTTTTTTTCTTATTTAAATTTGTTAATTTATTTTTTACAAAATAAATTAAATTTAAAATAAAAATGAGTATACGAGAGGGTTAAATATGGTATTATATAAAAAGTATCTATAAAAGAATAGATTTACTATGTTTATATTAGCAAACATTTATTAGATGGGGATATTTATCATTATTATAGGTGTAAATATAGCCACTCATATTTTATAGGCAAACAATTTGGATTTTAGAAATAAAATAGTTATTAAAAACATAAACATGAATGGATTTAATGACTTGACCGAAAAAAATTTTGACCCTCCTATTAATAAATCATGACTCCCTCACTAAAGAAAAATATTATATTTATAAAAAATGATAATATCATTTCTTGGAGCATAAAACACCTTATACCAATTATTTAAAAAAAAAAAAAAACCTTGCACCAACTTTTTTTTCTTTTTAATGTAAACAAAATATGGTTTTTTATGGTAAAGAAGGAAAAAAAAAGTTTTTTGGTAAAAAAATAAAAATTAACAAAAAAAAAAAAAACTTTTATGCTAAAATTAGGATGGCATCATATCAAGGCCGTCTTTTCACAAAGACCAAACTTTCTCAGATCCCACCCAAATTGTTTCACGTATTGAATTAAATTTGATAGAATTAAGTAAAACTGCTTATCATTATTTATCATAATTTACTTAATTTAAAAATATAATTTAAATTATTTAATTATATGTATAATCTATCAGTATTATTTTATTTGATTTTATTTAAAACCTCCAAATTCAAAAGAAAAAAAAAAAAAAAAAAAAAAAAAAAAAAGAAGTGCAGTGAAATGATAGCGTGTCGTGTTATATATGTAGCAATCAAAAGCGAGAGTTTTAGGGATTCGTAGAAAAAAAAAAAAAACAAATAAAAAAATGAACAGCATGTGTTTTTTTTTTTTTTTTGGCGCTCTGAAAATGAACGTTAACAATACCGGGTAAAGAATCACATGCAGGCGATAGAATTTTACAAACATAGAAAAAAGAAAATTGAAAGTGGTATATACATTGGAATTTGGAAACAATTAAATTCCCCATATATAGCAAATGAAATCACCCTAAGGCGAAGCGAGTATACCAAGAAGACCTTGACTACCTTTTTTCGCCTCCTTTTCTGTTCACAGAAAAAAAAAAAAAAAGGTTCATAAGAGTCCTATGAATTCTGAGCCGAACTCACTGGCCTCGCCGGCGACGTTATCGGAGATAGTCGTCGATTCTAGTCACACCAATGTTGGTCTTCACCAGCTTCGCACTGATGATGGTTCAATTTGTTACACAGACAACAACCAGGTCCTCTTGGTTTTCTAGTAATTATATGTATATTGGTACTTGGCTGTTCTGAAATTTTCTTTTATTGTTATTATTGTAATTTTTTTTTTAACTTGATCATTTGATAGATTTGAGTTGGATTTAGTGTGTGAAGATATATATATATATATATATATATATATATTTTTTTTTTTTCATTTGCTATGGTGATGGGTCGACAGGAGGTTCAGGAATGTGATGCTTAAAAAATAAAAATTACTATCACCCGAGACTTGAATCCTGTGATTAAATATATTAAAAACAATTCGTGCACTCAGGTTTTTGATATGTCCTTCTTTCTAGTATTAATATAAAAAAGGTATTCGATACTATTTTAAAAATGTTTTGACACATCTTTTTGAAGTGTGAAAATAAAATCATTTTCTAAGATTTTGTTTGGGATTTTAATTTAACTCAAATTAAACTTAAACTGTATTTTTATTTTTATTTTTAAAAATCAATAAAATTTATAATAATTTTTTGAAAAATTAACCAGTTTTAATTTAAAATTTTCATCGTCAACCGGCGAACCAAACACATACTAAGTCTCATTTGTTTATCATCTACTTTGAAAACATAAACAAAATGACTGAAGGCTATTTTCTTCCCCACTCCGCTTTCAATTTTTAGGAGTTATAGTTTAAGACATATTTTCATAATTATATCTAAATACAATTTGACCTTTTGGTATAATCAAACCAATCTATTTAGAAACACAATCAAATACAATTTATTAAATAGTGTCAACATCATTTTTAAAAAATTCTCTTTTTTTTTTTTATAAATATTTTTCATAATCAAAACAAAATGATGTTCAAACCGTTACCATACGGTTGTTATTATAAATTTCCACCGTGGGATCCATCTTGTTTCCTCTCAGACACGGGTCCACTGGTCTCTGGTCAAATCTTTTTTTTTTTTTTCCCCCCCGAAAAAATGGACAAATCTTCTTAGAAACAGAGTTTTAGAGCTTATAGAATGGTTCCTTCGATAGGCAAAGTTACATGGACAAGAGATAAAATCCAATTTGTGGGATATTGAATTTTTAATGATGTGAAAAATAAAGTGTTTTGTGGAAAATAAATTATCTGAAACAGGAAAAGAGTCGATGGGGGGATTTGCTACTTGCCTACAGGACACTAGGAGTGGTATTTGGAGGACTAGTAACCTCTCCATTATATGTGTATTCTTCAATGCCATTGAAATCTCCAACGGAAAAAGACTATTTGGGCATCTATAGCATTATGTTTTGGACTCTCACTCTTATTGGGGTTGTCAAGTATGCCTTCATTGCTCTCCAAGCGGATGATCAAGGCGAAGGTATGGACGGCCTAAAACCGCTATCTTCGCATTCTTAACTTAAGCCATGGACTATGCATGTTACTACTTATTAGTGAGTTTTGAAGATCATCTCTTCTGTTTGCTTTAGTTAATTAGACAGAGAGACACACGATTTGGCCCCTTTTAGTGCCTCTGGTTTTCACGCCGTAAGTGTCCCTTTGATCGAATCTGCCTTTAACCCCCGTAAAAGCAGAAAGAAGTTGAGAGATGTGAAAAAATTTACATCTATGTATCATTTTCGCTAATACTTGAAGCATATGTTTTTCCATGTTCACCATGCGCGAATATCTTTTGAAGCGTCTAGAGACTGATTTATTGCAGGAGGAACATTTGCCTTGTATTCCTTACTTTGTAGGAACATGGATATCAGTATCCTCTCTCCAAAATCTTCAAATTCTTCCGAGCACAATGGCACAAGAAGCCAAAGTGCAATTAGGAAGTCTATTGAGAGAAGCATGGTCGCTAGAAGAGTGTTGCTTTTTTTGCCTATATTAGGAATGTGCATGCTAATTGGAGATGGCATAATCACACCAGCAATTTCAGGTTTGGTGCAGCGTCTTTTGTGCTTTGAATAGTTTTGCGTACATTTTGATGTTATTGACTTTCTTGAATGCAATTTAAAGTTCTGTCCGCAATCGATGGAGTAAGAGGACCCTTTCCTTCAATCAAGAAATGTAAGTAACAAAAAACATTGCATATATCTTACATGAGTATGGAAAATTCCGGAGAAACAAAATTAACCAGTGTGACTAATCGAAACCAGAAAAGGATTCTAGTCTTATAGCACCAAATCAAAAGTAGTAAACAGAACAGATAGTACCGAGTTCAGATACATTGGCTAAGGACATATGCTCGAACTTAAACACCTACGTGTGAATGAGGAGTGTTAAAGATACAAAAACTCCTAACAAGTTAGCCATGAAGTGTTGTAATTCAGCCGTTTTTTCTAGATGAATTTGCACGTGATGCTCTTGGCTTTGATGATATCATGCCAATTTTTTTTAATTTTTTAATTGAAGTTATTGTTTCTTGTATCAATATTTTATTTTTTAAACTGAAATCATGTTTGGCTGGTTTAAATGTTGCTAGCTATGGTAGAAGGAGTTTCTGCGGCGGTTCTTGTTGTTTTGTTCCTGTTTCAAAAGTTTGGTACATCTCGAGTGAGTTTCCTCTTTTCTCCAATTATGGGTGCATGGACCTTCAGTACCCCGTTGGTCGGGATCTATAGCATCATACGTTATTATCCAAGTGTACTCAAGTCCATCTCACCACACTACATATTCCATTTCTTTTTGAGAAATGGAAAGGAAGGTTGGTTACTGCTCGGAGGCATTGTTCTCTGTATCACGGGTATTGAATTTCAATATTACGATTGCAATTATTAGTTTGGAAGTTGAACTTGATTAGTTTGGATTAAATTATCAAGCATTTTTGTGAATATAAAGTGAATTTCATATTTTGTGAATATCACTTTCTTCATCCAATTAATCATTTCTATCTTATCGCCTTAGGTTCGGAAGCATTGTTTGCAGATCTGGGCCATTTCAATCGGAAATCGATTCAGGTTTCCAAACAAAACATCCATTTTGCCATCGCATTTTTCCCTTTATTTGAAGAAATTTCTAATACATCGTCTATGCAACAGATTGCATTTTTGTTAACAATTTACCCATCTCTGGTTCTGACCTATGCTGGGCAAACAGCATACTTGATCAAGAATCCTAATGACCATAGTGACGGGTTCTACAAGTTTATACCAACAAAGATATACTGGCCTATGTTTGTCATTTCGACTTCAGCTGCAATAGTTGCAAGTCAGTCTCTGATATCAGCCACCTATTCTGTGATCAAGCAATCCGTGGTGCTTGATTATTTCCCTCGGGTGAAGATTGTGCACACATCGCGCAGCAAAGAAGGCGAGGTTTACTCCCCGGAAGTCAACTACATTCTTATGATTCTTTGTGTTGCTGTCATACTTGTCTTTGGAAGTGGAACAGAGATCGGAAACGCTTATGGTAACTAAATTAACTTTTCATACTAATTTTGACTACATTCAGGGTTCTCGTGAGATTCTTACACTAGGTTTATAAAAGTTGTAACATATCTCCCTAGCTAGAATGTAACAAAAAAGAGCACAAAAATAAAATAAAATATTTTTAAAATATGATTTTGTTCTACAATTGAATTATCTGTCACGATGCGAGACATATCTTTTCTTTTTTATCTCTACTGATGCAACACAATATGAATCTTAATACAAAATATTCCGGAAACAGAACACGTATAGATAGAGTCGAATTTCCGTTTTGCATTCCTTTTTCTAGTAAAGAATTTAATCAATAATTGGTAGACAGTCGTCTAATCTATTTTTTTTTTTATTTTTGGTTATGTGATTTCAGGTGTGGTTGTCATTATAGTCATGCTCATCACCACCATATTACTGACATTGGTCATGATCGTCATATGGAGAACACCACCATTTCTTGCCGGTCTCTACTTCTCCGTGTTTTTCGTAATTGAAGGAGTTTATATGAGTGCAGTCTTTATTAAAATCCCTCAAGGTGGCTGGATCCCTTTTGCCATTTCTCTTATCCTCGCCTTCATTATGTTCTGTTGGTTTTATGGGAGACAGCGAAAGATGGAATACGAGTTGACATATAAAATAACCACAGACAGACTTGCACAACTAATATCGGATCCCAGTGTCCAGAGGGTTCCTGGTTTGTGCTTCTTCTACACCAATATTCAAGATGGGATTACTCCTATACTCGGACATTATGTTAAAAACATGAAATCCTTTCCCAAGGTTACAATTTTCACTACGCTTCGATATTTATTGGTTCCCAAGGTTGCAGCCCCGGACAGAATTGTTGTCAACAAACTGGGCTTGAAAGGAATGTATAGGTGCGTGATTCAGTATGGGTATGCAGATCCCTGAACTTTGAAGGAGATGATTTTGTTAGGCAAGTTATAGAGACCTTGCAAGCACACATCATGAACGGCTCGAGCTCTCCACCTTCCGACCCTTTGAAAATCGACGAACAAGTTTCTGAGTTGGAAGAAGCAAGGAATGCTGGTGTTGCTCATGTTCGAGGAAAGGCGAGGTTTCACGTCGGCAAAAACTGTAGCTGGTTTGTCAAAACCATGCTTGCATGTTATGAAATCTTGCACAATAATTGTAGGCCTGCGCTACCAGCTTTGGGCGTGCCGTTGCCTCAATGTATTGAGGTTGGAATGCTTTATGAGGCATAGAAGGATGGCTTTGTATGACTGTTGTATCCTTCCGGCATTATTTTAAGAAACATATAGTAAACAGTTAGGAAGGAAAAATAGTTCAGTCTCAAAAATGTTGTAAGCAACAGCTATATTGCAATAGCGAATAATAATAATAATACCAATAATGATGATGATGATGATGATGGCAACCATCATACGACATGCTTGCTTATGAAAATAGGATGGATAGTTTTCAGAGTCGTTCCTTACATTCTCGTTATAAGTGCGAAACATCTGAAGTATGATATTGTTGATCTTGTTGGCCTGCATGTGAACGAAAAAATACATATCAAACAGGTGTGATATCGCTCTCTGTGCTGATTGCCTAGCTCGACGCTAGAATTAGTTTTAATAGAGCATTAACAATTTGTTGGAACTATGCTTGCCACAGAATGATGACCGAAGAAACTCTTGATGCATCTAGTACTTTTTATAATTTTGATTTATGTTAGAATAAAGCATAGATTCATGTTTATGAAAGGCCCAATCGGAACACGAAACAAGTTTGTTTGTTTGCCCAATACCCTATTGACCGCGTACTAGTCTTCATGCAAGACGTTTTAGAATGTTTGTTTGTCTGCCGTATACCTATTGACTGTGTACTAGTCTTCATGCAAGACGTTTTAGATGCTTAATCTCTTTTTATCAGCCTTAACTGATCATCTTACCCGAATGTTTCCATGAATTCCGCTGTTAAATTCTATCTCCGAGTCATGAAATACACAAATCTGTCTCATGGGTGCGTGGGTGGGTGGGTGGGTGTGTTTACCCCAAGATTTGTATGTTAGAACCCAAGTTGTCACCACTAGTTAAGCTGCACTTGCTACCAGGCAGATTAAGACTGAAGGATACTGAGGCTACTGCCTTAATTCACGCCTCCAATGGGCTAAAGACGTTGGTTTACATCTCCAATCAGTGGAGGTGGATACGTTAGCAATTTTTCAAGCATTTAAGGATGCTCACATATTCACAATGAGTTCTAAATTTAAGGGTTACCGGGTCGAAAAAATATATATATATGTGCATATATATATTTTCAATGGCACATGACCAATGAACAAGAAGTTGAATTATACAAATAAGCCTCTCTTTTTCTTTCCAGAAGAGTAATAATTTAATACATGATAACAAAGCACGATAATACTTATCATTCACATCAGCACACGATTATGATGTCGAGATTAATACCACAAATGAATGGATGAAAAGCATAGATAAGTACAACTTAAAATGTAAAGACTCAATAATTCTCTTCTTTTTTCAGCAACCTTCTCCCTTTCCAAATTCTTTTAGGCTGATGAACCAACCACGTTCACTGCACTGGAAGACAAAATAAAAAAAATAAAAAATAAAAATTGGCCCCAAAAAAAAAATTTAAAAGGTTAATCAAAACGTGTATCATTATACGACTATGATTACCTTGGCGTCTTCACATCTCCATCTTCCTCTGCAAACGAGCTACATTCAAGGCAATGATTAGAAGGAGCCTCCTTTTTGCATTGTCGATGAACCTAAAATAGGAATGTCTCCTCCCACAAACAGCTCAAAATCCCACGATGAATCCCAACCCCGTGCTCTGGTAGAACCATAACTTGTCGTGTCCATCTTCATCCTCTTCACCGATTCCTTCTTTACTTTTGTCAATGCCATCACTATGCCCCGAGGCTGAGCACTTGTTTGGCAGCGGAGGCCCGCAAAGGCCTGAATTGCTGGATGGATCATTTAGTGTGTCCAACTGATTACTAATGGAATTGGTCCAGACAAGTTGTTGTATGACTAGTTCAAATGACTCGAGAAAGTCAAAGAAGATATGCTTTGAGGAATGGGACCTTCAAGATGGTTCCAAGAGAGATCATAGTTTCTAAATGTGTGAGGTCCCCGATGTTCCTGTCAACTGGTTCATGGACAAATTCAAGGTGACCAATCTTGAGAGGTTTGTTATCGTTGTCGGGATTTCACCGGAGAGACTTTAACCGAAAGATTGATCATATTCAGTATTCCAAGTTGATCTGCATATACGTCTTGTCTTCCCTTGAGAAGCAAGTCCATAGAGTTGGAGGGGTATTGGTGTTCTGAGGGTGGTGACTTTACATGAAGGCCCGAATTCTGGAAACCTTCCAACTTGCCCAAACAGGCGGGGGACTGACCCAACCTGAGAGATTGCCGTGTGCAAGATCGAACACATGAAGAGAACTGAGATGGAACATTTCTTCAGGGATATTCCCAGTAAGAAAGTTGCTTCTTAGGCGAGTGCAGTCAGTGGAGACAAATCTTTCACCGATCCATTTTGGTATAGTCCCAGAAAATTTACTCTCTCCAAGATCGAGCATGTAAACTCCCCTGTAATCTTGCAAAGACAAAGATAGGTCTCCGAAAAGACTTTTGTTGCTCAATTGCAACCAGTTCAGGAAAGGTAGTGAGCACAAGGAACTGGGAACTCCCCCAGTTAAGTTGTTCTTAGATTGATCTATTTCCTGCAATAGTCCCAAGCTCTCCCAGTGGCTATGGATTTCTCCAGATAATTGGTTGTTTGATAGACAAAGAAACTTCAGATTCTTTAGTTCATTTATGGCATACTTGGCACACCGTATTGTATCGTATTGTATATATTATATTATATTATTATTATACAATACAATATTTGGTTTAGCATTGCATTACATATTGTACAACACAACACATTGTTTGTTTTTCATTATACTATATCTTATTAATAATTGAACTTTCAAAAAATAAAATTTATATAGGACTAGAGTTGGGTTTCAGAACGGTGGATCAGGGTCGAGTTTCGGGATGGGAGTCAAGATCGTTGTAGGGGTCACGTGTTTCGAGATGGGGGTCGGAGTCGAAGTTGGGGTTGGGGTTGGGTTTCAAAAACTAGGTTCGGGGTCTGGATTTAGGACTGGGGTCGGGGTCTAGGTAGGGGTCGGGGTTAGTATTCAGGACGGGGGTCAGGGTCAGGTTTTGGGGTCCAGGTTGTGTTTCGAGACGTGAGTCAAGGTTGGGGTTGTGTTATGGAACGAGGGTCAAGGTCAGGTTTCAAGATGTAGTCAAGGTCGGGTTCGGGGGTCTGGTTGGGATTATATTTCAGGACGAGGGTCGGGTTTCGGGATATGGTTGAGATGGAGTTTGGGGGTCTGGTCGGGATCATGTTTCGGAGCGGGGGTTGGGATCAGGTTTCCAAGTTAGGGTTGAGTTTCGGAATGGGTTCGGGGTCAGGGTTGGGTTTCGAAATAGGAGTCCAGATCAGGTTTCTAGGTGGGAGTCGGGATCAGATTTCGAGACGGGTGTCGGGGTTGGCTTCGAGATGTGGTTATGATCGCATTTGGGGGTTGGGATTTGGGACAGGGGTTAGAGTCGAGGTTGAGATCGGGATCGGGTTTCAAGACCTAAGTTGAGGTCAGGTTTCAGAATAAGGGTCAGGGGGGTCGCATTTTAGGGTAGGGTCGGAGTCAGGATCAAGGTCAGGATTTGGTTTCAAGATAGGGGCTGGGGTTGGGTTTTAGAGTCAGTGTTGGGTTTTAGGGTTAGGGTCGGGTTTCTGAACTGGGGTAGGGATTCAGAATAGGGGTCGGGGTAGGGGTCGGGATCAGGATTCAGAATGGGGTTAAGGTCGGGTTTTGGGGTTCGAGCTCAGGTTTCATAAAGAGGGTCGGGTTTCCTCTCTAAATTAGTGCAGCAATCTTCGCCAACCTAAGATGAAAGACAATCCGAAGTATCGTAAAGACCTTCTTTGAATGAAAGAGAAGGGCGTTCCTCTCCTTCTTGGTTCAACCAAGACTAGATTTTCCACCTTTGGAATTGGACAATATAGCTCCAACAAGGTTTGTTTCAGCTAATAAGATGAGCAGAGAACGATCAACGGAGGGTAGGTAAAGGTTTTTCTGCTAGGCATCTCTAAAGGGCCAAACTTAGACATCTTAATTTGGATCATAGGACTACGAGAGAAAACACTGTAGAATAAAGTGGGTTCAAAATGGGGAGCCAAACTGGAGCTTAATTTTGTACGTATCTATTGCCATTGGTGATGTTATACCTTTATGTGTACGCCGGGCATGAACTTCGAGTCATCCAAATGTAAATTTTTTTTTTTTTGTTTAATTGATTGGAAGTCTCCAAGAAAAAGCACACGTAAGTATCTTAAAATTATAGGACAGAAGATCTATATAATATTGTCTAGTCAAGTCATCCAACAAATTGCGCAGAATGAGAACAAATTGCACAGAATGAGAAGGCTTTAGAAAATGCTTTTGTGCCACGAATTTCAATCTTGACATTCCTGAAAATGAGGACAGAGTTACAGTTTTAAGATGGAAAGCTTGAGATTTAGCCACATGGAAAGCATTATATAATTTCAAATACTTACTTGAATCTGAACATTCATACTTCATGTTCATGTCTTCATTAGATCTTACTCAAGTCTACATGACGAAATTTTAAACTAAAGTCAATAAAGGAATTTTCTCGGGGATTCTTATTCGCTAGATGTCGAAACGGGTCACTATCTAGCATTTGTCTTCTTCAATAGTCTTCGGTAACAATAATATTTAGAACTTACGTCGTAGGGAATATATAATATATATATATATATATATATATATATATGGAATCATATTCTTCAGTCTTTACTTTATATATTTCCTAGAAGAAATGTCCTGGAAAGAGGGGTAGTATTAATAATCAATCTCGTCTTAAACCATTTTAGCTAGTACACCTGGCAAAATTAGGTATATTATGAATGATGTAAAATGTTGTGCAAAGATCAAAATACCTTGCAGAATTTGAAAATCAGAAAACACTTCAACAGAGTCGATGGCAATTTCCCCCAAGTTTTTAAATAGCACTCTCTGATGCTCTTTTTTTTTTAGTTTGCCCATAGTTTTCTATATGTGCATAAATCATTTTACTTCTATAATTTGATGCATCTGTTTTAGAAATAAAAACAAGAAATAAAAAGAATTATGCATTTAAGCCTACAAAAGAAAACTGATTCCAATTTTATAATTTGGTCTTTTTTACTCTCTAAAGGATTGTATAAAATGAAAGTATATGTGGCTAATTTATCTAAATTCAAAACACAAAAATATTGGAATTGGGAAAATTATTCGTCAAATTTGAAGGCTTTCAGTTGTGGCTGCACTTGCTTCTTAGTTCAGAGGCAGATTATGCGAAAATGGAAAACCAACATCAAGTTTGAATTTTAAAATTTTCACATTAAAAAAAAAAAAAAACCCTGACAGAGACAAGAAAATTTTATTTTAAAGTTGGAAGGACCAGGAAATTTTTTTTTTTTTTTTTTTTATTTGAACGATTCCTAGTGCCCATAATCCATATCCTCGCTGCAGTAGAGAGGATTATTGTGTGGTTCTTTTGCACCTAACACGCCAAAATATTGAACCATGAAGATAGGCACGTGAGACAAGACTATTACATTTATCTACAGCCTCCAATGCTACGAATATGTTGGTTTAAATTTCCAATCGTTAGATATATTAGTAGTTGCTCAACCTCTTTAGCCTACTCACAAAATATTACTATGAGTTTGAAAATTACTGTTGAATGTATACAAGTTTAATATCTTTATTTTCCTATCACAAGGTCAGCCACATTCTTTTATGATGTTAATAAAAGCGGGTCATGAATTTGCTAGGTATTTCTAAATGTTGGATGACAAACGCATCTGGTTGGAGAAATTCCAACTGCAATTTTTTTTTTTAAAGTAAATTTCCAACTGTAAATTGAATTATGAAGGACAAGTAAATAACACTTTTCAATAAATAATTGAGATAGATAGTAAGTTTTTAAATTTTGAAATAAATAGCTAATTTAAAATGTAAATAATCAATTCAATAAATTTCTTATTTACCTTACAAATTTACTATTTACTTTAAAATTTTTAAAATGTTATCGTTTATTTTAATTATTTTCGTAAATGTATTATTTACTATAACTTTTATTGAAGCATCATTATGTCTAAATCATTTTGCTTACTTTAATAACTACATAATTATGTTAAAACAGAAAAAGAAGAAAGGAAAAATAGGTTAAAAAAACATGTTTATTACACTTATTATTATTATTATTTTTAAAAGGCCAGAGTTTTTTTTTTAATTTAAAAAAATGACGCTGTCCATTAAAATACTAAAAGATGTGTGGGTAAATGACTTTTAAAAAAAAAAATTTAACCGACACAAGAAGTTTTAAAAAATTAAGAGAATGATCGTTTTTCAAAAAAATAATGAATCAATGATAACCAATTCTAATATGTATTCACTTATTGATTATAGTCAATCACTGATTAATTATGATAAATAACTGATTAAATGTCATTTTTCTAACTAAAAAATTTTCAATATTTATTTAAGTGTTTAAAAATTATCTATTTATCTAATTTTTCTAAATGTTAATTGATCGAATAGCTCAATCAAACCGATTAAACCACATACAGTGATATCAATCAATCCATACTACATGATCAATTGTTAATAGGCTGTTTTGAAAATTTGATTGACCATTTTATCAAAAATAAAAAAAACTTCGAATTTTTTTTCCCAATAAAAGCTTAAAACACAATCATTTACCCCATAGAGAAAATTACATACAACTTTGTTTTCATTTATTGACTAATACGATACAAATTTCTTATTCTTAATCAACATGATATAAATTTTAGTTAATATTTAATTTTATATTATATTGATCTAATGTTAATTTTTTATATCATATATATATGTTATAGTATCTAAATTTGTATAATTAAGGTGTTTTAGAAAAACGTTGAATAGGGCTGGGCCGGTGAAAGTAGCCTGAGTTTGGACTTAATTTCAATCAACCGGGCCGGACTTGGTCCGAACATTCTGCTCCCGCTACGCGAGTCCTTTTGATCACTCAGACAGACTCAAACTTTTATCGGAGTCGCCTGCGAATTTCGACGTCGGTGAATCCTGGTCTGAAATGACCGGAGGCGGCAGAGCAAGCGCTCGAACCAGAGTCAAGTCCTCCTCCGCAGACGCCGATGGCGGCGATGGACCTCCTTCTTCGCGAAAACCAAAACCAACTGCCAGACCCCGCAGAGACAGAGGTAGAACTCACGACTCCATTCGAATCTTCAATTCCGATCTAAAACTCATGCTAGGAATCAGCGTAATCGCCTTCTTCGCCATCATTCTTTTCATCTACCACCTCATCACTCCCACCGAACAATCTAGAAGACCTAGGGTCGTTACTCCCTTCCCTGCTCCCAAAGTCATGGACCTTCCTCAGGTAAGAATTGTGGCCTAGATTTCATTTTTCCCGAGTTATTTTCTGTATTTTGGTTGAGTTTTTCTCTCCTTTGCAGTTTCATGGCGATCACAAGGAGAGCCTGTATTGGGGAACATATCGCCCTCACGTCTATCTCGGAATTCGTGCCAGGTATTTCCTTGTTTGTTGAGTTCGTTGGAAGAATTTGCTCTCGGTTTTCTCATGAATCGTGTTTTTGTATGATTTGATGCAATATTTTGATCGATCTTCATGATTTACGAGTTATGCGATTTTGGCGGTAACTTAGATTTGGCGCCTATTTCCTTGTTTGTTGAGTTCGTTGGAAGAATTTGCTCTCGATTTTCTCATGAATCGTGTTTCTGTATGATTTGATGCGATAATCTGATCGATCTTCATGAATTTCGAGTGATGCGATTTTGGCGGTAACTTAGATTTGGCGCCTGTGTAGGACTCCTCGTTCATTGATCGCTGGATTGATGTGGATTGGTGTAAAGGACGGAAGATTTTTGATGAGGCACGTGTGCCAAGATTCTGATGAGATGAGCAAATATGGTTGGACTCACCATAATGGACGCGATTTTGGACATCAAGTCATTGTTGACCAGGAGATGACCTTGGCCACGAGTTTCTTGAAGTCGAAGCCAGAGGGAAGCGGCTATGGAGGAGACTGGGCGGTTCGGATAGATGTGCAAAATGAGCGGTATATTTTTCCTGTTTTCTTTTTTTAATTATATTTTGTATATTTGTTTAAACCTTGGTTTTAGGGAGCTTTTGGGACTGTAGGTCAGTAGTTTTTCCGGTTAGGGTTTATAGTTTCTCTGGCTTGTGTTTTGAAAATGAGATTCAGAACTATTCTGCATATTTTGTACAGAACCATGATATGTTGAACTTGGTCGAAATTGGTTGCTTTTATTAGTGGTACATTGTTAATGCGATTCTGTTCTCTGTTTGTAGAGCTATTGATAGCCAGGAACCATGGAGAAATACTGGACATCTTTTTTTCTATTTAGCTGATGAAGATGGAAGTGTTCTAAGTTTGAGTGGAGATACCTTGGACGTTCATGGAAATCCTCTGCTCGCATCTGGTTCGCGAGGGGATGTTGGTAGTTGGCAGCTACATCTGAAATCACAGGTAATCTTACCAGAAGAGCACTATCTTTGTCTTTTTGAGACCAAGGTGTACTATCTTGAACTTTTAAGTAATCTCCTTCTTGGTCAACAGAACTAGAGGAACTCTCCGGTGGAGTGCCATCTGTTTATCCTTTGGAAATCAAATAGTTTCAAATATATTAACTAAAACCATAGCCTTCTAATTTGTCAGTTTTTTGCAGAGTTATTCAGGTAAAAGTTAGTCCCAACCTTTTCACTTCCGATATTTATGACCCTCACTAGATACTGGTCACTACAAGTACACTACATTCTAGTTATTTTTCTGTTCTCTTGATGTATTTTGATGAGTGTTGTAGAAAATAAACTGTGTGGCCGTCGTTTTGTTCTTCATCGCACAGGAAGATTTGGAAGTTCATTATTCTGGTTTTAGAACGCCTCATATTCACAATTTATCTGATCTTGTGCAGCAGAATCTCGCTACGCAAGTATGTGGAAATATGACTCTGTATTTTAACATTGTTACTTAGTATAATGTTCTTTGGACTTATTATATATATACATACAAATATTTTGGCAACTCTGACTTTGTTTCCTTTTTTTTCCTTTTATAAGGCTAGAAAGTTTGGTCGACTTGAACTACCCGACACATTTGATGTGTCTCCAAATATTGTAGTTTTTCAGGTATGTTGTCATGGAGGTAATGAGTGATATTTACATTGAACCTTGGCGGCTTTTTATCTTTTCTTTACTTTTCCGTTTAACCTATTCTGGGAAAAATTTGTTTCTGTGCAGATTTCTTCCAGGATGCCATTCAAGATAGATATTGCATATCTCTCGGGGGTTGGTTCAGAGAATTCCAGAATAGAAGAACGAATCAGCAGCCTTACAGGTGTTTCTATATTCCCTCGTAGTAATGAATATACTAAGCCTCAGCTTTCATGTAGATTTATGTAGCAGGTCGGTGCATACAGATGCAGTGTCTTTTTCTGTTTTGTTTATATGTAACTCATGGAGATGTCTAGTGTGTGTGCTGGCACCGACTTCCAGCTAAGCTTGTCCCAAAAGAAAGTTGATTCAGTTGAACCTATGTTTAATCGTTTAAACTCTTGTCATTTTAAGGTACCTCACTCACCAGTCAACTGAAAGAGAAGAAAAGAGAATTTGACACAGAGTTTCAGAAGAAGTTTAATATGGCCAACAAGGTATATTAAAAAGTATTTAAAAAGTATTCTATTTACTGTACAGTTTACTATTGCATCATGTTAGATTGTAGAAGCATGTGATTTTAATGGTAAATTACTAGAGTTGCAACTGCCATACAGCCAAGAATTTTTTGTTTCGAATTCCCAAATTCAAAAAGAGATATGTTAGTGAAGTCATGAGAAATTCATGTTAGTTCTCCCTCAATTTTAATTCCAATGCACCTTTGTGTCTATGCTCTCTGAAATAGAAGAATTCTGACATCAAGTTGTTATCTTTTCAGCTTGATTTGGACTCTATTGTTGTTGGTAAGGCTGCCATTGCAAACATGTTGGGTGGCATTGGCTACTTCTATGGCCAGTCAAAAATTTCACTTCCAAAAGATTCCAATGTAAGTAATTTGTTTTCTTCTTTTTTCCATGATTTTGTGGAGAAAGATACCTAAAGAAAATAAACTATTATGTCGCCATCCAAAGAGAGCCTACTGATTCCTAGCCGAGTAACTTATTGCCTCTTTTGTTTTTGTAAAAATTTTGTTTAGAATTAGACAATTGAACATCTTTATGACCTTGGTAATGAGACGGAGCTGATATTTGTAAGTTACTTTTATTTGGGCCTTTTGGAAGTTCGGCTTATCAACAGTGGCACAAAAAACTACTCATTGTATCTGACGTTATTATGAATACTTCCGTTTTTACGTCTCTCTCTCTCTCTCTATATATATATATATATATACACACACACGTGAAATCTTCTTCTTTTTTTTCTGATTTTAATTTTTTTCTGTGCCTGTGACCAGAAATCATAGATGTGAACATCTGACAAAAATCATACAGCAGGCAATTTTCTCTTACAGGTGGGAAGTCGTAATAATTTTATTGCATATTGGCCTGCTGAGCTTTACACAGCTGTTCCAAGTCGACCTTTCTTTCCTAGGGGATTTTTGTGGGATGAAGGTTTTCACCAACTACTGATCCAGTATGTGCCTTCACCTCTATTTTGTAAAATACTGGATAAGAGTTCAATTGCTTCTTCTTTTATTATTACTTTCTAGTTAGACAACTCTTTTATAAATTTTCCAATATTGAGCAGACGGTGGGATATTCGGATTTCCTTGGATATTATTGGACACTGGTTGGATCTAATGAACATCGATGGATGGATTCCACGTGAACAAATTTTAGGTGCTGAAGCTCAAAGGTGATATACTTGATCAACTACATGCATCATTTGGCGTTTTTAATTATGTTCAAAAACTAACTTTTAAGTCTTTCTTTTGTGTGTACATGTTTATATTTATACAGTAAGGTCCCTGAGGAATTTGTTGCTCAGCATCCAACAAATGGCAATCCACCAACGTTATTTCTGATGTTAAATGGTAACAAATCTAGTTCATTTCTCTAATTGGGTGAACTTACTAGTTTGTTGAGAGTAATGCTCTTATTGGCCGTGATCTAAATCTGGAAAAACAAAGAGCAACTTCGTCCTTATGATACCTTAGTTGTCTGGATCGGGTAGATGTTTATAATATAAATTATAGAAAAAGTTTGCTTGGAGTAATATATTTGGTGATCACACTTGCCTCCTTTTTTTTCCAGCTTACTTGTGATATTGTCATTTTTACACCAAAATTGCAAACTTCCCTCAGGTAGATTTAAAGGGAATTATTTTCATGTAGACTGAAATCAAGTACTGTGCGCATGTATTCATTATTCCTTCCTTCTCTGCAGGTGTGCTGCAGTTTCCTTGAGATTGCTAAACATTTTCCGCTACTATTTGATTGTGATGCACATTTAGATGTTATATCTTTATTGTTTTCCTCTTTCTCTGCCTTTATGTTCCATATATGACTTTTGTTATCTTGTTGAAAGGATGATCTCTAATGTGGCATAAAACTTTTTTTTCAAGATCTGGTCCGTAGTTTAAAGAAAAACAAACTTAGTTCCACTGAAAGTAATGACGTCTCCTCATTCCTGGAACGAGCTTTTGTTCGCTTAGAAGCATGGTATCAATGGTTCAATACGACTCAATCAGGTATATGATCCTTTTAACTGCCTGTTGTTTCGTTTTGTTGCCTTTTTTTGTTTGTCTCCCAAGGGTGGTTTTTGGGGTACATTCGGTACTCGTTGGTTTGCTAAAGGAAACATCTGTGTTAACACATGATATATGTAGAGTCATGAAGAACCATATCTTTTACTCTCTTTACACACATGACATGTTGCGAGTCTCTTTAGGGGAAAAAAGTGTAAATCTTGATTGAGTTGAACTGTTATCTTTGTAACAGGGAAGGAAATTAGTAGTTACTATTGGCATGGGAGAGACAATTCAACAACACGGGAACTAAATCCAAAGGTTCTATCTGGAAACACTTGATATTAAATTGTCAGCTTTACATAAATAGTGTTCTTCTTTGTTTTCCCTTTGTTGTCTTATGTACGGACCTTATAATTTTTTGGGATCATGTGCTATAAAGTGCTAGAGGTGTTGGGTATGGGCTTAATATTTTTAAGAATTGTTTGCAAAAGATTGATTACCTTAAGGATGGTGATGTAGTATCATCATTCAACTTGGGGCTATAAATTGGGTTCTAGATTTGTTTGGTATTTGGAGTATAAATAGACACCAAATACTTCATATGATTTGCACCAGTTGGGCTAGTTGGAATTCCTCCGGTAACTTCTTGTGATTAAGATGCTTTATTGACATAACTGATATCTCAACATAGTACCAATGCGGACTTTTCTTGTTTTAAGTAGTTCCCTTTGTTAGTATTTGCATTATTGGAGCTTTCTTTACGTAGAGAAAAATAAACTTTTTGATATTTTGGCACCTCCAGACACTTTCTTCTGGGTTGGATGACTATCCACGTGCGTCACACCCAACTGAGGATGAACGTCACGTAGATCTTAGATGTTGGATGCTCCTTGCAGCCGATTGCTTGCGTTCTATTACTGAGCTGCTTGGGAAGAAAACCAAGTCTGGAGAGGTATGGAAATGAAAAACAGTTTGCAAGAGATACTAGAATACACGTTGCTGTATTAACCTTGTAATAAAATGATGCAGGATTACGGTAGCACAGCCAAGCTTCTTTCGGATTTTGAACTTTTAAATCAGGTTTCTTCAGATTCATTATTCTCTTAGTCAACCTTTTCTGATTCTAGTATTATTCTTTTTGGTGCCTGATTTTTTTATTAGGTTTAGATGTTGGAGGTCTGTTGTACTTCAATGCTATTGTGATTATTATGCATATTGAGGCTTGTTTTATAGATGTTTCAGTCTGTCTACCAAGAGCGGTTATGGATCAGTTGCCTAATCTCTTTCGTGCTTGATACTTTAACAGATGCACTTCGATGATGCACATGGAGCATATTTTGATTTTGGTTACCATACAGAGAAGGTATGCACTGCCTTCTACATTTTATCATCCAAGAATAGGAAGCCTTTTCTTCTTGAATGAGCACCAACATGAGCTCCGTGTAGTTAATAGGTCCAAGTGCTTATTTTATTGACCTGTTGAATGGGATGTGGAGAAGTGTATTTCTTTTCAGCTGTTTAAAAGAAGATAAAATGCGTGTTCTTTATTCTCTGGTTAAAGATATTTTACAATTACAAGGAAATGATGTGCTCTGAACTCGATCTTGTTAGTCTGTTAGTGTTACGTACTATCGTCTTCTGCTCCTTTGTAAGATGCAGACAAATTTGTCTTATAGGAAATCGTTGGCCGGAAAATAAAATGCCCTACTATATATTGTTGGATCACTATATAATATATCACTGCACTATAACTTGAGATGAATATCGTTTTCCTTTTCTTTACGCTTTGCCAAATTTACCTGCTAATTTTGAAGTTGTTTTGATTCTCTAAGGTTCGTTTAAGTTGGAAAGAAGCAGAGATTGGAAACAATCATGCAAGTCGAGAGCTTGTTCGTGAAGTATTAGAAAAACCCGAATTGAGACTGGTTCCTCATGTTGGATATGCGAGTCTTTTCCCGTTTATGAGGAAGATCATACCACCTGTAAGTTGCGCCTAATCTGTTTGCAAATAAAGTGATTTTAAGACATCTTCGTTGCAACCTCATTTTGTTTTCTTGCTTTGAGTATCAATTTTTTTGTATTTTTCAATGACACAGGAATCATGGATTCTGGGAAAACAGCTCGACCTTATATCAAACAGGAGTATCTTATGGACTGATTTTGGCATCCGCTCTCTCAGCAAAACAAGGTTAGTATGAGACTGGTATTCCTTGTAGCAAATTTCTACGGACTGCTTGAGATCCTTGATTTAGCTGATATAAATAATGTATCGTGTATACAGCTCCTTATACATGAAACGCAATACAGAGCATGATCCTCCATACTGGAGGGGTCCAATTTGGATAAATATGAATTACATGATTCTGTCGGCACTTGACCATTACTCTAAAGGTATAGCTTCACAGATAAGAAACAATTGAAGATAGATTACACAATTCGGTCTAACTTGCTGTTCGATTTGTTCCAGAGAAGGGGCCATTTAAAAAGAGAGTGAGAACCATCTATGATGACTTGAGGGGCAATCTGATTAGGTACTGGTTACGTG
The DNA here is from genome assembly GCA_025413025.1 of Ficus hispida. Classification (NCBI taxonomy): domain Eukaryota; kingdom Viridiplantae; phylum Streptophyta; class Magnoliopsida; order Rosales; family Moraceae; genus Ficus; species Ficus hispida. The sequence goes on along the minus strand of CM046371.1, from coordinate 1,394,426 downwards.
GTTCTCTCCCAATATTTTGCTTGTCTAATGCAATCAGTTTTCTTTCAAAGGTTTAATTTCGTTGTCCATTGCTGTAGAAATGTGGTTCGCAATTATCACCAAACTGGCTTTTTGTGGGAACAATATGATCAGAAAACCGGAAAGGGAAAAGGGGCACGCCTTTTCACTGGTTGGACATCTCTCGTGCTACTGATGATGGGAGAAGCTTATGCTGAAAGTTAGATCACATCACTATAATTGGTACTTACATATTTTCTTAGACATCGGATAAATTGAAGAACCCGCCATCTGTTTCTTACAACAAAATCGAACAAAACAAAGCATTTAGCTAGTTTGATTTTTTTTTTTTGTTTTTCCCCTCAATTAAAAATAAGTTTGATTTGTTTGGGTTCTTTTTCTTTCTTTGGAAGATGTCGGCTATAAAGTCACAGCACTTATGAGTCATTATAAGGATTTCCAAGCATTTGCGAAAAGAATGTCTATGGAAAGAATCTAAGATTTGAAAAGATTCAAAAACAAAAAAACTAAAACTATAAACAAAACAAAAACGAAATACCATGGCCGTTTCAACTGAACAGAATGTTTTTACACTAACAGCGTAAAAGGAATGAAAGGAATACCCGTCTTTCAAGTAATGGGCCAGCGTAGGCTCTGTTGGGCCAATGGCAAGCTTATTCGGCCAATAGAAAGCTTCTGGGCCCAGTACGAGAACAAGATGGACCACATTGGGCTACTACATGTCAGCATTGCAAAAGCAGGCCCAGTGTGCTTTAATTGGGCCTATGGGAGCCCATTACAGTGCCCTTACAGGGTCTATTACAGTTAGGTCCAATCCAGTGTTCCTTATTGGGCCAATGTAGCCCATTACAGTCCTTTTTGGGCCCAATAAAAGAAGCAGGCCCAGTGTTTCTTTTTGGGACGAATGAGCCCATAATAGTGTCCCTTATCTGGCTCATTTATAAGCAGGCCCAGTGCCATTTTTGGGCCAATTGAAGCCCATTAGTCCCTTTTGGGCAGCAACTACCGAGGGGCTGGCGTCTCCAAAATGAACCAATTGGGCCTACCTAGGCCCTTATTGCGCTCACAGCAAGTTTCATTGGGCCCGAATGAGCACGAGATAGACCAAATTGGGCCACTATAGGTCAAGCAACAGCAGGCCCAATGTGCTCTTATTGGGCCCTTATGAGCCCATTACAATACCCCTTCATTGGGCCGCAACTAACGATGGGCTGGCCTCCCAAAATAGAAACAAGCTTTTGTAGGGTTAACACGAGCACTAGATGGGACTTTTTTCGGCCTACTGGGCAGAATAGCGAAATGTAGGCCCAGCCGGCAGTAACTAAACAACAGGGCCCAAATATTTCGGTGATGGGCCAGTTTTAGAATAGTAAGTCAAGATTGCCCTGATTTCAATCAGCGACCCCTTGCGACAACAGCACCCTAACTAAGCCTAGTTCTTTAACACCATCTTTTTTAATAAGCAAGCTAATAATTAAAAAGTTTCCTCCACATAAATAAAGAAACTTATACGGTAAGATCACTAATTTAGCACTGTCAATAATGAGCCATAGACACTGAAGTGACGTTAGTATTATGTCATACCATGTCAGGCCCAGAAGTGCATACAAAAAAGCTAATCTGAAACACCTCATTAAGCGTTCCGAGTCCACGGCCAATCTATACCCACCGGTGGAGTGCGCTCCAACAATTCTACATGAGCAGAATTGTTCCAGCACAAATAAAAAAAAAAAAAAATAATAATAATAATAATAATAATAAAAAGATAGAGCTTCCCACACACGCACACTGCACTGCTAAGGATCTGGAACCAGGAAAGAAACATTTCCGCTATAAAAAACAATTAATCTACTGTCTCACTTAATAGAAAAGGAAGTCTTTAAAACATGTGGTGATGATGAATGTAGGTCTTTTTTTAGCTTAAATCATCAGTCATTTCTGTGTCTTCAGCCATTATAATCTCCATGTCCCTGATATCTCGCTTCAACACATTACCAAGTCTTGCAATTGCCTCCGTCTGCTGTTGTAAGACCTGCGCCCCACCAAAAAGAGTGGTTTGTTATCAAGATCCGCAGGTTCCACGACGAAACAAATCTTCGATCACCACTCTTTATTCCCAAGCAAATATAATAAAACAAACAATTTCAGATGGCAAATAACCCAAATTTTAGATATTTCGGCAGAGAAGCTCTTTTCATACCTTAATCAGGCAACATTAATATTCACACTTTCAAACTTAATAAAATACATAAAATAAACAGGCCAAGAACTCTTAGCTTTAATCCTAAGGCCTAAGAGGATACTTTGGATAGTCGCCTGCATAACTCAAAAACAGAAAATGATTTTTGTCTATAGCAAGAAACTGAATAACAAAGCAAAACCCACCAAAAACACAAGAAGCCCGCTACCTTACCTCTTGCATATCAGCAAGACTCTGCTCATGTATTTTGGTTGATCCAGGAAGATAAGCAGAACCACCACCAACAATAGAATTCGCTTGAACACGGGAAATGGTGAGCAAATTTTGTACCCTTCTAGAAAGTTCTGCACCAGATCCTTTTAACTACAAATTTGAAATGTGCATACTTTTCAGTAACAGATGCTATAACACGTCACAGAAGGTTAAAGGACAAAAAAAAAAAAAAAAAAGCTACCTGTCTAGTGATTGCAGCTAATTTCTCAGCCAGTTCAGCTTCTCCTTTCATTAAGGGTAGCCGACAACCCTTTCCCTCTAATGCCTCAATTATTTTCATTACCTTTTCACATGACAAATAAGATGAATTAAAACAACATGAGCAACTCTTACTGTACAAACAATCAAGAGTGATCTCAAACATGAAGCATAAATTGCCCCACCCTTAAAAGGCGCCTTTGAAGACCTTGCTCTTTCTGTCTCATTCTTTCTATACGTGGCAAAGTGTCTGCTTGAAAATGCCTTTGAAGCTGCAGATTATTAAAAAAAGATAAATTAAAATGATAGGCATACTTTCCCATTAACAAGCAGTACATGCAGATCAGAAAAAGTGTATGATACCATCTTCACATTGCTTTGGGTCATTCTCAATCTCTCAGAATCTGAAAGAATGACTTCGTCTTGGAGCTGAAACAACAGAGGCAGAACTTCAGACTCCAACAAGAAAGTCACCAAGAGCCAATGATAACAAGAAGGAAGGAAAGCAAAACCTCAAAAGGACAGGATTATTAATTTTTTACTTCTGTAGCCATAGCTACCTATGGTTGCAAATGGTGTATCAAAGACCTAAGAAAGTGAAATTCCAACGTGAGCTAGCAGAAACATTACCATGTCTAACGTGAATCATTGTTCATATATTAATATGCCACGTGTTTTGAAAGTTTGGCAAGTTATTGAGATGAATAATGAATAATTCAACTACAGAAAGACAATCAGAATAATTTCTTACTTTTGGCAATTGTACATCAATCAAGTTCTTTGCCAGTACACACAAAAGAACTAATTGACAGCATGTGCAAATTTTAGATTTCAACAAACAGTATTACAGTACAGAGTTAAAAGTAATATTCACCTTTACACATACAATCATATGTAATCCAACAAGTTACATGATGACTATCCAAGACATGTTATTGTTTTTCAAAAGCACCTTTTAATCTTGCTTAGTATTCCCAATCAATGACGAGCAACATACAAAATACAAACAAAGAAGTTATATAAACGAATGCTTTCAAAATAACAAAAATACCTTTAGGCGTTGTGAAAGATCCTTAAAACCATGAACAAGCTGAGGCCATAACCGTTCTCGGTCTGTACTTTCCATACCCTCAAGCTTCCCCATAGCCTCTGCCCACACGATCTAGCATTGCAAACTATTCTCCAAAATTAGCTGGAACCAGAGATAAGTAATGCTCATAACAAAACAGGAACATCGTTAGTTACCACGAAAAGGAACGGAAAAGAACAAACTCACATCTGATACACCAGCAGGCTTCACTCTAAACTGCGGATCAGTAACGCTGAACAACAAATGCTGCAAAAATCAATACACAAAGTGATGCATCAAACTGACTTTTGCAGATCATACAATGCAAAACACGAGCAGAGAACAATGTGCTTTAATTCAGATTACACAAACATAAATTAGAAAAACGCACCTTGAAGGCATATTTAGGGTTTCCAGGATCGTCCTTGTAAGCCTCAACAATTGCCTAATTCAGATTACAGAAACAGAATTAAGAAATCACGAGCCGAATAGAGAACATTGGGACCGAACGAACTACTAAACCTCTAGAGTTTCGAACGAAAGCAATTCATACTGCAAAAATACAGAAATTACTAATGACAAAGCAAACCTAAGAGAAGTGAACAAAACCTAGGGTTTCCAAAGTCTCGATAACTAACTCAAAGTACAAAAAATAGGGAAATTCAAAATGGCATATCGAATACAGAAAATTAAGATTATATGAAGCAAACCTAGGGTTTCGAAACAAAATGAAGGATCGCACTAACTTGAATGTCGCGATCGGCAAGAGAGAAAGGGATGGGAGCCACAGGAGCCATTTGAGTAGTGAGCTGCGAATTAGGGAAGGGAAAGATCTGCGGCACCGTCGGTAGCGAAGACTGAAAGCCAAAGCCACCGGAAGCCGGCGGCTGCTGAAACAACGAAGTCTGTTGCGGTGGTTGCTGTTGTTGTTGACTCTGCGAAGAAAATGGAGTGGAGAGCAAGGAGCCAAAGCCGCCGGTGGCAAAAGAAGGCGTCGACGGAGTTCCGAACGCCGGAGTGGTGGACGGAGTTCCGAATGCCGGGGTGGAGGACGGAGTTCCGAAGGCTGGCGTCGACGACGGAGTGCCGAAGGATGGCATTGAGGACGACGCTCCGAATGCTGGAGTTGAGCCCGATGCGCCGAACGCCGGCGTTGATGACGGAGTTCCGAACGCCGGAGTCGACGAAGGTGTTCCGAACGCCGGCGCTGACGAAGGAGTGCCGAACATGGTTGGGAAGTTTGGTGAAGATAAGAGATTCACAGAGAATTAAGGAAATGAAACCCCCGCGGTGTTTCAACTTTACAAGCGGGAGGAGGTGCCGTTGGGAGATTTCGACTGGTTGTGTGTTTGATTGAGATCGTAATGGGCTTTTCTTGGGCTGCTTGTTACGGGCGTCGGTGCGAAGTATAGATTACTAAGGGTATGTTTGGCTAAACATCTTATTTTAAGCTAAATTTATTTTTTCATTATGATTTTTATCTTTTTTTGAAAAAGTTTTTCGTTTTTTCTGAAAAAGTCAATAAAAATTACTATTCAAACTTAAAAATTTCAACTCAACTCAAATTCAATTCATTCATCAAACACCCCCTAAGGAAAATATTATTTTCACTTCAATTTTTTTGTTTCACTTACAATTCCAATACTCTCTCTCTCTCTTGAAAATCATGCTAAATAGCATATTTATAAAGACTTTTGAACAGAATATCTGGTTAGTTTAAAATGAGTTTAATACCCGTATATTACACAGGGAAGGAAAAAATAAATAAATAAACTGAATATTATATAATAAAAATAGTTAATTAAAATAAATATTATAATTTTAATAAGTATAATTTTTATTAAAATCTTTCTCAATAATAAAAATATAAAATCAAAATGACAATAGTACTAACAATAATAAAAATGAAAACAAAAGCAAAAAAATAAAAAATTCTTCTGTAGTCATACTCATTTAAAGAAAAAATAAATAAAACAAAAATAAAATAAAAAACAAAAAAAGAACAAAAAATATTTAGATTCAAAAGAATCGAAAAAAAATTAACTCTAACAAAAAAATTATAACAAAATAAAATATCTAAGCCATTTTTTTCCTTTTTTTTATTGTTTAAAAAAACCCAAAAAAAATTTTATCAGATTATTTACATGCAAAAACGTTTAAAAAAAAGGTTTTTAAAATATAAAACAAAACAAACAAAAAAAGACAAAAAACAAATGCATGCGTAATTCTTAAAAAAAAAAAGTCTTTAAAAAATAGAACAAAAGACACAAATAAGAAGCAAAAAAAAATCCAAAAAAAAATCTAAAACAAAGATAAATAATTTAAAGTAACAAATTGTTTAAAAAAAAAAGCAAACTGAGCAAAAACACAATACAACAATAGATCGGAATCTAATGTCTAAAATTTAACGTCTAAAAAAAAGAAAAAAACAATATTAAGAAAAAAACAAAATCTAAATAGGGGTAAAACCGGCAACACACTGTAGGAAAAAGAAAAGTATCTAAAAAAGAGGGATAAAATGGTAATTGTATTGTGCGGGCAGCCGACAATTTCTGTATTAATGGTAAAAAGGTCAACTCACTGTAGATGGAGGAAAACCAACTAAATCAGAAGGGAAAAAAAAAAACTCTGCACTGTAGACAAAACAATAAAATATGTGAGGACAAAACCATTCTTTTACTATAGATAAGCCAAAATCAACACATGAGATGGGACAAAATCATCATTTTACTATAGAAAAAACAGCTACTGTACATCACTACAACAAAAAGTATTGTACAGTAATGTAACAAAAACAGCAAAAATAAAAAAATAAAAACAAAAGTCACTATTTATCACTGTAGAAAGAACAGTTAAACCTTTGCTCTCCTTTAATATAATATGAAATTATAGAAAATATTAAAAGCCTCCAATGCTTCTAATCTCTTATATATATATATATATATATATATATTTTTTTTCAAAAATGTGAATTGAAAATGTATTGTTATTGGACAGCACCAAACATACCATAACACAAATGCCCAGTCTCACACGTGTTAACCAGCATAATAATAACTATAACCCGTTCATTCATTATCGCACAGACAAAAAGAAAAAAAAGTGACTTTTATTGTAGAACATAAGGAAGGAAAAAAAAAAAAAAAACTTTATCCTTGAACGCGTTTAGTTGATTTCAGTAATCAATAAAAATCACATGAATGAGAAAGTGATAGAAGATAATATGATTTTTAGGAAATCTATATTAACGCGTTTGTTTGATGATGTGAATCCTTTCTCATAAGGTGGGAATGTTATTTTATTGTGTTTAGTTATACACGATAATGTAATATTTTATTATTTTTTAAAAAAATGAATAATTTTTAGTATTTTAAGCCTCCTTTAGTTCGTTTTTTTAAAAGACAATTAGTTATAATTTTTATTAATTTTAAAAAAAATAAAAAAATAAAATGAAAAAATTTATGTTTCAATTGCAATATCAAACAACTAAGGCCTCGTTTAGGGTTTCAACTCAAACTATATTTTTTCATATCAGTTTTTGTCTTTTTTTTTTTAAATTTTTTTGTCTTTTCTGAAAAGTCCATAAAAATTTTCAACTTAAACTATATTTTTTCAACTCAAACCCATTCACCAAATGAATACTAAGATTATGCATATCTTACTTTCAAATTTATGCATATTGATAAAATATATATATATATATATATATGTAGATCTACACGTACTGTTTTTCAAATATTAAAAAAAAATCAAATACCTAATTAGTATATTTTTTTTAACGAAAATACCTAATAAATTTTGAAAGTTTAATTCACAAATTAAAACAAACCAATTTTTAAAATAAAATTTTGAAATTTAAAAAACAAAAGAAGAAGAAAAAATCTCCTCCATAATTGTCACTTTCCCTCTCTCCCCAAAGTGAAAGTGTTGCAAGTAGTTACGTTGAAGCTTGGCTGGGGTTAGAAGGATCTGGTGGCTTAGGCAGGGCTCGCGAGAGAGGTCAAGCAGTGGGGCGAAAAGCATATCAGAAGTTCGCGGTTGCAACGATGGCGGCTATGATTGTGGGCTTTAACGGTGGTGGGATTGGTGACGACGGGGCTGTGATGGTAGACTACGATGGTGGTGGGCTGCAACAATGGTGATGGGATTGGCGGCGGCGGGGCTACGACGGAGATGATGGTCTGCCGGTGGTGGGATTGGTGACGACGGGGCTGCGATGGTGGACTATGGCGGAGGTGGGCTGCGACAATGGTGATGAGATTGGCGACGGCGGGGCTACAACGGAGATGATGGTCTGCCGGTAGTGGGATTGGTGACGGCGGGACTGCAACGGAGATGTTGGTCTGCCGGTGGTGGTCTGTCGAGGGTGTACAACTGTAGCAACAGTGCTGTACATTACTGTATAGTATGATGCAGCAAAAGAAAAAAAATCACTGTTCATCACTGTAGAAAGAACAGTGCAACCCTAGGTCTCCTTTAGTATATTAGTATAATGAGAATAAAATAGCATATATATTTTAGAGAGGTTTTGAATTTACAGTACTGCCCTCGTCTTCTTCATCTCCGGCATCTTCGTCATTGGCGTCTTCATCTCCAGCGTCAAGTCTTCTTCATCTACGGGGAGATAACAATTTCGCGGACGTGGCAGAGGTGATCGCGAAGCCTATTGTTGATCTCGCGATGGCGGCGGAGACAAGATCTTGCTTCTGGCGGCTGAGACGATTGCGAAGCCTTTTGTCCAATCTAGCGATGGCGATGGAGATGAGGTTGTGATTATCCATCACGAGACTTCAACCTCTGTGAGCCTCGATCTATGGGCTCTACAATGCGAACTCCGGCCTTTACTTCTTTGCAATTACCGGTGCTGAGTTTGACAGCGACTGCGACTATAATGACTAGCGCTCATTCCACCTGAGGCTCATGAGATCAATTAGTGAAGGCGGCGATGGCAGTAGCGGTGGCGGCGGCAATTTACTAGGGATTTTGGGATTTTAGATTAGGGTTGTGAATTTGGAATAATTTGAGGTGTATTTTGTAATTTAATAAACTTTGAAAATATATAAAAATATTAAATAAAATAATTATTAAAAATAAATTTATTTAATGAAATTATTGATATTTACATTAGATTTACGAAATATACAAAAAGTATAAAATTCAATGCAATCAAAGAATTTATGTGTAAATACCATACTTGTTTAGTAAATTTCTTCTTTGTTTTAGTTGAACTTTATTTTCTCAAAATTTATAATGGCAATAATAATTTGCCTTTTCAATCATACGTCGCAATTCCTTAATATTCCCTTCATTTGATTCTTTTCAAACTGATATCCTTCTGCCAAAATCATAACTTCTACCAGAATTTTAAAAACAAAAACATAAAAACCAAAACCAAGACAAAAAACCTCAAACATAATCTGCAATAAAAAAAAAAAAAGTGGGAAGAAAAATCTCAAATGATGTTATTTTTGGGTACGAGTACTCTAAACGGTATTTCATATCCAAACGTAATAAAAGTTTTAATAGAGTATCCACAAACCAAATTGCATTACAAAAGCACTTTGAAACACAACAACAAATTTAACATCACAGCACAAGAGAGAGTTTTGAATAAAAGTACTGTAAACCGATCCAAGAACTTCAGTAAATATTAAGATAAACTAGCCCTCACACCTTGATTGTCACACAGTACAAGCATGAACCCGAAGGCTTGATCTGGGAAGTCTGCCATTCAGATCCGGGGGCTGCACTCGGATTGTACAGTAGAGTCCGATAACTTGGCTCTTTCTGCCGTGAGAATAGCAAGAGTTTCCCATCCAGTATTCCAAATCGAAAGTCGATACTAGTGCTCCCTGTCAATGGAACCTGAACCATCTTCCATGAAATATCTACTGGATTAAAAATTGCGAGCTTCCGCTGGTTCTTCCACTCCATACAGAAGAGCCTCTTCCCTATCACAGCATGAGAGGTGACCATGACACAGCCTTTCTTCATCTCGTACCAAGTGTGCCTCTCAGGGTTGTAGACATCAACAAACTTTGAGTTTCCAATTGTGAGGCTTGACCTTCCACCCATGACATACAGCTTTCCTTCAAATCCACAAGCAAAGCAGCCCCATCGAGGTCGACGAAGAGACTCTATAAGGTCCCATTTATTCTTATTGGGGTCATACACCTCAACACTAGATAGACTGTTGCCGTTCATCCCATAGCCTCCCACTGCATAAACCAATCCATTGATTTCTTCACAAGCAAAGTCATATCGAGCAACGTTCATGTCTGCTACTTTGCTCCAGCTGCAAATAAAAATAATGTGTCACACAACTGGAAAAGGAATTCTTCTTACACTTGGCGGCAGAAAAATCACATTTTACAGAAGCACAAATGGATGCATTCTAAATAAGAAATCAACTCCAGTTCTTAACAGAGGAAAGAAGCATACCTGTTTAGGCAGGAATCATATTGATAAACATCTGGTGATGCAAAGACAACATTGTTGAGCACTGAATAGCCCCCCATTACAAGAAGCTTTCCATTTAAAACAACCACACCAAACCCAGATTTAGCTGGACCAGGCATTGCGGGAAGAGTATGGTTTTTGTGTCCCACACTGTCCAAAACCTCCCAGTGGCTCTTCTTTGCTTCAGCATCCACGGTTAAGATATAAAGCCACTCCTCACACACCCCGGCTAACTTCCGCACGGTGATAAATTCTTTGCCTTGAATAAAGGACCTCCATTTCTTGCACACACCACCCATGGCTGGGAAGTTGGAACGAGGCACAAGCGCAAGGCAAATCATTGCCACGTCATCAGGCAGCCCAGGTAGAATGGGGCTGTCATAATCATCTAGCAATCGAGAATTCAAACTAGGATAATTTTTCGAGCGAACTGAAGTATCCTGTTTGAGTGAATCAGAGAAAATCATACTTGGTTCTTCAAATCTCTTTTTTTCAGTCACAAAATCTGGCACTGTCTGGGTTGAGCAGGTAATTAGATCGAGAGGCATATAGATCAATAGAAGCTTCCTCGTCCTTGATCAGTTATACAACTCAAACGACGAATCAATAATTTACAACAACACTTTTGATTAAAGAAATTCATGAAATCCATCACCTATAGGGATTTTACAAGACCAAGGCATAAAACATGTAGCAGAACGAATCACTTCAGTGGTGAATGCCATCAATATCCTGTGCTTTGTCCAGTCGAATTCAAATTCCATACCACGGGCTCTGCTCTTAGAAAAATTTCTTCCTCTTCTTTCACACAGATTATTTCCTAAGCCGCTAGTACCGAGTCCTCCACACATTTCCCAAATATCTACAAAAATAAATCACACTGCTTAACTACAGCAACATGACAAACACAAAAAACAATCCACTCTCATCAAATCATCTTTATAGTCACGGAATTTAAGAGGTTTCAGAAATCATACCTATCAATGCCATATAGCCCGGTTTTAGCCTCCGGAAACATCCATTTTCTTGAATGTGGTAATCACCTACACTTTCGTACACGAAGGTAAAAAAATGGTCAACCCAACCGTCACCGTCATTTGATTTTAGAGAATGACGAGTAAATAATAGCACGATAGAAATACAGGATTCATCAACAAAATTGATAAGAGAAGCTAAAAATCATGACATTAGACTACGGTTTAACCTCACTGTCCTCTATCAGTTAAAAAATTATATCTGAATAATATGAATCTCCAAATTTGAATCTATGTCGGATCTAAAAACCCAATTCACAGAATCTGAAAACCACAGGAAAAAAAAAATTAAACAAAGTAGATAGGAAATCAATGAAAATTCTAATCGAGCAAAAGACAAGCATATGAACACAGAAATCTCAGAGCGCAAGTACTAAACTTAAAGCCACTTTTACGACAACAAATTAAAATATCTAATTATCAGATTCCAAATCTACAACACACAAAACAATCTGAAAATCCCCCAAACTTTTGAGCTACTTGTTCAAGTTTCGTGATCTGAATACACAAATACGCTACAAGGAAGGAAAAAAATTGGAAATCCACTCCCATTGTTAGCTTAAGCAGAGTAGCAGTATAAAAAGACCAAACCATGCGTAAATCACGAAGATGAACTAAAAAAATCGGGGGGGAAAAAAAAAAGAACTGCAAGGAAGAGTATTTTGAATACGAATCCAAGAAATTACCTCATTTTCACAAAAGGAAAGGATCTGAATCTAGTTTGGACAGGTTAAAACGGGAAAAAGAAATATCTTTACCTGAAAAATAGGAGATAAATATGCAGAAAAAGCGGATAATGCTTGAAGGGGGTGGGGGGGGAGAGAGAGAAAGTGAGGGAGTAGGGGGAATTATGAGGAATGATTTATAAAGACCCAAAAGAGTAGGGGATGGGAATGGGGGAACGGAGGAATGGGAAGGATAGAGCTGACAGAGCCCGACCACGTCAGAACGAAATTTCTTCCTAACCGGTAGGGAGAGGCAGACGGAAATTGTCTAGTGTGGTCGTGTTCCCGAATATAAAGGAGAGAGAGATATATATATATATATATATATTGGAAATTCTTTATTTTTATTTATTTTTTAAAATCTGATAATATGTGTAAGGTGAGATGCTCAGAGGGTATGATTTTCCTGCGCACGAGATCCGCGTCGTATGATAGAACTATTTTTATGGTTCTATGATTTCAACGCGTGTCGGAAAGCCAGGTGGTAAGCTATTGTGGAAAAGTAGAGTAACAAATTATGGTGTGTTTGACATAATATTAAATATTCAACTCAAACTTTTTTTTTTTTTGTTTCTTTCTTAAAAAGTTTATCTTTTTTCAAAAGTTTTTTTTTTTTCTAAAAATTTAAAAAATTTTACTATTAAAACTTAAAAATCTCACTCAAACTACCACCAAATAAATAAATAAATAAATAAAATTTGAATGCTCGTATAAAAATTAATAATAAATAAATAAATAAATAAAATTTGAATGCTTTCTTTTAATTTAAATTTGATTGTTAAAAATAAAATCCTATCTACCTAAAACAAATAAAATTCTATCCATAATTTTTTCATAAACTACTGTTAAAAATTATATATATGTAAATCCGGTGTAAGTTGAAAGCTAGGGTCGGTTTGGCGGACCACTAATCACTTGTGGCCTTGCCATAGAGTCAAATTTATCTTTTATTTTGGTTGTTGGGGAGAATTTTTATTTTTTCCTAACACGTGATATTCATGGGTCAAGCAGAATGGCTGTTTTATGAACTAATTTGCTGCTGTATTTTTATTTATGTGCTAGAGCGGTTAATGAGGCTGTTGAAGCAACAGAACTTTATGTGTCCAATTTTCTCTAGGAGAGGTCCCCTTTGGTCCATGAAGATCTAGTTTGATTTTCAATAATAATCTTCTATTATGCAAAAAGACCAAGCGAATGGCTAATATTTCTCGATTGGACAATCAATTTCCGAAGCAAGAAAAAAGACACGAGTTTCGTTATTTATTATATCACCAAATCAAATTTAAGTAACTATCTTTTTCTGTAGCTAGTCATCCGAGTTTAACTATCAAAGTACCCCCGACGTTTATGGCTCACGAAGTGTTGTTGTTTCTCAAGCTATGTATAATCTGCTCGACCAAAAAAAAATGTTGGATCTGAATTTATGCCTGGTACCTGTGCCACCACTAGTCATCACAGAATCTAGGCAAAGAAAATGCCAAACAACATTAGAAAGTCCAAACAATCTAGACCCAAAGACAAAGGAATAATGTTATCTAAAAGTTAACTCGATTAAAAGTTCCAACATTTGGTTGGAATAGACGAGAGATTCCATGGAATTTAGAACACAAGCGTCACATAAGAAAAGATATGTTTCTGATTGATTAAACGGTCAGTTTTCAAAGAATAACACACGACAAGTTTACCAACTAATGGAAACCACAACTTATATCATATATAGTTGACCACTTCCCCAAGTACTTAGCCATGTGTTTGGTTAGTGATATAATAATTCCTCAAAGTTGGACGTGGAATTTTTATCCAGGAATTTGGGTGGACATCCGTGGCTTCAACTCTCGTGAAAGTATCCTTAGACAACCATGTTCTATTAACAATTATTGATTGATTAGATTTGGATTTATGATAATTTACTTGCAACTATAGATTTTTTGGTTTTTTTTTTTGGGTCATGACATTCATGGTTTATGATTATGATATCATAATAAATTATTTGACGACAAGGATAAATAGATAATGAAGTGATATTAATAATTCTTTAAATTTACAAGGAAAATGGCAGTGAACAAAAAAATAACTACTACTTCAGGAGAAATTATTCTATAAATCGGATATATCACATCATCATAAAGGATATTTTTAAAAAAGATTACTATAAACAATTTAAATGAGATATCTATGGTGATTTTGATTCAATAATCAAGGTAATATTTATTAAGAAAGAGAAACATAAAATAAAAAAATGATATGGATAAAATATCCCAATAATTAAATGAATATACTACATAAATATGATTACATGATACATCTGATTTACTGAATAATTTCTCCTACTTCAATTGCCGTGGCAATAGCTAATTAACATATAAGCCCAAAAAAAACTAATTAGTAAAGTCAAGTTTGAGGGTAACGTTGTAGATGATGACTGGTGGTGGGACGCTTGCCTTTCAAATATAATAATAATAATAATAATAATATTAATATTAATATTAATATTAAAAAAAAAAAAAAAAAAAAAAACTGGTGAGATAACTGGCGATAAGGTCGTCGACTTGTCGGTTGGCTTTTGGGTCAATCGAAGACGACTACGTATTACTGGTCGAAATTGATGGCGGATGAACCATTGGATCACTCGAATGTTGGTGGGACCCAACGGGCAGTGGAAGGGTGAATGGACGGAACAGATAGGGATGGCTTGTCGCGCCCGTTGAGACGTTATGGGCAGGGCAGGGCAGGGCAGCTTTTTTTATGTCTTTGATGGGGTCACCATTTTTCGTGGAAGGATAGCATGTGCAATTGAAGCATTGTGATAGAAGCAGCACCAGCATCTCTCAAGCTTTTTAGCTTTAGCCTAACCGTCCTCTTGTGATCCATACGGCTCTGCGAACTCCGATTTATGCTTATTTTTCTTACTTTGTTGTATGTATAACAACGATGGAATCCGTTTTTTGTTTCATTAAGAATATATATATATATATATATATATTACTTTTTTAAATATATATAAATGAAAACTGTTAAGTTTAACGAATGACGAAGGTATACGAGTGGTAAAGCGCAACGACTATAAATTTTATAGAACTTTTTTTTTTTTCCTGAAAAAAAAAAACAAACAAACTAATAACGGGGATAGCTGCCCCGTTGTCTTTAGGTAGCTCCATCACCGCGTGTATGTGCTTATTTATGAAGCATTTCCCAAGAAAATGTGCTCAAATGCAAAGAATTCTATGAGATTAACATCTCTATCCATAGTTTACATTAAAAAAAAAAAAAAACATACACACAGGATGGGTGATTTAAACTCTGTATTTTTTAGTAGAATCATTTGTGGTATTACCGTTACACTATATATGCAATCACTATCCATAATATATATTTTCAATGTTAATTTTCTTCAAAAGAATTGAACAATAGTGTTTTTTTTATTAAATATTATCATAATATTAAAATAGTACTGGAAATTTTTTTCACGTAAATATTATATATACTACTGAAACTAATATCATAAGTACTGGAATATTAAAGGATATGTAATTTTATTTAATAAAATACGATCAGAATATGACTATCCCTTCTACAAAGAAGTAACCTCAATATTTTTCCCTAATTGCCTAGTCTTTTATGTCGTGTCATCATTTTTTTTTTAATTATTGGTCAAAATTTAATCAGATAACTCTCAAGTTTCGTAGTCAAAAAATGATTTCTCTTGATAAAACTCTAATTTAAAAACAATGTTTCACTACTAAACTATCTTGTAGTTGTACAACCATAAATTCTTCCACGACCGAAAATGATGGCCTTTAATGGAATTAATTATCGTTGCAAGACTTTTATTATTATTATTATTATTATTTTTTTGAAAAATCGATGCAAGACTTTAAAATTTGACATTCTGTGAAAAGAGAAAACTAGATAGGAACGTTCTTCAATTGCTATTAGAAAAGGGCGGTCTGATCCTATCTCCAATGCATTTAGGTATGTTAAATGCTATATTTATTAGCGTGAAAAGTAACATTATATTATTTTATGTTCCAATACATTATGTTATTTTTATATTTTGTTATTATTGTTGTGTTTGAAAGTTATAAAAGTAAACTTTTAATATTTAAATCAATGAAAATAAAATATTACAATAATTACTTAAGACAATAATCAATAATAATCAAAAGTGAAATTTGACACTAGTTATATTTTAATGTGGCAAAGTTGCCATAAAGTTTAGTATATGACAATTTGACATGAAAGATAGCACTATATTAAAGAATATTTTTTTCATCTATATACTAAAATTACCATTAACACACTAATTTAGCATGATGTTTCAATTTCTAAGAATTAGGAATTGAAGTTTGGGATTTACGTAATTGTGGAGAGACTATTGAAAATTAAGATCTTTTTTTTACGTTATATATATATATATGTGTGTGTGTGTGTGTGTGTGTAGAAAAAGTGGGTCACCCACCGACTGCACCTACTGCATTTTGCTTAAACGTAGCATATTTCATTATTAAATGGCAAACCTTCGCTTGGTATAGACTTTAACGGCTGAAATTTGCTTGCCACAGCTGTATTGTAGATCAAAAGATTGGGAGAGCTTGTCGGCGAGTGATTAGTGGAGAACATCTTGAGCTTATAATTGACAATTACCCATTTTTTAGATGCTATCATTTCTTCCTTAAATATTCTAAATAATGTCCGCTGAAAGTTTCCTCTCTTTGTTGTTTAATGTTGCCTTTTATTGGAGGTGAGAGATGAATTATTTGAAAAATCACAAGAAAATCTTGGAATATTATTTCGTATTTTTGGGAAATTATTTTTATGATACAAAATTTCTGAAAATTTAAAGACCACACCTAGTGTTGCCAGTAAACTTAGAAAATGAACAGTTTCGAACATTTGATGCAAATGTTCATTTGATGCAAAATGAACAGTAAACTTAGAAAATGAACACCTAGTGTCGCCAGTTTAATTTTTAGGACTGCCCTAAAATCTCCTTTACACTCATTATTTGGTAAAGAAAAGGGGAAGGGATTGAAAAAATGTAAAGAAAAGAAAATGCGAATAAGAGAAAGTAAGCTGTTTTTCTTGTTTTTCGTTTGATACAATTGGAATGAAAGCAAATAAATGATTAAGTAAATAATTATTTACCAATTAATTAATATTAATTTAGTTTAATATAAAGAAAAAAGTAATTTGATTATCATTTAAATTAATGTAATAAGTTTTCTCTGCAAAAATCTCTTCCCTTTTGGAGAGATAAAAGCTGTGAAACTATGAGGTTTTGCAAAGTTAAGGATTGGCTCTCTTAATCTGACTTTTGCAATGTTGAAGAGGCATGAACAATTTTTCAAAATATTATTACGAGGAATCATCCAAATTCGTATAACTTTTTTTTTTTTTTTTTTGGGTTGCTTGTATCTTAATCATTTTGAACTGGTAAGACGTACTCATTTTTATTTGGTTTGAGGCCCTTTTCTATAGATTTTTAAGAGGTTATCTAGTCATGGGATATATTTCATAAATGTATACCATTGAGAGTAGATAAGGATTTAAAGTATGACGTATAACTGAGTTGCCCGAACATGCATGCTACAAAATTCATGGACATCTTAAGTTTTTTCTTTTGACTTAAATACCGAGTACTTGGTCCAAAGAACGAAATGATGATAAGGTAATACTATACCTTTTGTTCCTTAAATTATACTAGCGCGAAATTTCCATCAGTTGTTGATAATTTGGTCCTCAGTTTTAGTTAGCAATTGGAATTAAGCAACAACAAAAAAAGATTTTTC
Source organism: Ficus hispida (assembly GCA_025413025.1). NCBI lineage: Eukaryota > Viridiplantae > Streptophyta > Magnoliopsida > Rosales > Moraceae > Ficus > Ficus hispida. The sequence goes on along the minus strand of CM046371.1, from coordinate 1,376,661 downwards.
AAAGGAATTTGATAGTTTATGTGACTCTTGTTTCCTTGGCACTCAACCTTGAATAGTTGAATTTTTGAAGGTTACCAATTCAGATAAAACTTTGATAGAATATATAAGAGTAAAAGAAAAATAAATTATAGGTAAATTATAAAGGAAAGTAAAAATAAAAAAAAATAAAAAATAAAAAAAGTTAGAAGCAGGCTTTCATTACTAGAAAGAAAGAAATGAGAATCCTAAAAAAAAAATAAACCTTTTATCAAAATAATTAAATAAGTAAGGCAGCCGCTCACACGCGAGCGCCAAAACAGAAAAAAACGCCACAACAAAAATATAAAACAAGTTATTAGGGAATTCAAACCATTCATTTATGAGGCACATTTCATTTGTCTTTTGCCCATTTGGGAAAATTAAAAGCTAGCTCATGTTCCACTCTGGAAACAAAGAAAAAAGTTTTCATTGACAAAGTGCAGTATACCCCTCAGTAATATCACTTGTTTAATTGATTTGTAAAGATCTGTGGCTATTGTTTCGATTGCACGTAAGATTCGAATCCGAAAGAATGGTTTAATATTGACAAAGAGACTTTTTCTTTGGTTTATGCACGACAAAGAGACATTGAATTGGTGCGAATGTAGCTGTTACGTAGACACTGTTTGAATTTCATCAAGAAATATAAATGATATGGGGACATTATTTATTTATTGAAAAATTGTTAAAAATACCAATATAATCTCAACCTTTGAGTAACAATTTATGCTGTATAAATATTATCATTTTTAATTGATAAATATTTAAAATATTATCGTATCAATTGATTTCATTTATTATTAAAAATATGACACGTGAGCCAATAAATTAATATTTAAGTGCGTATACCTAGTATTACTCTTATTTATTTAATTTGCTTTTTCAATGAATGTAATCCACTGCTGTCTTGTTCATAGTGCATGAAATTGGGGTGGATATGAGAACAAAGCCCATTACAAGACTGATATGCCTGCTGAAGCCATTTAAAAAAAAAAATAAATAAATAAAATAAAATAAAAACCACCAACCTCATATCTCTCTCAAATAGTCAATATAAAAAGTGTTAAAAGAAAAAGGGTGATTTGTTGGATGGCCACTCAAAGCACATATCTATGAATTATTGTTCAGCTTCAGTTTTTCACCCCCAATTAAAAAAAAAAAAATTATGAAGCCCGAAAAATTCATAGCACGCATAGAATAAAAGACAATTTCTAAGAAAAGGGCTCAAATGGGCTGCCATTGAGTCGGGCAAATCCAGTGCAGCTTTGAGCCTGGACTTGGACCAGCCCAAAGTTTTGGACCAACTGAAACGACATCGGTTCAGATAATAGTCTCTTAAGGAGTAGACTGATGAGTTTTTTTGACTGGGAGCAGCCAGAATGCCGTGGCACTCCCGCGAATCAACGGAAAAACCACTGGACAGCGTCGTCTCCGCCCTTTTTTCGTCCAAACAAGTCCGTACTCACTCCCTTATTACAACAGAAAAACGGATAACAACATGCCCAATTCACAGACTCCATTTTTTCACCGAACCTAATTCCTTTTACGTTTTTCACTCCTTTAGCTCCCAATCAGATTCCCAAACCCCAAAATTATCAATCAATCAATCTCCCATCGGCCATCGCCATGCCGATCGCTTCCATTTCCATCCTCCGCCACAGCGCCGCCGTCCACACCGCCTCTCTCCCGGCCCTAACCAGCGTCCTCCGCCTCTTCGGAGCCGTCCGATGCCTCTCCATCGCCGCCGCGAAGCAGCATCAGAACCCGGGCAGCGTCTCCAAGAAGCTCCAGCAGCAGCCGAGCAAGAAGCTCCTCCGAGCCAAACAGACCGTCAAGGACTTCTCCTCCCTCGCCCCGGTGCTCTCCCCCAACGATGCCCCCCTCCTCTCCCAGACCCAGGCCATCGGCACCGTCGCCGCCGCCCAGGCCAACTTCATGCGCGTCATCGTCCAGCCCCGCACCCCTCCCGAGGAACCTTCTAGAAGCTTCGAGGCCCAGAGTAGTACGGGCGATTCTTCTAGAATCGGAATGGAGCTCCTGTGCGTGGTGAAGGCGGTGCTGAAGAAGATAAGGAGGAGGGTTCTGGTCGGGGACAAGGTGGTGGTTGGTTCCATTGATTGGGTGGACCGTAGGGGAATGATCGAGAACGTGTTTCAGAGAAGCTCCGAGATCCTTGATCCTCCCGTCGCCAATGTGGATCATCTTCTCGTGCTCTTCTCCTTGGACCAGCCGAAGCCGGAGCCTTTCACGCTTACTAGGTTTCTGGTTGAGGCCGAGTCCACTGGGATTCCTCTCACCCTCGCTTTGAACAAATCGGAGCTTGTTGACGAAGAGGTTAGCCTTTTCAATTGTTGCTTCCTTTGCTATTATGATTCTTGTAGAGTTCAATAATTGCTTTGAATAAGTCTGAGGATGAAAATGGAGAAGAAACTAATCCGAGAGAGAAATATCTAATCATTGTATTAGCTGATATCTGACCAGTACATTAGTTTATAATTAGAGTTTAGTACGCTAACAAACTCTAAGCCCACTTGTTCACTAAAGTAACTACTGATACAACTAACAGAAGAATCTAGGGTCCTTACAGTTATGGATCAGCTGAAGCTCTTCTGGATTAGTTTGATCACTATGGTAGTGTTTTCCCCCATTTTTTAGGAATGGATTTTGAAGATAAAAGTGCAAGTACCTCAACTCTACGGAATCATTAGTTTATTCTGCTCAAGGAACTTGAAGTTGATTCTTGGAAAGTTATCGCAGTTAAACGAGTCCTATTGCAGTATGGAAGTGTTGTTTCAAAACTGATTATGCTGTAATAAGAATGTGCCAGATTAGTGCTAGAATTAGATTATGTGTGATGTAAGGGGGTTTGGAATTCAGTTAGGCTGTGTTTGGCAAGAGGGAAAAAATAGGAAAGAAAATGGAGAGGAAGGAGAGGACTTTTCTCTAATTATGTTCGGTTTCCCTCTAATCCCTCCATATCCTCTAATTCCTCCATATTGTTATTTGGAGAGATTTATTAGGAGTTCTTTGTAATCACTCACCCAATTAATATCTATTCTTCTACAAAGAAACATGGCTCTCAAAATCTTTCCACTAATCCCCCACCGCTCTCTCTCTTTCCACTCTTCCCTCCTACCGAGCAAAGCTCTTAATCTCTTGTTGGGGTTCTCTTTGGGTCCTATCGTGTTGTTGCATCCATCTATTTCTTGCCCAGCATTTTATCTCTACTATAACGAACTATTAGGCAATAAGCATCTAAACATGCATGATGTTGCCAATATTAACACTTAAATATGTAACCGTTGATGGAATATGCAGACAATGATTTCATGGAAGACAAGACTACGCAGCTGGGGCTATGAACCAATCTTTTGCAGTGTTGAATCCAAACATGGACTCGACACCCTTGCATTTATTTTGAGAGGCCAGACAACTGTAATTGTGGGTCCTAGTGGAGTTGGTAAGTCTAGTCTGATCAATGCTCTAAGAAATGACCAGCTTGCTTCGCGTGATGCCGAAGATAATTGGTTTGACACGGTGAGTTTCATCACTTTTGTTGTGTGTGTGTGTGTTTTTTTTTTTTTTTTGGCCTCTTATTTCCCGTTTGCATATGTGAATGGTGATATCAAATTTCCAACTTTCTCATGTACTTTACTTTTTGTTACTCCAGATCTTAGGCAGTAAATGGCTTGAGGATCAGCGGGTTGGGGAAGTTTCAACAAGAAGTGGCAGAGGGAAGCATACCACCCGCAATGTTGCTTTGCTTCCATTATCTGGAGGGGGTTATCTTGCTGATACTCCGGGTTTTAACCAGCCTAGTTTGTTGAAAGTAACAAAGCAGTCTCTAGCACAAGCTTTCCCAGAGGTTGGTTTGTTTAGAACTACATTTATCGCCTGGATTTCTTTGCCTCGCATTCTTAGCACGGGTTGCAATATTTCTGTTCCGGCTGACCTATGTTTATTTCCTCTTCAGATCCCGAAAATTCTTAGTGCCAGTGATCCTGCAAGATGTTCATTCAACGATTGCTTGCACCTTGGGGAACCAGGATGCATTGTCAAAGGGGATTGGGAAAGATATTCGTACTATTTTCAACTTCTCGATGAGATAAGAATCAGGGAGGAATTTCAGTTGAGGACATTTGGAACCAAAAAAGAGGCTGATGTAAGGTTGTATTAAACCTATTTAACAGTTTAGTGTTACTGAGAATATTTACGTTTTTCTTTGTAAGCACTTCATAATCATAGAATAGTTCTTAAAATTCTCGAATTCCCTAGTGAAGAAAAAGGATGACACAGAATGTTGACATCTTGTATCTGTGGAACAGTATCATACTTGTCGATAAAAAGAAATAAAATTACTGAATATCAACTGCCTTGCATCTTTTGCAGGTACAAGGTGGGAGATAGAGGGGTTCAACAAGCAGAACCACGGTTGGAACTCAAGAAGCATAGGAGACAATCTCGCAAGAGCCTGAACCAGTCGATCCTTGATGAACTAGATGCGCTGGATGACGACGATGATAATCAGATCAAAGGTTTTATTGGGAATGAGGGCCGGTAGCATGTTGGTCAACATTGTAAATAGTTAATAGGACCCCATCTCTGTTTAGAGAAAGTAATGAAGCCAAATGATCCATAAAAAGCACATTTCAACTGATCTGCCTTGTACTTTCTTTTTTCCTGGTGGAATAACAAAATTTTTGTACATATGCGGTATAGTAACAACAAAAAGTAGATTCCAGAAGCCTATCTTATCACGCCAGATGTTGAGCGTATAATGAAATTTCATATTTTCCCTTAAGCTATCTAGTTGCTTTTAAAGCTTATCACGTAATGTTGTCCATGACTTCTTCTCGCTTTTGCCCCAGAATGGTGTGGATTATCACGGATCTCATACCGACATACAATGCTGATCCCTTTTATCCAAGAAATGATAAGAAACCTACATCTAATTGTTCTAGCTACAACCAGAAATTAACAAGACACTAAACAGAAACGCCAAGTCTAGTATCCAATTCCAAAATAACCACAAAAACGAATTATGAAACCAGAAATCCGCATCTACAAAGCTATCAACCGCCTACAGCAGGTGACATTCGGTTGGGGCAACCTAGTAAGGCTCTGTTTTGGGGGCGAAACATGGATAAACAAACTTTTGCACAGCATAAGCAGCCCATAAATCTATCCTAAACAAATTATAGCCGCATCGTTTTGTCAGCAATTGCACGTTGTGAGTACCAAAAACGTTCTGTTTCACAGAAAAGACAGCAATTTGATTGTTCCATCAAACAAATTGGCTAAGGCTAAACACACATACAAACGAACCAATCATCCAAAATTTTCCCAAATAACATAAAGAAAGCATATCTATGTATGTTAAACAAAGACAAGATTGGGGTGTGACTAAAGTAAGGCCGTCAAGAACCAACCAAGATATTATAATCCAAGTCATTCCGTTTAGAAGGAAAATTCTCGAGACAGTACACTACAGTAAAACAGTCTTTTCATCACAGGAAGATCATAAATCATGGACTGAAATCCCTGCAAAATCCAAGTTCAGTTTCGACCAATTCATCAAAAAACAGACCTATTTCTTAGAGGTTTTCTTCTTGGAAGAGACGGACTGTTGGGGCTGGGGCTTGGGATGCTTGTCGGCTTCGGAGGGGTCCAACCACTTTAGAGGGTGGCGATTGAAGAAGGGCCAATTGGGGATGGTGACCAGCGTGGTGAGCAACACACCTCCGGCGTAAATCAGAATCATCATCTGGAACGATCCCAGTATATAGCCAGTCAAGAATCCCACCACTGCGAATCCCAACAGCATTATCTGCATCAGCTGCTCCGCCAGCTTCTGGCCCTGCCAATCCATCTTATATACACACACACACACACACACACACAAACAAAAAGAGACGACAAAGAATCAGAATTGTTGAAGCAAAATAAACAAACCCTAGATCAGAGTTCGCGATTGGAATTGGGATTGGATTGAATTTGGCTAGAAAGAGGATGAAGATTGAGTGTACCTTATCAGGCTGAGATGAAGAAGACGAGCTCTGGAATCGCTACGATAGACGAAGGCTGAGAGAGGATGTCGGATTTTCCTTGTTGGAAAGAAATGCAGAATGAATTCTTTTCGGGTGGAGTAGGTGGGTCCACTTCACTTTATCAAGAGTTCTAAAAATTAATTAGACCTCGGTAAATATATATATATATATAATAATAAAATTTATTTAAATGGCGATGTTGAAAACACATATAAAAAATAAAAAATAATTAGTTGGACGGCCGCCATGTGGTTGGCCGGAAAGGCCACCGAATTCGAACCTCGACGGCTTCTCAGGGCTGGAAATGCTTTTTCCTTCGTTTATTAGACGGTTTAGATGACTGATTCTCATGATAGAATCAAGAGAGATGAATTTAGAGGAAGATTTTGTAATTTTAAATTGTTGCAAGAAATTTAGGGGACATGCCATGTTTTTACATTCATTTTTGTGTGACACTAATCTTTGAGTTTTAAAACAAGTAACAGGAAAAAAATTTACTTATATGATCACACTTCTTTATGGTTAAGATTACGGTAGATACTCTTTTGTATATCTTATCGGTAGAGTTTCATCTAAGACCATTCAAATTTAATTGAATGGATATGAAATTAAAGGTGTATAATAACTACAATATACACATATCTATAAGATTGTACTAAAATTTTTTTTAAAGTCCCTCTGATTTCTTCTTTGTCAATTAAGGGAGGGGGGGTTGGTGGAAGGTTGTCGGAGAGGGTGATTCACAGTCGCGGGACCCCAAGGAAGATGTCACAGGTCGGGTCAACATAAAAGGGAGGGTCGTAGGCGGTCACGGGGTGGGGGCGGGGGGGTGGCGAAGGTCGTAGGCAGTCATGGGGGGGTAGGGTCGCTGAAGGTCACAGGGGGGGACATTTTCTTGCTGTCGGCGGAGATGGGGCAACTTCGCTGAAAGTCGCCAACATCGTGGTGGTGGTGGTGGGGGACTTGGACGACATGGTCAGGAATATATTAGTTTTTTATATTTATTTTTTATATATTATTTTTTAATTCATTAGTCTATACTACTATAAGGTAAGGTATATTATAACTATCATACACCGACAACATTTCAGTCGTTTAATTACATCTGAACAGTTTAAAAATAAACTTTACCGTTAAGGTATATAAAAGGGTTAGCCTTACCATTTTTTAATCAAACATGACACAAATTTCTCATTTTTGATCAACATGACATAAATTTAAATTTCATTGTGTTATATTAATCTAATGTTAAATTTTTGTCATATTAGTGTAATGATATTTAAATTTTTATCATTTAGATAATCTCCCCACATAAACATATAAAGTGATTTTTTTTTTTTTTTTGGGAATTCTACAATGGGATCAAATTTTTTTACCCCACCAATGGGGTCAATCCGGAAGTGAGAAGTTATACCAAATTAGGATATAAGTGTTTACATGTAATTATACTTAAGAAAAAAAAAAAAAAAAAAACCCTGCAAACTCCCCCCCGGCCCTGCTACAGAGACCCTGCACCCTCGACCGACATCGAGCCCTCTCACCCCCCCTCCCCCCACCGCGACTGGATTCACCCCGCCCTGCCACCATGACTCAGTTCGCCCCACCTCCCCATGCGAGTTTCTGGGTTTTGCCCCACCCCACCGGATTTGGAGGTCACAATCACAGTGGGCCTTGCTTCCTTCACAAGATGTCGACGATGTCGTCGGATCTCGTCACTTCATTTCTCACCTAGGGCAAAACTCTCAAGCATGTCTTTTCTATGCTTCATGTTCTCCGATTACAAGTGCATGAATGCAAAAATTCAAAAAGAAATCGACATTAAAATGGATTTTCCATAGTGTTATTACTTGGGGGAAATAAACAATGCCATTAACGATTATCAGAGGAAAATGATTAATTAACTAATACTCTTTGGGACCGTACTTTAAAGGAGCTATGAAAGCATTTTAATTAAACGAGGTTTTATATGACATAAAAAGTTAATAACTGGAAAACTCTTTTTAACATATATGTAAACTCTAGAGTTGGCTAACAACAAAAAATCCAGCGAAAAAATTCTCGGATAACCATCAAGCTAAACATAATTTGGAACAAAACAAATTGTCTGAAAATTGTCTACATGACATTTCATGCTATATGAAAAGCAACAAAAACTCCCACGAGCAAAAGACATGAAAAATCTGATAGCCCTCGATTAATCGGACTGAACGAATGGAACTCATGAAGAAGCGCCACTGCGGAGAGCCGAAGATTTCTTTGATTTGCTGGTTGCCAACTGGGTCTCGGGCTGCAAAAACAATTACATTGTTTGGTCAACCAAGCAAGCCCTTAGCACGCAATAAAAACATTCATATGGGATGTTAAAATGTAATAAAGAAATAAACAGTCACCGAAGTACCTCTTTCTTGACAGGCTCTTCCTTCTCAGACAAGATCAACTCAATATGGCAGGGGGATGACATATAAGCTGGAAGAAATTAAGATTTAACGTTAATTTAAATTCCAAGACATGAAACAAAATCAAATCCTCGTATAGCATTAACTTACGGTTAATTCTTCCATGAGCACGGTAGGTACGACGCCTTTGCTTCTGTGCTTGGTTGACCTGGATGTGGGAGATGTAGAGCGAATCAACATCCAAACCCTTCACCTGGAAGATAGACAAAAAAATCAGCACCATCACTAAGACCAAATAAAACACCAGATTAAATCAATGACAAGCAGATCGGTACCTCGGCATTGCTCTCAGCATTCTTGAGCAAATCAAGAATGAATCTTGCAGACTTGACTGGCCAACGACCTTGCCCATTCGAATGCCTGTTCTTTGCCTGTGCAGTTCTCCCAACACCACCACAGAACCGTCTGAATGGTATGGCCTGTTTGTGGGCCAGAACATCCTCCAAGTATCTCTTTGCCTTGCCCAAGGGAAGCTTTCTGATAGCAAATGCGGTTTCCCTAGTGTTCTGCATATCATCAATACATGAGATAAGTTACCCTTAATAAACCACGGCATAAGTTACCCTTAATAAACCACGGCAGTCTATCTTCTAAAACATACAGAGTTCAACGACAACTTCCTTGGAATAAACGAGGAAAAAAGTCCCTAAAATAATTTGGGCGCAACTACATCAACATTAATGACCCATTCCATACTTTAACAACAAAGAGGTTCACTAATTCCCAATGTTAATAATTTTCATAAGAACAAGAGTCAATTTGAACCAGGGACATCACAACCCATGCAGTCAACAGATTTCAAATTACCAAAATCAATAAGTAAGATTTAGCAAGAAACCTGCAGTCTTCAGTGTCATTGTTTGTTGTGTGTGTGTGTGTGTTGTTGTTGTTTTGGGGGGGGGGGGGGGGGGGGGGGCGCGCGGGCAAGAGAGAGAGAGAGAACAAAAATGAAAGAAAAACAACATGTTTGACCACAAGGAAAGAAAAATTAAAAAGAAAACTTAAACTTGACGCAAATGTACCATCATTACAGACCCATTCCAGTCACAGAAAGAAACTGAGGTCGACCAAACTGAGACTGTGAAATTGACCAATAACAATGGAAGTAATTTTTCTGATGTAATAAATGAGCTAAGATAACAAGAGCATCATAGCCCACCGTTGAGCATCAGATTTAAAAGTATCAAAAGCAATAATTTAAGATTTGGAAAGATTAAATCAGCTTTAGTGTGATCACTATCATTCCACAATGCAGGCAAGCACATAAAATATTATAGCACAAAAGAAAAATAATTGGAATGACCCCCCGGGGGGGGGGGGGGGGGGGGCCGCGCCGAGAGAGAGAGAGAGAACAAAAATGAAAGAAAAACAACATGTTTGACCACAAGGAAAGAAAAATTAAAAAGAAAACTTAAACTTGACGCAAATGTACCATCATTACAGACCCATTCCAGTCACAGAAAGAAACTGAGGTCGACCAAACTGAGACAGTGAAATTGACCAATAACAATGGAAGTAATTTCCCTGATGTAATAGGTGAGCTAAGATAACAAGAGCATCATAGCCCACGGTTGTGCATCAGATTTAAAAGTATCAAAAGCAATAATTTAAGATTTGGGAAGATTAAATCAGCTTTAGTGTGATTACTATCATTCCACAATGCAGGCAAGCACATAAAATATTATAGCACAAAAGAAAAATAATTGGAATGACAAAGGACAAGAAAACAGAAAGAAAAACAAGATCGTTGACAAAAAGGGAAGAACAAAAAAAAACCCTAATTTTGGAAGCAAATGTGCCATTGTTATAGACCCATTCCAGTCACAGAAAAAACTGAAATTGGCCAAACAATTAAGAATGATATTGACCAATAACAATGGAAGTAATTTTCCTGATTAATACAAAGGAGCCGTTCACAAAAGAGGCAACACGGCCCAAGCGTAGTCATCAAGTTTCAAATCATCAAACGCACTTAAGGTTTGGAATAACAGTCATCAGTATGGTTAAAATAACAGTTCAAAGATGAAAAACTAAAGCAACTATGAAACAAAATGTCACGTTGTTTACTGAACCTTAAGCCACAGCCCACAAAGAACATAACAGAGATTCACCCAAAAACAAAGCAGAGTAATCTCCCTGATGTTTACGGGAGGCCGATTCACAGAGGCAAAAGACCCTTGCTTTTATCATCGGGTTAAGCAATCAAAACATATCTAAAAATTCCAAATATATTAAAAAAATGTATATAAATAGCACTTGTGTCCCTTTTGTTATTTGAAACTTTAGTACAGAAATTCTTTTGGCAATTTAACCCCAGAATATTAAAAAAGTAAAAAAAAAAAAAAAGCATATCCATCCGTCAAGGGAATTTTAGGGAACTATTTTAACTAAGCTATGCAAGCAACTAATAAAAATGCAAATGCTTATCTAAACCAGCACTGATACAAATTTAATTTTTTAAATTTTACTAACTATGCATTCACGGACTAAATTACCACGACAAAAAAAAAAGTTCAGAAGGTGCCAAATTAAATATAAAAAAAAACTTGCACGGGATACAGATGCTTAAAACTCCAAAAAAACTAAAAAACTAGAGAAATGTAGCATCATTTACTGAACCTTAAGCCACAGCTCACAAAGAACAAAACAGAGGTTCACCCAATAACAATGCTCAACCACTGATTTCCCTGACGTTTACGAGAGGCCGATTCACAAAGACAATAATAGACCCCTGCTTTTTTTCCATCAGGTTCAACAACCACAAACACGTCTCAAAATTCCCAACTAATTCCAAATATCTAATAAAAACCAAAAACAATAAACAAAAAAAAAAACCAAAACAAAAACAAAACACAAAAAACCGAAATCAATATTCAAATACTCCAATTAACGGATTATTTTTAATACCTTGAAATGAACTCTGAGGTCGGATCCCCTAGCCTTGCATGCTGAAATCAAATTAAAAAAAATAAATTAAACACAAAATGAGAGAGAAAACGAAAACAATAAAAGAAAATAAATATGAATGAGAGACTTACACTTGGTGGGATTGTCGGGCTCTCTGGAGTACTTCACCTGAAATTTTCAAACAAAAAAAGAAACAAAAATGGAGGTTAAGCGAATTGGAACGGAAGATGAACAGATGTTGATGAGAGAAAAGATAAGCAAATGGAAAGGAATAAGAGAAATGAGGAGGGTACCATGGCTGGCGGCGAACGGAGCTGCTACAGTCTGAGAGAAGGTTTCAGTATTTTTGCCTCAGCAGGGAAGACAATGGAGGCGGTAGGGTTTGCTCTTATAGAGGCGGGTTCAGAGCTAATGAAAACCCTAACACCAGTTGACAGAACCATGGGTTTCTATTGGGCTAAACTTTTGTATTGGGCTCGTCGTATCTACAAAACGGCCCAAAAGTAAAAAATTAGAGAAAATTATTGAAATAACCACAATTTTTGTTTATCTATTCACCAACAGAATTTAAACTCTCCAATCTTGATTAATATAATACAAACTTTAATTTACTTTTAATTTTATTTTTTTAATAAAATAAAATAACTGCGAATTGACAAATTCCGATAGCTTATTTTACTGAACGGGGAAGAGGTTTTTTCATGCTGTAACTTGTATATATTTATTGTAATGCGATTTATTCCTACAAAAACTAGCAGTTAATTGCCTTGCTTTTCTGGTTCTTTTTACACATACACATATTACAGGAAAAAAAAATTAAAAATGAAGATAATAAATCTACATTTGTAAACTTTTTTTATTTTAATTTCAAGATAGAGAACTTAAACTCTATATTTTATTATGTAATCACTTAATTAATATTAAATTATACCTTCAACCATTATATTCTTAAACTTTTGTTGTTTACGCAGCAATAGTTTTTTTTTTTTAAGTACTATGCAGTCAATTATATAATCATCGCTAAACTACACTAGCAACACAATTGATTTTCTTTTTTTTTTTTTTTTTTTTTTTATTCTTTTATTATTTAGCTTCATTAAGTTTAAAAGCTAACACCTATCCAATTAAAACGCAACGTAACTTAGTAACACCATGGAGCGGTTTTTGTTTTTGTTTTTGTTTTTTGTGTGTGTGTGTTTTTCTTTTCTTTTTTTTTTTTTTTTCTTTTTTTTTTCAAGTCTTGCCTATATAGCACAAACGAGGTTTCTTACGGGTGCTATGAGTGCCCTTTTAGGAGAGCGACGAAATTAGCACAAACGAGGTTTCTTACGAGCGCTATGAGTGCCCATTTAGCAGAGCGACGAAACGCGAAAGACAACTTCCCCTTTCAGTCAAGGTCATTGTGGCAGTATGTAGTCAAGCGAAAGGAAAAACATATTAAAATGGAGAGGGTAATGAAAGAATCAAATGCACCCTAAAACTGAATAACTTGTAGTGTAAGTTTCCATTAAGACAATGCCATACAAAATTGATTTTCAAAGCCACATAGGCTACCGTACTCTTTCACTAAGAATGAAAATCGACCTATGGATGTTTGTTAATGTAGCTAGAACACATAACTGGACAAAAAACTAGAGTAAGCAATGACATCCACCCAATCCGGGAAGAGGCCTTTCAGCTTCTTTGCTGCATCAACCATGTGTTGGTCTAACACCGCAACTTCAACTCTCAAGTCTTCGCCACTGCTAGCCTGCAATAACCACATACAAATGAGTCGACTACTTTTTTTATTTTTTTTATATTTTTTCAGGAAAAGAGAAAAGAATTGGTGCTGTATGAACGGTAGAAACACAAACTAACTGCCTATAAGAATTCAATTTTACCTCTAACCAGAAGGTCCAATTCTCATGACCGGCTCCGCTAAGGCGACATATGTATGACGGTGGGCCTCCGTCAAATATTTCAGGAGCTGTACCAATTTCTTAAGGGTAAGACTTTAGGGAGGAGAGAAAAATCTAAGATTCCAAGTGTATAAATCAAAAACTTCTATGTACCTGGAACCACATTGTCAGCAAATGACCAACCAGATAATGGGCCAGTAATATTGAGGACTGCCACCCAAACTTCCTTCAAGGATCTGAAAGAAATATAATAAGCTGTGAGAGTGATTGCAATTGAATATGCTGCCCAGAAAACCAAGCCTGAAAACCTAAAACATTCAATCTTCGAACAGTATGTTATGTACATTCAACCACCCACGAATAAATCATATATCAGATGCTTTAAAAGAAAAAATAAATTTCCGTGTCACAATTCAACCTTTATCCCAGATTTTGGAGGCGATTTGAATTGATGGAAAGGCTACCTCAATACTAGAGGTTACTTTCTAGATTGAGACTGCATTCCTAGGTTGCATCTTTGGTTTTGTATCAACACAAATAAATGGAGGAAAATGAGAAACGTTTTTGTAAAATACAGTACTCTCTTGCAGAAATCAAAGTAAGTTTTTGTAAGATGAAGAGCCAGTCATTACATAATTGCAGATCAGGATAAATTTCTTCCAATTCAATAAGTCCCTGTTAGGAACCTAGTGTTAATAGCTAAATATTAGTGTTAGTAGCTGAGTATTAGTAGGAGGGGCTGATTAGGATAGTTAGTATAAAAGGGGTTTGAGGGCTATTGGGAGAGGGGAGAATGAGTATTGAGTGATTGTAAGGGTTTGGCTGAGGCTATTGGGAGGCCTCCTCGAATTCCCTCCGTTATCACGTTATTTTCCATTGTAGTATTTCCGTTTTGATTCAATACAATGTCTACACTTCCAGGTTCCTATCAATTGGTATCAGAGACAGGTTCACTTCACAACAGTGTAACTAAAATGAAGAAACTAGCAGTTAAAAGATCTAAGACAACAGTGGCTCAACTTCACAAGAGTGTAAAACATGAAGAATTTTGGAATGTTTGTCTCATGTATGCATATCAAAATTACTCCAATAGCACATACATCTCATTCTACTTACCCCAGGGAAAGTTCTAAGTGAATTCTTCGAGTTTCCTTGCCAAAGGTTGTATGGGGCTCATGAGTAGAGAGAAGGGGAAATTGTCTGTATTGCTTCAAAACATCATCACTCTTTTCTGGAAACTTCACACTTCTTGAAAACAAAAAGGAAACCGGGTAAAGTGCCTGCAAAAGACAAAAGAAACACAATATATTCCAACCATGATCAAAGTTTCAGCGAAAGTAGTGATTGCTTCACTTCAAGGTCAGGGGACATGGATAAATGACTAATCACTCGAACAAAAGGCAACAAACGTCAGCTAGTGTATCAAATCACCACCGGGTGTAGCATTCAACCGGTTTGCATTTTGCATGCTAGAAGGAAGAACTTGCTCTGCGATAATTAAGCAATGAAGTCGGCATAGAAGGACCAACCCAAATCAAAAAGTTGACGTAACTAGCTACTATCTATGATCTTCATACTTACTGCCACATACCATCCAAGTCTCTCGGTGAGACAACTTTGCAGTTTCAAATGAGAACTCTGGACCAATTTTCAATTCCTTTGCCACTTCAGGTGCATGTTTGAAAAGAAAAAGTAAGGAATTGGAATCCACCACAGCAAGATCATAACTGGAGTCGACAACTTGATTTGAATCTGCAATCACAAAAGCAAAAACAGTTTTCTGAGGATAAGCCAAAGAGAGGAAAAAGCTTGGATCGTTTGCAAAGGGGATACCATCTAAACTAGGTTATAGTAATAAAAAATCATTGTGAAGCTATATAATCCTAAAACAACAATCGGACTTTTAGAAAGAGTTGAAATCATGCGAGTTACTTAACACTAATGTTGCTAGCTATTGTACCTGAAGTAACAAACGTATGCTGAAAAACAACCCTCTTAGGTGCAGCGTTGGTGTATGGAAAGAACCGGGATGAGAAAGCCAAGCCTAGAAAGGTAAGATGAAGAAAAAGGTGCATAACAGACCGCCTGGCCAACCAGTGACCACAAACAGGTAGAAGAGGGCCAACACAACAACCCGTAACAACTCCAACAATTGCCGCAACTACGATATCAGGAATGAAATAACCTACATGCAAAGGAAGTCCGTTTTTAGCATCTCCAAATTAGTTTTCAAAATCCATTTAAGAGCCCCTGCAAATCTTGTAAACAAACTAGTAAATTGTAGAATTTGTGGCAACGTGCTAAGCCTAAAAGTAGCAACATCAACCTTTAGTGTCAAGCATTGCAGCATATGAAAAGTATATTATCGAATTCACTTTACATGTTGTCCATTTATGTGAGCCCAAGACATGTGCAAGCGCATACGCACATACACACAAAAATGGCCTTCAAGCTAACAAGCAGTTCAGTACCAATTTGGATCTTGCAAAATCTTACCATTGCATCATGCTTCAACAATCACACTTGTATTAATAAATAGAGTGGATAAATCATGATCGACATAGAAGTTGATAGAAGTTGAGGAAGGCTCACCAAATGGGGGTGGAACAGAACCCATCATGCCCATCTTCTCAACCAAGAATTGGACAAGAAACCCACCAAAATAAACAGAGTATGCAAGGAATGGAATTTGAGGTATCACGTAGAACATCGTTGCCCTGAGAGAGAAGCAATAAAAATCAGACTACTCTGCTAGTGTGTTTTCATGAGTTGCAGTTCCTACGCAAACTATAAAACAAGACTAAAATATTAATACAAAACGAGACTATTAAAGAAAAGCAGCATAAGAAACCAATACCTGAGGGATTGAAGACCACAAGATTTAACTGCAAAGCAAAATAAAATCCATGCAAGAAGCATAGAAGCCGATAGAATAAAACTCAAGAAGCCTCCACTCAGCCCAGATACAAGATATGCCTGCTTTCACTTAATTAATTTTAGCTGCTTCAGATTTTGAAATAAAAAGAATTGATAGAACACCTAAAAAGGTCATATATCTCAGGTAGACATCTCTTCAAGAATTAATTGCATTTAATCCATAGTTGTTCACTAAACATTATAGAAATGGTCTCACCACATACCGTAGTTAATATAGCGTATAACCCAAAAGCTCCCCAAAATCTTGCCTCAACAGATAGTGCCTGCAAGATTCACACGTCCAATTAAATTTTTGCTACCCTCAAATTATTAATGATAGTATGAAGGTTGAAGTATATATGAATTTACCATGGCTACACAATGTGATGCACAATGCACCAAGAGAATTTAAGACAGATAAACGTACCCCAAGCCATTGGTTACCAAGGACATCCAACTTCTATTTATTGAAAAGTTGCATAGTCAATATAGTAGTGAGACTAATTGTGTCAGAAGAGTTCTTTTCTTTTTCACCTAAAATTCACTTTTAAAAGCTCTTCAATATGGTATGACGATAGGTTAACCCCCATCAGTTTCAGATGACTCAGTTTTGCTAGTTGAAAAGATCATAATCCAGAAAGTGCTGGTCCAACTATGAAGAAAAAATTTTATCCATCAAGTAACATTTATTATATCCAAAATCCAATTGGAGTAATTAATTAATTTTAATTCTTTCTCTCTTTGTTACAAAGCATAAATCAATGACTGTTAAGAAGAATAGAATTGATTTACTAGACCTTGGTCAAGAGTTATATGCATTAGTACCTCCTTAGACTTCTGGAGAACTGAAGCATCCTGCGAGAGGGGAAAGCAACTCCAAAAAACTCTAGGAATCGACAAACCAAACAGTGCACAAGGGATGAACATGATGAAAGCCAAGTATGGATGAGCAAACCTGCATTTGAAGTCAAGCATGTCAACAAGAATCTTGCAAAACAACTCACACTTGGGGAGAAAGCTCTCTTGAAAGTAAATTTACTCCAAATAGCAAGATTGAATACTAGCTCTTTCTTAAATTTATCATGCATAACGGGCATTTCTTTCATCAATGATAAAAGTTGAAATTCTTCTAAAAGTAATGAACATTACAAGAAATGCATCTCATATAAATAACACCACCAAGAAAACCTCACGGACAACTGTATATTTCTTGTTCTAAGATTAAAATATCAAAGAAAATAAGAAGGCAATAGCCTTTGATATACATACAACACAAAGATATAAACCTCACCAATTCATTGCATGACTTGTAAACAGCAATCTCAGGACGGAAAAGATTATTGGAAAAATGATTGCAAAAATAATCCCAGTTGCATGGAATAACATACCTGAAAATTACCAATTTTGCAAAACATTATTAATATTCTCAACGGGCATTGAACCCAAAATAAGGTTTTGAAACAGAATAATAGGGACAAAAGTACAAATATAGGATAAGAACATCAGCTAGAATGCCACGGGTATCATAAAAATAAAAACATATGCATAAGTACACACATATGTAAGCAAAAATGAACTATGTACCTTTAATAAAATCAAATAAAGTTGCAAAGCAAGAATGCAGCCCAGAGGACCTTAAATGTAAAAGGACTGGCATAATGAAGAAAATGGCAAGAGGAATGTTGTGGAGTACCAGAGCCGCTCTTCTTGAATAGTATATCTGTGATGAAAGCAACAGTAAAAGAAAGAAAAGCCAACAAAAAAAGGGTATGAATCACTTTAAAAGATGCTTGTTATGCAATTAACTTAATGAGCAGCACTGATCATAAACTTTGTAGCATACCATGAACAAACTTAAGTAATCAAAGAAAACAGCACGTTCATTCTTCTCTGAGTTGGCAGTAGCTTCATGAGATTCTCTTTCATGGGCCGTTTTTAGCATAGAAGAATTGGCAAAGGCCTTGAGAATGCTAAACAAATTGTCTCCACGTGCTTGGATACTTCCTGGTCTGTCAGTATTTGGATGAGTCAGAGGAAATTCTTTGGAATGAGATTATATGAAAATTCCATTTAAGTAAATCTGTACCAAAATAGCAGTTGTGATGCATACAATAGTCTCTCCACTGTATCATAGGTGGTATGGTAAAAATAACCGCCAAGGAGAAAGATAATGTCCAGGCCGGGAATGTTTCCATAGTCTTGCGAAAATATCCGATAGTCTGTATCTCCAGGAACAACTGGAAAAACATCCTGCATATGGTACAGATTCAAGATCAAATCAGTAAAGGACAAACACGGTCGTTATTTCATAATCACTGCAATAATAAAATATGATATTCCTCAAATAGATAACTAGATTAATGTTAAAAAAAAGGTTCACTAAATAAAACCACATCAGCACCAAGACGCCGGTATCAAGCATTCACTCACAGATGAGAGAGATTAAATGGTTGCCACAGTGATTTGAAATGTTTGAAAAGAAAATAACCTGGGCTGCACTATGTGCCATTGGGTATATTGCCGATTGGGCATAGATCTCAGATGGCCAAGGACCAGGTCCAGATTGACAAACTAAGTCTGCAAATATGGAAACACACAGATAAGTCAAGACTGGTGCAGCATCTAAGTGCTTATCATTATATATGTGTGTGTGTGTGCGCGTAGTTTTGCAAAAACTTGCTTTCAATACCTTTGAAATTTAAGAAAGCATACCAAACATGTTAACTTTTCTTCACATTTCGTAATAGCGATGAAGCAATTGGTACAATCTTAATAAGGACATATGAAGTGATAGTATATTATCCTGGACTTGGTAATGAAAAGAGGGTTTTCAAATTCTTAATTACAAGATGCTCTCTTCTTTGATCAGGAGTAAATGACAACCCTGACCGGTCAGTTTTTATTCTGGCAAAGAAGGAACAAATTATGTGTATACTTTAGATTTTTAGCATTGTGCTCGTAACGATATTGGCAACCAAAAAATCCTACCGGGCCCGGCTATCCCAGATGCTTCCACATTAATAAAAGCTCCAATTGTGTCACGCCACTTATGAGTTGTCATGAAGCCATGTGCTCCCTGAATCAACAAATGCAACTGTCCTTTTTAAGCTTAGGATCATTGAAGGGCCCAATAATATAAGAATAATGCGATAACATCGTACCAACATAAAAAGCTCCTCAGCTCCATTGAAAAGAAAAATAATAGGCCGAGGAGGAATCCAACCCGAGTCTACTATAAGTCTCGCCACTTCCAGCATTGACGCTGGGGAAAAAAAAGGGTAAAGAACAAAATACTACAAGACATTAATTGTGCAAGCTATGCTGCAGCTCAACGATGGATTTTTTTTTTCCTTTTGTGCACTTACCAACACATGAACCACAATCACCTGCACCAGGGGAACCAAGTGGACTATCAAAATGGCCGTTCAACATTACCGATGGGTCAGAGTCTAGTGAATCTGCCGATGATATTCTGCCATTACAAAACAGTTAATCCTCAATACTATTTTCTCAAAGAACAACGAAAAAGAGCCTCACTAGCCCCCGACACCGCTACTCACACTAAGTAAGCCCCATGTATTGAGGGCTCATGTGTGGAAGCTACTCATTATGAGTAGTGATGGCCGAGGCCATTGACGCCAAATAGCATTGCTCTTTCGCAAATATTACAAGATGAAAGCAGTACGGTACACCGCATTATAATCAATGCATAAAGCAGGTCCTCGTGTCGAAATTTAATAGTTAGCACAACCAAGGGAAAGGTGCAATAAATAGGCATGACAACAGGAAGGTACCTCATGATGACATTTATGTGGTCTCTGTAAGTGAGAGATATGCTATGGCCTAAAAACATCATATTGAATGACCCATTAACAATTGTCTCCTCGATCTCAATCCTACACATAAAACGGGATTGTCAAGCTCGTGTACACAGATAAAAGATCTTGGGATTGTAGTTTTTTAAATTAACAGTACGAACTGTACTAAAAATCATAATTCAACCTCATAGTAAAATTACACCGACCTCGTATTTAATCCAGATCGCTCCTTTATCATTCCCAACTGTCCTTCGATATAACGAGCAGCTTCTCTAAGACCAGGTCGCCCTTCCTACCAACAACCAAACTAAATTACCAATAAATAACGCAACAAACAACATACCCTCTCTAACAAATATCAATTTCTCACTAACAATTATATTAACTCTCTGCCTAGTAGCTTACATGAAAAACTGAGATCCAAGAAAAAAAAAATATATATATATATATATATTTTTTTTCATCTTCAAGCAATTAATGAAAATTCAAAATAAGAATTTCACTTGTGTCGTTTTCCTACCCCTTCTCGAAACCAAACGGAAGAGAATCAAATTGAACACCAAAATAAATAAATAAATAAAGATTAGAAGTGAATTGAAAATGTAGGCTCACTTGGCGTCCATCGATCTCCTTGGACAAAAAACGGACATGCTCGATCGCTCTGGCTTCGGAGAAACGATCAAGAGGAGCGTCCATCTGCTGCGGCTTAATGAATTTCATGTTGACGATCGAGTAGGACAGCGCCGACAGCAGTCCGTACACGACCGCCAGAACCAAAAGGAATTTGAAAGCGGAGAAATCAGCGGGAGTAAACCTAGAAGCCATTGTCGATCCTTGGAGAGCTCCAGAAATCTCTCTCTCTCTCTCTCTCTCTCTCTCTCTCTCTAAGTCTAATGTCGTGAAGAACACGCGGAAGGGGCGAAACGTGGAGTGTGGAGTGTTTGATTTGGTTTTTATATGAGAAATGAAAAACTGGGAAAGATTAGAAGAGTGTTGAGAAGAGAGAAGCGTGTTGGAGTTGGATATCCCAAATATTTGACAAATAGGAGGATGCTTGGAAGTTGGGAAGGTTCTTGATTTTGGAAGTGAATTGAGATCAGCGTTGTGGAGAGAAAGCTACACAAATGTGAACAAAGGTAAACGACCTTCCCGCGATGAGAACCCTTTTTTTTTTTTTCCCTTGGGCGTACTTTGACGAATATGCTTTGTGTTGTGTTTGTGGACAGTGCGAGCCAAATAAAAGAATGTCAAGGGGAAACGTAAAGGAATAGGAACTTTTTAAAAATGGCGGAGGCAACTACGGGGTGTTGATTTTTGCCTCACAGACGGGATGGGACCCGTAATTACACCCCCATTGAATTTGATCCCACGGCGTCAAAAACAGGGTTGCACATATCCTACAATGGTCGTCTCTTAGGAGGAAACAAATCTCAGTCTCCTTTCCGTAAACGAGTTATAAATGAAATTTTTAAGTTAAAATTTATTAATTTTTTAAAAATTATTTATAATTTTTATTAATTTTTAATAATAAAAATAAAAATTAAGATGAAAAAATATAATTTAATTAAAGTTAAACTTGAATACCAAACAAAAGCTCAATATATATTTATGTGTATATTTCTGAAAACATGCATTAAGTTATATATGATGTTCAAACGAAAATAAGAAAATAAGGGCTTATTTGGAAAGTACCTCTGGGATGGAGTTTTAAAAATGTTTTGGTTAGGGGGAATTTGGTATAACCATCAAAACTTCCCAATTCAAACTTTTTTTTATCTTTTTCTTAAAAAATTTTTATTTTTTTTCCAAAAATTTTTTTGTCTTTCTAAAAATTCAAAAAAATTTACTATTTAAACTTAAAAATCTCAACTCAAACTACTTCACCAAACATCCTATTAGAATTGAGATGAATTTTAAACGTCTGAGTTTGATGGATTTTTGAGTTAGATAAACAGTTTTAGAAAAAAAAAAAAAGTTTTTGGATTTTTGGGTTTGATGGAATAATAAAAAAAATATGAAAAAAAACATTGTTTTGATGGTACGTGTATTGTTGATTGGATACCAAAAAATATAAAATATTAATTTTTTAAAAAAGTGAAATGGTAAATTTTTGAAAAAGTGGATTCCGAAACCAAATCCACCCAAATACAAGTAGAAAAGTGACGGAAATGACATCATCTGGAATGGTGCCGGGCCGAAACTTTAACGAATTTTCATTCCTTAAAAAAAAAATTATTTTGATTTTCCTAATCCTTTTCAAAGAATATACTAGAGAAACGTTTAGTTTGATTAATGAGTTGAGTTTGGAATAAGATTAAATTTTTAATTTTGAGTTGAGTTGATTTTTTAAAAAGTAATTATAAATTTTGTTGACTTTTCAGAAAAAAAAAAGATGAAAAATTTAAGTTAAATTTGAATTGAGATGATTTACCAAACATAGATTTAGAAAATGTTTTTATTTCAATGCCTCAAAAGACATGCATAAATATTTCCAAAAGCACTTGAAAACAAAATCAAACACCACCGAAATATCATTTTTGTTAATTAATTATTTTGTGAACGTGCTTCGCACGTGTTGTCGTGTTGAAATCACCTTACCAGCGAAATTCTTTTAGTGCTTAAAAAGTTTATTCATGATTTAATTTCAGTAATTTTCCTGAGTTTTTTTAATTTATTTTTAATTAAGATTGTTGCAAGACTTGAAGCTTATTATTTTACTCTATGGCAAATTGACTGAGCACTATTTTTACAACCTTTACTTTTTGCAGGTGGTAAGAAAAACAATTTATATTATCTTTGCAAATGCTTATTATTTGTATACGTGTTTGCCCAAGTTGTCTAGTTTTAGAAGAATAAACCGCACAAAAAAAAAAAAAAAGAGCAATTTTGTTTGCTGCCTCCTTTAGGGAATTTCAATTTAAATTTTAAATGTCTAAAACAAAATACTATATACTTGGGAGATTGTTTAACATGAAATCAAAAAACACTATAAATATACAATAGATCCAAATGTTTGATAAAATCGTGATTGGAGGCATAGTACAATATATCAAATGTTCAATAAAATCATGATTATAGATATTATTTAACGGTAATATCATATCTAACTTTATCAAAAATCGTAAAGTCCAAATTCACTAACATCCAAGTTTAACATTTATCTAATATTTATGCGGACAAAAAAAAAAATACAAAGAATGTGCAAGTACTGCACCTGAAAACCAACGAAGAGGTGAAGTCAACGAAATGATGTTTCAATGGATGCTATATTAGACGAATTAAAAGAAATATTTGAACGAAATTATTGAATGTGTGTTTATATAGATATTGAAATACAAATCTTATAAAATTTTATTATCCATGAGAAATTTTATTAGGATATGGACAGGGTTTTATTTATCTTTTTTGCTATGAATGCATAGATTAAAGAAACAGTTCAATAAGATTTAAAATGAAAAAATTATGAAATTTAAAAACTTAGAGGGTTACCGACATTTAATTTAGATAATTTATTTTATCATTTTTTTAAAACTCACAACTACTTTTTACTATTCATATCTCCATATGTCTATTATAAATTCAAATTTTAAACATCTATAACTTTGTTATATCAAGTCTAAATGAGATAACAAAATAAGATTCAAATTGATATATTTTTTTTGAAACATATTTGAATATTTTATATTTTTTCATTTCAAACAGTTTTTGTAACGACCCGCCTAGCACCGGCCGTTACCATACATACATACATACATGCATACTTATTTATTTGACGTAACGTAAGCAGCGGAAATTTTTTTTTTTTTTATACAGTGCGGATACTTGAACGCATAAACATATATAAGGATGTTTGTATACGAAATAATTTACATAACAAAAATCAAAACGCGAAGCGGTTATAATCCCGACATTTCACTGTTTGCCCTGCCCCGCTCGCCACCTTGTACCATCAGTTGCCTGTAGGTTGCTTACCTACAGCATAGACGTAAGTCACGTGAGCTTTCGCTCAGCAAGTACAACATAAACATATCCGCGACAATAAACATAATTCATCATACATAACTTCTCATAGCACACATATCATACTTAACTCATGCATAACATATTGAACTTATCATAACATACGTATTATTTCATAACATCGCATAATATATGCATGAACCAATTATGCTCTTATTATGCCATCGTATTCATTCTTAACTTATCTTACTTATGGGCCCCTTATCTTGAGTGTACGTACCGGGCGCGCAACTATGATTTGGTTGGGACGGTCAAACCAATTCCAACTCAAACCACAGTCCAACCCGACCTAACGCGGGTCGGTACGACACATGCAAGCTTGCTTGCCATCATACTTACTTTTCATGAACTCATACTTGTTCTTATTAGTGAACATGCTTCGTGATGTCACTATTCATAACTCATGCTCATATCTTGACATTATATCTTTTTCTCATGCTAATGAACTTAACATAGTCATATATTAAACACAGCATCACTTACAGCAAACATACTTGGCAAGTATACAACAAAAGCCTATGCTGTAGGCGGAGTTGTACTTACTTTGAGTACTATATCCCGAGACTTGTTAATCCACTTCAGGATGCCTCAGCAGGCTATCTCCTGCTATATCAAAGGATATAGAGTAAGAATTATGTTCTTACAGAATGTTGATAATCAAATTAACATTCATACCTAGTTATAGTTATATGTTCCCCCTTCTTAAACAAAGCCGGATACTTTCTCAGTATCACGGATAGCCCTAGGGATTAGGGTTTACTACACTTAAAGGGTACTTTGATTGGTCACATAAAGTAACCTTGGCTAAACAGCCTTTCATAACTGTGTTAGGTTATTAAACCTAACCTTGGGCCTAAGCTTGATTGAAAATTCATTCCATCGGGTTACTCTTGAGTAACCCTGGTTTTTAGGCCCAACTTAGTCATTTTCACTATTATATTGGGTTACGTTGGATAACCCTTGGGCTTAGGGCCCAAACCAGTAACTCGGAATCTTTCCCGGTTATGGTTCACTCAACTCAATTAAAATTCTTTATTTACTTCGGAAAAACTTAGGGTTTTAAGATCATTTTATTAAAAACTTAGAATCTGATGAGCGGGTCTTTGTAAAAATCGTTAAAAACAGAAACTGTCTTTGGAACAGTTTCTCACTGAGAATTAGTCAGTGGATGTGCAGAAATGTCCTTTTCCTGCACTGTTTTAGAAGTCCCTGTGCAGGAATTTCTTGTTCACTGCACAGTTTTGAAATCCAATTTTCTATTTAAAGATCAAAGCCGAATTTGAAAAAGTTTTCTTCATGAAAGTTTTAAAGCATTCAAAATCCTAAAACTTTCGTTTTGAACTCGAGACCCAAATCGGTCTCTAACCCACTCCTTTAACCTGTTAAACTCACCTGGGCGTGCATAGGGTCTGGGCACGGTCAGGCTCGGGTTTTCACAAAAACGAAGGCCTTTGGAGTCTTATTTTTGAAAACTGTCTGCGTTACCCCCTAGGAAAACCCTTATCTACAACTTTTGTGTTTTACGTTTTTCCAAAATCAGCCTCTAAGGGCCTCAAAACTGACTTTCCAGAAGACTTGTCAGTTTGAACCCGAATTGGTAATTTTTGTTCGTTTCTTGGTTTCTCGTCCTAATTCATGCACACTACCTCAACCGAACATAGCGGGAGCCTAAAATCACCATGCAACGTTTTTCTATAGTCCCAAATTGACTTACATGAGCCCCCACATGATCATGTAAATCAAACAATAAAATTGTATTAATTAAGGTTAGGGTTTTGCTTGTTTCTTGATTTCTACCAACTTAGCATACACATTTCAATCTAACACCCTAACATGCCATTACTATTCTGTTGGGCAGATTTGGGGAAACATACAACCCCTAATTAATCTAACATACAATCATACTCATAAGCACATACAAATGCACAATTAAACATCAATCAAAATACAACTTAAAACACTAAATCAACCACCCTAAACTAATCTAATCAAGCACACACTAAAAATCTGACCTAAGGCAGAAATTAGATTGAGCTTATGCTCATTACAAATCAGCTTGTAATACATTTAAATCTCTAATTTAGAACTTAAATTGAGAGATTTAAGGGCCAAGAGAAATTTTTACCTTACTTAATCCAATGTGGTTTGCTTGGCTCAAAATTTCTCTCTTCCTTTCTCCTTGGTGCAGCCGGCCTTAGCTCCTCCCAATGAGCCTGAAATTTTCCAGCCACCTAGGAACTGCACCAAACAAGACTCCGGCCACTTCACACAACAATCAGCCACCTCCCTACTTGTTTTCCCCTTCAATTTTTCTTCCCCCTTGCAGCTGCCACACAACCGGCCAGCAATGGCCAAATGGTCTCCAAATTTTCTCCAACTTCTTGGCTTGCTTCCTAGTGAATGCCTAACACTCCTAAGACCAATTCCTTGATTTTCCAAGCTTTTTCTTTCTCTTTGGCAGCTCCCTCAAGTTCATATTTTTGGGCAGAAAAATGACCAAAGTTTGACTAGATTTTCTAATTTTTGTGAATAGAATGCACCCCTATTTATAGACAATTTTGAACTTTTCAAAATTGTAAAATAGTCCTTCAAAGTTCACCAAATTGCACATTAGGGGGGTGAGGTGGCCGGCCAAGTGGTTCTAGAACCAACCAAAATTCTTTCCAAATTTGTATTAAATCCATGTAATGATGTCATAATTCAAAAGTTAAATGACATCATCATTAAGGCCTTATTTGGCCTAATTCTTGCTTAGACAGTATCTTTCAATACTAAACAGATATAGTTGATACTGTGGTCTTTGATTCACAGTACCGATTATTAAAATGCAGTCCAAAATTTATCTGTCTAATAATGGACTATACGAAAAATTCTTTTTTCGTTTCGAGCCTTTTGGCCTTTAATCTCCTACTTAATGTGCTTGATTTTTCTATGATGGTTTTGAATCTAACTTAAACCATTTTATCTGAAAAAATTGATTTTCCGCAGTATACTTCCTATACTGTTTACCATTTTTTGATATCGTCAAAGAATTGATCTTTCTAATCAATCTTTGACTTTCTTTGGGTCAATGTTG
Organism: Ficus hispida; assembly: GCA_025413025.1. NCBI lineage: Eukaryota > Viridiplantae > Streptophyta > Magnoliopsida > Rosales > Moraceae > Ficus > Ficus hispida. Next base: position 1,349,502 of record CM046371.1, on the reverse strand, counting down.
CCTATCCTGTCAACATGGACTCTCTTGGTCAACTTTGACGGTTTTTGGTCAAACTTTGACTTTCTGGTCAAACTTTGACTTTCGTAAAAATCATAGCGTTTTTATACCTTTTTCCCCAAAAGGTCGTATGCTTAACTAAGCAATCATTTTTGAGTCTTATAAAAGCATAAGAACTCACAATTCTGAATAAAAACCCTAAACCGGGCTTTTCATAAATACCTTCATGGTACAGTTCAAATTTCTATATAAGAAATTGTAACATAGAAAAATTCTAGTTATTACAGTTTTTTTCCCTAAACCCATGTTTTCAAAACTAATCCCATTTCTTATTCAATATGCGCCCCTAAAACATCCCCAAAAGGATTCTAAATGGAAGAAAGACAGGGAGTTTAGGATTAAAGAAAATCCAAATATTTTTGTTGAATATATATTCAAATGTAGTCAAATTTCAGGGTGGCTAACATTTCATTTTTCTTCTTAAATAGTTAAATGGATCATTTGGCACCAAATGAATTGTATTCTAATGTTATGTTACAAAATGAAATGTCACAAATTTTTTTTATAAAAAAAAAGAGGAGGGATAATCAATATATGGATTGCAATAAAATAAAAATAAAAGATTTATTTTAAAAAAAATATTGAAGCCAACCGGAACAATACATTATACATGATCGTCAAAGGAAATATTCCAAATCTAAATCCAATAAAAGCTGGATTGTTCCCCATGTTTATGCATGCTGCTGTTTAGTATTTTTTTTTTCCCATCAGAGATTCCCACCTTTTGTGGATTCATGCTCTCATACGCAACGTTTAAGCTTTCGAAAATTAATAATTTTTCTGTTTGCCTCGTTAAGATAAAGTTTTTACAAATGTGCTCCTATTAAAATTGCTTACCTTTTAATTTTTATTTACGTGTTATAAAAATTAGTATATGCTCTTACTAAAATAAAATACTAGTTCCACCACTTGTTAGGATCTTAAACACACTTACAACATAATTGGATGTAATTTCAACATCCACTTTAATAAGAATCTTCCTTGTTTCGATAGAAAATAAGTTTACCTCGCCAAAATCGAATGATATTTTAAACTTTTTCCTTAATAGCATTCATAGTGTCCCTTTTATTTCCACAATTTAAAAAAAAAAAAAAAAAGCCACAAAATGTTTATATGTAAAAGACAACTATCTGGCAACCTTGATACTCCTCCTTAAACTTCACTTCTAATTTCCACATCAACATTAGCACTCAAACTAATGACATTTCGAAAGATTCATTTCTTGTCACAATATGAAGACATAAATTTGAAGAATGTTAAAGATTACCTCCACATAATGCATAGATTAAATTATTATTATTTTATTGATATATATTTAAAATATTATTATATTAATTGATTGTATTTATAAAAAAATATATACACAACTTACTGTTACTTGATTTGATATTAAAAAAATTAAGATAGACTCATTGACAAAAAATAAATGATTTACACTTGCACTTTTTTAGCAATGGATGCAACCAATTTCAATAGACGATAACAATTCTTCTGCACAAAACAGAAATAAACAGGACAGCCAATGCATCGAGCCTTATTTCATACGCATTTCCCTGAAAAAAAAAAAAAAAAAAACTGCATATGCAAAAACATTCCATCTATGGTCATTAAAATCTTCATTGCAATTGGCTTCGTTCAATCTTCATATCTTAAAAATAAAAATAAAAAAAAAAAAGTTACTGAATGAAAAAAGAGTGAAAATGAAGAAAAAGACTCATCAGGCCTCAGGCTGGCAATCACCATTTATAGTTACCCCGCCTCCAAATGTAATAATCTCTTGCAACCTCAAAAAAGGTAAATTACCCCAAAATTACGCTATAAATATCACACAAAATATGATCATAGAAAAGATAAAAAAAAAAAAAAAAAAAAAAAAACCCCGAATTAAAAGAATAGGGAAGGTTTTGGTATCGTCTTGTTCGTTTAACCAATTCACGTAGCGACCGAAAAAAGCGATAATTATGCCCAATATTCCTCTGCGCCTCCTCACCAAAATCCATGGAATAGTCACTCCCACTCTGCAGAGAGACAGTGCTACTCTCACCACCAGATCCACCAAAATGTACGCCAAAAGAGCCGCACTCTCTCTGGCCTTCGTGATCGTCCTCGTCATCTTCTTCTCAATCTCAATCGGGACCGTCGATCTCCGATCCTACTTCTTCCCCCTGCTACAGTCACCTGCCGCTGCACGCCCCCTCTGTGCAACCAACCCCGTCCCTCTCCGCGTCTTCATGTACGATCTCCCCCGCCGCTTCAACGTCGGCATGTTCAATCGCCGGAGCACCGACCAGACGCCGGTAACCTCCCTGACATGGCCGCCGTGGCCGAAGAAATCCGGCCTGAAGCGGCAGCACAGCGTCGAGTATTGGATGATGGGCTCGCTTCTCTACGATGGCGACGGGAGAGAGGTCGTTAGGGTCTCGGATCCGGAAATGGCTGAAGCCTTCTTTGTGCCGTTCTTTTCCTCTCTCAGCTTCAACACTCACGGCCATAACATGACCGATCCGAAAACCCGGATTGATCGTCAATTGCAGGTGTTCCGATTTGTTCCGAAATCTAATCTTTTTTTCTTGTCGTGTTGTTCCAACTTCCGTTTCTGAATTGGTATTGAAGAGACAAAATGCACTTGAATTTTCTGTTTTCAACCATGATTTTGGATAGTATGCATTGAAATTTTGCGGTGAGATTGAAATTTCTGATGTTGAATAACAAAGCAATTTCATTAGGAATCAGTTTCAAGATTACGATTCGACTTTGTAGTTTATCTGACTCCAATTTTGGTCGTTACTTGGATAATTTCTACTCCAAAAGTATCTGAAATAGTATATTGACAAAAATTCCCAATCTTGTACTATTCTTTAGCTGAGCGATTTCTGTTCAATAACACAATTTCCCCCCCCCTGAATTATGCTTTCCTTGCGCAGTGTAATTATCCCACTATACTGATATTGTTTCTTCCTGAGCTTTAATGTTCTTGTTATGGTTAAATTTGTCCAATTGCTGCTGATTCCAGATTGATTTGCTCAAATTCTTGGCGGAATCTAAGTACTGGAAGAGATATGGAGGTAGAGACCATGTGATCCCCGTGACTCACCCTAATGCTTTCAGGTTTCTTCGAGCGGAGTTAAATGCTTCGATTCAGATTGTTGTAGATTTCGGCCGCTATCCCAGAACCATGTCAAATTTGAGCAAAGATGTGGTGGCCCCTTATGTGCATGTTGTTGACTCCTTTACGGATGATGAGCTTTCGGACCCATATGAGTCTCGGACCACGCTTCTTTTCTTTCGAGGGAGGACATTCAGGAAAGATGTACGTTAAAGATGAATAGAAAAACTTGTCCTGGAACCTTATGTTTTGAGCAGAACTGACTATCTTGTGTCCTTCCATGTTCAGGAAGGTATTGTTCGTGTAAAGTTGGCTAAGGTATTAGCTGGTTATGATGATGTCCACTACGAAAGGAGTGTTGCGACTGGAGAAAATATAAAAGTGGTACGTGGTGAAGTTTTGCAGATGTGAATGATGCTGTTATGTGCTCGTTTTGTGCCATATGCCTAGTCTATCTTGGACCCACAAAGAGAGTGGCATGTATCTAGTTGCTTGAAATGGTTTACTGTCCTGTCATTCTTAGATATCATACATACTTACTAATTGTTTTATCCGAATATGTAGGCGCATTTTCTGATTTAGTCGTAGTAAAACCCAAGATCCTGCTAAGCTTAAGACAATCTCTTATCTGATATTCTCTCCCTTTTCATTTGGGTGGGTGGGGGACTTGGTATCGGAAAGAGAAATTGTTAGAGTGAATCAAGCAAGTATACTTTCACCCCTGTCCTCACTGCCTTTTCACCCCCAATGCTCTTTTCAAAACAGCGTGCGCTGTTTTTCTTTGTATAAATTTTTGTTTGCCTTTTTATGAATTATGCTCATCTTGCCCGTCTCATTTTTTTCTTGCCTGTGTTATACCAGTCTTCACTGGGAATGCGGTCATCAAAGTTCTGCTTGCATCCTGCCGGAGATACTCCTTCATCTTGTCGCTTGTTCGATGCTATTGTGAGCCATTGTGTTCCTGTCATAGTGAGCGATCAAATTGAGCTCCCTTTTGAGGATGAAATTGACTACAGCGAATTCTCATTATTCTTCTCATTCAAAGAGGCTTTGGAACCTGGTTATATTATTAATCAGCTCCGGAATTTTCCAAAGGACAAATGGGTTGAAATGTGGAGGCGGATTAAGGCAATCTCACGTCATTTCGAATTCCAGTACCCGCCAAAAAAGGAAGATGCTGTAGATATGTTGTGGAGACAAGTCAAGCACAAGCTTCCTGGAGTTAAACTTGGTGTACATAGAAGCCAGAGGTTGAAAATTCCAGATTGGTGGAAAAGGAAAAGATGATTTCAGGGGTCCAATGTCTTTGTACATTCAGAATCTCTCTACCGTCGTAGTTACAAGTTTCAACCCTTAAGTGGGCAGAGAATAACTAGAGATAGTTGCAAACCCTAGATTGAGCAAGTACATTTTCCAGATTGCTTTGCATCATCTTCGCGTTCCAGATTCATATGTCAAGTGACCTCTAATGACGATGATGGTCTATAACATTGGGGGCTGACAAATATTTTTTTTTTTCCTGACTTCCACATGGAAAGGTGAGTTCTTCTAATGTAATTACACAGGGATTTACACGTTCAGATTTTGTTGGAGACGGTGTTCATTTGTTACAATTGTATTTTTTCGACATTTTAAGGTTTTCTAGTGCAAGTGAATGGAATTGTCTGCTTTTTCCTTTATCTTTTAATTATCTTATGACGTATCTCTCGTCCCCCGCTTACCTTTTTTATATGAACCATTTTACTAAAGCTTTTTTCTGCTAGACTTGATGATGATCGTCTTAAACAGGAATAACCATTCAGTTTAAATTTGAAATCTTGAATTTAATTTTGACTCCGGGGGATTCTAATGTGAATTTTTGGCCACTGGGTTTTAAAGGCCAATTAGACTTACCTTTCACATTTAATGAGTTACGGGTGTAGCCTTTGTTCATTTAGGCCAACAATCATGGACAGGTGAACAAGGGCCTGTTCAGATTGGATTTAACAAGTCAAAAGCTAGTATATTTTGTATTTTTTTTAAGGACAGCATTTATTGTAAGTTATAAGTCAAAATGTAAAAAAAATCTAGTAAAAGTGCGTCGGTACACACTCTTATTTTTGTTTTGTGTTTCAATTGAAACTCAAATTTTTTATTTTAATATTTATCTTTTTTCTGAAAAATCAATAAAAATATAATTAATTTTTAAAATATCAATCAATTTCAACTTAAAAATTTCATATCCAACTAACTAACGAATCAAACGGAAGCTTGTTGAATCATGCACGTATTCCTCTCTCAAGTCACACTTTATTTATGCTTCAAAATAACAAGTCTTTGGCTCTCTCTGGGCCAATTTCACGCAAGAAGAACAATGCAAAAGGCACACGAACGCCATAGACTTGATGGAGTCTTAAAGCATGGAATTTACATAATAGACTTTCTCTATTTGTTTTGGTGCTCAATGTCGATAGCCCCCTCAAACATTTTTCCTCACACAAAAATTGCGTCATTTCATCGTCATTTTTTCCCATGTTGGCTGCCATGTCCAAGGGTCACCCCGTCCTTTTTAAAATTTTATTATTTGGGAGGGCTCAACTGACTTTAAAATCATAACTTTAGCCCCCTTAGGATTTTCTAATTCCAAATTTTTGTACAAAATAGTTTAAAAGATTTCATTTATATCCTTAAATTTGATTTAAAGTTTGTTACTTTACCCCTTCAAATTGTCTAATTCTAAGTTTTATACAGAATTTTCTAATTCCAAATTTTTATGCTAAATATTTTAAAAGATTACATTTATACCTTTAAAGCTGATACCTTGCCCCCCTAAATTTGCCTAATTCTAAATTCAGACAAAAAGTTTCATTTCAAGTCTTAATTATTTCTTTTAATTATATTTTATTACACAATTAATTTAATTTTAAAATTTTAATTTAAAACTTAAGTTAACTCAACCCTCTCCCAAAAAATTTTCTCAGTTTCGTCCTGGCTTCTAATACATCAATGACGGCACATTTTAAGACTTGCCACCTACCAAGAACTTGTTTGCTTAACCTACCGAATAAAATTTTGCACAAGGCATGGATAGATACCTAAGACACTTTGTTTCAATATTATTATACCTACACACACACACACCCATTTGCATCTAGTTCAAATCCAAATCTTTTCTTATTGATTGTTGTGTGGTGTTTTGAAAAAAAAAAAAAAAAAACATTAGTGTTGGCTTGTTTGGCATCACCACTCAACTTCAACTAAACTATACTTTTTTCATCATGTTTTTTGTCTTTTTCTGAAAAAAATTTTTGTCTTTTCTGAAAAAGTCAACAAAAATTACTATTTAAATTTAAAAATCTCAGCTCAACTCAAACTCAACTCATTCACCAAACATCCCCTAGACATAAAGTCCTAGTAGAGTACATAGTTGTAAGAATACTTGAATCACGAACTTAAAGTGGGACCATATTGATTGTAATTAATTAATACATGAAATGAGAGAAAATAAATGGATTAATTGTCCTATAAACGGAGTTATCTGGGAACTCTAACCTTTATTCCTATAACTTAATTTTTTTTCAGCCAAAAAAAAAAAAAAAAAGCCTCACACTTGCTACTAATCATCATAAACCAATTCACTTATCCATCTCACTGTATAACTTTGAGAAAAATATAGAGAAAATTATCTAAATAACTTCCTTTTTTTTTTATTATTTACCAACACGACACAAATTCTACATTTTTAATCAAAATAATATAAATTTTAATTAATTTTAATTAATTTTAAATCTTATTGATTTAATATTAATTTTTGATATTATATTAATGAAATGGCATTTAAACGTATATGTTCACGTGCTTTTTCCTTGAGAATGTCCAATCACATTAACCACCGATGGACGAAGCTATCATAGGTCCATAGTGGTCCATTAAATTTTTTTTTTTAAATCTATTTATTTTGCCTCATTTTTCTCTTTCAGCCTCCGAAGAATAGATATATATATATATATATATATTTTTTTTTTTTTAAGGAAAGCCTTAAAGTTTTAGTTTTCATTAGACTATTAAGTTGGTTAAAAATTTGGTTTAATTCAAACTCCTCTAAATAAATTTTTTGACTTCACGTTTTGGGACTCAAACTTACTACTTGAATGAGTGGTCAGATTACCCATTTCAAAAAAAAAAAAACAAAAATAAAAATAAAAATGAGTGGTCAGATTACCCATTTCAATAAAAATAAAAATAAAAATGAGTGGTCAGATTTTCTCTCGATTTATATTCAAATAATTAACATTCCGATTTGCTATTAACTATAATTGTTAAAGTTCCGAATCATTATGCTGTACAACATTTGGAAACTATTATTGTATGCAAACTTTTATATTTGTTTCATTCATAAATTGCATGTTTCCAACCTAAACTGTTCAAAACATGAAATTACAATAGTTATATCTTAATTAATACAAGCAAGGAAAAGCAAGGACGTAACCTAACTTGCTTTTCCTTTTTTATTTTTTTATTATTATTTATTTTTTTTGTGAAAGGTTTTTTGGATGCTGAAAAGAGTGTGACCAATATGGTTTTATTTTGATTATTAAAAAAAAGAGGAAAAGAAGAAGAAAAGACGGTTTCTTTGAATACTTTTTTTGTTTTTTTTTGGGAAAATATAATGGGATTCATTCAAAGAGAAACGCATAAAAACCAGTTGTCATTATCAGTTTAATTAAAAAAGATTCCTCCATATGCATGTTCAAGTCGTGGCACATCAAACAGCCCTTTTGGATGCCAAATGTAATTCATTCAATAATATGAGTTCGTCCTCCCCTGCCTAGCCTCACATGTTTTGCATTTCTCACTACTTCATTTTCTCAGTTCTATAAATTACCAATTCTCAGTTCTATTTTTCTCCATCTCGTAAAATTACCCAGTTTTTCATTTCAAAAAAAGAAAAAAAAAAAAAACCAAGTTTTTTCAGCAATGACGGCCGGTTTACCTCCTAAGTGCATCCTTACCAGCCCAACTCTCCTGCAGGTATTGTTCTTTCTTTTGCTCATTTTTAATTCTCTCTCTTTATTCATGCAAGTTATTTGGAGAGAGAGAGAGAGAGAGAGAGAGAGAGAGAGAGTTTTATGCATGATTTAGGATGTAGATCAGTTTTATATGAGTTCTCCCCAAGATGAACAAAAAAGCTGCATTATTTTTTCTTTATGTGGTTCCGTTTTCTTTGTTTCATTTTAGTATCTTATATATTTTTACTTTCATATGGTTTTTTTAAGTCAAGATACATGAAGCTTGCATGACTGAAATTTTTGTTGGACGAGAGAGAGAGGGAGGGGGAGAGTTTTATGCATGATTTAGGATAGATCTGTTTTAGATGGTACTTCTCCTCCTTAGATGAACAAAATAGCCGCATTTTTTCTTTGTATATGCTTCAGTTTTCTTCACTTCATTTTAGAAACTTCTATATTCATTCATGTATATATTACATGAATGTATTTACATATTTTTCCTTTCAGTTTTTGTGTAATCATGATATATACGAGACATGCATGCATGACTGAAATTTTTGTATGTATGGCATGGCAGTACATATTCGAGACAAACGCTTATCCAAGAGAACATGAACAATTGAAAGAACTGAGGGAAGCCACTATCCAGAAATTTCCACAATGGTGTGTTCATAAATTATGGTTTTATATTATCAGTACATTTACCTTTTTTTTTTCTTCAACTAAATTTGTACATATATCCCCTGAACTTTTCAAATTTGAAATTTTAGTCCATAAACTTTTTTTCTTAGCAATTAGTCCCTTAATTTATAATTTTTGATAATTCAATTCTTTTTATTTAAATTCGTAAAAATTTGAACAATTTTTTACACATAACTTGCACATTATATTCCATGAAGAGCATTGTTGATATTTTTGCTTAACTTCAATACAATTTCCTTTGAAAATATTAATCTTAATTCAATTATACTTAAACCTAAACTTTAAAAGAAATTTGTATTGAAATTAAGTAAAAATGATCAACCTTGTTTTTTTGAGCTATAATGTGCAAGTATTGTGCAAAAAATCGTCTTAATTTTAATGAGTTTAGGTAAAAAGGACTGAATTGTCAAAAATTAAAAGTTCAAGTCGTTGATTGCTAAGAAAAAAATTCAGGGATTAAATTATCAAATTCAAAAAGTTCAAGAGGCATTCATGTAAGTAAGTTTTTTTTTTTTTTTTTTTTGTTAAAATATCACTAACATTCTTAAGCCTCGATCCCTTGTTTAACCCACCACCTCTCTTACCAACTCACTTGGGGGAGTACATTTCATTTTTTTTCTTCTTTTTCTTCTATTTAAATCTATGTAATAAACTCAGCTTCAAATCTCTACCGTAAACTCAAACTTTAAAAGCTCAAAATGTGATGATTTTTTTTTAATTTTTAAATTACATAAAATTTTGAGAGGAATAGAACGAGATCCATATTGATACGTTTTTCCAAACATATTTTAAGAATTTACAGTATATTCTTTAAATAGTTTTTTTAACAAAATGCACATTACTAAAAACTCAACTCATCTCTAAAACTCCGTATCCAATTGTTCTCTAGACGGCCCTAATTAATAGTTAATAATAATTATAATAATCCAAAAAAGTTGCTATAATCCACCATCAAAGTTGTTTTACTCTTCCATTTTCCCTGAAATTAACCTTATCTAATTTGTATGTCACATATATTTAATATATAAACAATGTATGTATATATATGATGCACACACAAAATGCACGTGACAGGAGTGTGATGACCGTGCCTGTGGACGAAGGGCAGCTTCTGTCGATGTTACTAAAAGTGATGAACGCAAAAAAGACACTTGAACTTGGAGTGTTCACTGGTTATTCTCTTCTGACCACTGCTCTTGCGCTTCCTGACGATGGCAACGTAAATTTCTTAATTTCCTAGTTAGCTTGTTCATTATATATATATATATATATATATATATATATTTATTTATAATATTTTTATAAAATAATTGACATAATCAGAACTCATTTATAATCATGATCGATAGATTAATTAATATAGAAATAAATCAGTACGTCATTACAATGTTTTGGCAGATAATAGCAATTGATCCCAACAAAGAAACCTATGATTTTGGATTGGAGTTCATTAAGAAAGCGGGTGTTGATCACAAAATCAACTTTATTCAGTCCAATGCTTTCTCTGCCCTTGATGAGCTCATTACTGTAAGTTCTCACTTTGTGCATAGTTCCTATATATATATATATATGTATGTATGTATGTATATATAGCATTCATATTGATTTCACAAAACACACACCACTCCACTTCTTTCTCCGGTAAAGCAAAGGCATAAGAATGGAATCTGCAACATTTATGGTACTTTTGTTTGGAAAAAAAGAAGAGAAGGGAAAAAAAATGATAGAATTTTATCGTCTTAATCCATAAGCTAGAGAATATGAGAACAGAATTTATTCATATACACTTTTATCCTTTCACAACATAATTGATTCAAATTAGATGGAAATCTTTTGAAATTCTTTCCTGGAAAAGGGGAAGGATGCAAATTGATGATGTCCTCTCAAAGGCATAAGAATGGAATCTGCAACATTTATAGTACTTGTTTGGAAAAAAAGAAGAGAAGGGAAAAAAGGGATAGAATTTTATCGTCTTAATCCACAAGCTAGACAAAATGAGAACAGAATTTATTCATATACACTTTTTATCCTTTCACAACATATTGATTCATATTAGATGGAAATCTTTGAAATTCTTGCCTGGAAAAGGGGAAGGATAAGGATGCATAGATGCAAATTGGTGATATCCTCTCAAATTATTAATGAAAGTTTTAATTGGACGGTTACTTAAAAAAAAAAAAATCATGTTTGTTTATATACATCGAACGTTGTTGTTGTTGCTGTTTTTATTTTTCCTCGATCGGGTCCTAGATATGCCTGAAGTGGAAGTTTTAAACTATGCAATTGCAGGACAAACAGGAAGGGAGTTTTGATTTTGTATTTGTGGATGCAAACAAGGAGGACTACCTCAGATATCACGAACTCCTGCTGAAGCTTGTTAAGATTGGCGGAATAATCGCATACGACAACACCTTATGGTTTGGCTCTGTGGCAATTTCTGAGGACGATGAAGTGGCGAATTGTCTTCAAAGAAACAGGAAATGCCTGCGGGAGTTGAATAGTTTTCTAGCCGCCGATCCTCGTATCGAATCGTCTCTTGTTTCTGTTGGGGATGGACTTACCCTCTGCAGGCGTCTCCTTTGAAAATGTATGGTTCGTCACAATGGCAGCAGATCTGGTTGTTTCAGTACCTTTGGACTGATAGAAATTCTCTATGGTCACAAAGTTTTTTTTTTTTTTTTTTTTTACTTATTACAGGTTGATGATTCGAACTTGGATTTGAACTTTGAACTTTAATTATATCTTATGGTTAAATCCATAATCAGTTGTAGAATTACTAATAGGGTGTATGGTATGTCTATGGTTGCCTATAACTAAAAATGTTAAAAGATCATCTCCAACCCAATGCTAAATTAGTGTGTTATTGGTAAATTTTTGCATTTAGATTGAAAAAAATACTTTCTAATGTAGTGTTATATTTCATGTTAAATTTAATATATGTTATATATTATGACAAATTTATCACAAGATATAATCAATGTGAAATTTCATTTTTAATTTTTATCGGTTGTTATCTCATTTAATTATTAGAACATTTTTATTTTTCATTTATTTAAGTATACTTTTAATTTTTATCGGTTGTTATTTCATGTAATTATTAGAACATTTTTATTTTCATTTATTTAAGTATTAAAAGTTCACTTTTATAACTTCTAAAACATAATAACAATGATAAAATTAAAGTAGAAATAATATTAAAAATAGTATAATGTAATAGAGTATAAAGTAAGATAATGTTATTTTTCACACTATTTTATAATAAATATTGGAATAACATTAAAAATAACATAATACATTGGAGCATAAAATAATAAAATGTTATTTTTCAAATTATTTTATAATAAATATAGGATTGGCATATATAAATGTATTAGAGATGGTTTAAAATGAGATCGTGTTACCGGATTAATGATACTCTTACTATTTGCTTTTGCTTGGAAAGATAAAGGTATGCACCTAGGACTACCTTTAAAATTTAGAAAATGCTATAGAACCCGTTAATACTCGAAATTAACTTACTCATTTTAAGTTGACATATGTTAAGTCAACATCTGTTTGTGGGTATACAATATCTTTAACAGTTGAAATAGAAATGCTTTCAATTTATCATAATATAGAAATGCTTTCAATTTATCATAATATAGTCATATGTGAATGAGATTATAACTCACTACCTTTAAAATTTCGAAAATGATATAGAACCCGTTAATACTTGAAATTAACTTACTCATTTTAAGTTAACATATGTTTGTGGATATACAGTATTTTTAACAGTTGAAATAGAAATGCCTTCAATTTATCATAATATAGTCATATGTGAATGAGATTATAACTCAGTAGGTTGAAATTGAAGTGTTCATTTAATGTTCAGGACCGTATTACCAATTTTCGATAGGGTAATGGTATAACCGTTTGGTAGGAATGAAAATATGAGGAACAGAAAACTTATAAAAATTTGAAAATTAAAATAATATAAAGGAAATTAATTTTCTTCTAAATTGTTTGATAGATATAAGATAAAAGGGAAAGCACATAATTTTATAAATTTATTATATTATTCATTTCTTTATATTATTTCTCTTTAAAAGAGGATGACAAATTTTAGCTATGTTTCCACGGATTTTTTAAAGGATAAAACACAGTGAACCTCACTATAATTTTTTTTGTTCTTATTTTCCTTTTCCTACTCTTTTCCTTCTTACCAAACAATCAACTCCCTTATTTTTCCTTCACTTTTCTCTCATTCCATTTGCTTCCTTTTCTCCACCCTATCAAATATAGCATTCTTTAAAATAATTAAAATTAAAAAAAATCCTTAATCAACATTTTTTTTTTGCTCAATGAAAATCCTTTATCAACATATTTGTGACAAGTATATTCTTTAGAATGATTATCATAATACATATATTCCAAAGACAGTTTTGGAGCAGGTCCAAAGTTCCTCGTTGTCCTTTACCTTTTTCAAGTTAATATAAATATATATGTGTATTACATATATACATATATATATGTATACTCTTTAGTTGTTTCTTCCTTTTCATTTTGTATATATATATTAAAAAGCGCTATGCAGCCAGGCGATGAAGCCGAGCCCAGCCCGCCACCATGTGCGGGCCGGCTCATTCTGCCTAGCCCAGCTGTCCGTACAAAGTGAGACACAAGCAAAATATGGGCTTTCCCCATGGCCCAAATCTTATCTTCTGTTGCAATTTTTTTTTTTTTTTTTAAGGTTCTTCGGTCGATGAAAGGGTTAAAGAGTATAATCGCATAAATTCGAACTTAACACCTCTCGTTTTGATATTATATTAGTTTATTAATTTATCTTAAAAACTTAAATTGTTAAGCGTCAGACCAATAATAGTTTTATATTTCAACAATAACTTTATGCCTCGGTATGTTTCATATGTTATTTGTACCAATTTGACTAATTAACTGAAGTGTGCAAGTTTCCCCTCAAAAAAAAAAAAAAAAACAAAAACAAAAACAAAAGGTGTGATTTCTCAAAATAAATAAATAAATAAATAAATAAATACAATCTTGGCGTGATTCCATTGTCATGCTACGGTTTGTGGGGGGGGGGGGGGTGTTGGGGCTAGGAATTTATAAGATATTATGTTTTAAATGGAATAATGTTGAGAGACAATACTTATCAAAAATATATTGAGAGATACAGATAGTATTATAATTCTTTAATATTACATATAATATCATAATATAAAATAAAGATCATCTTTAAACATGTATTTTGAATACGGATTTGAGATATAATTTTTAAGTTAAAATTAAAATTTATTAATTATTTAAAAATTAATTATAATTTTTATTAATTTTTTAAAAATAAATAAAAATAAACCTAAAAAAAATATAGATTTTCTATCCAAACGAACCTTAATAGTAGTAGTGTCTCGAGCATTTTTCTTTTAATCATTATCATGTAAGTGTCAAGAGCTTCAGCCGTAATATGACACGTGGTTGTAAAAAAGAAGAGGAGAGAGAGAGAGAGAGAGAGCCATTTGAGGCGCAGCGTGGCGTGGGTAACATCCATGATTCATATTGGGCGCAACTTGCCGTGGCTTTAAGGCTCCAAAAGGTGTTAAAAATAAAAAAAAAATAAAAAAAAAAAAAAAAGCCGCTCTCTCACTCACTACTTTATAAGTCTCTGACGCCTTTTTGGAGATGTCGCATTCACTGCCATCTGGCAGTCACATCTAATATCTGATATTCAGAGGAAGAACCTATTAGATGGCGACATATTATAGGTGGCCAGGGGAGCTACGTCCCAAACACATAACTTCTCAAAACTTTTCTTTGCTTTTCTCGTCAGACCTTTTCTTTCCTGCCAAACATCTGCCATACCCTTCTTTTTCCTACTTCACGCGCCCAATCTCACTTCTCACCAACACTCGTCTACTTTACAAAACAATCATTTTGTTGAGAACCTGTTTAATTTCTAATTTTGAACACCCATTTCACATAATTGTTACTCAGGCAATAGAAGTATTAAAAAGCTCTAGGAAGTTTACAAGACAAGAAATATATTTTTTCACTATAGATAAAACGGTAAATTTAATTGTTGGACTAATTTATCAATGTTTTGATATATGAGTATTGACATTAAAAATTTTATAATACATGTTGTATAAAAGTTTTAATTTATTTATCGAATTATTGGAGAACTAATCCAAGCGTTATAGAGGTAGTTCATTTCGATAGTGAAAAATGATACTTTTTATTATATAAATCTCCAAAGTCTTTAATTTTTAAATCATTGTTTGGTTAAAAAGTAATATTTTTTTAGAAAGAAAAATCTTTTGTTTCATAATAGCTATACTCTGGTTTTCTAACGAAATGTTCGTTATAGGGTTAGCCATACACTTTACATATTTCTAACTATTCTTATAGCATCATCAAATGATACAAGCCTTAAATAAGAATATATAACGCACTACTAACATCTTTGTTGATGATCATTTACTCCAATAACATCTAGGTTTCTCGAATAATATGATATCTCATACTGAATAAATCCTTAACCCTTTTTCCGTCTTACTAAGACTACAAAATGTTCTTCAAAATTATGACTAATACTAGGTATGTAAGTAATAATTTTAATTTTAGAGTTTAAGCATTCTTTAATAATTTTACGGAAGGCATAATTGGTTTTTTGGGTTGATAGTGAAAATTTAGTGGATAAATCACCCTTCCTGTTACATTGCATGAACATATAATGTTTCCTTGTAAATCTTGAGATTATTGATCAATCTACACCTTGTAATATTTCCATAAATTAATAATTGGGATGTCATTGATTGAAAAAGCGCGTGGTTGTGATTTTGTTGTACTTTAGTAATTCCGTCCAGAGGAAAGTTAATGTAAAATATTTTAGTGCGTAGCCGGGAGTTTCTAGGGAGGGCTGCCATGTGGAATCTGTTCACGGTGTTGGACTTCTTGTCAACCAACCAGAAATACGTGTTACTGCAAAAAGAATTTAATAACAAATTAACAATTAAAAATCCTAAAGTCTAAACTACCCTTTATAAGACATTATTTGTTTAACCATTTCTTGTATAATACAAAAGGTCCAACAGTAACCATTACAAAAAATAAAGTCATAATCTTTTAGTCTTTGACTGCAGCTAATATAATTTTTTGCTTTTTATTATTATTTTTTATGTATAAGTCGTCTTTTTTACACTATACAGCATCTGTCATCTTAGGTTAAGTTTGGTTCTCCATCTCTATTCAAATTAAATTATATTTTTTATCATATTTTTTTTTTTTCTGAAATTTTTTTTTATTTTTCTGAAAAAATCAATAAAAATTATTATTCAAACTTAAAAATTTTAACTCAACTCAAACTTAACTTGTGTACTAAATAAATTATTAATATTCTTTTGCTGAAAAAAGAAAATAGTCAGGAATAAATGTTGTAATTTATTTTTTTGGATGAAAGGACAACAAAATATCAAAAGGGTACGTATTTGACAAGTGTTGTTTGTCATTTTACAGATAGCCCCTTCTAGTTGCACCGTTGCACGTCAGTACTCACTACTCAAAGTTAGCTCACAAAAGTCGGGACCAAAAGAACACATCCTATCACACACACACTCTCTCTCTCTCTCTCTCTATTTTTTTCCTCTCTCTCTCTTGGAGGCTCTCAGAGAGAGAACCAAAAGTGCAGAAGCAAAAAAGAAGAGGGAATTGGCCGGTGGATTAGGAGTCAGCTGAGATGAGCGTGGTTAGAACTCAAGGTAGCTTTGCGGCCATCCGTACTATCTCTCCCTCTTCTTCTTCTTCTTCCACCAGTTCCCGTTGCGGCGGTCACGACTCTGCTTCTTCAGGTTCTCTCTCTCTCTCTCTCTCTCTCTCTCTCTCTATAGATATATATATATATCTACACACACACACATACACGTATCATATATATATGTTTATATGAGTATATAAAAATTAAGCTTTACAATCGATCTCGATCTATAATTTTATTTCTATGTTCAAAGAGTTAAAATGTTTTGCCCACATGTTGATCTCATTGATTTCACTTCTTCAAATCCTTTTAATTTTCAGTTAGTAGTTAGTTTGTGGGGTTTCTAGGTAGTTTTAGGTAGGCATCGATCACTTTCACCATTTTTTTTTTTCTTTTCTGGGTTCTCTCTGTCTACGTTTGTATTTATCTGTGTATATCAATATTAATGTTGTGGCCTTTATCGATATTATCCGTAGTGTTGGCAATTTTGAGAATTTTTTTTTTTTTTTTGGGGTTTCGGAAGAAATGGAGAGAGATCGGTTTGGATTGCAATCTGGAGATCAGTTGAGAGTGGCGGATTGGACGGAAATTTGGTACAGTGTGTGACTGTGTGTAAACGCTGTGCGTTTCGATCTAATCATCGACCGTCCACTCACTGGAATTGTTCCCTTGCATTTAGTGTGGGACCCATCTCATGCGGGCGGTCCTTGATAATTGGACCGGTCGTCAATTACGTGGGGTCAACCAAACTTTTACAACAAAATACCCACATGTTGGTACGTCTAACATGAAAAACCTTTTAGGACGCAAAAATTCCATTTAAATTTTTTATCAGATTAAAAAATAAATAAAAATTATGATTAATTTTAAAAAAATCAATTAATTTTAATCTAAAAATTTCATTCTTGACCGACATGTGTCTGATATATAGGCTAGAGTTAGTATTTTTTAGATTGAAACTATTTAATTTTTTAAAACCTAATTAAAATTATTGTTGAGTTTTAAGAAAAAAGATAAAAATAAGTTGAGTTCTTAATATTGGATTTGTTGCTCGAAATACATAAAAATGTAATGGAAGTACTGAAATCAACAACACTAATTAAAGTGAGTGTAACCAACAACACTGACTGAAATGAGTGTAACGATAAGATCTAAAAATTTTCTTATTAGGAACTAACCTCATCCAATATATAAACCATTTTATCTACATATATTTTTTTGGTTGGAACTATAAATAGCTGTTATTGTTGGTATAATTGTGTGGAGCTACACACGACACTACATACGTTAGGATGGAGTTTAATATGACAAAGAATAGTACGACACAGCTACATGCTAAAAAACCATTTGATTGTGTCTCCTTGAAATCTCTCTAGAACGTGTCCATAATGTCATCCGGATAAAGAGATCAAGACACTATCTCGGTTCTCCCAATAATTGGAGATAGCATTTCCATTTTCAAATTATTAGTGTACTAACCGTTTTTGTTGTGCAAACAGTATAGTGTTTCTTAATTTTATTTATTTTTTTAATTTTTGGACAAATAAAAAATGGTTGGGGTGGTTGGTGTTGGTTGGAGAGTATAAAGTTAGGTACACTTTCTATGATATTTTTTATTCATTTTTTTTCCCCTCAGTTGAGACATCAATTAAATTCATGAATTTTCCTTTTTAGTTTTTCCCCATAATTCAACATAGGATTTTTATTGTGTTGATTTTTAAAGCAACGCTATACAATGCAAATAATGTCTCATATGTGATAGGTGTGGTAAAAAAACGTGCACTAATAATGCGACTGAGTTCTGTAATTTTTTATTTTATTTTTTCCCTTTTGTGTTGTTTTCTTTTGGTGTTAGATTGCGTGTTGGATCTATTGGATAGCATAAAAAAACCCATTTTCCTGTGAAACAGAAAAATTCAATGGAAGCACCAAAATATATCAGTGTTAAAACACGCAGCTGTTATGAAAATGCCTTGGTGTAGCTCTTGTCTGAGATCGCTAAAGATTTTTCGTCTGCTGAATTTTTTTGTAACGAATTTTCAATCCTTCAGGAGCTGAGATTAGAAGTGAAATGCATATTTATTATTTTAAGTATTGTGTCAAACAATTTACTGATAGGGAAAAAAAAGCTAAACCATGCAGATGATGCAATTTGTGTTACGCCTACGTGGATTGGCAAGGGCCTTACTTGTGTTTGCTTCAAGCGAAAGGGACATTACGAACGAATATGCATTAACTTGACACCCCAACAGGCAAGCAAACCAGCTATCAAAAAACTATTTTGTAGCTTAAAGCTAGTTATCTTGAAGTTACATCTGTAATTTCTTCAGTAAATTTGATGTAACAGCAAGATGTCTATCATAAAATTCGATTAGCAATTTCTTTGAAAGAAAAATTTGTTAAGCGAATAAGGTGGATTCCCTGAATTTAAGATTCAGTTCTTACCCTTTTTTTATTTTTATTTTTTAATAAATATTATGCTTCCCATATTGAATTTTTCAATAACTTGCAGGAAGAAAAATTGAAGCGGCTAAAGCACCGAATGAAGGTTTACTTTGATGCTTCAAGACCAGATCACCAGGTCTTTTCATGCTCTTAATTAACTACAACCGTGCAAGTACATCTGTTGTCTTTTTCCCAATACAAGTCTCGTCCATTGGAGACAATAACTTAAAAAACCGGCAACAAATTGCTCTTCTCACATGACCGATTGAACTAACCAATAGGGCTACGAGGGGATTTTTTTTTTTTTTTTTTTTTTTTTTTTCATAATATGTTCTACATGAGTTGGTTTTAATTTTTTGCTATGAAAATTCCTTGAGAACAGGAAGCATTGAAAGCTCTATGGTCTGCTACCTACCCTAATCAGGAGCTTCACGGCTTGATATCTGATCAATGGAAGGAAATGGGATGGCAGGGAAGAGATCCGTCAACCGATTTCAGGTTAAAATTTACTTCTCTTCCTCTTCTCTGGCCTTTGGTTTTCTTTAACCAATTCAGTTTTCCTAACTGTTTTACTTGAACAGAGGAGCTGGATTCATTTCCTTGGAGAATCTCCTGTTCTTTGCGAAGACATTTTCGGTAGGTATTCAGTTTGAATTCCAAAAATAGAAGTATGAAAATTGAAAAGTAACATTCATTTGAGTCGATGGGATCTGCTCAGACATAGAGATGAAGTAGATTTGTATTGACTTTTTTCCCGCAACGTACTGTTGCAGACATCTTTTCAGCGTCTACTGAAGAAGCAAGGCGGAAAGCGAGCTGCTTGGGAATATCCATTTGCTGTTGCTGGTGTAAATATCACCTTTATGATCATGCAAATGCTTGACCTTGATGCCTGTATGTATAATTATGAACGAGCGAAGATTAGCTTCATAATTGGAATAACTAATTCTATTATTAAACTCTGCTTATGAGGGCGACTTCTTCATTTGCAGTAAAACCCAGGACTTTCGTCAGACCAGTTTTCTTACAGATGTTGTCAGGTAAGAGCCTGAAATTTGCATTCTTGTTTAATTAAAATTTGTGGACCGATATTTTTCCACATTCACATTGTGATTCTAAAATGTGTTCTCAGAAAATGAGTGGGCCTTTGACTTGCTTTATTGCGTGGCTTTCGTCGTCATGGACAAGCAATGGCTTGAGAGAAATGCGACGTACATGGAGTTCAATGTAAGAAACCTTGCTGTGGTTACAGCTCATTCTTCACGAAATTTGTATCGTTATGGGTTTAGCAAATTCAGAGTCACTTTGGTATTGTTTTTAGATGCTCCAAACGCCCTTTGGACATAACACGATACAAGTTGTGTGTTTGGTAAAAATGCACAAGAATACTTTGCAGAGACACGACCAATGCATTTTCACAGTAACCCTAAACCAAACCTTAGACAATCAAGGGAAAATTATATCTCGGTCGTGTCTTTAAACCTGTACATGTTTTTACAGGACGTTTTGAAATCTACTCGAGCTCAATTGGAGAGGGAGCTTTTAATGGATGACGTCCTTCGAATCGAAGACATGCCATCTTTCAGCCTTCTTTCTTGAATGGCAAGCAACAAAGAAGCCGGGTCAAGAAGTACAGTTTTATTTATCTGATTAATTATCTTCCATATGATCTTAGAATTGTACAATCTCTCTCGCCTTTATCTTCTGAATGACACATGGCATCTTCCACTTGGTTGATTCCACCACTCCAACCATACCCTATTGACTGCTCAAAGTGCTCCAATTTTCATATCTTACTGGAATAGACCGCAAAGGTCTTCATGTCCATTGGTCAAAATTGTGTATATTTGAGGACTGGCAGATTTTGTTTTGAAGAGTTGAAGACAGGAAACTCGGTGTCTTACAACATTTGCAAATTGTAACGAATTTTTTATTAAACTAGCGAAATATTAATCTGGTTTAAAAGTTTGGATTCGTGGAGTAAGGAGCTGGGATATGTTCTCTATTGAAAAATAAGGTACAAGTACTAAAAAGAAAGTACCTCTGTTGTGATCAGTTTCTTTTGCACAAGTACAATCGCCCTCTTAGATAAACATATATGATGGCCGGGCTTAGAGCGCATGAAAGTCATCACTACCTCGTCGCTTTCTCTGTAGTGTTGTCACATAGCTGCCCACCTAGAAGAGCCACTCGCAGTGTAGTGTTGTTACATGAGATAAGCACGCCACCCATCTGCTAGTCGAGGTATATATGGAGGAAAAAGATCCTCTCAGATATCTTGGTGGGGTAACAGAATGTTGAAGCAGAGAAAAGGTAGAAAAACATATGGGAAAATAATGGAAAACATGAAAGTAATTTAACTTCAAGCATATTTGTTAAGAGTTCTTAGAGCTGAAAGAGAGGAAAAGTGGAAATAGATGGACCATTTGACAGCATAGATGGAGGTTGAAATACAGGAAAAAGCAATGAACTGCAGGCATGTGTGGGAAGATTGAAAAATAGGAAAAGCAGGGTAAAAAAAAAAAATTTGGACCATTTCTCGATTTGTGCGTGTCATCCTTGCGCAGGGGCCATGCTAATCTTCTCTGTATCGTTCCAATTTTATCGGATGTCCCCGAAGGGACGATTATAACTGTTGCTGCCTTCGTTTATAAAGCACAATAATCCTTCGTAAACTTTCGATGTGGGATGCCGATTGGCGCTTTTATGCGACTCGCCGGGGGCACCCCAGCTTTTCCCTTTTGCAAGGGCCCAACTAACATTAACTTATGGGCCAAATATAATTGCTGACCCATCGACTTTTAGCCCACAATTTTCTATTCCAATAAGTTATATATTTTAAAATATTTTAGATAATAACAAAGTTATAATAAATAATTTGTTTACAAGAATGTTTATAAGATAATTTTTAACAGTATACTTCATAAATAAATTATTTACCGTAAATTTGTCCCTCCAATACTTTTAAAATACATTATTTGAGATAAATTTAAACTATATTATTTGTGATAAATATTTTCAGAAAAAAAATGTTATTTATCTCTTAGTATTAGACGAGAAAGTTTAGATGAAGGGCATAATTCAAAAAAAAAAAAAAGTTTTGGAAGGGAAAAAAATAGAGTATTTACAAATAGCAAAAACTTATATTTTGATAGTAATTATTAGGTAATTTTATAACATAAAATTTGTTTTTAAAATATTTTTAAAATTTGTATATTTCCATATTTTTAAAAGTTGTTTGAAATATACAAATTTTAAAAATATTTTAGGATAAAAAAAACACAAAAAATATTTGTGTCATGCAAGTTTCAAGTGGAATTGAAATTTTCAATTCTACTTGAAACTTGTATAATATATATTTATATATATAATATGTTTCTTAAACCTAAAATAACAAAAACAAATACTAAGTTTTGGGGAAAAAAACAAAAAAACAAAAAACAAAAAACAAAACAAAACAAATACTAAGCTATGAAACAAATATTTAATACTTTTAATAATTTTTTTAACGATGGTATTTTTCTGAAATTTTAATCTAAAATTCTAGCACTTCCACCGGCATCGACACTTCCATCGTAGGATAAATAGAAAGATGTTTAGATCCTATCTATCCTTTTCCTTTCTTGCTGTCATCTTATCTGACAAGTTACATGTCCATCTTTTGAGTGTAGGGAATGGCTAAGATGTAGAACTCATTCCAACTCCACAGGTCACTGACTCAATAATTCTACCGCTCTGTCGATGGAACAAGAATAAATCCTTTCATTCAGTAAAATTCTATTACATTTCATTGTAAAAAAAAAAGGAAAATTTTATTGTAGGGAAAAACAAGTGCACTTTGTACTTTTTATTTGATAAAATATTGACCATATGATCGATGAACATCAACATTAAAAATAATAAAATATACATCATATTTATAAATCAAACAGTTAAAATTTAATCTAGTAATTAAAAAACTTGCTCTTTGGGTACAGCAACAAACAATCTGCCCTAATATTATCAATTAGTGGCCCAAATTCTTGCATTGCAAATTTCGTTTTCGATTAGCAAAATAGTAGGGGACCTTATTATCAAGAGTCCATCTTTTTTAATTCGAAAGTTGTTCAAAGTAAATTATTAAAAAAAAAAAGAAAAGTTGTTCAAAGTGCGAAATATGTTTCATTTTCAACATTTGTATCCTACCATTAGGTCACTGACACTCATGGTATCCAATTGTGACCGACTCTCTCTCCACCAGTAACCACATCCAAGTCTTCATGTGCAAGAGTTTAATCGCTCAAATCTACAATAATTATATATTAGAAAGGCAAACAAAGTATGTTGTTTTATTGCAAATATACCAGATTAAGCCCTTAATCCCGTCATGATGATGCCTAATTTGGATCTTGAAACTAATATGAATTAATCATAGAACATTAATAAAAAGAAAATAATATGAAACTAATAATATTTTGAATTAATCTTTTAAGTTAAAGACGAATTAATAATTAGATCTTGAAACTAATATGTACTAATATGAATTAATCAATTAGATGGAAGAGTACCACCTGCTGCTTTTTGTCTAGATTAAAAAGAAAAAAAATTATTAATTAAATTTTTTTTGAAGTAATTGATGAGCTAATCACAAAGACTTATGTGTTAATCATTTAAGTAAAGAACCTCATAGTTGATCAATGATCACACCAGATTTACCCCACGGAAGCTAGCTCAGCAAGTGAGAAGGAATTCAGGATTTAATGTTAAAGATATTAGAGTTTTCTTTCAAATTAAAAAAGTAGGTCCCACGCTCTTTTTTTTTTTTTTTTTTTTTTTTTTTTTTTAAAAGATGTTCATCACCAGATCAGATGGTTCTTATTCTCCTGCAGAAGCAGTGGCCCATCGTTGAGTCTCTGTTCATCAAATATTAGTTTACAGGTAAATCAACCATGAAAAGCAAATGTCTACATTCTAAAATTGAACTCAGAACTTCTTCACCAAAGGCACAAGTTACTTAAAACTTACGTTGTACCAAGTCTTTTATTTTTTGGGAACGTAAGTCTATTCAGTATGGTGCAAAGTGGAAAAATAAAATTTCTGAATGTGAGACTTTAACTTAATGAGTTGGGAGATGGTTCCATTTTAGCACATTCTTTCAGTTCAAATGTTAAGTAGAGGAAAAGGCAAAAGCTGCAAAAGCATTAACTGGGTGATTCTTGAACCCAAAGCTTTAGAAACTACCTACCTTTGCCAACACTTTTCTTCTAAGCAAAACTCACACCCAAAGCTCCACTACATCTCTCTCCCTAACACCCTTTTCTCTGCCACTCCTTCCTTAGTTGCCAATCAAGGAACTTCACTCTACTTTAACCTCTTTTCACCACCGAAGAAAAAAAAAAAAAGGTTCTCTGAGATCTGCACATAAAAGAAAACTAAAACCAGCATCCCATGAGTTCATTTCAGACGTCAATAGGAACGCGAAGTTCCGCGATGATAGAAACTTCATGTGGATATCTACTTCAAGAATTGCAGGCAAGAGCTTCGTTCCGTTACTAGATGAAAAAAAAAAAAGAAAAAGAAAAAAGGAAAAAAGGAAAAAAAAAAAAAGGACTTATTCTATGATTTTCTCTCTGATATCTTTCCTTTTACTTAAATTTTGACAGATGATATGGAATGAAGTAGGAGAGGATAAGTTTGAAAGGGAGAAGGTTTTACTCGATTTGGAACAAGAGTGTGTGGAGGTCTATAGGAAAAAAGTCGATGCAGCAAATACATCGAGAGCTCGGCTCCATCAGGAATTGGCAGAAGCTGAAGCCGAACTCACCCATCTTCTTTTGTCGCTTGGTGAACGATCATTCCCCGGACGGGTAATTCATTTATAAGTCCCTTTGTAGTGTCAAGTCAGATGATTATCTTACAGTACGTCATTGTAGTATGCTGGTACATAAAGTGAATAGTAGTTAGGATAGAATCTTGTTACGAGAACTTCAATGAGTTGATTCTTATATGTCTGTCTTATTAGCCAGCGAAAATGGCGGGAACACTGAAAGAGCAACTAGATTCAATCACGCCGGCCTTGCGGGAGATGCGCTTGAAGAAAGAAGAGAGGGTCAACCAGTTTCGATCCGTGCAAAGCCAGATTCAGAAAATTTCTGCAGAAATAGCAGGTAGATCAGAGGTTAATGACTCGTCATTAAATCTCAAAATGAATGAAAACGATCTTTCATTAAAGAAACTTGAGGAGTATCAAATTGAGCTACAGAGACTGCATAACGAGAAGGTATTATACAAACTACGGCTTAGAAATAATTTTGTGGACGTTAAAATTTATAACGGACTATTTTGTGTTCGTTAATAAGTTTTTAATTCATTTTACCTTTGTGTTGCTTGCTCCGAAGAACGAGAGGCTCCAGAGGGTGGAAAAGTACCTAGATGGGGTCCACAAGCTGTCTACAATTTTGGGATTGGATTCCACCAACATCATCTCCGACGTTCACCCAAGCCTAAATGATCTGTGTGGGATTTCAAAAAACATAAGCAACAACGTCTTGGCTAAAGTCAACAGCACAGTGGAATCCCTCGAGGAAGAAAAGCAAAAGCGGCTTGAAAAGGTGAGAACAACCTGTGCTGTTGGATTTGTCTTCATTTACATACTAGATAACTAGTGGCACCTGTGTTGAAGCCAAGCACATGTTCAATGATGAAAAATAGCGATAAGAGCACAGAAAAAGCCTATCTACGTCGAAAGCAAATATAATTAACATTTTTAGCAAGATAGCTTCAGCAATTTGTTATTCTTTTTACTCCTTTCATGACAAATAAAGCACCATCATGATACATTTCCTGCATATTATCAATGCAGCTTCACCAGCTCGGTAAAGCATTAACAAACTTGTGGAATCTGATGGATACACCCTATGAAGAACGTCGATTGTTTTCCCATGTTATTCGGTTGTTATCAGTGTCATCAGCAGAGATATCAGATCCAGGAAGCCTTACCCAAAATATACTCCTGCAGGTAACTACTAACTGATATTCATTATGCATTAAAAGCATCAGAAGAAATCAGGAAATAACATATTCAAAATAAATTCTAAGACTGAGGCTGAAGTCAAGAGACTGGATCAGTTAAAAGCAAGCAAGATGAAAGAACTATTCCTCAAGAAACAGAGAGAGCTTGAGGAGATATGTCATAGGTCGCACATGGAGATTCCTTCCCGAGCAGAAATGGAAAACATAATCAACCTCATTAACTCTGGTAGGCAGTGTTGAATATCCGTTTTTGAAGGATCTGTTGCTCTTTGTCAAAGATTTGAGTCACCCAGAAACTGACTTGCATGTATAAAAGGGGAGATTGACCATGCCGATCTCCTCGTCAGTATGGATGAACAGATATCAAAAGCAAAAGAAGAATCTTACAGCAGAAAGGCTATCATGGAGAAGGCGGAGAAATGGATGCTTGCACACGATGAAGAGCGTTGGTTGGAAGAGTACAGCATGGTATGTTCCCCCTACATTGAGCCATATTAAGAGTTGTTCGAATTGATGTAAAAGTGAACCATACAGGTACTAATATACATGCCTGTATATTTTCAGGATGAAAACCGATACTCGGTCAGCAGAGGTGGCCATAAAAACCTAAGACGAGCTGAACGTGCTAGAATAGCAGTTAACAAAATCCCAGGTAAAATTAAAGACAGGTTTCTGAAGCAGGAATGCACCAAAAGCTTATTTAAATATCATTAAAGCACACAACTGAAAGTTTGCAGTACTTTCCTAAACAGGAAAGTGTCAATGAAAGAAACTAGAGCACATAAAATTACATTCTGATTTCTGAATAGACTTAAAGCATCTGACATCCTAAAATCATCCATATTCAAACCAACTTATAAAAATTAAAATCATATGGTTTGAATTGCAGCTTTGGTGGATTCACTAATTGAAAAGACCAAAAGTTGGGAAGAAGAAAGAAAGAAGGTTTTCCTGTATGACGAGGTACGATAAACTACCTTTTAAGTATTCTAACAAAATTATTTGTCTGATTAATGTTATTCTTATTTGCCGAAAGCATCGGCTGAAAATGCAAATAAGATCTAGTCCAGATTAATAAACCCAGAGAGGGCATAGGTTAAAATGAAACAAAAAATGGATCGACAAAAAATCTAGCCATACAACTGAATTCTATATAACACTTAGACTAAAGACTGAACTTTATCTCTCAGGGAGGTTTTTTGATATCTTTTGTCTTTTTCTTACTTTTTTCCAGCAGCAACATATCAGCTACAAAGATAATTTAGACAGATTAGCATCGAATGTGTCAACCCTCAGCTACATTTCCAATATCAGAATCTATTTTTGCTACTTAAACAAGCCCAATATGCCAACTAGAGTTTCTGACGTCAATGACTAGATTAAAAAATGTTGTTTGTCCTAAATTTCTGCTATCACACGTCAACAGAAAAATGCAAATTCATAATCCAAGTCATACACAGGTACCACTCCTGGCAATGCTGGAAGAATACAACGTATCTAGGCAGGAAAAGGAGGAGGAGAAGCAGAGACAAAGGGTAAGTTTTGTTATAAGAATGCAATGGAAGGCTCATATGATCACTTAAAACATGTCAATATTACGGTTACTTGTCATTTGTGCTTAACATCCTGAGATTTACCTATTCTTATAACCACTAAATCCTTGATGAGGAAGTTTGTTTCATCACAGGAAAAGAAGAAGGTCCAAAACCAAGTAGTAATTCCGCAAGATTATGCATTTGGGACAAGGCCGGGCACAAGTAGTCGGCGACTTTCAGACAGGAGCCTGAATGGAGGCTTTACAAACGCCAGCCCTTTAAACAGAAGGGTCTCTCTCGGAACCCAGCAATTTGGATCAAACACCATCATGTCAACCACACAAGGCATGTCCTTTACGAAGGAAGGAAAGAAAGTACAGGGAAATAAATTGTTTTCACGGCCTGGCCTTGTTTCTAACTTTAGAGATGAAACAGCTTCCGTGGTATCAACATTTTCTGGGCCATTTTCCGGCCCATTTTCTCCTTGAATAACAAGCCTCTTATCCTAGTTTCTTTTCTGAGAGAGTCCATGGTTTCATAAAGAGCCATTCTATTTAACTTACCCCTGTACCGGCACAGCTGCCAGAGCTAGATGAGGACTGTCGAATAAGATTTAGGATTGTTAGATTTTCTCTACCAAATATGCCAGAGTGTGCAATAACAAATTCACAACTATATAGAATCTGTAAAAAATAATGTTCTCCGAGCTTGAGCTCAAATAATTAATTAAATAATATGTGATTGCCAAGCACATAGAAAGTATAACCGTCTTAGCTATAACTGCCTCATACTACATATAAACCTTGGCCTAGCGTATTCAATTCAAAGCTCAAACAACAAGATATATCTACAACTAGGGAAAACCAGAGATGTTTAGCATATAAAATCTATAGAAAAAAGTTGTTTGGCGATTGTTACCATGTTTTGCTGCCAGAAGTTAAACTCACAATGCATCTTCCTATTGGCCAGCCAGCCAATGCACCTACTTGCTCCTTCAACACCACAAGGAACTAAACAATTTAGTATAGTAAAGTAACCAAAATATAGGCAAAAGCAAATTAGGAAATACCTCTTTTCCATGGCTAAGCACCTTGCCTTTCTGTGGTTAACCATACAATGAAAAATAAATTCTGAATTTAATAAATATCATCCTATTGGCCAGGAACTGAAGCCTGAAAGCTTTACCTAATGTAAATGGTGTAATTATATTATCACATAAATTTGACATTGATAAAACTGAATTCCTCCTAACCAAGCAAGATTCGAAACAGTATAATACAATAGAACTTTGTTTTGGGAGAAACGAGACACGCCAATGCACATTATAATGGTCGATTTCACCTATTTATATGGATATGAAAATAAAATCTGACAAATATAAAAGAAAATCTAGAAAAACAACATATTTATCAATTTCCTCTGACTAAGATTACAACCAAAAGGATCAAACTCATAAATATAAGTGACTCTAAGAAAAATTAAGCATAAGGCAACACCAAATTCCATTTTCCACTCAACAAAACAAACGGGATTCAGGACTCGTTGATCTCGACCGGTTCTTCATATGCTGGCTTGCGAAAGAAATCGTCAATCCGACGAGTTCCAGCCGGAACCGGCTTTTCGGCCACCGCGCGAGAGCGATTCCGCTCAGCCGGTTGGTTATCGGACGGCTGCGGCGGCTCGGGAAGCGAGTCGAGGAGGAAATCGCTCGTCGGACGGTGCCTCTTCACGGCCGTCCTTATGTGCTCAAGCTTGACGATCTTTCGCTTCTTCTCGATCGCGACATCTGCAGATCTCTCGGCGAGGAATCGGAGGAAGAGCTCGGCCGAGCAAGAGACGAGAAATAGGGCTTCTGAGTTGACCTTGTTTATGTCTCTGTCCAGCTTCATTATCTTCTTGACCCGGCAAGTTGGGAATTCAGGTCTAATCGTCTCTGTGTCCTCTTCCGCCATGGATGGTTTGGCTGCTACTGCTTAGTTTGGGAGGAGGGAGAGTTGACGATGAAAATGGCGGGTGACGTTTCGAGATGGCGGGAAATGCCTTATTTTTCTCTCAAAAGAAACTAAAAAATAAAAGATTAAGCCACCGTTTGTTTTGTTAATGAAAATTTTAAGTTAAAATTAATTAATTATTTAAAAATTAATTATAAATTTTATTAATTTTTTAGAAAAAAAAAATTTTTGAGCATTAAAAAAAAATAAAAACGAAAAACACTCGTACACAAGTGTTTGCGCAAATGAAAGACTGGCTGTATTGAGGCGTGAAAAATTATTTCGTTTCTAGAAACGACAACATTTTTTTTAACCGACATGTTGTTGTCCTTTTTTATGAAAACGACAGTTGATATTTTATGACGACATTTTGGGAGGATTTAGAGTTTTTGTTGTTTCTGTTAGGTTATCGTCGTTTTGATTTGTGATTGCATTTTTCTCTCATGTCGTTTCTAGAGGATGTCGTTTTATTTTTCTTTTCTTTTTGTTCATCGTTTTATGGTACTTCTCTATGCTGCATTCTTCTCATTCATTTGTTTTTGTTGGGGATTAATTATCATTTATCTTATTGCCGTCGTTTCTCGATTGTAGCGTGGCTTCTTGATGTTACTTATTTTCGTTTTTTTCTCTGTCTTGTGTCGTTTATCCTAATGCCGTCGTTTCTGGATTTCAGCGTGGCTTCTTGATGTAACTTATATTTGCTGTCGTTTCTCTGTCTCATGTCGTTTTTCCTGCGGTTTATCGTCGTTTCCCATTATTCTTCATTTACAGATGGCCAGGAGTGGGGTTTTGCTGATCATGTCGTGAGTAGTCTGTGCGCTTTGGAAGCAGAACGGTGATGGCCTGTTGGTGATGCTGAGGTCGGTTGGATTTTCCGACTTTGATTGCGGCGGATTTACCTTCTCTGTTCTTAGCTGAAATGCTCAAATCTTCAAACTTCCTTTTTCCTTTTCCCTCATAATATTGTTTCTGCATTCGACGAGCTAAAAGCCAAATCCGCAAATATTATCCATCTACTCTTCAAAAGATTTACTCCTTACTCAAGTTTCCGAAGAAGATCAAGGAACATTTCATTGATTCATTCTTATAAGTCATTTTCGCCATTTCCTTAAAAAAAAAAAAAAAAAAAAAAAAAAAAAAAAAAAAGAAGAAGAAGAAGAAAAATCTGAAATTTCCACTAATAGTTTGTTTTTGGATATTTTTATACTGGACAGGTTCGATCAATCGGCCTCCTAGTGCGGATGTAGGGGAGGAGCAAATTCAAGAAAAGCAGCTCACTCTCCAAGATATTATCAATACCAAGGTTATTATTAGTATTATAATTACTGTTTTAATTATTATTATTTAACAAATATATTCTCAACTAGTTGATATCCGTAAGTTTTTTATAATTACCATATATGCTAGATTATACAATGGCGGGGAATTGGATTTTGTTCAATTTCATTTCTTTTTTTCTTTTCCCCTGTCTAGTGGATATAATTTACAAATCATGTTCAATAAGTAGGTAAATTACTTTTGCATGCTTGTTCTGTCTCTTAACATATAAATATATATATATATATATATATATATATATATAGAGTTATTGTGGTGTTTGGTGTGTTGATTCTCCTTTTCTTGTGTAGTTGATTGAGAGTGGTGAAAAGGAACGATTAAAGGAGATTTTGAGGGAAAGGCTTATAGAATGTGGATGGAGGGACGAAGTAAAAGCTCTTTGCAGGTTCCACTTAGTGCTCTCCTCCTGAAGATTGTCTTATTTTTTTCTTTCTTTTTGGGGGGAAAACAAAGATTTTATTTTATTTTGGTTTATTTTTTCAATTATTCGTGATGTCTATATCTGAGACATAGTCAAAGGCCAAATCAAATAGCTTACAGGTCTTGTCCTGGTTTGAGTATCTTCAAAATCATGTTGAAGTAAGTGAACGGAACTTCATAAAGGTAACTATTGTTAGAATGGAGGGAGAAAGTGCGCATTGGTTCAGTCGGGAGAGGATCTCAGATTACTTTGCTTCTTAATGTTTAAGTTTGATGGTATATTTATTGGTAATGTACAATATTAGGATTGAAGTAGTCAGGAGCTTGTACCTTGACAGAAAGAGATGTTTAGTCTTTACTGCTTATACCATGACAGAAAGAGATGCTTAGTCTTTGCTTCTGTAGAATTAGATTTTGCTTCAAATAAGTATATCTCGTATTTGGTTTTCTTGGTTGTCAAACTCGGACAAGTTGTTCAAATTGAACTGTTCAAACCTTATCCATGTTGCCTTTTAATCTTAGAATAATAGCTCCAGTTAAGTGTGCTTGGTAATAGCTTTTTGCTTGCTTTATCTTTTGACAAAATCGCTCGTGCATTTTATGCATCTGGTATACAGAGAAATGGTTTTTCTGAGACTTTTTTTTCCCCCCATTTACGTTTCCTCTCACAAGGGCAGTTGCAAAGAAGAAGTGAAGGAATAATGTTGCAGTGGATGATCTTGTACAACTCATTACCCCAAAAGGCCGAGGTGAGTATGAAAATTCTGGATTAGATGAGATCTGCTAGCTTCCATTTGCTATGTGGGTAACAATGCTTGCTCATGGGGTCTTATCGACTTTTCCATGTTTTCAAGAATCATTATTTTGAATCTTATGTTCTTTTTCGGCATTAAAATGTCAAACAAAGGAGATGATAGATTTGGCAGTTTTATTCCGTGAGAAAGTGCTGAAATTAGTGCATTGGCATTCCAATGACTCATTGGTAGTTAGAACCTTCTTTCCATGTTTTAACTTTCAGCGAAGATCAAAACCAAAAACGTATTGATTTCAACAAAGTAACTCAAGAAGTTGGAGTCTGATAGGAATTTATAAGCACTGATCTTAGTTATAGATCTTTTCTTTCTAAATCGGGAAGGTTTTTCCTTGTGCTTGGTCTAATAAATATGTCTGTTTTTCTTTTCCTTGATTATGGATTATGCAGATTCTGTTTCTGATGCAGTGAAGGCCGAGTTGTTGCAGCGAATTAGATCTTTTCTCGCATCAGCTGCTATTTGATGTTGCAGTCTTGCAACTGGCCAGTGACCAAGTGCCGATCGCCTTTTTTTTTTTTTCGGCGCATTATGATGCAAAGTTTGCTTGATAAATTGTTGCGAAGTAGATGCTTGTGATGAAGGAAGGCATTTGGTTTTCTTACTCACATCGCACATGAGAGTTCAGGTCCTTCAAGAGCTATATTTGACGATATTCTTCTCCATTAGCGGCGTATCATGGAAGAAGATTAGGATCATAGTTCGGGAGACGATTGTTAGAGAGAGACTATCAGCATTGAAACTTAGATGGCTCATCGAACTCTCTTGGCGTTTATGTTGCACGTATTTTGTACCGCGTGTAAAGTTAATATCACTAGAACTGTACGTTTCACTTCTTCTTCCCCTTCCTTTTCAAATTTTTACTTGAAAGCAAATTTGGTGATAATTTCATCCAAATATCAATAGTAGGCATTGGCACATCAATTTTACCTTCATTGGAGTTGCTCTAAAAAAATCCAATTTAATTGATTGCAATTGATTGGTGGTCGACTTTTCTATTTAATTATTCTAGTACTTTAAATTGCTTAAATACTATAACATTACAAATAGCAATAACATCTCAAATATGTATTTATTAGAGTTTGGTAATCCGAACTCTCTTTTGACCCGGTCCAAAAGCTTGCGGTGCGACATTTGTGGTGGAACTTTAATTATGAGATCTTTTGGGGTTCCGTGGTGCTAGCGGACCCGGTTTTTATCTGGATTAGATTTTAGGATTTTGGTGTATATATATATAATGTAATTTTAGAGTTTCATTATTATGCTTTTTTACAGTAACAGCTCTTCTTATACTAATATTTTGATTTAGTGGATTTTTTCTCCTTTGCCGATGGTTTTATTTTCCGTTTAGGATTTTTCACGTAAATTTATGTGTTCTTATTTTTCATTTTTTTTATTGACTATTTTCGTTGCTTATTTCGTAACAGTATTCTTAAAATTTTAAAATAAAATATAATTTTTCTTGAGAAAATCTTTTTTTTTTCTTTCATGGACGAGCCTGACACAAATTGTCCCTCTGAAGAGACCTTCTGGGCCCAAAGAGGGCCGGAGTGAGCATGAGGCCCGTTTATTGGTGACGTTGGACGAGTGGAATATGGCCCAACATTTTTTCTTTGTTTCTCTCCCTTCCCTCGCTTTATTATCATTTTTATTTTTATATCTTGTTAAAAATTAAAATTAAAATTAATTGTAAAATAGTAGGGGTTTTCCTTCGTTTCCTGTAGCAGTTAGGCGTAAACCCTAACTCCAAAGCGGTTGATTGGGCGGCAGGATTTACAGGGGAAGAAGGGAGAGAGAGAGAGAGAGACCCATCCACCCTGTTTGAGCTTCTTACCTTAGTCAATGGCCATGCAGTTCTCTCAAGACGACTTCGATCGCCTCCTCCTTTTCGAGCACAATCGCAAATCCGCCGAAGCTACTTACGCCAAAGACCCTCTTGACGCCGATGTCTGTCTCCCCCCTCTCTCTCTCTCTCCATATATATATATATATATATATATGTCTGTGTGTGTAAATATATGCATCGAAATGAATAATCTCCTCAAAAATCAACACTTATTTTCGGAATTTTAGAATCTTAGGATTTTTTTTTTTTTTTTTTTTTGCAGAATTTAACGAGATGGGGAGGAGCATTGCTGGAGTTATCACAGTTTCAAAGCGTTTCAGAGTCAAAAGCCATGATTAATGGTACACTGTTCTCGTAATAAATATATGAAAAAAAAAAAAAAACAGTTACTTTGACATGTTTGTAAGTGAAATCTGCTGTGAGAATTTGAATTTTAGTCTTTAATTGATTTATTAATAATTATATAGATGCGATTTCGAAGTTGGAGGAAGCTTTGCTTATTAATCCTTCGAAGCATGATGCTCTGTGGTGTCTAGGAAATGCTCATACCTCGTATGCATTTCTGACGCCTGATTTCGATGAGGCCAAGCCTTATTTCGATAAAGCATCTGAATTTTTCCAGAAGGCGGTCGACGAGGTAATTTACCTCGCAAGTTTTAGATTTTTTTTTTTTTTTGAAGATTTTTAAACTTTTAGATTTTAAGAGAATATTTGATTGTGGAGCTTTTTTTTTTTTTGGTCTTAGGATCCGAGTAATGAGCTCTATGTCAAGTCTTTGGAAGTCACTGCTAAGGTAAAATAATTACTTCTGTTTTTACGCTAATTTGAGAAGTACTGTTTCTTTTGATGTTGTTATTATGGCTCATTGGTTGGGCGGCCATTTTTGATATGGCATGTAATGGAGAAAATGACATTGGGTCAAGATTGCACATCATGCTAGTTACTGAATTATGATGAGTTTACTAGAATTATGTGAAAGCTAATTAAATGCTTGGCAGCATTGTGCTTAGTTAATCTATTTGTATTTAGTTGCTGTTGACGTGTTGGTGTTTAGTGTTGTTCTAATGGCCATCTGATGTTGGGACAAGCATAATAAGTTTATGATTTTGCTAATATTAGATCTTCAAATCTGGCTCTTGCTAATGTGGTAGAGAAACGCGATTTGTCCTGGCTTGCTTTTATGTAACATGGCATTTTGTTAAGCAGTACAGAGAGTCATGATACTTGGGATTGGGCTAACCGCTGGTTAACTAACCTTATAAGAGACAAAAGAAGACAAACATGTATATAGATACTAAAGGATCAAAAAAATATATATATACCAGATGTAAGTGGGACGTAATTTGGGAAGACTTGAGAGTAGCCTCTGTTTTAGAGAAGAAATCAATTATCTTTGGGTATGAGATCGAGTCTTGCTGTTAATCTAACCTTGGCGAACCATGAGCTGGAGTAAGGTCTCTACATGGCAACTGACAAAGGTTAAAGTAATACCTTGCCATGAGAAAGGCTGTGTATGACATGTTGCTTGAAGTTGAACTATAACACTAATCAATCGTGTTCGGTGAAACTATTTGATGTTAAGAGTTTTGGTGTTACTGTGTAATAGTTTTATGTGTACAATCTTACAATTCAAGTTTGACGACTCAACGAATGTGACTGTTAATCGTTCTAGGCCCCAGAATTGCACATGGAGATCCATAAGAATGGACTTGGTCAGCAGACTATGAGTGCAGGACCTGAGGCTTCTTTTGGTGGTGCAAAGGTGTGTTCTTCAACTTGCTACTCTAAATGTGCCTTTTCTTTATTGAAATTACTGCTATCTGTTTTCAAGGTTATTCCCCATTGTTTGCCATATCTCATTATTAATTACTCTAATTTGAAAAGTCCAAGTTTGACTTGCTTCATTCCATCTGATTTTGGATTGGTTAACAAATCACAAGATCTGCGAGAATTACGGTGGATTTTTTTAGTGATAGGAAGTAATAGTCTTCATAGAGTTGCAGCTCTCTTAAGATGCGCTTGCAACTTGTGCCGGGAATAGTAGCTTTTTGGCATAAAGCTTCTTATAGTTGGACATTGGCTAGTGCCTAGTTTCTTTTATGTTCTCTTGTTATCTATGTGGCTTGACTTGATTGTAACAATCTGATTGTTAAAATGAAACGTACGCAAATGGTCCTTCTGTCCTTTAGTCCGTCAAATACTGAAAGGTGGTAGAACATTACCTCGGAAAAAATATTTATATAAAAGAAACTCAAACAAATGTACCTTGTGTCCTTGAATCCGTTTTATACTGAAAGATGGTAAAACATTATTTCAGAAATAATATATTTGCATCAAGTGGTATAAAAGCTTAATCAGCCTGTTATATTCAGAAACTGGATGATTCCAACTTTGATCGAATGTCACTCCTTGTTAAATATTTACCTTTCTTTTTTCCAAATATATCTCAGAGTTCCAAGTTGAAGAAGAGCAGCGATCTCAAGTACGACATATTGGGATGGGTTATCCTTGCTGTTGGAATCGTTGCATGGGTTGGAATGGCAAAATCCAACATGCCACCACCTCCCCCTCGATAAACCCTACAGGAGTATTGTCTGGGCAACCTTACCGGTTTAATCGCTGGAAGGTTCAAATTTTTGTTGAAATGCCTATCACTATCACCCTTGTTTATGTGCTAAATCTAGTTA
The DNA here is from genome assembly GCA_025413025.1 of Ficus hispida. Lineage (NCBI taxonomy): Eukaryota > Viridiplantae > Streptophyta > Magnoliopsida > Rosales > Moraceae > Ficus > Ficus hispida. The sequence goes on along the minus strand of CM046371.1, from coordinate 1,312,820 downwards.
TAATTCATTTGTATTCTAACTAGTCTCGAGTTTGACTCTGGTACGCTCTTTAGGTGCTATTTTTTAAGAAATATTATTCATATTTGTCATCTTCATCCTATTACAGATTATGGATAGTCTTCATCCGTGTGCTTGCACCAGTATTTAACTGGTTTTAAGCTTCCCTTTTCATTTATTGCATTGAAGCTGCTCGGGGTAGTTTGATGAATGTCATGCACTATCCGATTCCTGTTATTGTCATTGTTATCGTTCAAGGTTTTTTTTTCTTTTGATGAAGTTAAGGAAAGAACTAGTAGAACATCCATTCTCTAAGATTATTTTGCTGATTCCAATTAGTTCGATCGTAGTAATTTGTGAACATTCAACGGTTATTGTCGTTTCATTTTTCATGGCAAAAATTGAATATTGTTGAACCAAGTTATTTGAGGTAACTTATACCGTGGTGAATGCTTGGATTTTATTTCAAGAAGACAGGATCTGATCATTGGACCCAAAAGCGTGGGAATTCTATCAATCCAATAAACATCATTTCAAATTAAAAAGCATAGCTGGCTAAAAAGTGGATTACAGAAATCCCTTGACAGGATTTATAGCAAACACTACCACTATTGTCAATAAATATAGCTTCTGTGATATCTGTCACATCTTTCGGGGCCTTGGCAATCGGCATCTTAATACTTCTCATCACATTAATCAAACACTATCACTATTGTCAATAGATATAGCATCTGTGATATCTGTCACCATTGAATCTTCCGAGGCCCTAGCAATCGGCATCTTAATGCTTCTCATCACATTAATCAATCGGCATCTTAATGCTTCTCGTCACATTAATCGCATCCGATTCTATGATTAAATTCTGGAATCCACACCTTGCAGCTAAACGAGTCCCCTCCCTAACTGCTAAACATTCAGCAACATGAACTGTGAAGCAACCTGGAATCTGAACTGAAGAACCACTAGTACAGTGCCATTCCTGTCTCTAGCGACTACCCCCACGCCAATGAAGCCTCTATCCTTTCCAACAGCAGCATCAACATTGATTTATGAAGCAAGCATTGTAACCTGTATCGACTGACTTGTGTGAACCCAGACTCATAACAAGCCACCACCTGCAGAAAACATTTTTCTTTTTTCTAAGTCAACTAGCAAACGTGACGTCATGTTGGTATCCCCATTAAAATTATGATCATGAATTTAGGATGTAAAGGGCTCTTTTTACTTTCGCCAAGTTAGCAACACTCTTTAAGATAGATACAATATGATTTGCCTAAATTGGATACTGGTTGAAACCAGGCTACTTAAAATGTTCCTCAAAGGCGCATTTCTAATGGTTGAAGATTGAAGTGTCAATAAACTTTGTTGGGGGTTTCGAGCTAGCTCAACAGGTGGGAGGTGAGCAGTTTAGCTAGAAGCTCTCGGGTTAAAATCTAGGAGTGTTTTCATTTTTTTTAGTAAGTGGGAGTCACAGGCTCATACTTCATACGAGATGCCACTAGAACTGCAGGGAACAATGTCATTAATAACATTAACTTGAGCCCAACTTAATCCTTATCCAACAGCCATAGCAGTGTTGTGGTTTGTTTGTTTTTGTTTTTGTTTTTTTTAACAACCAAAGAGGCCGTTAATATTGCATTTACTTGTATGACTTGTCTTATATTTACTAAGCTCAATTTAATAGATAACATTGCTATTCAGTGATGCATTTTTTACAGACTAATTAAACTTTTCTAGAAGGTTTACTGATGAACTGTCATCATATCAACACGACAGCATGGCTGTTAGTAGAGAAATAAATTTTTGCGCCTTTGCTTGCTTCAAATGTATATCTTTTTATTTTTTATTTTCTACAGTTTTGTAGAATTTGGTTGGACCCGTTTTATCTTTATTGTTATCAAACTGTTCTTTATGGTGTGTCAAATTGTGAGTCATGTTAGCGTTGCATAAAAGCTAGTACTATAAACTTGAACAAGTCCTTGTCCCTCAAGAATCATTTTATTCTGGCTTTAGAACTCTGTGTCTTCTTTTAAGAGAAATTTCTTATAAGATTTCAATAGAGCAAATCTTCTTCTCGGGATGATATCTGCAAAAAGTTACGTGAAAATCCTTCTTTGAGAATAAAGCAGTGGACATAATTACTGTTAAAGCTAATTGCTTTAATAAGCCGATTTACATATATTCTCTCTTCTCTTGGCTCCTTCGTGGTGGGATCCAATTTCTGGCCGGCAGAGCCACTTTCCTCTTTTAGTAAAGAACACTTCCTTAATTAATCCGGCTCCTAGTTTCAATCATTGGCCAAGAAGGGTCATGATCCTTATGGCTACTATACTAGCGTCTTGGCCTTCATTTCAGCTATTAATACTAATTCACGTGAAAAATGAGTCATCATCTTCTCATAAGTAAATTCAACTTTACAATATTAATTGAGAAATAATGTTGGAGAGAATCAATAATGTCAAACACCATATATTAATAAAAATGAGTCATACTGTGATGGCAAGACACGTACTCTTTATTAATTGTGATACTCAACATTATTGATATTCCGAAGTATTTTTTAAATTAAGTATTTTTTAAACATTTAACAATCAAAAATTGACCATGCATATCATATATCAAATGGGATTAAAAGTTGAGATTCTTGACATTAATATTTTTAGTAAAATACTTATTTTATAAGCTCACACAGAGTACTCACCACTTTCACCTTGTTATTCTTAACAATTAAAAAAAAAAAAAAAAAAGGTGAAAAAACTGCGGTCCTTGTCCTTGTAGTGCTCCTATCATTCACTTATTATGACCCTAAAATATTTATTAAAAAAAAAAAAAAAAAAAAGCACTTCTTATCTAGGTGTTTCAAGATTGCAAGCTCTTTTTTTGTTCTCTCTCTCCCTATTTTTTAACCTTTGTTATATTGTGATTAATGATCATGGTTGCCATATTTCTAATGTTGGAATTTATCTCCAAAAATCAATACGTATGGTAAAAAAGCCAACCGTAAAAGCCCTCCTTTTAAAGTATTAACTTCCCATTAGCTTAACTTTCTTACCCAAAAGAATGAAGGTGATCACGTAGATCTAGGACTCTATTTGATTTGGTGAGACTTAAGATAGAATATGGCTCAAGGGGAACATAAGTTATAATACATATAACAAGGCAAGGCAGGCTTTTGTTTTAATTAACATAAGTGCCTTTTTTGTCATATATAAACTTATATATACAGACACACATGAGAATATAATATATAATGCCGTTGCAGACCCACCACTTTCTCTCAATGGTATGAAGTGATGGGTACGCTGGCAGATTTGTTTTGGTCACCTTCCCGTTAGTGGAAAGAAATCTCGTTGGACCAAGATAATGACCAATAATTAAATCCTGTTTTTCTACATGCAGAGTTGTTTATGTGTGGATGTTGGGAAGTAATACGATTATATATATAAATATATTTTTTTAAGTATGAGAAAAAGCAAAGCATTCCACTTTGGAATTGGCTTTTTTGGTTGTCTTTCTTGGAGATTCCCCTCCAGAAGGATCTGCTAGGACAGTTTATTTTTTCCATTTTTTTTTTTTAATAAATAAGAAATCGCCACGGATTAATCCCTGTTGGCTAAGTCTCCTAAATGGTGGTCTTTGTCTCAAGATTTGTTTTTAATCACTCCCGTATGGCTCATAGGGCAATTATTCGGCTGCCTCCTCCAATAACTATTAGTCTGCACTAGTTGTATTGGATCTTTATGGATTGTTTAATGTTTTCCCGTTGAGCATGCTTTCAACAAAGGAAAGTCCCCAACTCCCTTATATTAAAGAATAATTAAATTAGTAATACTAATAATAATAATAATAATAATAATAATGTCATTAATAATTAATATCTATAATAACACTAATATAATATAGTGTACCTTATATTTATATGTCATGGAGACTTTTACCAATGAAGAGGCATCCACGCGTATCATTTGGCTCCTTTTTAATGGAATGCTATTATTGGCCATTTAATCCCCTTGTGACACGATACGTAGCTTTCCTCATGGTCCCAAAGATATTGGATGCCAATGGAAGATAGCAAAATGGGAATTGTTGGGAAATGCAATTAGTTCTGTTGGATCATGGATGATGTTATTGTCACTCATTCTCTAGCGAAGCTCGTCCGTGAGAAAGAATACAAGTTTTTGTTTTTATTTAATTATTATTATTATTTTTTTTTTTTTTGGCCTTTGGGTTAGCCAAGAGCATCTCTCTCTTTCTCTCTCTCTTTTCCTTCCTTGTATAAGTAATGGTTGGGCTGTAGAATAGCTTTTTAATGCCCTCAAACCACTAATTGCCTGAATTATAAATTTGAGTGAGAAGGACAGCATCCCTATAAGGTCTACAAGCTAAGATTGTTAAGTGGTCTACTAAACATGATAATTTGAAATCTAGTGAATTGCAATTGTTGGCTGTTTATCACTTTGCAAATCTAGTGATTTGCTTTACGCTATGTATTTACACAATTATAGTATTCTAGGGAGGATCCTTTTTATTACTTAGATATGAGGCTTATGGGGGGTCTATTTAAATAAGGATAATATTCTTTTTCCTTTGTGCTCGGTGAATATTGCCAGAAAAACGAGCTGTGAACATCCACTTCGTCCGTACTAATAGTGCAATGTTTGATATTTAATAAACAATTGCATTAATGAAACTTTTATATATATGGTCACCATGTAACCGAATGCGTTGTAGAATCTAACAATTTCGTATGTTAATTATCTATCTCTCTATATCTTTTTAGATAACTACTTTTAAATATTTTATTGAAATATTTTATTCGAAATATTAATATCTAAATATCAATTTAGATAACAGTTTATATTTATGTACGAAATTTTCTATTCAAATATTTTCATTGGCATGCTTTCCTCAAACGAACTTCGAGTATGGTCCATTTTTTGGAAGATGGAATGAGCACTTAGGTTAAAAGACCAAGCCCGGATTTAAAAGGGCGTAAACTTCATGGTAGATAACTAATGGGCTTTCCCAAACTGGATTGGCCCAAAGTTTCAATTTTTTTTGCCTTGTTAGTGCTCCTTAGGTGTTGTTGTTGTTTCTCTTTTTTTTTTTTTTTTTTTTTTTTTTTTTCGTGAAATAATTTTAGATATGATTCTCTCACCAGGTTTAATCTAGAGTCATCCACTTTAATATGACAAATGCATAATTCTCATAAGAAATTTTACTTTTAACACTGAATTTAAAACTGAGATAACGAGGATTCAAATTTTGAAATTAAGATTGAAGTAAACTTAAAAAAGATATTGACGATCGCAATGTCAATATCACTGGTGATTTAGTTGTCTGTAGTTAGTAGTTATATATGGGAATGAGAGAGACAAATTACATTAAAACAAAAAGTCCAAATTAAGAATAATAATAAAACCTGCATGCAACAAGCAATGATATGCTATTAATATTCACGCTGTTTAATGATTCTTCCATGTTTATACCTGGCCGATTTTCAAAAATTCACATGTTTGAACCATAAAATATTCGATAGTAAGTTACTGAATGCATATATTTATATACACACGCTGCGTACAAAACACGCGTATATATATGGTTTAGTGGTGCTTGTAACCACTTAAGCACAATAAAACTTTATAAACGATTTATTTAAGCAAAATTCTTCACTTTAATAGCATGCATTTTGCTCACGTTATCATACACAAATACATATATATATATATATATATATATAATATATTCCTTTGGTTGTTTAATTACTTGAGAAGAACATATAGGGGTACACATTAAGAACGTTTGATTTCGAAAAGGAACGGTTATGATTATTTCACTTGTAAGAAAGTTTTCCTATTTATATAGATATATACAGTTTTTCTCCACCTCATTTCTATATTATACGATAAAAATTATTATCTACATATTATAGATATGGCATAGCCTTTTCTATTGAGAAACTGAATATCTATAGTGTTTATAATAGTTATCCTAACTGAATAACTTAAATCTCAAAAATTAAATAAACTAATTAGATAATTATCATAAAACTAATAAGATAATTATTAGGAAACTAATTAGATAAACATACAAAATTTGAAACTAAAACCTAAATATTTAAATAAGCAAATCTAAATAATTAAATAGATAAATCTAATTATTTTCCTTTAATATGCCCCGCAAGATGGAGCTCCGCGAAGAGGGTCTAATCTGGTCTTTAGATTAAGGAAATGAGCTCGTGAAAAATGCTTTGTGAGAGCATATGCTAACTGGTCCTCCGATGAGACATGGGCAACATGAAGTGCACCACTCTTTTCACGAATGAAGCGATAATCCAAAGCAACATATTTCATACGTGAGTGGAATACTGGATTCGCACAATGATTTGTAGTACCAAACATTGTCGCAGTAGATTACAAGATGGACAGATAAAGGAATGCCAAAGTTCAATGAGAAGAGAGCAAATCCAACTTAGTTCTGCAACAGTAGCAGCAACCAATCTATATTCTGCTTCTGTTGAGGAACAGACAATCGTCCGTTGTTTCTTCGATCTCTAAGAGATAGGATTGTGACCTAGGTAAACAAGATAAGCACTAATAGAAGTATAGTCATCCTTGTTGCCTGCCTAATCAGCGTCATAAAAAATATAGAGTGATAAGGAGATTGCCGATATAAGAGAAGACCATCAGTAGGGGTACCTTGTAATGGAATTACCCTTATGTGTAGATTCTGACTCCACCATGCCGCTCACTGTCATCACCCCTGGCCTAACTTAATTACTGCCAACAACTTCTTCAATCCTCGACCAAGCCCAAAACCCACCTAATTCTATGCCGAACCCATAGCCACCTCTTAGTATCATACCCAAGCCCTGTGCCTTCTAGCCCACCCAACTTGCAATCATTGCCTAGCCCACCAACCTCGCAAACACCATGCAGCCTAGCTCAATCTCAAACTCTACCATCTCACATTCCACCTCCTATGCCTGTTGACCCAAATACACGTGTCATTATTACCCGGTCAAAGAACAATAATCACAAGCTAATTCACAAACTTAATAATGTGGTTGAAAGTTGAGATACAAGTGAAAACCAGTGAGAGAGAGTGTTAGAAGAGGGATGGGGAAGATGAAAGTGGAGAGAAGAAAAAGGGATGTTTTCAACAAATTTTACATGATGGAACGAATATATTTTAGAAGAAGAAGATTCAAGACACAAGTAAACACTTTGAGTGAGAGAATAACTAAGAAAGACATATAGAACGGAGTGAGGAGCAAGTTTATGAAAAGAAATGTAACCAAGGATAAAATTAACACCCAAAAACATGAAGTTTCCAGTAATCAGGTGACGACTGAAAAAGTTTGATATAAGGAGAGGAAAGTTGGAGTGTGGGAGTGGGCATATAATTAATAAGATAAACTGCAGTGGCCAAAGCATAAGACCAATATGATAGAGTCATGGAGGCATAGGAAAGAAGAGATAAACCGGTTTGGATGATATGGCGATGACAACGTTCAAAATTCCCATTGTGTTCTGGAGTATGTGGGGATGAAGTGAGATGTGTAATTCCTTGAGACGCAAGATAGGATGAAAATGCTTGATATTCTCCCCCATTATCAGAATATAATGTGATAATTTTTTTATTAAAGAATTTTTCGAGAATTGATTGAAATCGGATGAAAACATCGTGATCTTGATATTTACGTTTAAGCGGATAAAACCAAATATATTTAGTTAAGTGGTCTACGAGAACAATATAGTATTTGAAATTATCAACGAAAAAAATTAGGAAGGTTCACATATCAAAGAAAATAATTTGGAGAGAAGAAGAATATGTAAGAGTAGAGGTTGAAAACGATAATTTATGACTTTCATTGCATTGACATGCATTACAGTTGAAAGATAAAGAAAAAGGACTCAATAATTCTAAGTTGAAATTAGAAACGTGATGCCTAAGTATAGAAGATGACAGATGTCCTAATCTATGATATCACTCAGACGAAGTGGCCTTGACACTAGAAAATGTGACTAAAGGAGATGACTTGGAGAAGATCAGCCACTCATATACACCATATTTAGTCAGGTCCTATAAAAGGATTGCCCCCATGCATAGATCCTTCACAAAAAAAGAACATGGAAAGAATTCAATAGAGGTATTATTCAATTTACAAAACTGAGACATAGAGATAAGATTTTTGTGCATGTTAGGGATACAAACCACGTTTTGTAAATAGAAGGTATGAGAAAGAGTAGAGAGAAGTGGAACTAGTGTGGGTGATAGGAAGACCCGAGCCATCGCCAATCATAATATCATCAGAACCTTCATACGAAGTATGAAAAGATAGATTGCTCAAGTCAGTAGTATCATGGTGCGATGCGTCACTATCGAGAAGCGACTAGAGTTTTCAGGAGCAGTGGTGATGGCAAAATTTGCACGTGGTTGCCATTGTTGCGGGGGCCAGGGTTGCCATTGGTGTTGAGGACAAGGTTGCCATTGTTGTTGTGGTTGAGAAGCCGGAGTGGAATTTGGAGTCAATAAAGATAACCGATAAAAAGGAAATTGTTGAGTTCTTGAGCTCGGTAACCCTGGCATTTACCCAGATAAGGACGAGGAGGAGGGCGATCACCTCGAGGGGTGGCAGAGGGGCCGTGGGGCACGAAAGCGAGCGATGAAGTGGACGACGACCAAGGTGGCCGAGGGGGGCCGGAACAGGAGTTTCTAGAATTAGGCCAGGTGTTTGCTGGGTTTGCAGAAGCAGGTAATGGTGAAGAGGTGGACTGATTGGTGGGTAAGAAAACCTCTTTATTAATCAATTTTTCATGAAGTTCATCAAAGGAGATTAGAGTCTTACGTCCTTCAATAGCATCAATAATAGATTTGTATTCATCATTAAGTCTATCTAGAATTTTTTCAATGAGGTCTTCATCATCCATGGGTTTGTCATGAGTGGCAAATTCATCGGCACGACTTTTAAGGAATTGCATATATTTTGAAATAATTTGTTAAACTTTTGGTGGCATGTTGGATTTGTTCCTTGATTTGTCTGACAAGGCCACGAGAAGGTCGGGCATATGTGTTGGCAAGAATAGTCAACGCCTCTCGAGAAGTTTTGGCTTGAGTGACGAGGGGAATAATAGATGGGGTAAGGAAACCTACGAGAATACTAAAAATTAATTTGTCTTGACGAAGCCAAGTTTAATATTCTGGATTGGGTGTAGTGACATTATTATCAGTTTTAGTGGTGGAAGGAGAAGGATGAGAGCCATCGACGAATTTTTGAAGATCATAGCCAATAAGAATTGCTTCAATCTGAAGTTTCCAGGATAGATAATTAGCGGAGATGAGTTTGACAGTGTTATGACTATTGATATTGATAGCAATGAGGGGTTTGGTGGGTTCCTGAGCTTTGGAAATGGTTACTTGGTTGTTGTCGGTAGCCGTGATATTTGTGGTAGCTTGGTGGATTGGTTTATGAAAAGGAATGTGTACATGAGTGTGGTGTAAAGGGAATGCCGTATATGATTTGGAGATTTTTTTTTTTTTTTTTTTTTTTTTTTTTTAATAATATGTGGGCGTTGAATGGAGGCAACGTAATATGATGTTTGTGGGGGGAGATTTATGAGAGTAGACACCAAAAAAGAGAAAGTGAGAAGAAGAAAAGAAAATGAAGATTTCAGGAGCTTAGAATCTGATATCATATAGAAGAAAAATAGATGAGAAAAGGTGGCATAGCCTTTTTCATTTGAGAAACTGACTACATATAATATTTACAATAGTTAACCTAACTGAATAACTTAAATCTCAAAATTAAATAAACTAACAGGATAATTATTAGAAAATTAATAAGATAATTATTAGAAAACTAATTATATGAACATACAAAATTTGAAACTAAAACCTAATTAGTTAAATATATAAATCCCTCCAATACATATACACAAATTGTTCCAACACAGGCAAACATAACACGAGAGCATACGTGCGTTTAACCCTGGTTAGCAAACTAACCACGTGCTTAACCCGATTCGCATTCTGATTCTATTTAGTATTTGGCCAAGACAAAAGAAACACAACACGAGGGCGTACGGGTGCTAACCCTGGTTAGCAAACTAACCACATGTTGCTTAACCCAAGTACCTTTTTTTTTTTTTTTTTTCTTTTCTTTTTTGCCCACCAACAAAACCCCCTATATATACACTAACCATTTCTCGCGACAGATGTCCAAGTCTAGATAATTTCACTAGCCTTTCTTTTTCCCATTACCAAAACCCTCCCCATTTCACTATACGATAATGAAACCATTAACCCCTAATCTCGTTAAGTTAATCTCCCTACTAACAATCCTAATCTGGTTTGGATTAACCATGATTATATGCTCATACCAAACCTCATGGGCTTTCAGTAGTACTCTTTCTCTCTCCACTCTTTTTTCTCTCCTCTTCTTCTCTCTCAACCACTGGCTAGTCCCGGGCGGTTTTGCATGGTCAAACTGCCACGACCGCCACGGCGGGATCCGGGGCCCAATGGGCTGGCCGGTGCTGGGGAGCTTACCAGAAATGACCTCTGGACTGGCCCACCAGAGGCTGGCCCACTTGTCCGCCTCTCTGGGGGCGAAGCGGCTGATGGCGCTCAGCCTCGGCCCCACTCGCGTCGTCATCAGCAGCCACCCGGACACGGCGAAGGAGATCCTCGCCGGATCGGCGTTCTCCGACCGTCCGATCAAGGCATCCGCTCGCCTGCTCATGTTCGAGCGGGCCATCGGATTCGCTCCCGCCGGGACCCACTGGCGCCACCTGCGGAGAATCTCGGCCGTACACATGTTCTCTCCGAGGACGGTAAACGGACTGGAGGGCCTGCGGCGGCGCGTGGCGGACGAAATGTTGATGCGCGTGGGGGTGCAGATGGAGGAACGTGGGGTGGTGGGATTGAGAGGGGTATTGCAGAAGGGCTCTCTAACAAACATACTAGAGAGTGTTTTTGGTAGTAGTGGTAGTTGTCGTTTTGGTGAGTTAGGGCAAATGGTCAAAGAAGGGTATGAACTGATTTCGACGTTTAATTTGGAGGATTATTTTCCCCTGGGGTTTTTGGACTTTCATGGTGTGAAGAGAAGGTGCCATAAATTGGCGGCTAAGGTTAAAAGTGTTGTTGGTCAAATAGTGAAAGAGAGAAAAAATATGATCAGCCGTGAAAATCATAGTACTAGTGAAAATAGTAATGACTTTCTTACTGCTTTGCTTTCCTTGCCTGAGGAGGATCAGCTCAGTGATTCCGACATGGTGGCTATATTGTGGGTAAGGACTCTTTCTCTCTCTTCTTCCATTCTCTCTCTCACAAAACATATATAATAATCGCACGTTTGAAAAAACAAAAAAAAAAAAAGGTTTTTGATCCCATTGGGTTCTTGTACGAGATGGATGGAGTACTAGTACACAAAAATATATATATATATATGTTGTCTATATATATATTTTAAGTTGTGACTAAAATCCAACGATATCACGTGCCATGCATATATAGAAGCTTATATAGAGTTTAATCAAGAGTTTGTATACAAAATGGGGAAATTAAGATGTTGAAATCGTATGCTTTAAGTTTTTCTTTTTTGATTATTTTTTTTTGGTAGAGGTGTTTGTAGCATGTGGATGACTGTTCAGTGTTTAAAAAGTGAAAAACAAAAAAAACAAAAACAAAAACAAAAACAAAACAAAAATATATATTTTTATAAGAAGAGAAACTATAGATACGTTGTTCTCGAAGTTTGCAGGTTGTGCTTCTCTTTTGCAGCTTTTAGGTTGTCAATATATATAGAAGCTACTTCGTTCTCTTCTTTTTAGGTTAATTTTAGGACTGTGTTCAAAGGTGCCTTACTAGATATTTTACCATAAATTCTTTATCAAAAGAGAGTTGAGAACAGCCAAAGAGCAGTTGACTCATTCGTCAATCTCAGGAGAAAAGAGGGAGTAACAGTTTTTAAGATTCGGATGAATCATAGTGACATGACTCCACAACTTCCCGAAGGTTTTTGACCGAAAAAGTTCTCAATCATAGTTTCTTTTTTTAACTATTTTTTTATTAGGTCTAATACCCACCTTAATTAGTTACAATAATATAGGTCGACTCTTAATAATAAGCTCCATGCGTTATTTACTCGAATAGTAAAAATGAACAGACAGTTATAGCCTTGTTGAAGTGGATTATATATATATATATATATATATATATCCACACGTATATATGTGATATTTTTGTACATATATATGTATATATATTAGTTCATGGAATGGCAGCGATTGAATCCAGAAAAAATTGATGCAAATCTAGGATTTTGATACGGTCAATATAAATCAAGCCTGAGAATCTTAAAATGCATAAAAATTGCAAGGTGCTTGCCACGTTCTCCATCCATCCAAAGATTTTTTTTTTTCATGGAACTTCTTAATTAAGTCTTAACCAGGTTTTGTGGGCCCAATTATTTTGATAATACTAGGATTAATATTTGTCTGCATAAGATTTTTATTATGGTGAGGATCCAATTAAATACGTACAACATCGAGATATATTTGTTTTTGGTCTGTTTGTCTGTTCACACGCTAATTATTTGTATCATTGTATGTTTTATATTCAATAAGTAACACATTTATATATCATTTTGTTTAATATGTTCTATTTAATATTGTTATTTTAAGGAATTAATATTCCGAGGGACAGACACGGTTGCCATACTTGTGGAATGGATTATGGCCAGGATGGTTTTGCACCAAGACATCCAAGCAAAAATCCAGCTAGAGATTGACACGTGCGTTGGGAAGAACAGGCACGTGCAAGACTCCGACATTCCCAACCTCCCTTACCTCCAAGCCGTAGTCAAAGAAGTCCTCCGACTACACCCTCCGGGCCCACTACTCTCGTGGGCCCGCCTCGCTGTCCACGACGTCCACGTGGACAACGTCTTAATACCAGCCGGCACCACCGCAATGGTCAACATGTGGGCCATAGCCCACGACCCCTCCTCCTGGAAGGACCCATGGGCCTTCAGGCCCGATAGGTTCGTCGAAGAGGAGGTGAGCATCATGGGCTCGGATCTAAGGCTCTCTCCATTTGGGTCAGGCCGGAGGGTCTGCCCGGGAAAGGCACTGGGCCTTGCCACGGTGCACTCGTGGCTCGCTCGGCTTCTGCAACAGTTCACGTGGCTTCCAGCTCAGCTGGTGGATCTCTCTGAGTGCCTGAGGCTTTCCATGGAAATGAAGACGCCACTAGCATGCCACGTGGTTCGTCGTTACAACATTGCTAGCTCGCGATGAAAAGCTAATAAGTGTGTGTGTATATATATATATATTACTTGCTTTCAGTTTACTCTTAATTAATGTGAAAAAAAAAAATGTGAAGAAAAGGGGAAATGTGAGGACTAAAGATCGTACAAGACCTCATAAAAATGTGTGTACGTGGTTTTTCTACAGTGTGTGTGTGTGGCTAGCTAAAATAAGCTTGTTAAAGGCGAGAGAGTCAAATCTTAAGTCTCGGCCTGGAGTGTTTTCTATGTAATAAACATGTTGTAATAATCTGTTATGGTAACTGCACATTATTTAATACTGTTATATCCTAAGTTCCCGAGTCATTTTCAAGCATATTCCCTCATGTTCTGTTGTTGCCACAAAGAAAAAAGTGTATGGTAGTAAATTTAAAAAAAAAAAAAAATTACGGCATGGTATTAAAAAAAAAAAAAAGGTAAATCAACGTGTACTGACGTATAGTCATGAATCATGAGATGATATGAAAACGTATAGTGGCATTGCTATAGTCCTTTCGGAAGGATTACACTCTTACCATAATATATATAAGTAAAACGAATAATATGATAGTTATTTGAAGAAACACATACGTTAAGAGCTTAGAATAGATAAAATTTCTTAGTTTTACTTCTTTTTAAAGTTGGTGTTATATTATGTAATTTTCATGTGATGTTTTTCACTTTTACATGATTCTCCTCAAAGGATTATATCAAGTTGTATATGTATATAGAGATATATATTGTCTACAGTGTTTCTTGGAAAACCATCCATATTATTAAGGCATGTTTGGGGGACATCTGAATATGGTGTCTTGGAGGTTAAATTGAAAATATGTGTTTGGGAAAAAAAAATTTTGGAAAATTTTTGTTATATGAAAAATAGTGCAAAATTTTGAAATGTATTCAGAAAAATATATGAAAAATAGATTTTGTCTTATTTGTCTCATCATTTCGAGCATTTTAACATAAAAATCATATCCTTTCAATTTGAAATTAGAAAATTATGAATTTTTAAAATTTGAATTTTTTAAAATGTAAAAGAGAATAAATTTGATATAAAGTTGAGATTTTTAGAATCAGGTGATGTTTTGAAATCTAAGATTACCGTCCCAATTAGGCTATTAGATTTTAACATAACACTGACATTAAAAGAGTGTAAACAATAATGCAGGATAACTTTCTTAGTGTCACATCCTCCCAACATTCAAAGTGTGTAACAATAATTTAACTAAAATTTTTTGGCGTTACACACTATCCTATTAATGCAATTCTTTATTTATATGTTAAGTTGGAAATATACACACATACACATATATAAGCTAACTTCGTGGTCTTAAACGGCACAATATTATAGTCTTTATATCCTACCCAAGAGTTCTTCTAATCTAATTATCCCTCCGGGATTTCAAAGGTTTAAGTTGGGAATTATTAAACAAAAGCTATTACTTGTCTTCCAAAAACCAAAAAGAAAAAAGAAAAAAAAAAGATCAAAAAACAAAATACAAAAAACAAAACGAAAAGAAGAAGAAGAAGAAGAAGAAGCAAGGAATAACAAACATAGCCGCCAATATGCATCTAGTGCGGGCCGCCATGAACAGATCATAGCCAGGTTGCCAAAATCTGAAGTATGAAATAGGATAGCTATAGCTCAAAGTGCTCCAAAGACATGGGTTGATATCACGACAAAGCCGTCATGACACATATAAATTATGGGGCTTTATTATACCAATAACAAGGCTTAAAAAAAAGTTTGGCCAACTTGCTGTTCCACGAAGCTGGATGTTAATGGATAAAAGAAGCTTTTGTGAAAATAAAATTGAGTTATTAAAATTCATGTTTTTTGTGGCCAAATCACTAGTAGTACTTTTCTTTGATCTCTCTACCAAAAGTTTTAATTATAACACAAAACGACCATGCATGGGCAATTATTCACTTAAAAATAAACTATAGCATACAAAAGAAGTTATAATGCTTTATATATATATATATATATATATATTAATTAAACGACTTATGATTATCATAAAGTAAGAAATTATTGATGTAGTCCCGCCATTCAAGTCCTCCATGAGAATTGTAAAAGTCAGTGGGCATGAATTCATGATCTGTAATATAATCTCGTGTTGAATGGAGTAATCACTTGTGTATGAATGACTATCATAACTAGAAGTTATATATAGCAGAGATGACACTTTCACTCGTCAAATTTAATATCCAAATCACTAATTTTCGGAGTTCAGTTTCGTATTAATTCGAGTTACTCATATGGCTATAACAGGCTAATCAACGACTAGATTGTCAGTTGATCCTTTTGTCCATGCAAATAAATACGTACCTAAATTCACTTTATCTGATTGAACAATTATTTTTGACTTGCTTCTCTTTACCATCCCTCTCTCTCTCTCTCTCTCTCTCTCTCTCTCTCTCTCTCTCTTTTTGGCCTGAAGACCTTGCTACCTCGTTTGACCGCGTGCTTGCCATCTTTTTGTTCGTTTGGTAATGATCCTTTTATACAAGTAATAAAGATGAGAGAACCATTCCCTTCGACTAAGCTGGAGTGTTCAATCGATTTAGGTCAACCTGAACTTGTATATTTGGAATCATCAACTCATCTCATAGATATCGGAGTTAATTCCTGTGATGTTCTTGTGCGGACTGAAGACATTAACACGTGACTTAACTGTTAAGGAATTTCAAAGACTGTCTTACATAATGAAACTATCAGATATTATAGATGTTACTATTCCATTAAGAGTTAATCACTATAAATTTTGATGTTCCTTTTTATTTTAGGTTCATTTTTTTAACACGATTATATATAATATGCCATCCTCTATTAATTTTGCAGCAAAGATCAGTGCCGATCAACCACGTTTGCACAAGGCATAAGGGCCGGGTAGATACTTCATGGAGTAGAAATACATCGCCGAATGGAGAAACGAATGTGGATAAGATCACATCAAAATCGTTTTCCAAGCAAATATATGGAGAAGGCAATAGCAGAAAGATTCTTTTAAAAAAAAAAAAAAAAAAAAAAAAAAAAAAAAAGAAGCCTAGCCTTAACAAAAAGCAGTGAGTTTTTGGCTTGGTACATGTCCCACCACCAACCCACGCTTAGGCATTAAGCTATTTAACAATGTACAATAGGACTATTTTCAATGATCAAGCTTGATGGACCGCAAAAAAACGCATCACCTTTATTATGTCTTTTTACTTCTCTTTCCCTAAAGTTGTCCACGTACATACATGAAATGAAAGACATCTATAAAAAAAAATAATAATAATAAACAATTTTGTTTAATGTATAAGGTTTCTTTTTTTTTTTTTTTGGTGTTTAATATTTTAAATCTTAATCCTAAAAATATTATGCATTTTTTGCTTATCTTATTGTTAGTTGCTGCTTTCTAATGGACTGATGATCAGATGACGAAAGAGTGTGGAACTTGTTTATAGTCATTAGTCATTAACTAGTCAAGAAAAAAAAAAAAAAAAAAAAAAAAAGCAAAAATGCGTAATTTCACCTTTATTTATATTGGGGCTAGATAGAGGCCCCGCAGTAACCTTATTGCAAAGTCATTTTACATTCTAAGATTATGCAATTTCGTTACAAAAATATAGGTAGAATGTGCTCTTTTGGACCAATCATGTACCTTAAACTTGTGCATAATTAAAAAGATATTTTTTATGGCATGCCCTAAAGTTTTGGCTTTTTTAGATCCAAATCTCTCGGTCTATGCTTTTCCTCTTTCCTCAGCTTACACCAACAAAGGCAAGAGGGGTAAAAAAAAAAAAAGATCCTTTAGCTTTTGTCTTGTTTTTAATATATGTAGACACACACACACACACAAACATATATATATATATGTATATATATATATATATATGGCTCACATGAGCAAGCTCTTTCAATTAGCATGTTAATGCTCCACATTACTCTTGTTTGATTGAATTGGGACCCGCCATACATATAAAAGCATTTCTCCGAGTTAAAATGTGAAGGATGTGTCATCGTGTACCATTTTATCCATCCATGAATTTTAAATTGTACAAGAAAGTATACCGCTTTTACAGCAAATATGAGACCACCAATGATAAAGCAATCAAACTCCTTTTCCTTTTCTTTTATTTTCTTTTTTAATTTTTAATTTTTTTTAACTGTCCATATGGGCAGCTCAAAATCCAGATTTGGCAAAGTACCAAACTACTAGCCGCTTTAATTCTATATCACCGAAAGTAATACAATTCGTAAATAAAAAGTAAATAATCATGAACACAAAATTTATACACGTTTATCTCAATGTGAGATAATGTCTTTGTTTCAGTCTTTGTAGTAATTTTATTATGATGATCAAGAAATTTATAATAAAAACTTGCACACTCTTAAATTCTCTATATTTCTTTCTTTGAGGTCGATTCATGTACTATTTCTGCATAAGACATTAACTAGGCGACATGACTTAATCAAATCTCCAATGCAATATCAATGCTAAAAATTAACAAGCAAGAAAACTATTCTCCAATGTAGTGATATTCTTAATGTTAATAGATAATCTATTTTGGATAATCAAATAATCAATAATAGAGCTTGAACTAAAAAATAGGTCAAAATGATTTCAAAAGGATACAGTGACAGAGCTACGTAGAGCTAAACAAAGAGTTAAAAGAACAGGTACCTCCACTTAAATGTTAAAATATAAAGTTATTGTAACTTTTTTATTATGCCCTTCCTAAAGTAGAAAAAAAAATTCCTAACATACTTGATAATATAAAGATGAACTATTCCCGTTTTCTGCGGGAAGCACTTTGCCTTCGCAGAATGGACTCGATCACTGGCCCACCAATGTCAAAATGGCCCAGTTTTTTTGGGCCTAAAAATGTCAGTGTGGGAAGCCCAAATTTTTGGGCTCATAGCCCAATTTGACAAACCCAAACTCTTGTAAACCATTTGTATGTAAACTGATTACGTTACGTCATACGTGTCGGCCGGTATTGACCGCCGCTTTGTGGAGCTGAGACATTTGCGTTGCGATGCGGTGTGGCAGTTTTCTGGCAGAATAATATGATGACAAGATGGATCTGTGTTTTTTGATTTTTTTTTTTTTTTTTTTTTTTGACTTGAAGCCTCTGCGTACCTCGCTTAAGGTGAGAGCCCAATATTCAAAATTTCAAAAAGATTCTCATCACGAGGCAATCTTTATAATATTTCGAAAGCCACCCTTTGAATCTTTAAAATTGTAAATAACACCACTTCAATTTAGCTGAATTGCTGCAGTATCTTCTGGCAGTCTTTTTCTTTGACAAATTTGTCACTACTCGCTTGACTTTGAAACCAGTCCTTATCTGAGTACTGGCCACTAGATTCACATACGGCATTCAAAGAAGGAGTATGTTGATTTCCATCCTTTGTTTTTCTAAATTTTATTTTCCTCGTTATATTAGAAATCCTTTTCATTAACTATTTTAAAAAAAAGAACAAATCCCTCAACAAGATTAAAGAAATAACAAATGTCATATTATTCATTTGCATTGACAAATAAGTCTTATAGAGTGTTTGGTGTGTAAGTTTGAGTTAAGATTTTTAAGTTTAAATAGTAAATTATGTTGATTTTTCAGAAAAGACAAAAAACTTTTTGGGAAAAAGACAAAAACTTTTGGGGAAAAAGACAAAAAAAGTTTGAAATAGTTAGTTTAAACTAACTAAACCAGAAAATCCGCTCATTAAAAAAAATTCACTTTTGGAAAAATATATAGTTTATTTTTCCTAGAAAAAAATCAGTTAGTTATAGTCACGAACCTATATTGTTTATATAGCGATCTCATAATAAATATCCATCCTTTTAACTTTGATTAAAGTTCTAAATTATAAATGAACACTAATTCCCTATTTAAAATAGAGTAGTATTAGGAATACAAACTCTAATATCAACTTTTTGAGTACTAATTCATTCGTCGTATTTTTATTAGTAGATGCAATCAATTATTTAACAATGTTTTAAATACTTACAAATTAAAAAAGGACATATCATATACCAAATAAATTAGTACTTTAAAATTGAGATTTTAAGTTTGTGTTTCTAATATTTTTCTTTAAAATATCAAGACAAAGATGTTGTTTTGGATGACTAAGGACACATATAAATGCTTAGTCATGGTCTAACCGGACGAATAAGTACCTTTCAAAAATCATTTTCTCATTTTACCAAGCTTTGTTCAACACTAGCCATTTCTTATGTTATTGTTATGTACTAGCGTATTTTGGAGTTAGAAAAAGTATACAAAAGCCTAATTATAAGAAATGTAAGGGCAGATTCATAAATAGATAAATAAAGTTATAGACTTCGTAGACATTTGAATCCAATTTTAGACTTTGTAAACATTTGATTGAATCCAATTTAAGATTATTGATAAGGCTTTGTCCACCCTTAAATTAAGGGCCTTATTTGTTTTTTTTAAACAAATTAATGAAAGTATGTTCACCCTTTAATTTCAAATGAATGGGGGCCAAGTTCATAAATTCAAGAAAAAGGAGGCTCAGTTGTAAAATAAGTCGAAACGGATTTCAATGGCAAAATGACTGTGTTTTCCAAAATTTAAGAAAAAGGACATGAAAATCTTTTCGTCACGCGCAAACAGGCGTCCTTAAAGAAAGACTCGATCGGAACCGCCTAGCTTTCAATTGGTTACGTGGCAATCAAAGAGAGCGAGTACATAACACTCCTAGCAACGATGAGTGTGCAATTGTTGGTTCTGAACTCCACTGTAAGAAATTATTCAAACAAAAAAAAAAATTGCAGAGAAAATTTTTCTTTAAAAACATATTAATTTATTTTTTCCTCTCATCCTCTTTTTCAGACAAAAATAATTTTCGTTTTCGATCCCTCCGAGTTTTCCCTCTCTTTTCGCAGCGTTTGGAGGGAAAAAGAGTCTCCAAACACGCCCTAAACCCAAACCCTCTGCTTCTACTGGTAATGGTTTTGTTTCTTCGAGCTTCGCTTCTCTTCTGTCTTTCTATGGTTTTTTCTTTTCTTCTCTCTCTATTCCATGAACTAATTTACTGCGTTCTTGATATTTTGAATTCAGCTTTTTTCTGGAAACTCCATTTCCAGTGCTCGATTTTCGGCTCAGGTAACGGTTTTAGAGTTCCCAGTTTGTTTTCATTTTCCTCCTCTCGAATCTTTGTTTGGCTGTGGAGTTTTTATTTTTGAGTTGGACCGAGGAGCTTGTGAGAAATTCATGGGTTTTCTTGCATTAAAATCTTTCGTTTTCTCGATTAAAGTGTGATTTAGTACTCGGGAATTTATGTTGTTTCTTTAATTTTAGGATTATTGAATTCCCGCTCTTAAAACTTTCTTAATGATTTTCGAAAATGGCGATTAGCAGCTCTGGGTTTGGTTTTCTAGGGTTTTAAGTTTTGTACTAAGAGTTTGTTAATTGCCGACAATTTCTTGTTGTATGGTTCGGTTTTTAGTTCGACAACACTTTTGTTGTTTTGATTAAGCTGGGTTTTTAGGATAATTAGTGGCAATAGTGATTTCCTGTGGAATTTATTTTAATTTTTAAGATAATGAGATTGAACATCATGTTTACACTACTTGTTCTTTTTTCTTGATGACTATTCTAATTTTGGGTATAGTTATACTATGTTGTTATTAGTATTGTTTAGTGGGGATTTTTAAGTGAGCTTTGAAATTGTTATGCTGTGTTGGTACTTACCCAAAAAAAAAAAAAATTGCTTTTGATCTACGATGAAGTTTTGAACTGCTATCTGATAGGCTCTCTAAAGATTAGCACGTTCTTTCCGACGAAATGCAAACCAAGAAAAAGAGTTCTGGAAGAGCAGCTGGTCGAGAGAATGCTGGAACAAGGGTTTCTAGGGCTCAGAAGAAAATATCTGCAAATGGGCAAGATCCGGTAAAGAAAGTTACTGACCTGATTACATCTTCAGCAAGAAAGCAGAGTCTTGGTAGGTTATCAAACAACTCATTGGTGGTAATCTGTACAAGTTCTCAACGAATTATAGTTTGAATAATGTGTATTTTATCTTTGTAACTAGCATCGTATTCAAATGATTTAACTAACTATGGGCTTTATTGACTTCCTATACTTTTTATTTTGTTCTGCATCAGGCATTAGGTCCTTGTAGACGATTTATGTATTGATTTTTATAGATAATAGTTAGGACTCTTTTAATAAATTTAATTGTTCTCTTCCCTCTGCAATTTTCAGCTGACACTTTGGTAAAGAAGAATGGGCAAACTGCTGTAGGAACAAATTTGGATACTAAATGTGACTTGGTGCGTAATGAGGTTTCCGATGCCTGCTTGGGGCATGATGGAAATCATGACGATTCCATGGATTATAAGGTAATTCACTAGCCATACCATACCATAAGTATGCAAGTGCAGGCTCACTTATGTGGGTACGTGTGTTGGAAACCACACTTAATTCCCGGTGTTATACCTGTATGACAGTTTTTCTTTACCCATTGCAGGGTGGTGGTGACGAAACTACTGATCACGTGTTAGAAACTATATTCTCTCCTACCTTTCATATAGCTAAACATGCTGAGGGGGGAACAACCACTGAAGGTAGATTAAACTGTGGTTTTTATTGTGTGCATGTTCTTTCCGCGTCATATGGATTTTTTTTTTAAACTATGGTTTTTTTTTTTTTTTTTTTTAAAGGCCCTTTGATTTGGGCTTAGATGAGAATATTCTGTTATCACTGTATGCTTATGTTATTTTAGGTACCCATGACGTAAATTCTTACTGTAAATGCAGATGTAGGGGGAGTAGCTCTTTCGTCTGAAGTCTCGGCTATATATCTTGCCATGAAAAATTCCAAGCTAGAATGTGTTGATGAACATGGTCAAGATCCAATGTCAACTGATGGTTACGTGGAGGATGATGACTATGAGGAATTTGATGACTTTGATCCTTATTTATTCATAAAGAATTTACCTGATTTGTCAACAGTTGTTCCAACTTTTCGGCCCATGTTGCTGCCAAAACAGACACGGAGTTGCCCTCCTACTACTCTCGTTTTGGACTTAGATGGTGAGAACAATGAAATATTTGTAGAGAACACATGATAGAATTCATGTTACTTTTGTATGTAATTCTAACTCTGGAGTGTTTCTAATGTTTTTAACTCTGTCTGGTTAACTACTGATCTTAGGCACTAAAGCGAGCATATCAGTTATGACTATACATGCATTCTGATGGCTAATTAATTTAGATTTCATATTTAACCATCTTTTCCATGCTAGTCCCCTTTTTTCTGGTAAAATTGTCAAATGCTCTTTTTACATTGTTTCCTATGGAACATTGATTTTGCAGAAACGCTGGTGCACTCCACGCTAGAACCTTGTGATGATGCAGACTTCACATTTCCTGTAAATTTTAACCTTCAGGAGCACACCGTCTATGTCCGGTGCCGTCCTCATCTCCAAGATTTCTTGGAGAGAGTTTCGAGTCTCTTTGAGATTATTATATTTACAGCTAGTCAAAGTATTTATGCAGAGCAGCTTCTTAATGTGCTTGACCCAAAAAGGAAGATATTTCGTCATCGTGTGTATCGTGATTCTTGCGTTTTTGTGGAGGGGAATTACCTCAAGGATTTGTCAATTCTTGGTCGTGATTTATCACGTGTTATCATAATCGACAACTCTCCACAGGTACCACCCCCATCTCTTTTTCTCTCACACCAAAGAAAAAGGACTAAAACACCAGCGAGATATTATATATTTAAAAGCATTTGGTTTTGGTTTTTCATTCTGGACCAGTAGTCACAAGCTAACACGTAAGGAAATTATCTCTAGTTTCTGTTACAACCTACCAGTGGTACATTTTGCTTTTAATATTAAGTTTTTATCAGTATCGTTTTTTGTAGTGAATGCCCTTTGCGAAACTATTCGTTAAGTTGTGTGGTGGGACTTCTAGTAGTCTACACTATTTTCTTTTTCAGCTGAAAATTGGCAACTTAAACGAGGGTGCAACTTTGTGATTTTGCTCTTTTGTGGGAAACAATGCAAACTCCAGAAATTGGTCTGTTTCTTGTATAGAAATGAATTGGTTTCCGTTGACAAAAATGTTTAAAAACCTGAAAACTGTAGGAATTTGACAGATGGGTTTTTGTTCAGGCATTTGGATTCCAAGTGGACAATGGTATACCAATTGAAAGCTGGTTTGATGATCCTTCTGACAGAGAATTGCTTTCATTGCTACCATTTTTGGAGAGCTTGGTTGGAGTTGAAGATGTTCGGCCGCTGATAACGAGGAAATTCAACCTCCGAAAGAGAATAGCTGCCGCTGTTTATCCTCTAAATTCATTCAATTAGAGCTGATGCTTTTTTTCTGAAGGTCCGGTTTTACAGCTACTTCCGGTCTTGGGTTTTCCCTGTAATTTAGACATTTGCTTTTGGGAACACCATTCTGTTTGTTGTGAAATTATGTTATTTTAACTGAAGAATAGGAACAATGAGAGATATGATCAAAAGGGTATTTACCATTGTCAGCAACTGGTACTTCCCATACATGGAAGAATGAAGATGCGTAAGCGCTTGCGTCTTGATAGTTGATCAATTTAAAATAAGAACCAAAATAATTTAAAAGGATTTTGCGTATTTTATCATTTGTTGCAAGGTGATGGTAAATTGTCACTTTGCTTAAGCTAGTTATTATTAGGGTGAGTTTGGGAAATCAGTTTGAACTCATGGATTTCAGTTTGAACAGAACTGAAATAGTTTGGTGTTATGGTTCAGTCCAAACTTGTGACTGAACCGTTATACAGTCATCTGAGCATATGGCACTGTTGCCTCTTCACGCCCACGTGCTACGATTCTCTTTCCTGTTCTCCGAGAGACAGAGAGAAGAAGTTTTATGCTCGGGCTGGCGATGCAGGGCAGTGAAGAATCCAACTCTGACCAGATTCCACGAGGTAGCTGGCGTTTTTTTTCCCTCTCCCCGCCTTCAACTTCGGCTGCTCTCTCCTCACTATCATTTTCTCTTTCCCCAGCCCATCCATCGCCGACTCCTGAGTCCCAACCGTCGGCAAGACCCGTTTCCGGTCAGCCAAACGAAGGAGCACGAAGAACATTCGGCCACCAACCCCACTGGTTAGTTATGTTTTCTTTGCTATCTCTCTCTACTTTCTCTCTCTAGATCAGCCCTCCCTACCCACCACAACCCGTGTACAGCTTCTGTAATATTAACAATCAAATTTTTTTTTTTGAAATTTCGGGCCATTGTGAACCGATTCAGGTTCGTTTTGGCCGCAGAGAGAGAGATCGAGAGCGAGAGGCCGAGAGAGAGAGAACGACGTGCGAGCTCACCGGAGGAGGGGATGGCGCCTTGAAACCAGCCTTCGATCATTGCATGTGATTGAGGGCCATTGTGAACCGATTCACTTACGGTTTGGCCACAGAGAGAGAGATCGGAAATGATAGGTGGAGATAGATATATAGGGCGAGCTTGCCGGAGGAGGTGATGCCGCCTGCAAACCATGGGTTTGCTCTACCATTTTCCCTGCCCCTGCCTTTAATTTTCCTTTCTGGCTTACCCATAGGTCGATTCTACGATCGCCCGTCGCCATCCATGGCCTCTATGGCCGCCCCCTGGTCGCCGGAGATGTAGGAAGTAATCCATTTTCCCTCGCCTGCGAGCCATTCGTTTGAGGCTATGGAGGTTCGGCCATTAATAGACAACGGCCAGCCATTAATGAAGGGGATTATTATCCCAAATCTGTTATCGTTTGTGTGCCTGAAGGGAAAAACGACAAGCCTGGGCACACCAAGCTTTCTTGTCGTTTTTTCTTCTCCTCTTGTTTTATTATTGTCGCATTCTTTTGCTGTTGTTCATTGTGGAAAAACGACATGTCGTTTATAGAGTCCAAATAATTTTTGCTGGAATTTATGCTGGAAAAACGACATGTCGATAGCTTCTTGGTTATTTCAGTAGTTACGTTAAAAAATAATACATAGGAATTTTATGCCTATTTATGAATTGAATATAACATATCAAAATGACTTTTGTAAAATAGACAGGGTATGATTTTATTATTTTGGAAAATATTAAAATTTGTTGTAATCGAAAAATACGTATAGAACTGAAAATATTTTTCCCTTTGTTTTTATATTGAAAAAAAACCGAATGTTTCGGCCACTGTATCATATATCAAGAATATTATTATTTCACACATTTAATTTTTTTTTTTTTTTAATGATGCCCCGTAAATCTGTTATCATTCTTCTACACTCCAACGTAGCTTTATCAACTATAATTGCCTATTTATGCTATATATTTATTTCGCACATTACTCTTATTTTGTAGGTCATACTCTCGGATTCTGTATCGTCGGAGGCATATGCGTCGTAGATTGAGGTCCGCAACTCAGACTCGGACAAAAGGCCATATTACCCACTTTTCACGCTGTAGGAAAGCATCGGTGCGACCCATTGCCTCCTGCCCTGATCCGTTGGCCTCTACAGTTTATTCCTCTTCCAGCTCGAACTCGGTTAACCTGGTTGGCTTTCTTAACTGAACTTGGTTAATTTATTCTTGTTCACTTTCATGATTCCACGATCAAGTTGTTAGTAATCTGTCCTAAATTTGCTGCAATTCTAAAAATCTGAGTAGTTTGCTAGGGTACGTTTATTGTCATGTGTTGATAACTGATGTTCAAGTTGAGTTATCATTTTTACGTATAAATTATTACTTTTTATTTTTTTCTCCTTATACTCGCTAATTTAAGGAAATGCCGCGTAAATCGTCGGGTGAGACGTTTGTCTGGAACCCCGTCAAGGAAAGACGGTTACTGGAAAAATTGGATGACTTCTACTCATCCAATCCCGGTCGACAGCCCAGCATGCAGATCTATGACTTATGGGCCAATGAGTTTAACACCGAGTTTGGTGGCGTTCTCGCTCACGGCTCTACTTTATACCAAAAAAAAGAGCGCATGAGAAAAATTTATAAGGGTTGGAAGGTCTTGAAAGTCCAGACCGGCCTAGGGTACAATTCTCAAGCCGATAGAGTTGTTTGCTCAGATGAGGCGTGGCAGAGTTTCATAAAAGTAATATTAATTTTCTAATAAGTATTTAATGATTATTATATTCATTAACCACTTGACTAGTAGAGATGGCTGACGTGCCATATCCCATTTTGCAGGAGCATCCACTATGCAGGCATCTCCGTTACGAGGGCCTTCGCCATAAGGAGTTGCAGTACAACGTGTTCGAGAAAACGTTGGCGGCTGGCGCATACGGTTATGGATCAGTTACGATGGGGGACGGCAGTAATCCATCCGTTGATTACGATTTCAACTTTGCCAACTCTGAAACACACCCGCGGTTAGAGGAGGACGTAACCCCGACCGCCGGTGGGTGGCAGGCTGACTCACGTCAAGGGACCGACGTCGCCGGTCCGTCCCGACGTAGTGGCAGCCTAGGTAAGAGAAAACAAAGGGATGCAACCGATGCGATGGCGTATGAGGCTATGGAGGAAGTCCGAGACTACTTCCGAGGCATATCGCAAACTGGCGGTGACAGTGAGCAATCAGTCCAAAACGGGGGCCTATTGCAGTGCATTAACATAATTAAGGGAATGGGTTACTCATCACGTCATCAGATGATGATGTGGCACTACTTTGTTTCTAACCCGACAATCCAGGAAACATTCTGCCAGATTGACGATGACCTTCGGCGAGAGATTATTGGCTCCGTCATCAACCCTTAGTTACACTGCCAGCTATATAATTGATTACATGTTTAGGAATGTTTGTTTTTGTTTTCATTGCTCTTTTCGGCAAGATTGATACTATTTTTATGTAACAATTAACGATAAATTGTCTTGTTAAGTTAATTCTACTTTAAGATAAATGTGCGCTAATTTTGAGTTTAATTACGTTATATTTAGTTGGCAGTTGCCTAAATTAAGTAAATGCGTAACGGATTCCGAAACTAATACAAAGTGTTTTACTCTGTACGTTAATGTATAACAGGAATTGTCTTACTGCGGTTCCGCATTCTGGGAGGAGAACATGAACGACCGTGGTTCCGCACACCATCGTGAAGATGACAACCTTGGGTCAGAAAATGGTCAACGAAACGTTTCGGTTATGGCTGCAATGTCAGTGTTTGCGTACCGTACATGGCGGCGTAGCATGCGCACGGATCCAGTACCGATGCATAATTCAATCTTAACAGGACAGATGCGCGTTCACGAGATACTAAATGGGCACCCACGTATTATTCAAGGTTTACTAAGTATGGAATCCGGCACATTCAGAGCGATATCTAACCATGTTATTAGTCGGGGATTATTATCCCCAACTAATAACATGACAGTGGACGAGCAGTTATTTATTTTTTTATATATTTGTGCCCAAGGCGCCACAATCCAACAAGCCTCCTACTTATTCCAACACTCGAAAGAAACAACCTCGAGGTGGTTCTATGCAGTGTTATTGGCCATTTGTTCGTTGAAAGACGAGTTCATAAGGACACCCGACTACACATCGGTTCAACCATTGATTCAAGAGCACGGCTACAAATATCGACCGTGGTTTGACGTAAGTTGTCAATTAACAAGTACTAATATCATCGTATTCCAAAACTTTAATAGAAAATCAGATGTAAGTGGGTTGGATTTCATTATTTAAACAGTTTGCGAATTTTGCAGGGTTGTATTGGGGCGATAGACGGCACCCACATCCCATGTGTGCCTCCATCTGAAAATGCGGACGGCTGGATTAATCGAAAAGGGTTTCATTCACAGAATATATTAGCGGCCTGTTCGTTTGACATGAAATTCACGTACATGTTGACCGGGTATGAGGGTTCGTGTCATGATGCTCGAATGTTGGGAGAGGCAATTGCATTCAAGGGTTTCCCAATACCTCCGTCAGGTAAAAATAGTTGGCCTTTAACTGTTAGTAAATTATTCATATTCCCTATAGGTTGAAATAGAAAATTGCCAACATACCATTCATGAAGTGATATTTATTTTGTAGGTAAATTTTACTTAGTCGATTCAG
The DNA here is from genome assembly GCA_025413025.1 of Ficus hispida. NCBI lineage: Eukaryota > Viridiplantae > Streptophyta > Magnoliopsida > Rosales > Moraceae > Ficus > Ficus hispida. Next base: position 1,284,502 of record CM046371.1, on the reverse strand, counting down.
GGTACGCTAACAAGGATTGTTTCCTGAGCCCATATCGCCGAGAGACATATCATTTACCTGAATATCGAAGAAGGCGCGACGGGATCGGCAACCGAAGAGAGGTGTTTAACTACACACATTCATCGTTGCGGAACTGTATTGAGCGGACATTTGGTGTCTGGAAGGCAAGATTCAAAATACTAAAAGGTACCAATAGCTACCCGATGGATAAACAGGCTATGATCCCCGTGGCTTGTGCTGTTCTACATAATTTTATACGGACGGTACAGGTTGGGGATCCCTTACACGAAGATTACGCCGGAGATTGTATGCCTGTAAGTGAGAATGTCGATGTGAACGCAGATGATGAAGTTGACGACGTAGCCTTCGGTATAGGGCCAAGTACAGGACCGCAGCACCATGACACGAGGAGGGATGCCATGAATATATTGAGAGATATGATGGCTGATGATATGTGGGACAGATTTCAATCAGCCCCGTGGTATAGAACCACGTAAGCGTTGGCCTTGTGATATCACTGTTGACAACATTATGACAGTAATTCTGAGTAAAACATTTTAACATAAAAGGTCACTGACCTACTACATACTGATGGTGGGTGTATTTTACGGCTATTTACGTAATTTCAGGATATATTTCGATGACGTAAGTTATTTGGTGTTGTAGATTGAAATTGTTAATCGCGACATTTTCCGTTAATAGAACCTATGATAGAATGTTAAATTGAGGATGAAGGACAAAATTTAAGTTATGAGTAGTATGATTATAATTTTTCTTCAATAAAATAAAAAAATAATGTTGATAATATGAAAAAAGACAGTAGTTGAGTTGAAAAAATTCCATTTAGTTGGACTTTAGATAAGTTACCAAACGTAAAAGGCAAAAAAATTGATTAATTCAATTTTTATACAGCCAAACAAGGCCCTTGTTTTTTCTAAACTTTTTAACTCAAACTTTTTCACCAAACAATCAACCCAAACTAAACTTTTTATCTTAAACTTTTTACCAAACACTCACTTTTTAAACTAAACTTAACTTAACTCAAACTAAACTTAAAAATTTCAACTTGAACTTGTGCACCAAACAGGCCCTTAATATCATTGTCATCGGAGTTCGTTGTTGTTATTGTTGTCATTATTAATGTTACTATTATTATTTTGGGTGCTGAACTAAGGATTTGATTAACAAGAATCTGTACTCTTTTTCACCTGTACGTTTGAACATTTGGACAGAACACTAGAATCAAATTTGGACGGAACTTTTTTTTTCTTTGGTGCAAAAAGTAAAAAATAAAAATAAAAATAAAAGTTATCCAAATTAAAATATTTCTGTTCGAATTAGAAAACTTGTGACTATACAAACTTTTTTATATTTAGGGTCTACTTAATGGAGCTTTCCAGAAGTTGTTTTTGGTTTCCTAACTTCAAAAATTATTTGTAGAAGTGTTTCTTTATCTTTCTTCTAGTTAAAGTCATAAAATATGATTTCTAAAAAAAATTCTTTTTGAGTAGATTTTAAAACTTGTATCAAGAGTTTCGAAAAAATATTAAAAACTTCATCATAATATTTTATTAGAAATTTTAAATACTAATATAATCTATTTAAACTGTTTTAAATGTAATTTACAACACTTTGTTCAAAAACCATATGTTTTTTTTTTTTTTCATTGATTAGAAATAAAAGTAAAACGAAACATTTTCTTGTAATGGATTTAACATATGTTTAATTATAAGATTCAAATATAAAATTTTCATATCATTTTTTCAGGAAGAACTGTAGTGAGGGTCTCTACCAGTAAAGTTGTTTTTAAGCCGTTGAGATTTAATTGAACGGTTGAAACGTTGTTAGTGTATCATACTTATCATACACCTTACCTCATATTACCCTTCACACCCAAAGTCTTCTCCGCCGCCAGCGACCTTCCCACTACCGGTAACCCACCCCTGACGCCGGCGACCCACCCCAGCCCCCCCTACCGGCCCCAACCCCGGTAACCCCCCCTCTCTCTCTCCCCCTTTCTCTCTCTTCTCCTCTCTCTCGCAGGCCCCTACCCACCACTGGCCCCAACCCCGGCCGCCCCCCCCCCCCCAGCCCCGACCCCCACCCAACCCTCTGCCCCCAGCAACCCCCCCCCCCCCCCAGCCTTCCCTCGCTGGCCCCCGGCCCCCCCCCCAGTCCCCTCCCCCGAACTCCCCCCACCCATCCCCCCCCCCCACGGACCCCCCACCCCCCCCCCCCCTCTTCCTCTCTTTCTCTTCTAGGCCCGTAGCCCCCCCCCCCCCCCCCCCCGACGCGAGAAGAGAGAAAGAGAGAGAGATGGGGGGCGCCGGGAGGCCAGCGAGGGAGGGCTGGGGTGGGGTTGCCGAGGGTCGGGCTTGGGGGGGGGGCGGCCTGGGCTGGGGCCAGTGGTGGGGGGCGGGCGCGGGAGAGAAGAGAAGAGAGAAAAAGGGGAAAAGAGAGAGGGGGGTTGCCGAGGGTCGGGGCTGGGTGGGTGGTGGTTGGGGTTGGGGCCGGTGGTCGGGGGGGCCGAGTGTGGGTCACTGGTGTCGGGGGTGGGTCGTCGGCATCTGTCGCTGGTGGTGGAAAGGTCACAGGCGACGGAGAAGACTTTGGGTGGGAAATGTAATATGAGGTAAGGTGTATGATAAGTATGGTACACCAATAATGTTTTAACTGTTCAATTAAGTCTCAATGGTCTAAAAAATGACTTCACCGTTAGAGACTCGCAAAGAGTCTACCACAATTCTTCTCCATTTTTTTATCATTTTTTAAAAAAATATATATAATTAATTTTCAAAAAATCAACTAATTTCAATATAAAAAATTGATTCCAATCACGCACCGTACACCAATGGCAAGCTTAACCAGAACGAGTTGGAGTTGGAGAAGCAAATCCGCAACGATGCCAAATTAACCGAGCAAAAGGGCTCCTACAACACGTGACGCCGTTGAGAGTGGGACCCACCCCCCCGACGATAACAGAAACGAGCAAGCTTGTCTTTTCTAGGGCCATTCAAGTAAACTACTCCTGATTTCCTCATAAATTACGATAATGCCATCCCGAGCCTAACCGCAGTTCAAAGTATTAGTATATAAACAGCCTTAACTGTTCCCCTCCCGCCATATTTCGTCATTTTTCCCCTTCGTTTCGAGTTTTTGAAAACCAATCGCTCAAAGCTCTCTCTCTCTCTCTCTCTAGAGTTTCACGGAGGTTCCTGTAACAATGGTGAGGAAACGAAGCTCTCCGAGCAATCCTTGCATTTTCATCGTCGTCGTAGTCGTCTTCTGCACTTTTCAGTCGCTCATTTCTTCCTCCATATCTCATTGATGTAATTGTTTTTCTTTAGGTCGTCGCACAGAAGCTGAAGGAAGCAGAAATCACCGAGCAAGATTCGCTTCTTCTGGTAATCGGCTTTCACTCACTCGTTCTTTTTTATTTCATCACATTTTATGGAAATTTGATCCGTCTTATACTGTTTTCAATTCTGTTTTGGTTTTTCTCGGAAGCGTTTTCACATGGATTATGCGTGTAAGATCGGATCCGAAGATCTGCAGCTTTTGTTGAATTTGAGATGAATTTTGCTTGATTTGAAACGAAAATTGTTGGAAACGTTATTGATCCGGTTTGAAGTTTTGCGAAATTCGGAGTTGATCTTATAATATATTTCGATTTACTGCTTATGCAAGTTTAAGTTTCATAACGTGATAAATTAAGGCTGTCATGAAGTAGTTTTGATGGTTTCGTGTTAGACAAGCTTACTGTTCGATGTCATGAAGTTTTGCTGTGTTCCATTAAATTTAGAAAGTTGTGGTTTATGCTGAAATGCATAAAGTAATTTCGGTTTAAAAACGGCTAAAATTCTCATGAGCACCATCGCATTTGTAGATCTTAAGATTCTTCTAGTTTGTGAGAACCAAGTATTGGCTAGTAAAACGAATTTGACTCTGTTTGTCTTATTTCACCTGCTCTGAGATCAGACGAGGAACCTTCTTCGAATTGCTATATTCAATATCAGCTACATCAGAGGCCTTTTTCCGGACAAGTATTTCACTGATAAGTCTGTTGCTGCTCTAGGTAAAAGTATTTTTTATTCGTTATTTTCTTTTAGTTTTTTCATTGCTTGGGAATCAGGAGCTGATTCTCTTTGAAATCTTGAAAATGTTAACAGATATGAAGATTAAAAAGCTCATGCCAATGGATGCAGAGTCTCGTAGACTTATTGATTGGATGGAGAAAGGTTTCATCGAGCCTATTTCAATTGTGATCTGATCTTAAATGTGTGCATGTGCTTATATAAATGTGTACACACACACACACACACACACACAAACTACTTTTTCTTGCAGGTGTCTATGATTCATTACAGAGGAAGTACCTGAAGACGCTCTTGTTCTGTGTGTGTAAAGCAGTAGATGGACCGATGATTGAGGAATATGCGTGTAAGCTTTTTTCAAATTCCTTCTCATTCTTGCTTATTTTGAGCAAAAGACTAGATGCTAAGACAGGAGAACCTAGTCAATCACGACACTATAGTTAAGTCATACTATTTATTTGCTCAATTCTAGTTAGACACCGTAAAACCATTTCTATTTTGGTCGAATTTGATACTTCAGTGTCTAGAATTTCTGAAAGCCCATGTTCAGCAGAGAGCTGATCTATTTGGATATGCTTCGCCTGCAGTTTCCTTCAACTATTCAGGATCTGATAGCCAGGAGGTTTCAATGAATATCAATCGTAGTGGAAGCAAGAAACAAGGTGGAACATTCAAGTGCAGCTCTACTGAAGAAATCACTCCCAACCAGATGAGGTTAATTGGATTCCAAAGTTGTTAGAGATTTCCTTCTCATTATCTTCCTGTTTCGCTCTGATCTCTAAACTTCTGGTGGATTTTAATTATATCAGGAGCTCTGCTTGTAAGATGATCAGGACTCTGGTTCAACTCATGAGAACTCTGGATAAGATGCCTGAAGAAGTAAGTCTAAAATATGCTCTAATTGTTTGATATTATTTGTAGTTTCCATGCTTGCTTACTAATAATTTTTGTTTAACTGTTTCAGCGAACCATACTTATGAAACTACTCTATTATGATGATGTGACGGTATGTCCTTTTCTAACATTTTCAACAGCTTTCATTATATACAATGTGATGCACCGTTGATCACCAAATCTGAATTTATCTCTATTAAAATATCCTTTTGCGTTCTCTAAGAATTCGATATTCCTCCAAATTTTAAAGAGTTTTGCAATGGTTTTCTCCCTTTAGCTTTTTAGGAATAGAAGTTGAAGAAAAGAGTGGTTAAAAACAATAATTTGATGATGCAGCCAGTGGATTACGAGCCTCCATTCTTCAGAGGCTGTACAGAGGAGGAAGCTCACAATCCATGGACCAAAAGTCCATTGAAAATGGAGGTCGGGAATGTAAACAGCAAGCATTTGGTTTTAGCACTTAAGGTAAGGTTTGGGACCTACTTGGAAACCGATTGAAATTAGATCTGCGGTACATAAGAAAGACTAAGTATGTGTATACAATATTTCATTCAGGTGAAAAGTGTGCTTGATCCATGTGAGGATGAAAATGAAGATATACAGGATGATGAAGGGAGTGTAGGAGGAGATTCTGTGCAAAGGGCTGATTATTCTGATTCAGACAGTGAGGTGAACTGAAGACTTACTTAACTCTTCTGTTATAAATTGCTGTGAGAAATTGAAATATATAAACTTGATAAGGCTTGTTTGACTTTCAGTTTAACCATTCACAAGAAGATCAATATGTAGTTGCGCCAGTAGGTACGAATTACATGAGACATGTCTTTCTTTTTGGTGGGAATAATTGGTCTTTTCTTTTTGTTTTGAAATTCATTTATTTTGCTAATTGTTGCTGGGAGTAACAATGGTTTTGTGGACAGATAAATTACAGCAGCAAGATAATGCCTCAGCTGATGAAGGTACTTGAACAACTTGCACAATTTCAAGTGCGCATAGAAAATCATCAAGCATAATGAACATGAAGGACACAAAGTTGAACTTGAATATTCAGCATACTCTTGAGCTGTTTCCCTCTCTCTCTCTCTCTCTCTCTCTCTCTCTCTCTCTCTCTGTTCCTTCCTTCTTTTATCTCTTATTTTTGACCATTCATTCTCCGATTTCTATTTCCCAAGATGCTTTCTCCTGGGATAGTAACCCATTAACTTGTTCCGAGTTAAATTTAAGAGGATGACGGGTCCGATGAGTTCGTTCTTTTTTATGCAGACGATACGCAGGACCCCATGGAGGACGAGCAACAATTGACCAGAGTTAAGGAATGGATAAATTCCCGTCACCTTGACACTGTTGAACTTACTGATGTTCTATCTAATTTCCCAGACATCTCAGTGGTAAGATTCCACTGGTCTGTTTGTCGTTTAAACATGCAGTTGCAAACTGATAGTTAATGCTACAGGCTAGCAATTAGCTAATTACTGCTTAAGTTCCTGCAGTTTATTATCTTTAGTTCTTATCGTACGGTATGTTAATGTTCTTCTCCATTGTTGGATGCAGGTTCTTACCGAAGGTAAGTATACCTAAAATTTAAATGTCTGAAATTCGAAGAGAATTCAACTCAGTTCTGATATTTTGGTTAAGATTTTATGACTTTCTTGTTTATACTTGTTAATTGAATTTCAGAAATTATGGATAAGCTTGTTAAAGAAGGTGTCCTATCAAAAACAGGAGCTGACAATTATGTCATCAACAAGCTGAAGGTTACTCAATTTTTATGTTACTTTATTTCAGATTTCACTGTGTTTAGCTTCTGTGCTCATTCTTCTCTTTCTTTGACAGCAACAAAGTCAGACAATTGACTTTGAATTCAATACGGTGAAAGAAGAAACGGATGGTCTAGCTGGTGATAAAGCTTTGCACGATGATGACTTGATGTACATGAAGGTGATTGCATTTCCGTCTCTTCATGTTTTTTCTTTATCTGATGTTTAACAGCACTCCTCATAATATCCATACCTTATCATTGAAATGAACCATGTATACCTGTGTTACTTTCGAATGAACTAGGAAATTGCCATTTCAAATTCGGTGCGCTGGTCATTGACCAATGATTCAAATATTTGTGTCGCCTACTTTCTTTATATGGTCTATTGAACAACGTCTTAAAAGTTCTATACTAAATATCAACTGTCAATAATCATCTCTTGCTGCTTTTGCTTGTCAGAAACTGGTTTCTTTCATGTAGATGTATTGTGCTTGCGTGCGTGTGTGTGTGTTTCTTTCTTTTCTTGTCGGCAGACCAGTTACTGATATCGTTTTACGACGTGCTTATCCTGACTTTGTTATCCTATTACAGGCTCTGTATTATGCTCTTCCGATGAATTATGTGACAATTTCAAAACTTCAAAACAAGTTTGAAGGAGAAGCAAATCAGAATACAGTTCGGAAGATGATTGATAAAATGACTCGGGATGGTTTTGTTGAAGCCAAAAGCAACCGAAGGCTAGGTGCGTGCACTTTCAGCCAAACTTTTCGATTGCAAAAGCTAATGAGTGAGGATCGGATTATGGTTAACTTATTTATATTAATGATTTTGTTTATCCTAGGCAAACGTGTGATCCATTCTGTCATGACTGAGAAAAAGCTAATGGAAGTCAAGAAAGTCTTGAATAAGGATGCTATGGTAAGTGACTGTAAAGCCTTTTCTTATTGTACCATGCGTGTGTTTGTATCCTCCTAAACTACACGATATTAATATATATATTCTTATAATTCAACAGGATGTGGATACCATTGAACCACAAGGTAAGTCTAGTCATTTAGCCAGCCAAACTGTGGGTATGGAATCAGCATATAGAACTCCAACTGTTTTGTGTGAGCGTGTGTGTGTGTGTGTGGCTATACACATATATAAATGTTAGCACTAACAGCGAGAGACTGCTCTTTTGGTATATCAGGAAGCAACCACAGGGACTTTTCCACATGCGGTCTCCTTCACTCCATTGGCTCAGATCTGACGCGAATGAAAGTAAGATCTGATCTCGACCAAAATGGTTCAATGCAAACCGTTTCGAAAGGAAAAGTGCCTGGAAACACTCCCAGGAGCAGGGCCCAGGCAAGTGCTGTCATGAGCTTCTCTACCCTTATTGTTTCTTTGTTGATTTTGTCTACTGTATCGTGTACTGCTTATATGGATAATAGATAACTTATTTGTTCTGGAACTTAACAGCATCCAGTAGCATCCGGAGAGAGTTTTGCAGCAGTGAATGGGAACACAAATGACTGCAAAGAGGTGAACGGGATTCTGTCCACTCGGTCAAGCCAAGATGACAAGCGAACCAGAAAAAGAAGCACGGTATGCTTTTGATTATTTTCCCAAGTTAGAATGGCCTGAATTAACTTAGCAGTTGTATCAAGTACACGACTGTGAAAAGGCCTTGTTTCTAAGGTGATACATTGGGGCTTTTGGGATTTTTCTTTTTCTTGCAGGTCAAGGAGCCTATCCTTCAGTACATGAAGCGCCAGAAATCTCAAGCCCCATAAGATGTTTCGGGACTGTTGTAACAGACGCACTTGTTCTTCCACTGCTTTTCTTAATTTCTTCCTTTTTACCACTTAAAATTGTCGAATTCAAAGGAGAAATTTCAGAATCTAGCTAAAAAACTGTTATGACTGATTTACATATCAACATACATACCTTAGAGATCTAATGTTCTCGGAATGCTTCATGTGCTCCATGCTATACGAAAACCTATGTTAGTAGCTGGATTACTATGCTTTTGGCTTATAAGGATTTATTATCTACGTTTTGGGAAGATTCCTTGATTATTTGTGCCTAAAAAACTCTTGGACTTGGAGGGAGATCTCTATTTCGAAAGAAATTTAAGGTTGGTGCCTGCCTGTTGCGTACTTGTTTTATGGACAGTTTTATAAAACAACTGTATCTTTATATGGTTTCTTTCACACAAGCCCCTTTTCCTCCTCCTTTTATATATATATATATATATATCACAGTACCGAAGCAATTTGCCCAAGTAACCCTAATGATGACTTGCCATCTTTTAAATAATTTCTTTGCAATGTTGGTATATCTACTTGCTATGATGGTGACATTTCCTTCCAACACGAGGTCGGTTTAATAATATCATCGGAGGATTACTTTGATTTGAGAACTGATCTCAGCGGGATGTTAATCCACGTTTTGAGCAAAAGTTTAAGTTTAAAGATTTGGAAAAAGCTCTTATGACAAGGGAGAAATGTGAGACCAACTGAGGTACGGAAAAGGCCAGACTCCTATTGAATACGTGCCTCCTAGGTCCCATGCAAAGGAAAAAGATCTACAAACCGTATGCCCCGGATCTATGACGAACAATTGCAGTACGGACTGCCACGTGTCCTTGGGGAGACCTTGACTTTCGCCTTGAAAACTTCGCCAAGTAGGTCCCACATCCATGAACCCATGCAAAAGGAGGAGAAAAAGTAATATGTTGGCTTATAATTGTCGAGGCCCGGGTTTGAGGTTGCTTTAATATTTAAATTTACTTTTTATAAAATGTCAAATCATTTTTTGAAAAAAAAAAAAAAATCTCTTGCTTGCTTCGTAATAGAGCTTTCATTCATTCTTTTTTTTTTTTTTTGGCTTTATAATTGAAGTGCAATCATGTTTTTTTTTTTTTTGCCAAAAGTCTTCATTTCTGCCGAAGTTACTTGTGAATTATTTTACCAAATTAACACTTGTCTAAAATGTGGGAAAAAACCAAAAACAGTTCCAGAATCAGTTCCAAACTTGATTAAAGGAAACATAAAATAAAAATCAATGGGACCATTATGAAATTCAACACCATATCCACCGTAGATCACACAAACGAAAATCCATCAACTTTTTTTTTTTTTAAATATATATAATTAAATTCCATCAAATTACTTGGTATAAATAAAACCCTGCAACTTCAACTCCCTGATATTTCATTTCAGATTGGAGACTAAGGAGAAAGCTGAACAAGGGTACTCATAGAGTTTTCAGTTAATCCAAAGTCGACCAGCACCATGGCCGACAAGAAGCCGGTAAGTGATCAGTTTTCTCTTTTCCTTTATTTTTCATAATTTTTATTTTCTTGATCGGCTTGTATTTTTAGGAAGTCCCTTCATATATCTGTGTGTGTGTATTTTTTTTTTTTTTTTTTTTTTCATATCTTTGAACAAGGTATAAGTGATCACTTGAATTCCTTCCCTAGTCTATATTTCCATGAAACATGTTTTATTTTCCTCAAATTAACCTTGGTTGGATTTTATTACCTTATTACACATGCAATTCTCTCTCTTTCAATCATTCATATTATTTTATTTTAGTTTGGACTGGGACTGGGGTTGGGGCTGGGGCTGGGACTGGGCGGGGGCGAGGGCGAAAGTAGTGCTCCAAAACTCAAGTACCTTGGTTTTGTGAGGGCCACGGCGGTTCAGCTGCTGATGTTCTGGTGGAATGTGTACAATTCCATTAAGGGGAAGTCCGGTCGTCTGCAATCTGTTTGGAGTACTTACGAGAGCATTACCACCACCGTCTTTGGTCCAATCTACAACTTGGTTAAGGAAATTCCAGATGATATCCTTATTTTCGTGGACCTCAAGGTATGTTCTCTTCTTCCCCCAAACCCCACCCCCCCCCCCCCCCCCCATGTATACATATACAAATATACTGCTTTCTTGAAATTTTGATCTTGAAATGTCTCAAGCTAGCCTAAGCTACTACTTAAGTTTTAGGTGAAAACAGTTATATACATATGTATGTGTGTGTGTGTGTGTGTGTGTGTGTGTATAGCAACTGAATAAAATAAAAAAATTTAATTGTGGAAGTATTGATAGTATTAGACGAAAGATAGTAAAGGATGTGGTCATGTAGGAAAACGGGGGTTGTGTCACTTTGAATGTAACTGTACTTGGTTGCCCCACTTACAAGTAAATTGAAAAAAAAAAAAAAAAAAAAAAAAAAAGGCTTTCAGGTCGAAAGCAAGCACAAAAATATGGATACTTCTGACAATACTAGTTCTATAAATTTAAGAATATAAAATACGAGAAAAATTAAAACATTATCTCGGTTATTTTTAGCATGAAAATCTTTAATTAATGCATTTAACTATCGATTCTCTAATTTTATGGATGTAAAACATGTGAAATTGTCAAGAATAATATGCTATTTGTATATGTTATTTGTACCATGAAACTCTTTTATGTATGCATATAAGTTCTGATACTCAAATATTTAAGGCTGTAAACCGTTAAATTTGACGAATAACCTCCATTATTTTAGCATGAAATCTTTGATTTATGTAGATTCCACAGAATCATAATTTATATATTATGCAAACGTAGGAGATATTTCATCTTGCTGAAAAGAAAAAAAAACAAAAAACAAAAAAACAAAAAACGAAACAAAACTAGAAGATGTTTTTAGCCTTTTACTAAAGGATGGTGCTGCTTGGTTGTGATTACTTGCTAAATAGGAGCTCTTGGACACTCAAGAGTTATACATTCTGTACTTGTACTTGCTTTAACTGCAAAGAGGTTTACTTTCAATGCTGAAACATTTACCATTGATTTAGCAAGTTTCAACATAACTAAACAACTCGTTTTAATCTTTGCAGTTATACGGTCATATTTACCTTTTTCACAAGTATGTTCCAAGCTTTATACAGATTATTGTTTCTGCACTCTGGTATCTCAATGTGAGGATCTCAGAGGTGGTTCAGAAATTTATTGGCAACCTTTACACTTTGGGGCTGCATGACTCTTTTTTGACCGCCTTATCGGATCTAAAGAAGTTGTTCTTTGACATTGCGTTGGAACTGTGGAATTGGCTATGCAAGCAACCATTTATCCTGAAGATCAGAGAGGCTCTCTGGCCCTATCTCTTGCCTTTGGCTATAGAGTGGGGTGAGAAGTACAATAGTTTTGTCAAGCACATGAGAACTAAGTTCCCAATCTTCGGAAAGTTGCCATTGGTTCCTGTGGAACTTTTGAAGGCTGCAATGGCAGCGGATGAGGCAGCGAGGGCACTAATACCATCTGATGGACAAGGAAAACTCCCTGTCCCTAGCCTGCCTGTTCCTTCTCTGCCTGTTCCTTCACTGCCTACTCCTTCTCTGCCCGTTCCTTCTCTGCCTGTTCCTTCACTGCCTACTCCTTCTCTGCCCGTTCCTTCACTGCCTGCTCCTACGCTGCCTGATACTTCGGGTTCTCTTCCTTCACTACCGCTGCCTTCTCTGCCAATTCCTTCCCTGCCCATGCCTTCACTCCCCGTGCCTTCTCTGCCAATTCCTTCCCTGCCCATGCCTTCACTCCCCATGCCTTCTCTTCCTACACTGCCTATTCCTTCACTGCCTGTTCCATCACTGCCTCTTCCAACATTGCCTGCTTCGTCACTGCCTAATCCACTCGAGAATCTAAAGAAGAAAGAAGGCCTACCGTATAAGAACCCGTTGGATGAACTCAAGGAAAAAGATAACCCTGCTTTTATGTAAGGTTGAAGGAGTGGATTGTTCCTCAACTGGTTTGCCACTCTTACAGAGCCTAGTAAGAAAAAGTAATCTAATCGTGTTTTTTTATTTATCTTTTTTTTTTATTTTCTTGTGTGTAAGTTAAAATATGCGGACTAGTGACTATGTAAATGAATTCTATGCTCTTAACTCTTATGGGCTTCTGAGTGAATTGTTATTATTGTTTCTATTCATATTCTTCAGTTTCTGGATACTCGTCGATATGCCAGTGTTTTCTGGAAGAGACAACTCCAGTTTATCTTGGGTCTTCGAGGCTCTATGTTTGGGTGGTTTTGATCTGTATACCTCATTTTTTCCGTCCACACCACCCATATGAGCACTTCACCTATACAAAACCATCATATTTGTATGAAATAAAAAGTATAGTAAATTTTTTCAGTACTATTATACAAGATTAATGCACTGCCTATCTTTGATGTTTTGCTATTTGTTGTACTTGGATCTCCTGAGAGACTATATTTTAACTCCTCCAAAAAAGTTACCTTCATGTTTTTTCCTTTCCTTGGGTCCAATTTGAGATTGCTTTAGGTTTTAAATTTGCTTTTATTTGTGTCAAATCACTTTTGAAAAAGCAATTTCTTGCTTGCTTCTAAAACAGATGCACAAGTACACTGATTATTTGTGAAAAGTATGAAAGTCATGTGCCGATCACTTCATAATTTTCCAATCAAACACTTTTTTCCTAGAAATTTTGTTCTAATGTCAAAAACAAAGCTTTAGAGTCTGTCCCAAAATGGCCCTATGTCTAATATTGCCGTTGTTGGTCTGACTTATCTCTCTTTCTAGGTTTTGCAATCGTTACATATCTAACATGCACACATCAGCTTTAAATTCCAAAAACAAGAAACTTAGCCCCCTTTTGATTGGCCGTTTTGAGTTGAAATTTTTAGGTTAAAATTAGTTGACTTCTTAGAAAACAACTGAATTGGTATCTTTAGGTTGGAATTGGTGAATCAAACTAATCATTAATGTGTTATTTGAGATTCAAATAGATCTTAACTTGCCCTAGGATTTTTACTTCAAACACCAATATCGTGTTTCGATCTATCCATGATTTCTCCAGTCCAGTTCAGTTTCCTTGCTGCATTAGCCAAAAACCTGTTTTCAACACATGCCTAAAAATCCTTGCATGTAGTCCACTAGCGGAGCCAAAACATAGGGCAGTCTAGCAATTTACAGAGAGAGAAACCAAAACCACTTTTGTTCATGAGAAGGAATCTCATCACCCTGCTTTAGAAATAGACATAAAAACTATAACCTCAACCGAATTGTATTTCTAGTTTGTTACCTCCTTTGAGCTTTCATGAAATCATAGTAGTTTTTAATGGATCCTCAATCGTGAACACGGCGGATCGAAAATTGATTAACCTGAACCATAAACAAGGTGTACTTCACAAAATGGAATGTTATTCAAACTAATTACTTGACAAAGTTACATGGGAAATAAAAATATTCGATGAGAACAGAATTGCGATGCTTATTGAAACACGGGATAGTGTCTTAAAGTCCCAGCTGACATTCCAGCAGCATACATGATGATAAATCTCAAGAGTAAAGATAATAACAGCACAACGGCACCCTCGCCTTCTTCCTCGAAGAGACATAGTAACTCATCCTGCAGACAGTTATCTACATTGCTAAATCACAAAGCTAAATGGGAAAAGAAAAGAAAAACTTTTAGACTGAATATCCCTCAATACAAGCTCTATATTCTTTCTTTTACATCAATTTTCCTAAATAACTGAAAAAAAAAAAAAAAAAAAAACATGGTCCAAATTTCCTATAGTAGATTTAACCCAAAATCTTCTAAATTGAATAGACATTTTAGAGAATAATTCTCAAGAATAGTCTTCACAGTAAGGCTTTTCCCTTTCTAATCATGGTGGGTTTTTTCTGTTCTTGTTCATTTCCCTTATTTTCTCAAAATGATAATCCAAACTCCAACAAACACACTACCAAAGAATCCCGAAGAATATTTAAACAACATCTCCAATGGAATGCCAAACAAATGTGCCAATGCCAAATTTGGCATTCGAGTGAAAAAATTCCAATGGAGTGCTATCTTTAGTGACAAGTTTGGCATTTGACTGCTATTCCTTGATGTCTAAAACTTTCTCATCTAATCCTTACAAATTTTGCTATTTCTAAGTTATATAAATGCTAAAATTACTTTGGCAAATTTCCAAAGCTTAATGATGATGACGAAAGGTAGCTAAATACGCTATTTCTAAACCTTTTTTTTTTTTTTTTTGGTAACAAATATAGCATTAGCATTCACATTTACATCGGAGATGGCCTTACGCCATGCCACAAACAAACATATTAGACATTGAATTCAACTGTCATATAGAAAAAGGAACCTATGATCGAATCGAGCCCACCCATTATTACGCAATTGCTGAACTAATTACCTCATTTTGAGCTCATGACCTTATTACCCATTCACATTCCTTAATCTTACTCCAATTGTCTTCCAGAGTAAATTCAGATTCTCTATCAGATTAGTCAAGTTTAAGATAATATTTCAAACAATTAAATAAAAAGAAAGAAAAAGAAGAACGAAGACCTCATTTGGAGGAGGAGGAGTTGTAGGACTGTTGGAGGAGGTCGTCGTAGGGGTCACGGCGACCGGGGACCTGGCTGATCTGAGCATCCCAACGGAGCTGGGCGTTGTGGCGCTCAAAGGTCCAGAATCCGTACGGACGCAGAGGATAGCTCCACATCTCCTTCGTCTTGTTGCACCTGTCCTTCACCGCGTACAGATGCTCTCTGAACTTCCTATCCCTCTCCTTCGGGTCCTCCATCAGCCTCAGTATCAAATTCTCAGCGAATTCCATTATGAATCCCATTCTTTTCCTCCTTTAACCTGCGTCCACAACATCCCACATATTCTGATCCTTACTCTATTTCTCCATTATTTTATTTCGACAAGAAAAAAGGAAAAGAAAATGTTTTCCCGGCAGCCAAACAGATGGTATAGCTACGATAACTAAAACCCTAAGAAAAATCAAACAAATTTATGCGAAAAAAAAAATTATACTGATTATTACCAGTTATTCGTTTTCAGGTCCATGAAGAAGAAAATCAAATGGGTTCTTCTCTTACAGATTTTGATTTGAAGAATTTACCTGCTCAAAGATTTGAAGTTATTCTGCGATTCTTCGAATTATTTGGTTTTGGCAGGCAGCTCAATCGAGGATTACCTTCCCCTCCGTCCGATTAAACAAAAAATAACAATAAAATATACTAATTGGTTATTTCTGGGCTTTAGTTGGGCCCATGCTGAGGGCCTAAAAGTTGGGTCCAAATTTTGCAGGATGGGCCCATTGGGTTTTTGGATCCAAACTCTGAAATAGGCTTTTTAAGGTGGGCGTTAGATGGATCCAGAAAGTGTCCACCACCTTAGGCCTTTCCATGGAATCTCAATTCATGTGTTTTTGAATTTTTATTGCTTCATAAAAATAAAAAATAAAAAAACTATTGCATTATCTATGACAGGGATGATTGTATAAATGAATAGTGTTTATAAATCTTTGGGTTAATCTAAAAGTTTTGCAGAGATATAACAGGCATATCGTTTTTTTTTTTTTCACATTTTTTTTTTTAAGTAACATGTCCAACAAACTCCTACTTAAAGCCTTTTTATTTTTCCTTGTAATTGCTAACTTATGAAACTATCCCCGTAACTTTAAGCTCAAATTAGCACTTTGTTGGCTTGTCAATAAAAGATTTGCCGTTTCCAACTAAGCAGTTGAAAACTTTAACGTTTTGGCTTTTCTTGAACTTAATTTAGTGGCTTGGCCTACTTACTCTCTAAAGTATATACTACTCTAGCCTAAGACTCAGAACTTTAAATGTCAATTAGGTCGTCAATAATGTCTTTTGAAACGGCCGCCGTGAATTTATTAAACCACCATCTCTTAATTATCTTTTTTTTTTTTTTTTTTTTTTTTTTTTGCCCTACAGTATCAATAAATTGGCTGAGGCAGAAGAGTAGGAATTAAGACGATTAAAATCATTTTTAGTCTCCAAATTATAAGCTAAATTCTATTTTGAACCTTTGAACCGTTTTTGAGTGAGTTCCAATCTATAAACTTGTCTCGGATTAGTTTTTCTGTTCATTCGTCCAAATGTTAAAATCTCGAGAGAAAGAGAGAGGCACATCCGAACCATGTGCAATTTCTTGAAGTATTGTATTTTATACAAGCCACAATCATTAGAAGGAGTTGTGTTCAGTTTTCATCGAGATTTTAACTGTTGAATATGAGAATTAACCTAAGAGAACATAGAAGACCAGGTATTCATTCGA
The DNA here is from genome assembly GCA_025413025.1 of Ficus hispida. Taxonomy (NCBI): domain Eukaryota; kingdom Viridiplantae; phylum Streptophyta; class Magnoliopsida; order Rosales; family Moraceae; genus Ficus; species Ficus hispida. The sequence goes on along the minus strand of CM046371.1, from coordinate 1,267,661 downwards.
AAACATTTTAAAATCAAAAACGAAAATAGATTTTGACTTATTCACGAGTGATAGAAGGTAAGTTTCTCTCACTTTTGTTTAAAAATTGTTTATTTATAAAGTGCTGAGAAGAATACAATATAATACGGGATAAGCATTGCGAGTTGGTGGAGAACCAAAATTACCAGATTTGTCACGTGCCAGTCGAGAGATGGACAATTGAGAGACTAGTATCCATCAGTATCTATCAGCAACCGCAACTCTCCTAAATCATTTTTCTCAAGAGACAAGCTTCTTTTTTATTATTTTTTTATTTTTGGTTTCCAACATGTACATTTAAATTCAAATCGACATTTCCTTTGCTTAATTACGTGCCAGATTAATAACTTTTTTCTCAGACCTATCCCTATCTCTTTCCAAGAAAAAACCTGTCTACAACAAGCAAATAAATAAATACATCATCGGATGCTATAAATTTTATTTTATTTTATTTTTCCTTTTTTATTATTATTATTTTTATTTTTATTTTTTTATTTTTTTGCTTTGTTTTGTTTTTAGAGGCAGCATGCTTCTTTTATCTCTTTCTGCAACCTTCTGCCCTGTAAGGTGCAGCACTTATTGCACAAAATGGTAATAGAGCAAATTTTGTTTTCAATCACAGCTGGGTTTCCAACCATTGCCTTCAGCTCTGGACCACCTATCAGAATCAAATAAAATAAAATAAAATAAAATAACTTGAGTAGCAATATTTGAAACTGTTTTTTTAAACTGTTTTTTTGGCCCCAACATAATTCCAAAAAAGAAAGAAAGAAAGAGGAAGAAGAATAATAGCAATGATAAAAGAGAGAATAAGTGCACTCCCACATTGGAGATGCTTTTTAGGCTGTGTGCAATATTTTGAATTTATTTCTTTTTTTTTTTCCCCACTCAATTGGGTTTTTTTTTTTTTTTTGATGCCCATAAAGCTATTTTCCCGAACGACCGTATCCACCAATCTGCAAATTGTTTGTCCCTCACTCCCACTACTCTCCATTTCCCTTCTTTTTTCTTTTTTCTTTTTTTTTTTTTTCCCCTCTTTTTCTCTTTACTTGTTGTTGTTGTTGGTCAATCACTTAAACTTGTCTGACTCTTTTTTGACTACCCAAAAGCCAGAAAAGAAAAGAAAGCTAAGTGAGGATGGCAGAATAATGCATAAAATTTTTTGGTAACGTTAGCCTTCGGCCTCCGACAAGGTCCCTACAGGCTCTTTGACCGTCACAGGGTAAAAACTGTACTCAACACCGTAAATTGAATTCGAATTTCGAGCGTCCCTTTCTGTTTGTAACATTTAAGACAAGCAAAAAAAAAAGGAAAAAAAAAAAGTTATGTTTCTTTACCCCAAAGCTAAGCCTTTTTGAGAAACCATAAATGAGAGTATGGTTGCTCGGTTATACATCAAAATCAAAAAAAATTTGGAAAGATTTTTCTGATAAAAACAACTCGTGGATCAAACAAGTCCACAAAATTGGGACTTCTTGTAATTCTTACGATCAAAGTCCCGCATTGCTGATTTCACAAACAATTTGCATCCCATTACCAAAACCAAACTACCAAATTGAGATTTATTAGAAAGGGACGGAATTTGATAAAATTTAATAATAATAATAAAAGAAAATTTGGAGTTTAATCTTTTTTTTTTTTTTGGGTACCGAAATTAAGGCCGACAGTTGCTCTATTGTACAAAAAATTACAAAAAGTAAGAGAAAAAAAAATAAAAAGGAAAAAAAAATAGCCACCATCATTTAACCGAAAACCCGCCACTATACACCAACGGGGAACAAAACTCCGTTTCATCCGACGGCCATGATTAACTTAAAATCTATGCTCCCACCAAAAATGGCCAACTTTGTTTCCCTACCTGTAGCACTCTATCCCTCGCTTCCCCTTTCCTTTTCTTTTTTTCTTTTTTTTTTTTTTCCTCTTTTTCTTTTTGTCATCCCTCAACCCGTATTGACCAATTACTGTTTTCCGTAACAGTCACGCAGTTACCTATTGCCTCAATAAAAGAAGGAAAAAAAAAAAAAAAAAAAAAAAAAACCTCTAGCTATCTGCGATGACGCCACCACCATCAACGGCTCCGTTAACGTTATCGTCACCGTCACCGCCAACGTCACCGTTAACGTCGTCATGGAGCCACCGGTCCACATGGACACACTCGGCCTTGTGGCGGAGCTTCCAGTCGAGTGCCTGACACGCGCGTGAGCAGTAATTAACGGCACCACAAACCGAGCACCGACGGAACTCGTGTCTCCTCGTCTCCGGCCTCCCGCACCCCACGTGCGAGCAAAGCCTCAGCCCCGGCCCCGGAGCCGCGCCACCACGCGCAGCGAACCACTCCGCCAGGAACCGGCTCGCAGGGTGTGCCTCCGGCGCCGGGACGTTGCAGCCGAAGTCGCTCAGCAGCGGGCAGCCCGAGCCGGTCAGGTGCCGAAGCTGGGGGTGCGGGTGCGGGTGCGGGTGCGGGTGAGGGTGAGGATGGGGAAGTGGATTCCACGTCAGCCACTGGCGCGTGGGGATAGACGTAACGGACGACGAAGCGGAGGAGAGAACCGAAGCGAGCTCCCGCGCGTTGGCCTGGACGAGGAACCGCCGTCCCTCGGCGATGTTCTGGCGGACGCCGTAGCCGTCTTGGAGGCAGTGCCCGAGCTCCCGGAGCGCGTCGATGTGGCCAAGAAACGCGGCTCGGGCGCAGAGGGCCACGCCGGCTCGGAGGTCCTTGTCGTTTTTGGAGCCGCCGCTGCCGTTGAACTGGATTACGGCGAGGGAGTAGAGCGCCGGCGCGTGGGAGCTAATCGCCGCCTTGGCCATCAGCGAGGCTCCGCTTCCTCGATTTTGTAAACAGTAGAAACGAATCTGAGAGGACAAAAATTTTTTTAAAAAAATTTATTAGTCATTCATTCATTCCATGGTATTTTTATGGATTTTCGTTGATGGGAATTCTCTAACAAAATTTACTTACCATGCCGAGAGTATAGCAGGCCTCGACGTTTCCGGAATCGGCGCACTGTTTAAGGAATCGGTGAGCCGACTCGGACCAGTTCTTAGCTTTAATGGCGAACGTTTTCTGAGAAGCTTTGGATAACACCATCGAATGGAGACCTAATCCGTTTAATCTTTTGCATCTGTTTTCATGCAATCCAATTAGTAACGTCAGATTTTAGGAATTACGAGACCGAAATATATATTAGTTGAAACCGAACACAAGAAAAACAAGATAAAATTTTTAACCCAAAAAAAAAAAAAAGTCTTTCCGTTCTTTGAAAAACAAAAAAGGAAATTCTAGCGAAAATCTTGCGCAGTAGTTAAAAACTCCAAACAATGGCGTGAAATTCCTCCGCTCTGTTGTGGAATTCCGGCGAAATTCGTCGAAGGAGAACCACAAAAAAAAAAGGAGAAAAAGAAGGAGAACAGAAAAAAGCAAAACAAATGAAACGAATTAACAAGCACGTACGTTATCAAAACGTTGATGAAATCGGAAGGACAAGTGGCGGAGGAGCTAAGTTTGGTGAGAATAGAAATAACAAGATCGTCAGGCAGGGAGTCGAACAAATCCGGCCCGGCGGCGGAGGACGAGGAGGAGGAGGCGATATCCGGCGAGATTTTAATCCGTTTCCGGTTAACAGTCCGTTCGCCGGCAGAGAAATCTTTTCTCTTGCTGAACACCTTCGTCTCCGAGCACATGGAATTGCCTCCGACGACGACTTTAGGGTAACAATGGCCTCTCCTTGTTCTCATGATATAAACTTCACTTGGTTCTTCTGTTCTTGTCTTCTGTATCGCCACTTTCCCTTCTATCCTTCCCTCTTCACTCTCTCTTTCTCGCTGTGAATGATAAAGAGAGGAGAAAATAAATGACTATTGAGCCCTATATATATATATATATATATATATATATATATATATATATGGAGAGACAGAAAGAGAGAGATTAAAAGAAGCGCCTTCTTCCACGAAAGGCCGACCGCAACAACAACAACGACAAAGCCGAAGGCTTCTAATCAAATAAATAAAACTATTGGCATTGAAACCGAACTAAATAAAAATACTAATTAATTTATTTATTAAACAATTGGGCTTACTTTTTGCATATTTGCAAATTTAGCCCTCCAGTTATTCTATTTGTGGTCAAACACCGTTGACCCAGATCCGTCCTCACTTTTTTTTTTTTTTTTAACAACTTATACAGTTTCTCAAATGTTAATCACAATAATAACACGGACATAACTAATTAAAATAGAATCTTATCACCAAGCAGTGTTTCGTAACTTACCAAAAAATTCTCATTTTCTAATTAATTCAAAAAAAAAAAAATCTCATTTTTTTAATTAGACTAGAAAATAAAAAAGAAAAATCCTTCTCCCTTGTCTGCACGCTTTTGAACACAAATTCTGTCTGTCTGTCTAAGTCGCTTTTGAGAGAGGGAAGGGTAACTCGAACTCCCATCACTATTGATTTTGTGTTTGTTGGTAAACAGGTGGGGGAGGCTCTCTCTCTCTCTCTCTCTCTCTATTTGAAAAACTATTTCGGGTTTGTTTTGGAGGCGGTTAATTTGTTGGAAGTAAAAACAACTAACTTCGGTTATATTTATGTTTTTTATATTTTTTTCGGTTTTCAGTTTTCAGTTTTCACTCGAGAAAATTCACACCCTTTGGTGAAAGAGAGCACAGCTATGGCTTCGGGCGCGTAAAACGGGGAAAACTGTAGTAGAGCGTGGGTTTGGTGAGCGTTTGCAGATGCGAGTGGCGAAAGCGGTTTTTTCTTTTTTCTTTTTTCTTTTTTCTTTTTTTAAATTTTATTTTAACAAACTCTCAAACTCAGTTAATAAGCAAGTTTCTGGGTTCTTCGCTACTGCTCGACGACCCAACCGTTTATGATGGTCAAACGTATGAATCAGCACTGAACACAGGTTCAGTTACTCTTCTTTTGTTTTAACTTGACATCTTCTGTTTTTTCATTTAAAAATTAAATAATAAATTTTTTGGGAAAATTTTGAATAAGAAAATGGTTGAGTGGAAAAAAAGTACAATACTTTTTATAATCTATAAAAAAGTATAATCTATCAAAAATTAAAAAACGTTGTATAGGTAACAAAAAAGATATTAAGGTTTGATATTTCAATCCACAGAAAAAACTTAAATCATCTTTTGACTTTTTTTTAAGCTAATAATTTTTTAATTATTTTTTAAAAAATCAAACAACTCTAATCTATCAATCAAATGCATGCTAAATATTAATTTAAATTGTTGATTTTTTATCAAATCTGTTAAGTTTAGGTTTTTTTTTTTGTACACTGATGTTAAATTTGAATATTCAAAATTGCATGGTACTAGTAATATTTTGTTTGTGAATTTTGTTATCCAAAAAAAGTTAATTTTCTCCATGAACCATTTTGACAAATCTTGTCGTCTAGTATTTGTTGCAAATTAGATGTCAAGGACTTTTTTTAATTACTAAAGAAATTTAGCTGCAAAAACGCTAAGTGGAGAAGAATGTAAAGAGAAGCATTTATGTTTCCAATGCAATTAGCGTTATGCTTAAAGTTGTTTAACTATTTTATTGGTCGATGCTCAATATACATATATATATATATATAAATAACTAATATTTTGGTCACTTAATTATAGTCCACGTCAAATAAAAATAGGTATTTCATGCAGAAAGTAATTGTAGAAGTTAAATTTTTCTCATCTTAAATTTGCGGTCTTGAAATCACCATCTTCTAGGCCTTTTTTTTTTTTTTTTTTCCCCAAGGTAAATGTACAGTTCGAAGTTAAAAGTAACAATGATGTTATACATATTTTATATTTCTATATTATAAGAAAAAAATGGTCATGATACTTTTTATATCATTTTCCTTGCACAAACAGGAAAATAAATGTCAAGTCTTAATTATGCCGCTGACAAGTCACCAACATTCTTGCCAGACTAGTACGAAATAATTGGGCCAAAACAGTCTTGGATGCAATACTAATATAGCAGAATAGCTTACCTTGATTATGGAACTTTGTTTCACCCCCATCCAATACTAGTTCGTAATCCAAATTGCGGTAAACAAGTCATTTTCAAAATATATTTACGATAAACAATACATGTTTTAAATAATAAATAATTTATTTATAATCATGTATATAAGCTAATTTTGTCATAAATATGTTTTTTTTTTATACATGTTCAGCAGAATATATATAAATTTACCTCAATTATTTCTAAAATAATTATTTGTTTTTTTAAAAAAATTATATTTACGTCTTTCTCTATAATGATAACAGTTGTAATAAAAGAAAAAGAAAAAGAAATTAAAGTTATAACCTAAAAAAAATTAAAAAGTTAATTTCCACATATGACTTCAGCCCCCGCCTCCCAAAATTCCAAAAGACAAATGGTCTGTCCCAATTTTTCGTTTGCATGGAGTTTACGCATACAAGATGTTAAGGTGGTTTCATATTCAATCTAATCGTAATTGTACATTCAGGTTCTAAATTTGGGATTAAATATTTTCTATTAGCAAAAATTAAAAATAAAATAAAATAAAATAAAATGCTATATTTTTCATGTACCCATCATCTATATATTATATAGAAGGCTCAATAATCTATACTGTTGAAACGTTTTCATCTAAAACGGTTCGTTTTGGACTAAAATGTTTCATATTTTGTTTTTGATCCTTTAATTTTTTATTTTTTTTTTACAATTTAATCATTTCTTTTGTGTTGGTCAATTTTTTCATTTTAATCCTTGGATTCTTTTTGTATATTTTTATACCTCTCTTTCTTTTTATTTAAATTTATTTTGAGGTCCTTTGTTATTTTGTTTCATGGGCATATATTATTTTAGTTGTTATTTTAATTTTCCCTTATATAGATAAATTTTCTCAAATATATATCTATACAATATTATAGAAAGCATAATAAGTGCTTCCAAAAATGATTTGTTTTGAACGAAAAATTTTTGTATTTATTTTTTAGTCCTTCGGTTTTTTTTTCAAACAAATTTTTTTTTCCATTTTAGTCCTTTTTTATTTCCTTTTCGGACCAATTTTTTTCCATTTTAGTCCTCTTTTTTACTTATGGATTTATTTTTTGATCCTCCGTTTTCTCCCAGATCATTTTTTTCATTTTAATACTTTTTTTTATTTTTTTGGGCCCTACTTTTTTTTTTTTTCATTTAATCTTTCATTTTTTTTTTTCATTTTAATTCTTTTGTCTTTTTGGCTTTTTTGTACCTTTTGCTTGGGTCTTTTTATGTATATTTTTTTTTTACTTATTATTTTAATTTTTTCTTCTTAGTTAAATTTTCTCAAATTCGTTCCACATATGCATAACATATGTTTTACACTAGTGCCTTAAAGAAGTTACTTAACCACGAACATGAAAGGTAAAAAGTTTGAAAACTTTTCGTTTCGCAAAACAGATTTAGTAAATTTATTTTATTTTCTCTTTCTTTTTTGGTAAATTCTATTTTATTTTTCTTGAAACATTTTAAATACAGTAAAAGGTGAATGATATGAAATTTTTACCATGTTTCTACTTAATTAATGACACAAAAAATATATATATTTCTCTATTTTATAAGGTTAACAGAGAATGTAATTTAGTTCACATCTTTTGTCTGTTTCCTTACCGATAGTTTTTAATTTCCTTTCCAATTTTAACTGTGTGGAACTATTTTGCACTCCACCCATGTTTATAAAGGGAAAATAAATTGAAAAGAAAAAAAGAAGAAGAAAAAAAAAAACTAAAAAGGAAGGGTAAACTGTTGGAAAGCAAGACCCTTACGGCAAAAATTAGAAACGTGATTCTTCGTAGCCATAATGGGAAGGAAATCAACCACTTTTGGTGGGGTCTTTTTCTAGACCTTACTGCTCCCACTTTCGGACTCGAGTTTAGATCTTACTTACTGGCCACAATTGACACTGGCAGCTATCACTGTTTATTTTAGGAAAATTGAGCTGAATTATATATTTTCATCGCCTAATCAAATAGTCAGGCAAACTTTTTTTTTTTTTAATTTAACAAAGCAGTCATTATTAATTTTTTAGATTTAATTAATAAATTATTGAAATGATCCATAAGTGATTGATTTAAAAATTAGTGATTTATGTTATAATTGATTGATTACGGCTGATAATAATTAAATAAGAATATTGTGTGATTAATCATTAATTGATTATTTGTAAAAACATTTTAATAAATTTTTAAAAATTTCAGCTATCCGTTAAAAATCTTCCTAAAAAAGATTATTTACCTCTAAATCTCTTTATTTTAATCTTTTTTTAAATGTAATTATTTTAATAATTTTTTTTTTTTTTTACATTTCAGTTTTAAATTAGGCCCCATAATTAGAAACTAGCAAATTCAACCAGGTAATTATGGCTACAAATCCCTAGCTAGTTATATGCTTTATTTTCCATTGGCATTATCACAAATTAATTATTTTCATTGTATTTAATATCATTTGGGTCCCATAATATAATTGTATAAATGGAAAGGAATGTCTCGAATATCATCAAAACAAATTAATGTCTCTTTATTTTTAATTAATAGCTATCAAAAAATTTATGGCTTTTCTTTTTACAGCAACTAAAGAGCTGTGTTAATTAAATACAACTTTTATTTCCAGTCAACTTTTTTATTTTGATTTTTTATCTTTTAACAAATAAGTTGTTATATTTGAAAATACAATTCATAAATCATATCAAATACTTATCTTAGAAAAAACAAAAAAAGAAGATAAATGTCAAAAGTTAATAGGGTGTTTGGTGAATGAGTTGAGATTTTTAAGTTTGAATAGTAATTTTTGTTGACTTTTTCAGAAAAAACAAAAAATTTTTTCAAAAAAAATAAAAAACATAATGAAAAAAATACAGTTCAATTTAAATCGAGTTGATACATCAAACAAGGCATAAGTATACTCTCCTTAAAACTGTAATCAGAAAACGAAGAAAAGACGGTAAATATTTCCTTTCGTTACTGTATAAGGAGAAGTCAAAAATTTCGTCTTCTTTGATGAAGGGTTCTATTTTGACCAAATCATTACAGAGGTACTTTTTAAATAAAACAAAACAAACAATACGAGAGAGCGGAGTTTTTCATGAGAGTGATGATTGAGTAGTTATTCGGTGATGAAAATTTTAAATTAGAATTAAATAATTTTTTAAAAATTAAATTATAAATTATATTAATTTAAAAAAAATAAAAAATGAAAATAAGAAATATAATTTAATTAAAATTGAATTTTAAAGCGAAATAAAGAAAAAAAAATTTTTTTGTATAATTGTGGATGTATAAAGAAAAGAAAATAAAAGAAAGAAAGAAAGAAATTGAAGGTCGCGTAAAGAACGTAAAAACGTAGGCCCTCCTGTCACGTCGCCGTAAAATTTATCAATTCCCGTCACGTCAAACAGTGACGTGGATGACAGTATAATCTACCCTTTCTGATTTTTCTATTATTTTTTTTTTCTTTTTAAGATTCAGGTTTTTCTCTTGTTTTTGCTTATTGTTAAATGTAAAAAAACAATTGACATTTGACAATAAATATATCATTTTTTTATAATACGACCCTCGCCCTTGTTGTCCGTCACTGAACGGTTTTCTTCGTTTTTTTTTTTTTTTCATATTTTTATAATAGTAACCGTCTTTTTTTCACATAACATAATGTAAGATTATTAAAAAGTTAATTCAATCATTAAAGTTATAGTTCATATTTTTTATTAACAAACAAAAATGATCATTCTTATCGTAAAAATTTTTTATATATTAATAGTTATTATCTTTTTTCACTGGTAATAGGAATATTATTTTGATAATTAAAATATATTTTTTAACGATCTTATTCATGAACGAGGATAGTTTTATATCACGTCTTATAAGATTGTTAAAAAGCTAATCAAACCATTAAAACTATAGTTCATACTTTCTATTGATAAGAAAAAAGATCATTATTAAAAACTCTTTATATGTTAACTGCTATTGTCTTTTTTCATTAATAATGAGAATATTATTTTGATAATTAAAATTCACTTTTCAATTATCTTATTTAAGAATAATGATAGTTTTATATCAGGTACTGTTAAGTTTGTTAAAAAGCTAATCCAACCATTAAAATTGTAGTTTCAACTTTCTATTGATAAAAGAAAACTCCTTATATATGATATGTAAAGTTTGAAGGTTTAGAAAAAAATGAATAAATAAACCATTAAAGTTCATTAAAGTATTTAAAATAAAAACAAGTTTAAATTTTTAATTAAATTTAAAAATTAAAATTACGCTTTTCGAAAGTTGGGGTGGAGATTCATAGTCTTCACCCTTTTTTTTTTTTTTTTCTGAATTTAGAGATGAAAAATTTAAACTCTTATATTTGAAATAAAATCAAATATGATATTATTATTAAGTTATACATGTAATCATTATTATTCACCTTTTTGATAAAATTAAGTTTTAAATTATTATTAAATTATATATACAATCACAAGTATGTATTTAACAAAAAAAAAAAAGTAATAGAAAATATTCTACTACTTTTGTTAAATGAAATATAGATCATGCAATTTCTTAAAATGTATATTTCACTACATGTAAACCCAACTTAAGAGTGCAGCTTAAGGTGAGCTCGAATCCCCCACAAAAAAAAAAAAAAAAAAAAAAAAAAAAAAAAAAAAACTTAGATGGTGCTTCTTTTACTCTCTCTAAAGCTGACACTTTTACGGATTATTGCTACATTAGTTTAGTCCATCTCGTTTTAAAAATGAGTTTTAAATGATGTTTGGAAGCCTAAAAAGTTTCGTACTTTTTAAAAAAAATAATTTTGGAATATTTTTCATTTCAAATATATTTTGCATGACAATATTTTTAAATTTAAAAAATTTATCTCTTCAATTTCAAGATTTTTGTTTTCAACGTGGAAAAATCTTTTACACGTCCAAACGTCCAAGCGATGACGACGGTGTGCGGGTGGACTTCCAAATCGACAATCCAATAAAACTACGAGTGTTTGATAAAGTAATTTGAGTTAAAATTTTTAAATTTAAATAGTAAATTTTTTAAATTAAAAAAGAAATAAAAAAATTTTAAAAAAAATAAAAAAATTTAAATTGAAAAATTTAGATGATTATATCTTTATTTTTTTATTTATTATTATTTTGTTTTTTATTTTTTTTAAATAATATAATAATTTGGGTGGCAGCGGTTAGTAGTACAAGCCAGCAGAGGGAGGGGTGCAGTGGAAAGGTAAGTAAAGTTGGGAAACGAAGTGACGTGGATCTCAAGAAGTGATGTAGACCACTCATGTCATACCAAGCATGGCCCCACCTGTCCCCCTTCCCCTCCCCTTCTGGAAGAGCTAATGGGTCCCACTTTTTTAATCACCTACTAACCACTCACACCTAGACACCGTGTTCTTCTTGCTAACCCAACCACCTTTGGCTTCGTGTCACTCGCTCATTGGCTCTTACATATTACTTGGCACCAAAGACGGATGTGTGTGAGTTTTTTTTTAGACCAATGTAGAGATTATAAAATATGTTTATGTTGGATGGAAGCCTTGTTTTTTTTTTTTGTTGGTTTTATATTTTTTATTAGTTTAATTATAATTTGACCCCTACTTTTTGTTTTTGTTTTTATTTTTTATTTAAAAATGATGATTTTACATTTTTTATAAAATCAAATGTAATACTACTACTTTTATGATTGTACTTATAATCATTAAAAAAATTGTGTATTAGGGTGAAAAAAAGCTTATATAGATTTAAAATGTCTAATCACAATGAGGTAATTTTAAATTGAACTTGATAAATATTCAATGAATTATAATTTTAAATTATGAATCATATATTTTTCTCTAATATCTGATTGCGAAATTATCCTGAAATTATTAATTTATCAAGTTCTATTTATTTCCATCTTTTTTTTAATGAGAATTAAGTATATTAAAAACAAAGGTGCCTAAATAAGAAGTATATTGTACGGATAATTTTTTTTGCTAAAGTATCGTACAGGGGGCTTGTAAGTTATAAGAGAATTTTAAACTAACAATTCAAATATGGAACTTCATCCCTGCAAAAATTTTAACTATATATCTTATTTCAAGATACACAAAGAAACAAAAACAAAGTACAATTTTTAGTTAATTTTTTTAAAAAATGCATAAAGCAGAATTATAGATAGTCAAGCTGTACTAGATTATTGATTCGGTTTAAACATACCAAACTCTTTCAATTAATTAAATCACTAATTGAAACTCTTTAGTGAATCGAATTATTATGGTGTTGGTTTGGCCCCATAATTTTTTTTTTTAAGGAAAAAAATGGTTCAAACGACTAGACGTTGGTTTTTATCAAAAAGCAAAAACAAATACCGTAAAGAAAAAGAAAAAACAAACTTAAAAAAACGTATCATTAAGAAAATACAAATTACCCCAACAAAAATCAGAGGAAAAGAAGCAATATCAAGAGAACCAATAATTGAATGTCTGATTATAGTCTGAACTTAAGAACTAAATTCCACAAGAAAGCCATTTGTTTTCAAATGAAAATTCAATTGCTGTAAAGAATCCGACGCACGCTCAATTTGTTTCCCACGTTTTACTTGTTTTTGGTTTAAAGAAGGCCTTATCCAATATTTTTAATTTTTAATTTTTCTTTTTGTAAGTGCCTTATCCAAGAAATTGACACATCTATATGATCCCCTCACTAAACTTTGTAACTAAATTTTTTTAATTCATGTGTGAAAATACATTTTCCGTGTTTGAGGACTAAGATTTGATTAAGCCACTATATACTTATTTCAAGACACACACACACATATATATATATATATATATATATTAAAAAGTTATAATGGGTAAGTATGTGGTCGAGACCATTGTATGATCTCTATCGGTAAAGCTCTTTTTTAGACCATTGAGATTTAATCAAACGGTTGAAATATTGATAGTGTACCATATTTATCATACACCTTAGCTCATATAATCATTCTTATCCAAAGTCTTCTCCGTTGTTGGCGATCTTCCCGCAGCCGGCGATAGACGTCGGTGACCCCCCATCCCAGAGTCGCGGGTGGGGTGGGATGTGGGGGTGCTGGGCTGCTGGGGGTGGGTCGGCCCCCCGAAGAGATAGAAGAGGGAAGAGAGAGAGAGAAGAGAGGAAAAGAGAGAGAAAGGAGAAGAGAAAGAGGGGGCCGGGGGGGTCGTCGGAGGGGTGGGGGGCTCACCGGAGGGCCGGTTGGGGGTCGGGGGTGGGGGACGGTGGGAGAGAGGAGAAGAGAGAGAAAGGGGAAGAGAGAGAAAGGGGAAGAGAGAGAGGGGGGTCACCGACGGCCGGCCGGGGCTGGAGCTGGTGGTGGGGGGGCTGGAGGTGGGTCGCCGCGGGAGAAAGGGGAAGAAAGAGAGAATAGAAGAGAGAGAAAGGGAATTTAGAGAAAATGGATCGCCGGCTGCCGGGGATGGGGGCCGGAGGCGGGTCACCGACTGCCGGACGATCACCGCCGACGGAGAAGAATTTGGGTGGGAATGATTATGTGAGCTAAGATGTATGATAAGTATGGTATACTATTAATATTTCAACCATTTAATTAAATCTCAACGGACTAAAAAAAGATTTTACCGGTAGAGACCACGATGATCTCTAACATAGACTTATCCTAGATTTATATATGATATTACAGCAACATTTCTATTTCTATTATAAAAAAGAGACATGTCAACGATATAGGTACTGCATATACAACCGCATGACCGAGCAATAGTAAACAGTGGTCGGAGATTATCCCTTGAAATTATTAACAAAAAAAAAAAATCATCATAATTAGGATGAGAGCAGTGCGTCTTTTGAAGGAGACAGGCTGTGAATTCACAAAAAACATGAGGATGAAATGGACTAGTACAACTACTATTATTTAAATAAACCTCAAGTTGTCTACAATAATTTTCAATACAGTAATATCTGGCTTTTATGTTGTTTCTTAATTTGTGCCCGATATAGTTTTTATTAACTATTAACTATCTATTACCAATTAAAAGTGAGAATAATTTTTTTTTGAAGTTTCGTCCTGGTTTTTTTTTTTAACATGATTAAAAATGACTTCGTTTAAAGTTTTTTTGGAGTTCAATTTCTTTTTTTTTTTTTTTTTTAAGTTTCGTAAGGGAGTTATATACTCTTTTTTATTTTTTATCTTTTGTTGATTTGTGCTCTTTCCTCTTGTTGTTATTATTATTATTATTATTATTATTTAATTTTCTCTTTAAAATCTTATGTTATTAGACACTACATTATTTCACATGCCCGTATTTCACCAAATGTTTCAAAAAATCCATGAAAAATTTCAGTTTCTAATTGACTTCCTTCTGTATATAATTATTAGGTTATTGAAATTCAAATATATATAATATATTTTATTATACGCTACTTATCTGCTTTAGTAATTGTTGATGCCGTGATCTGCTCCGACCGCAAAGTACCACTTCCGACTACCTCGGTAACATGAAAGCGTCTGACCACCCGGATTGAATGCCGGTGACCCGGGTACGTCCGACCAGATGCCTAGTACGGCCGACCAAGCGCTGAGTACGGCGACCAGGCGACCCGGGTACGTCCGACCAGGCGACCCGGGTACGGCCGACCAGATGCCGAGTACGGCTGACCAGGCTCCGAGTACGGCGACCAGGCAACCCGGGTACGTCCGACCAGATGCCGAGTACGGCGACCAGGCGACCCGGGTACGGCCGACCAGATGCCTAGTACGGCCGACCAGGCGCCGAGTACGGCGACCAGGCGACCCGGGTACGTCCGACCAGGCGACCCGGGTACGGCCGACCAGATGCCTTGTACGGCCGACCAGGCTCCGAGTACGGCGACCAGGCAACCCGGGTACGTCCGACCAGATGCCGAGTACGGCGACCAGGCGACCCGGGTACGTCCGAACAGGCGACCCGGGTACGGCCGACCAGGTGCCGAGTACGGCTACCAGGCGACCCTGGTACGGCCGACCAAGTGCCAAGTACGGCGACCATGCGACCCGGGTACGTCCGACCAGACGACCCGGGTAAGGCCGACCAGATGTCGAGTACGGCCGACCAGGCGCCGAGTATGGGGACCAGGCGACCCGGGTACGTCCGACCAGGCGACCCGGGTACGGCCGACCAGGTGATCCGGGTACGGCCGACCAGGTGCCGAGTACGGCGACCATGCGACCCGGGTACGTCCGACCAGACGACCCGGGTATGGCCGACCAGATGCCGAGTACGGCTGACCAGGTTCCGAGTACGGCGACCAGGCGACCCGGGTACGTCCGACTAGGCGACCTGGGCACGGCCGACCAGATACCGAGTACGGCCTTCCACCTACTCCTGCAATACGTCACATCGCCACCTGCCGCCACCTACTCTGACAGGAACACGTGGCGTCGGTCCATTGGACTAATGGCATCCGCCAGCTTAAGACCTAGTCATCTGCCGGATGCCTTAGGTAGCCAACCCAGCCGGGTTGCCCCGAGCACCCGGATCCGCGAGAGGCACCTATAAATAAAAGAAGAGTCCACAAATCCAGGTATGATCATTCTTACCTTACAAAAGCTCTGCCTCTCCTTTCACTCACCAGTTCTTCAACTGACTTAAGCATCGGAGTGCCCGCGGCAGACACCACACCGGTGTCCCCATCATTCCGAGGTGCTTTCCCTTTTGTAGGTGATCGACGGCGGAGCGACTGGCCGGTCCCAATCCGACCACCCGACCATCTTGGGGTGTTGTTGCCGGAACCATTTTTGGCATCAACAGTAATATAACAATATAATCTTTTGTGATTAATATTGATCAGGTTCATGATCATTCATGTGATAAGCATACATGATTAGCAAATTTAAATAATTTATTAATGACAAATTGGTTCCTTAACTTTAAAGTAGGAAATTCCGGGTTTTAACTTTAACACGTGGTTTTCTCAAGAGGGTCAAAGAAATATCAGATAAGAGCCCCATCTCTCCTGTTTTTTTCTTCGATTTTTTATAAAAAGAAGATTTCCCACAAGGGATTTTGCTTTTGTTGTCTCTTCGATGGGATGGCATCGGTCTTTGTTCGATGATTTTCTCAATTATTCTTGTCTTCATCATATCGCACTTTACCACCATACCTATATATATATATATATATAGATATATCTCACTCATATAATTGGAGTTGGAATGTTATATTAGCAATAAAATAAAACCGACGGCTTGACTAAAACAATTCTGGAATTCTTGAGAAAATTAATGAGTTTCCTATCTTACAAGGCATAATTCTAGGGTAAGTAGATATATTTATGTGTGTGTGTTTTTTTTTTAAGAGTGAAAGTAGAATCCTTAGCTTCACTAATGAGAGCATTTACTAATTAAATTATTTTTCTCTTCCGGCGTAGAGCGGACTTTCTAAAACTTTTCTCCTAGTGAAACTACTCTCAATCGTTTTCTAAAAAAAAAAAAAATGCAAAAGAAAATACTTTCGATCTTTATATATATATATATTATTTGAAATGTAAACACAAAGCACGTGAGAAATAAATAAACAAAATAAAATAAAATAAAA
This sequence comes from Ficus hispida, assembly GCA_025413025.1. Classification (NCBI taxonomy): domain Eukaryota; kingdom Viridiplantae; phylum Streptophyta; class Magnoliopsida; order Rosales; family Moraceae; genus Ficus; species Ficus hispida. Next base: position 1,251,092 of record CM046371.1, on the reverse strand, counting down.
TGAAATAAATAAAAATTTTAAATTTTTTATTTAAAATTTCAATATGATGAATTTAAAATCCGCACGAAATAGACAAAACAAGCAAAAACAAAATAAAAAAAATAAAAAAATTAATTTTTAAAATTTTTAATTTTTAAAAATTTATTTTTTTATTTAAAAATGACACGTGGTGGGTTCAAGACTCGTCACATGAGGAGATGAGAGGCAAGGTCCTTTTAAATAAGGGTAATATATATATATATATATATATGTTTCACATTTATATCTATCGGTTTAGATGCTAATGATAAAAGAATAATAACTTTGAAGTTGCAGGTCATTTTTATAAAATTTCTATATCTTTTTCACGATTTAGATGATTTCGTTGATACAATTTAGAGTAACTAAAAAAAATTACAGAAAGTGGAAGATGGAGATGATGTAGGTAGGTGTAGGCTTGCAAGTTGTTGGATGCTGAATCTTCCTTTGGATGTCCAGAGGAGGGGGATATTTATTTGTGAAACAAACACTGTGGGGGGGGGATTTGGATTAGCTAGGCTTTTCCTACAAGTGACACGTACGTGTGACAGCACTAGGAGAGAGACATATGCTTTCGCTTTATCCAGGATTAAACAAAGCTGATTTGGATTTGAAAGCAAAGGTGGAGGAGAGCGAGCCATGTCAAGTGGCTTCCTACTGTGATACCTTCTCCACATTAGGGAATTAGGGATAAAGAGCAAAAATGAATCTCTCTTTTTCTTCTTGTCATAAAGAGAGAAGGAAGGGGAAATATAATTATATAAATAAAAAGATAGCTTACCTTATCTTTTGCTTTCTTTTTTTTGTTAAATTCAAAGCTTGTCTTCTCTGCCATTAGTCAAATAAGCATCACTGAATTACTTAACGTTGGTTTAAGAAACAAGAAAATGAATTTTTTTTTTTTTTTTTTTATGAAGGAGATAAATTATACTTTTATTATTATTATTTCAATAATACGTTTGGATCTCTTATTATATTATTTGGTGTTTTTATTTTAATATGTATTTTGGTGTCTTTTGTAATTATTGTATTGAAATTAAATGTGTGTTAGATTATTTATATTTAAATAATTATTCTAATAAATATTGATGAGAAAGAGAGAGTTTGTAATGTAACTGGTAAAAATAAATAAACAAGAAATAGATAAATAGTAAAATGAGCCATTAATGTATTGTTTATATGGAATGGAAGTATGTATTCATTAAAAAAAATAAAAAATAATAATTTGAGTAATTAAATAAAATACTGTTTTATATCATCATAATGGAATAGGAAATCCAAGAGAAGCATAATAAAAAGTAGGAGGGTGGGAAAATTAAATGACAAGTTGAAGAATTTGAATGACATGCATAAAAACAGAAGGGGAAACAACTCCACGTCGGGTGATAGCCTTGTCACTCAGTATCAAATGCAAGTTAAGTAACCCAAACACACTTTGAGTTGTACGCTATCTCACGAAACAAAAAGTAGTAGTAGTGTGATCTAATTTTTTCACTTCTTCATTCATGCAGCCACTCTTTATTTATTTATTTATTTATTTGTAAATAATGTTTGGAGTATATTTCAAGTGTGTTCCACGTGGCATGATAATATGGTCCCCAGACCCATGACTTTACAGAAGAGCAGCGTGGGATATGAACTATATCAAATTAAACTGCTTCTGTACTCATAGATTGGGCAACCAGGATTCACCTATATTTGTATACATAAAATACAATTGAATTCCTTCCAAGATATACTCCAGAGCTCTATTTTAAGATTCAATTTGATAAATAAACTAAGCGGCATTAGATTCATAAAATAAAATTTAGTTAGATCATTTTTTTTCTATCGTTAAACCTTTAAAATTTTATGTTGAAAAACAAAGACGAAACTTATGATCCACACTTTCTTTACTCAGCAAAAAGTTTAAACAATATTTAATATTGGTGTTTGATATAAGATTTTGGCATTTATTAGCATTAAATACCTTGTTAATATCAACTTGTAGTCAATAGTCATTGCAATTACCCTAATCCAATGAATATATATACATAAATGTTGTAATTATTAACTTAGTTAGAAGGCATGACCCACATGAAAAAAGAAAGAGAAAATTTTCATTTTGAAGCATAATATTAGATCATGAGCAGTTTTTGTTATTGTGAAACGACAATTACAGGCGGCGGGAACACCAAGTTTTTACAACTTACAACACGGCCCAAATTATGTTCCTTTTTAAAAAAAAAAAAAAGGTAAATTAATATAAATATCATTTAAAGCAAATATATGACCGTACAAGCAATTACTTGAGTTCCAAAACAGAAAGTGACATCATATTTTTCTATTGTACATTATCCAACTTTAAAAGGCAAATTGATCTAATTGAAAAGAAAGAACATCAAGAATAATTCAGACTACACCAAGGGAATCACGCACGTACGTTCAAAGTGTGGCTTAAGTCTAAAGAAAAAGAACATGTATAAGATTCATTAGGATGACAAGCAAGTTTTGTGGTTCCTTAATTGAACCTGTTTGAATAGATGTTCTTCACAAGGTTAATTCTAATTAAGAACATTTATATTTCTTATTCTCTTAGGAGACGTCTCACTACAGTCACTGATTGTTTGATATATTATTTATTTTTATGATAACTTAATTAAATAAAAGTTTTACTTATGATGTGGTAATTAACATCATTAATTACTTTTTGAAATGGTAAAATCTATCAAACGATTAAGCTTTCGTTTAACTCTTAAATCTAAATCTAAATCTAAATCTAAATTTATATATTAATTTAAAAAAAATAAAAAAAATTATAAATAATTTTTAAAAAATCAATTAATTTTAATGTAAAATTTTTATTTTAAATCCACATGCATTGAACGCAGGAGGTGTATTGAAGTTGGGAAGACGCCAGGAATGAGGTGGGCTCCAAGTAACTCCAATGACGAGAGCCTCTCATAAAACGGAAACAAACGAAAAAAAAAAAATAGAGAGAGAGAGAGAGAGAGAGAGAGTACAATAACCTTTTTATGGCCAAACTTCGACAGAATCTGTTACAGAGAGCTGTTACGTGGGACCCACAATTTTGTTGGGGAGTTTACGGACAGCTGAGTAGTTCCCTCTAAGCGTCGCACGACTCTCTTTGAGGGACACGTGTCCTCCCATGGCACATTTTATGCATGCCACGCAAGACAAAATATGAATCTCAATACACACCAAATTATGTATATATACATATATAAAAGTCTTAATTGTCTCCCCTAATTTATGAGTCAACTGGTTTGACTCCACTCTAAAGTTGAAGCCACCCCCACAATTGTTTGCTTTTTGAGTCTCTGACTAAATTATTAATTTTTTATATATACATTTGGTCTCTTCCCATTTATCCGTAACACTGAAAATTAAAAAAAAAAAAAAAAAAACAACACCAACAACAACAAATTGAATAACATATATGTACTTAAGAAAAAGTGCAAATTGTTCATATATAGCTAACCAAAATAATAATAAATATATATATATATATCCGAAGAAACAAGAATGCATCATGAGTATTGCATTATGCTATTATGTTTTGCAGATAATTTATATATAGAGGGAATGTTTTACATTTTTTTGTATGGACTTGATTGCAAAGTTTGTTTTTTTCTTCTCAAGGAGATGCTTTCTTTCTTTTTCCTAATTAATTAATTAATTTATTTGTTTTCCATGAAGTTGTCATGTGGAGACGGGATAGGCTATATATTTTTATTTTATATAACTTCTTTAGGAGAAAACGGTTAAAGAAAAAGTTAAAATTTTCATTTAGTTTAAATAAGACTATTGGAAAGCAAAAGTATACTATGAAAATAAAAGATGGAAATGCATGTAATGTTTGTTAGTTAATGTGTATTTTTGTACACGCGTGGAGCTATCTTTATTTGACAGGGATGGGAACAGGGCCGTTTTTCAAGTGGACACGCACAAGATTTGTAACAACTCCAATTGGCGATGATTATTTTCCTGATCATTTTATAAATTCTTTATCGTTTTTCCGGACAACCGAAAATTAAAGGGCTAGTGATAAAAAGACAGATTCGACTTATATGTTTACTTATTATTTATTTATTTATTTATCTTTTTATTAATATACTATCATATTAGTTAAAAAAATTAAAATATTATTAGAAAAACCCGGACTGAAAAAAAAAAAAAAAAAACAGAGAGACAAGGGAGAGATATGTGTTAAATTCAAAGATTTGACAAAAATAAGATAACAAATACCATGTTGGCTCATATACGCACCACACACTCTTGTGAAAAATATTACGACCACAAATCCATTGCTTTCACGCTTATCATAAATATAGTGTGTGTATATATATATATATATATATTTCCACAGCGAGTAGTTATCTTTTTCTCTTTTCTTTTACATAAAAAGTCAAGAATGCTTGTCTACGTTATCCTTTTTCTATGGTTTAAATCCTTCTCCGACTGTCCTTTATAAGCTGCGTGCATGACCAATATTTTGCCTATATTTGGACTCAAAAACTCAAAAGGAAGTAGTGGGTGTGAGACCAGAATACCATGAATTCACAGAATAATTAAGAAGATTTGTTGGTTGGACCAAATATCCTGGCCTATATATTATATATATTAAAATAATGAAATTCAACATAATATTGCACAGCCACCGGATGGAGAAAACCAAAGAAGTGTACAGATTCCATTTGGTATAAACATTTCAATAGAAACATATTTAGGATAAAAAATATTTGAATAAAAATATTTAATACGATACAAAAGTATCTAAATGAAAATATTTGTCTAAAAGTTAGAAATAACAACATTTTACAACATTCAAATATATGATTTCAAATATTATTTCCTAAATGTCCATTTAAAATATTGGGATATGGTTCTTCCAAAAAGAGGTATGTACTTATATAGGATACCTTGCCCTGTTAGGACTAGTTCAACAGATGCAAGTGAAGGAATTTAAATTAGAATTCTCATATTCAAAATCTGATTTGATTCATATATCCTGAAGAAAAAAAAAAAAAGAAAAAGAAAAAGAAAAGAAAAAGAAGTCTATGGAGTAATAATTAGAGCAACAATATTGACAGATCGTCACAGAAACCAGGGCGATATTAATAGACAAATGGGATTTATTACGTAGAGAACTATCAATCGCATGCTTCATGAATCATTCCGAAAGTTGGGTTTTTAAAAAAAACGATTGCAACTGAACCCAACTTCAAAGGAAAAGATCAGCTCTCCTCTCTCTCCTCTCTCGATTAGTTTAATGCACTGACTAAAACCAGAGAATTTGAGAGAGACAAATGGAGAGGATGTTGCTTAACGCATTTGCTGGTAGCAAGCTAGCAAAAGGGACCCCCACAACCCCCCTCGGAACTGGTGTAAGTAATGTAACGAAATGAACCCACCTGCGTGGGCACGTGACGTTTTCTTCGTGGTTGAGTATCGTCCAAGCCATATTTCTTTCCTTCTTAACTTGTGTGTACTTTTGATACATGCCATAATTCCATCACCCAAATAAAAAAAAAAAAAAAAAAAAAAAAAAAAAAAAAAAAACCAAACAGTTAATAAGAACTGTACCCTTTTTCATTATAGGAAGGAATTCCATTTTTAATCTTTAAATAGACTTTTCAATGCTCTAATTAATATATATACGAGCGTGCCCGTTAAAAAATAATTGTACAAGAAACGAAACTACTCATAAATCAGATCACTAAAATTACAATTCTCTGTAGCTAGAGATCAGAAATTAATCGTTTATGTCACAGGTATGGCGTTAATTACTGAGAATTACAAATTTTCTTGTTTAATTATTCACTGACATGTGGTACTTGATCATCATCAACACCAATTAATACTTTACTGATCTTAAATATCAGAATTCAGAAATGACCGTACGGTCATTTAAAAAGAGACGAGCATATTTTGGTTGGTCTGTCCATATATATATATAGAGCCCCTGAACTTACACAGAACTCTTTTGAATCCGAAGCCCGTCTTTACCCAGAAAGGAGAGAGTCAAATAACTAATGGGCATATCTGGTACGCCTCAGCTTTCCATATCATGTGAAGCAGCTAACCCCTGCAATGTTCGCTGACCAAGCGTGGCTATATATATATATATATGTCTGTATATCTGAGCTATGTGATTTGCATGCACGAACATTATTCTATGTTAACATCTGCTGGTGATGTTACGACGCATTTGATCCCCGTGATTTTGCACATGACAGGATATTCTAGCTATTAAGTCACTGACTGACAGAGCTTTGACCGACCCATTTAGACCGTGTGATGATATAATACTTTTTTTTTTCTTCTTTTAATATATAATATATATATATGTGTATGAATATATATATTCGACAAGTTGAAGGTCGAGTGGATAGACACGGCAACGTAAACTCATTCACGCCTCTGAGGTGGAACTGATCATCCTTTTATACGTTGTCCTTGCCACAGCGAGTGACAATTCATCCATGAGTCATACACGATTCATATATATATATATATATATATAGATAATAAAATATCTCACTTACTGATTAGAGTAAAGGCAATGCAAAAGCTTGAAAAGACAGGAATATCCCTTAAATTGTGGTCGTTCACTGAAAGAAAAATGCAGGGGCATTTTTGGTAGTTAAAGTGAGTATTAGATAAACATTTTATATGTATGTATCGTCGGTATATAGATAGCTAACTGGTTCGCCGTGCAAGCAAGGAGTGATGGGTTGCTTTATGCTTCCTAGTAATGGGACAAGCAGAAGAGAGAGATTGCCTTTACGTGCATGGTAATTAATTAATAAGTGAGGTTTCGTAAAAACTAATTTACGAAAGAGCTCTCTATTTCTAAGCATGGTAATTATTGTTTCCCACAGGATTCTTAACCAGCTATCACTGCTGTCCTGTATGAGTATGGGGTCAGCGTTACTTTATTTATTTATTTGCATTTTATTTTTATTTTTATTTTTCGAATTAGCCAATTGGATAAGTCCACGTTATAGTACTACCACTAGACAGGAAATTTCGAGTGACATGAATTTTACTCTTTGGCAGTACAATATGTATTGGATTTTCTTCAAGTGTTTGTTTTGTTGTTTTGTTATTCAAGTGATAACGTTATCAAGATATTTGGAGTAGTGGGTGGAACACAGATGTTCTCAACTTTCCTCCTATAGCTATAGCTAGGCCTTGGATGTGGATATTGTGTCATACATGTTTATCATAAGTTTTTTTTTTTTTAATTTGTTAATTTACCCTTTTTTTAATTTGGCTTTAGGAGATGATTTATTTAAAACAAAAAAAAAAAAAAAATCGGTGGACATGTTTTAAAAAACATAACTAATAAATTACTTGTATGGAAGGATAGTGTCTAGAGCCAAAATGCATGAAATCTATACAACTTTTAAGCACAACGTAGAAAGAAAACATCTTTATCACAAAGTAAGGTGCTCGGGCCCGGGAACCAAAATGTACGTCTATATATACTTATTCAATGAAAAGATTGTTAATTATGTATGAAAAAAAAAAAAAGAGGAGAACATCAATATAATCTCTGAAGAAAGAGAAAGGAAAAAGGGAAAAATAGTGTTCTTAACAAAATGGATCCAAAAAAAAAAAAAAAAAAAAAAAAGAAGAAGAAGAAGAAAGATTCGTATGCAGTTCCATTTAGATCAAATATCGATCCCAATTTGGCATAAAGTCGACGGATTGCATTGCTGTGCCTATGGTATTCACTCATTCTTGAACTTTCACATTAAGAATGTGGGAACCACCCAACAAAAAGTGAAAAATACTTGTAAACGGCTTATAATAATACTAGTTGTGATCAAAAGTAATTAGATACGTAAGGCTCTCGGGGGTTTTTTTTTCCCTTTGATATTTATCGTTCCATTTTTAACTTTCACATAGGCGTGTAAAACGAATGAGTTCTAAAAATCAGGATCATTGCCATAAAATATACAAAATGTGTGTGTGTATATATAAACATATTTATATTGATTTGATTCGAAGAATATAATTGATATATTGGTTTAAAAGCATAAAATCTACTTATAGTATAGTCACGAATTTTTTTTTAATATAAATTAAGGCCGGTGACTAACCCTAACTAAACATCACGAGGAGAGCATATAGCAACCCTTAAATTAAGGCAAACGACACACCAAGGATGACATCCCACCGTCCTATAGCTAACCACTGTTGTCGGATTGTTCACGTTTTTATTCTCTTCATTCCTAAGTACATTTCTAATTAAGAAAAGAAAACTCCTCAAATAAAAACGAGAGCGATCGAGCTACCCCCAAATTTTGCTGTATATATATATTCATATTCAAGTTATTAATTAGTGCTCAAAAACTACTCAACCATATCACATGGCCGTCTATATATATTTTTCCTTTCTATGAATAATCTTAAAAAAAAAAAAAAAAAAAAAAAAAACCACATCAAGTTTCACGTTATGTTGACTCAATAAAAGAAAGTAATTAAATGATGCAGGCAATATGTATAGGGGTTGAGAAGAGGTTAAAATAGAATCTGATCCTATAAACCCTAAATGGGCGCATTAATTTTGCATATGGTTAATTGATTTAATAAAAATAATAATAAACAAAAAGGCAGCTCAAGGTAGCGTAAAAATCCTATCATTCTCATTCCTAAATACTCTTAAAAAAATTATTAGTTTAAGTAATGGGGATTAGTGAGAATTTAGCGTAACGAACTATAAATGAATGGGATATTACAAAATTAGAGAGAGAGAGAGAGAAGTAAGAACGTTGCTTAACGCATTTGACATCTGTTTTCTTGAGAGACCTTTTTCATTTGATATATAATTCTCACTCTCTCTTTCTCTCGTGCGATGTGCAAAATCCCAGTAAGCGTGCACACGTGCTGGCCCAAATGGTTAGAGTAATTTTCAAGGAATCTAGACATTCTCACTTCATCACAATCCCTCCCCCCCTTTTTTTTTTTGGGATAAAAATCAAAATTCTTTCGTTAGGATTAATTAACTTAAGGTACAAAGGGAGACCCATTAAATTACTTTGCCATGGGGAAAAGAAAAGGGTTCTCATTGCTTTACAGTTTACACCCCAATATATATATATGTGTGTGTGTGTATTAAAGCAAAGCAGTTTTACCTTTGGATGCAAAGGAGTTCTGTGTTGATCAAGTAATGAAAGGTTCAAGCAGACAAAGCAATTTTGGCGGGGCCTTTATGCCACTTACAACTAGTGCCCAATAATGATTCACCCAAAAAAAAAAAATAGTGCCCAATAATGCCTATTCTTCTCTCTTTCTCTCTCTCTCTCTCGCTCTCTTTAAATAATAATAAAAGTAAAAAAAAAAAAAAAAGAGACCTCGTATGGCTCAATGATTATCAATAACCCCCTAAAAGCATATGTTGTTGACCATATCGCTCTCCCTAAATTCAAATAATTAACCTAATCCGTGTTTATATTGGTTTTTTTAATGCAAAACATATAAAAAGGTTCAATATTTTTGTTCTATCGGTAAGTACTATTATTTAATTAGTTATTGGATTACATTTCTAACGGTATATTTTCTAAGTTTGTTTATGTTAAAAATTTATAACACAATATATATACAAAACTACTTTCAATCAATAAATTAGATTATTGAAAAAATTGAATTAATGATTAAAATAATGGTACTACCTATTAATAAAGTAGAATATAAATACAATGTTTCCTTAATGTTATAGATGAAGCTGTTGAAAACATTTTTTTTTTAATTTTTAAAATGAATAACTTGAGAAAAGTGATAATGGAGTAGGTGGTGGTCATGAAAGAGTAAACTTAATTCCATGAAGAAAAAATATTACAAGAACAATTGTGTATTCGTCATTTTGCGGCGTAACTTGAGGGGGTTTAATGTCAACGAAAACCATATGTTTTAGAGACATATAGTATATATTTATCATCAAAGTTTGAAAGGAAGTACTTGACATTAAAATCTCAGAAAACAAAAACAAAAGTTGGGCAGTCAGATTGCTTATTGCCAGCCAGAATTGGGACACCCTTTACTTACATGGTAAGTATGTTAGTGATCGATATTGACCTCAAAATCAAATTTCTCAACTTAACTAACTAATAAAGCCTTCCAACTGGGGTTTATTATTAGACAATCTTCTTCAAATTGTCAACAAATTTGTCTGTATTTGTGAGTCGTTCTACATGTCCTTTTTTCATTTATTTATTTATTTCTAAAATCTAATTAATTAATTAGCTGTACTCTCCTTAATGCGTACTAGCTAGTTAGGTTAAAATGCCTCTCCTTTTTTTTTTTTTTTTTTTTGGGTTTTACTTTCCACCATTCTCATGGATTTGAAAATGCCGGTTTCAAAAAAAAAAAATGTATAGTTTATTATTATAATTATGCGGAAAACTCACATTATTAGGAGAAAAAAAGGTATTAATGTGAGATTTTGCAAATTTTATATGTTTGGGCCTACTATTTAACTTAATCTCAAATATAACTCCCGTTTTGCACTTTATATTTAGTTTAATTTCTACGCTTTTCTACGCTTTCAATTTGTCATTATCTTCTTTTATTACCAACTTGCTAGCTACTTTTGCGTATTATATGTTTTAGTATTATTTGCTATATTAACTTGTATATACCCTCTCATACTAGCTCTTAGTAACCTTGCTACGTACTTGACTGAGCTCAGCAAAATTTCTGTTAGAAAATAAAACAAGATATATATATATATATATATATAATTAAAAGGACACCTTATCTTCGTGATTTTATATTTTAAGATTCCTAACAAAAAAAAAAAAAAAAAGTGACTGGTTGACTATATTAATTTCAGATATACAACTCTTAAGGGTTAAATATATATTTCACCCTTGTATATAATTATCTCTGTCGTGGTTCGTTTGTCTTCATGACATTCATTTTCACGGCATGATCTTCAACATTTTTCATAAATACATAATGAGCTAAGATTGAAATGGACTTTTGAATAAATTTCACTACAAAAAAACAAAAACAAAAAAAACAAAAACCAAAAAACAAAAAACGAAAAAAGGTTACGGCAAGTAAATGCCAAAAGAAATGATAATTGAGACGTATATCTCTAGCAATTATTTTAATTAATAGTTCTGCACTTGTTCTAAATTTAAAATGTCATTTTGATGTAACAGCTAGCTTCTACATATAAATACTCAAATTGAGTTATATATATATATATATATATATATATATATACTTTGATGTTGCAGCTTCTAGAAATAAATCCTGAAATTGAGTTATATATTTTCAGATTAGCAATGATCAACTCATTTAAAATAGCATAATAAGCAAAGAGCTTATCAGATTACATTTTTTATATTTGTATGTATATGTAACACAAAAAGAATACGTCAATTCACCCATAATTAAAATAAGATTACTTTTCACTCTGAACTTAAAATTAACAACTACTAAAAAGCATTTAGAATACAAACAAATGACGCATAAGATAAGATTAATTTTCTCCGACTTGCAAGAAAATTTGTAACTAGTTAACCTCATACTGATCAAATTGTTAATTAGCTCTTCACAAGCACTTTGGGCTTGCACTACTAGCTAACTGGATGGATGTCATGGTTTGAGAGCTCCGTTTTATCTAACTTTTGCTTAATTTCCTATCTCTTTTTTGACTTGTTAACATATAATTAAATTATAGTGTTGATATTCATCCATTGGCATTATGTAAGGCCTTTCACTGTCCAAATAATAATAATAATAATAATAATAACGACAATAATAAAGATAATCAAGAAAAAAAAAAGTTGAATACACACACACCCACATATATATATATATATATATATATATATATACATTGAAACATATATACACATTACACACTGATCATGATGTTATGCAGGCCGTCCAAAAGACCGACAAGCGTATATTCTTTGTGTAGAAATTTAATATTAGGTGGGTACAGCCTATGAGCCATCAATTTACATAATACAAACAAAATCATGATGTTAGGTCGGCGTCTAATCTTGATTAAAGATGATCAGCAAAATAAATTAGGTTGTTGATTCCCAATTGTTTTGGGGTATATTTCCTTTCATGTTGTGTTAATCACTATAGATGAGTCAATTGGTGGAGAAACTAATTCCTTTGCCAAAATTGTAGCAGGTTTTCATTTGTTAATTGTAGCAGGTCTCATACTTTTACTTTTTTGGAAAATTATATGATAGAACATAAATATTCATCAATAAAATATGATTTTTAATTATCAGATCAATAAGAAAATTTAAAAGTTAAAGTTGTGTCTTATGAATAGAAATTTTTTTTTCCAATATCTCACCAAAAATTTTATTTTCTTTCTTATTATTTTTTTAAAAAGCTCATTTGAGAATCTGTTTGGTTGGTGTGTAATATAAAGTTTGGTAACAAAAGGAGGTTATCGGAAACGAGAGAGACCACAAGTTTGGAATAAGAGTACGTAGTTGAATGTGTGAAAAATAGTGGGTACTTTTCCTAGAGTACATATGTAGTACAAGAACTAGAATAGCACAAATTTGACCTCATTTTGGATTGTACGATTAGGATTTAAGGATAAGAAAAAAGGGTTAAAACTGAAAATTTTGAGGTGGGACATAAGAAACAAATTGAAACCTTCGCATATATATGCTCTAATTAAGCTCGACATGCAAGATATTTTATGGAGTTATTTATTATGTAGACAGATAAATTATTTACCACAAAAATATTGCAATTTCTAGGGGAAATGAAATAGTACTTTTCATAGATAATCAGTCAGTATTATATAATTAAAAAAAAAAAAAAAAGAGTCGGAATTATTAAAACACAGAATTTGAAGGTTAGAAACCCACTTCATGATACATAAAGATTGATTGTATATAGTTTGATCATGATTAGTACATAATTCTTTGTCAGATGGGCAATCATGTTGTACCCAATTCTATGAGCGTCATGATCATAAATAAATTGAAAGTAGAATCTAGTTGATCAAAGAGATATTAAATAGATTGATTTAGTTGTTAAATTCATACTCATGACGTGGGTTCGAGCTTGTACTCCTACCTCTCTCCCAGTTTAAGATTTGACTTTCACATAATTTCTTTCTTATCCGATTCATGAACAACTTAAAAAAAAAAAAAAAAACATAAAACAAAATTATGCATTTCATTTCGTAGTTGCATATATATTACATCTTGAATTAAAAATTTTCATATGAAAGGTTCTCCTGAGTGGGGTGCTTGTTATAAAGAAAAATTCAAGCATGAACTAAGCCATAACATTTATTAATTACAGAGTACTTAGACACATATACATATACAATAATAACATTTATAAATATACGCAAACATATAAATATGTATATATCCTTCAAAGTCTAAACATATATATATATATATATATATATATAATTCAGTAGAACAAACAAAAATAGTTGGGGTCGGATTGCCCCCATAGCCACTTTTTTTTTTTTTTTCATTTGAAGCGTAAGAATTATTTTAATGAGCAATATTATGGTGAAAACCCTACCATCATGTGAGGTGCATGATGGATGGTGTGAACATTAACTGAGAAAACAGAATGATAGCCCCTTTCGTAGGGCCAAGCTGAGATGGAGAATCCGACACAATAATCTCTTATCTTTTTTTATTTTATTTATCTAATTTTTATTTTTGAAGTGGGAATTTCTATTTAGTCATTATAACACTCTCCAAATATTGCCTAAATCTAGTACTTTCAGAACATAGCTCATTTGAGATCAAAAAAGAGAGCCGTCTCTCTCTCTCTCTCTATTCCACATAGTCAATCATTCGCCAAGACTGCGTCTTCGCTTGTTGACTCCGCAACTATGTGTGTGTGTTTGTGTCTACACACACACACACACACACATACACACGCACGCACATATATATATAATATGTATATATAACTTTTATGGTAAGCTCATGGACCCCACTATTATGGAGAGGGAGAGAGAGGAAGATTTTGAATGTGGTTATAATTCTGAAGACTGCTATATGGGTTATAATAAATATTCTCACGGGACATAATAAAGAGGCTGTTTTATGCTATAATTCTTTTGGAGCATAATTGCGGTACCGATAGCTAGCACATGCTTGCATGAGGAAAAACATATATACAAGATATATAAGGAATCCAAAGCGAGTAAGTAAAAAGTACAACACACTAAATATTAAACCAAGATCTGTTTCGCATTAAGGATTTTGTTTTTGCTAAAAATCTCCCATCAAATTAACATGCCTTGATTTTGTTGGTAGACCTCAAGCAAAACATCGCTTATGATTACAATTAGACACATTAAATGCTAATAAGCAACAACCTCCAACTTGCTTCCTTAAATTTGCCTGTTTTTCCCGCCCACCAACTCAAATATCTTGGTTGGCGCTTTACTCATACGAGTAAATCGGTGGATTATCATTTTTCCTATACCAAATTTGGTGAATTATATATATATATATATATATATATATATATCTTGTAGCACTTTTGAAGTGTTAAACTCATATGCACCCTTTGCTTGAATATCATGTCAAAGAATTTTTAACCATCTTGACTTAAAAACTTGTTGATCTTTAATGTTCCCTATCAATTACTAGGTATGGATTTCCTTAACTCACTAGATTGCTTTTATGTGTAACAACTAAATTTCACAACTTGGACAACTGGTTACAGTAACCAAATATTAAAGTTAGTCACGGGTTAAATTTATCAAATTATTTAGCATAATAATGTGAAGGTGGTCAAGATGAAACATGGAATTTCATCGTACTTCTTAAATATTAGTGTTTTATATTCTAAATTTATCTTCTTCTTCTTTTTTTTTTTTTTTCAAAGGAGAAAGAGGTAAATAGTATCTTTATAGAAGCTAAAAGAAATAAACAAAATAATTTCAAAACTATTAAAAATAAATAATATATTTATGAATAAATACGTTTTTTTATTAGGAGTAATAAATTATTTATTTGATAAACAATTTATTTACTAATAAATATGCTATTTATTTATTTTTTAATTTATGTAAAGATGGTTTTTTACTAAATTTTTTGTTTTTTGTTATCTTAAAATGTATATACAGGCATATCTCAGAGAGCTATATATGGAGTAGAAACATTAGTAAGTAGCAGTGGAGTCAATATTTTACTTTTTTGGGGTGGGTGCATACTAATTATTTTTAGAAAATTAGAGAAATAATAATAATAAAAAATGTAAAGTTCGGTGGACGCATATAGATATAAAAACTTGTTGATGTTAAAATTTTATTTTAAACTTATTTTCAAAATACAAAAAGTTAATGAGGATGACGGACGCTACTCGACCTCAAATGACCGCTGCAAGTAATTAAGGGTTATGATTTGGTAAGTGGCAAGTGGCAAGTGGCAAGTGGCAAGTGGCAAGTGGCAAGTGGCAAGTGGTGAATGAAGATAAGAATGAAGCTGGTGTGGCATACAAGGATGGTCAGATTTTGATCCTGTTCAAATCCTTCAAACTTCAACTAGCCAGCCACCCTTCTGTGGGGTTAGGCCTTTCCTTTCTTCCTTCATGTGTACGTTTTGGTCCGGAAGAATTTCTTTTGAACAATACAATCATTTCTCTTTCCCTCTTAGATCTGTGATTCTTTGGATAATGGCTAGCTTTTTGGGGGCACAGCATGTGGGAGATATCATTTTAATAGTATCTTGACTTGGTCATTTCTATTTTCCCACTTTTTAGTCTAATTCAAATATTTGGTTCAAAAAAGAAAACCAAAGATGAAAAGGAAGAGTAATGCACACACACACACACATATATATATATTTATATAAACTAGCCAAGAGAAATTAGGGACTGTATATGGTTCATCAGTTAGAGAATTTTTTGGTAAATAATTTGTTTTAGAATTTGGCACATATTTGTTCTCTCTAGTCCAAAAAGGTGAAGTGGTTGGGTTCGACTTGCTGAACCCTGATGAGTCCAATTAGGTGGTTCTTATCCTTGCTCTAACAACTCATTGGCAGGGTAAACAAAGGGAGAACATAATTATTGGGCTGAAATTGTAATATTCAAGCTTCAAAAACTACTAAACAAAAAAATCTTATAATGTTAGATAAAGTCTCTTATCTAAACGGCCGTTGTATCGCATATGTAATATTAAGACTAATATTCTATAACATTAACATATTATACTTTTCATTTATAGTAAATGTTCCAAAACATAACATGCTATAAATAAAATTACATCACTTTATATACAGATCGACTAGTAGTTATTTGAGTCTGAAAAAAAAAAAAAAAGGAAGTTAAATCTGCAAAACTTGTACGATTGTCGGACAAAGACTCATCTTGTATTTTGATGATATAATAAAAGATTTGCCCTTTTTTTTTTTCCCCTTATAAATATGTTTAAACCAATGATAAGTTGGTTTTAAATTAAATATTATTACACCCACACGTAGCGCATTCCAATGGAACAATGACAATGAAACCAATTGTTGACACCTCTCAGAACTAGGCTCTCCTAGGAAGTTGGGCTAAGACATAAAGAATTGGAACGACATAGTCAAAAAAACCAAACATGGGCCATAACAGTTAAAAAAAAAAAAAAACCTATAAGCCCAAAAGATAAAGTAACTAACTCATACACAAATGACAAAAAAAAAAAAATCATGAACAATAACCAACTTAAATTTGGTTGGCATGGCAGAAGCAGAAGAAACCAGGATAAAGGGGACCATTTGTGAGAGGATTTTCTTGATGAAAATGGGGGTCCATAGATTCTAAAATCTCCGAGTCATTGCACGGAGATGAAATGTGAACCACCAGGTTGTGATTATTCCAGGTAAGCCAGAGAAATACGAGGTGATGTGGTCACGATATCAGATTCTTCATGCCACGTGGCGAACCAGAAACCAATCCGACATCCAGACTCCTATCCTTGAAGATAAGGCTGTCCATAGCGATTAACTGATTTTTTTACAAGTGTGTTTTTGGGCATTGCTTTTCTTCCCCTTATTGATCATCACCAATCACCCTCACAGCACACATTCATCACACACAACTTTGTTTGAAGGCTTTTTGGACTTAACCCTCTGCACAAGTATGGCATCCGCTTGTGCATCTTCTGCTATTGCAGCTGTGGCCATTTCTTCTCCTAGGCAAGTTCTTTTCTCGCCATTGTGTTTTTAGTGTCTTATTTTACTCCAATTATCTCTTTGTTCAATCTAATGTCCACATTTTATTTTCTATACTCATTATTATGCCGCATATCATCTGGAGGAAACTACTTCTTTTAAATAAAATTAAAAGCTAAAAACAAAAATAAAAATTGTAGAGGCTAGGGATTTATACTTTAAACATCAACATCGGACATATTGCGAAATTACTGCTAGACTTACAAGTCTGCAACTAAAATATATATCTGTTTATTAATTGATAGCCTGTGCCTGGTAAAATGAATATTTAGCTCGAGCAAGTTCTCCAGAGTGATATGCAAGTCAAGTGGATGTTAAGAAAATCTTGTGGATGTTGACTTTTAGTACAACAAAATAATATGATCTAAAACTTGTACCTTCAAAAAAGAATACATTATTTGATGTGGTTCTAATGATAATAATTATTTATTTTTGCTAGTAGCGTGGTCATAATCAGGTAGGAAACTAGAAGTAGTATTAAGTGAATAACGTGGAATAAAACTACGTAAAGTGCAGTTCTCAGAAGATTAATGTGGCTGCAAGTTCGTTCCTTGGAGGAAGGAAACTGAGAGAGAGAAACTACGCAGGACCAATCAGATCATCTAGATCTTTCTCAACAGTGTGTGCTGCTGCTGACCCCAACAGACCCCTTTGGTTCCCAGGCAGCACCCCTCCTCCGTGGCTCGATGGCAGGTCATCTCATCTCTCTGCTCAACCCTATCATTCTCTACATATTTAACCAAATGACATATATATATATATATATATATATATATAAGTATCCTAATTATGGTACTGAGAATATGTTTATGCTGTAATTTTGCAGCCTTCCCGGAGACTTTGGTTTTGATCCTCTTGGTCTTGGTAAGTTGATGCCAAAAAAAAAAAAAAACATTTAAAATATAACATGCTGATTCAAAACTAGTAACTACTCAGTATTTTGTAGACCTTAGTCATCAGATATGTTAGTGATGCATCACTAAATATATGATAATTAAGTACAATAATTACCTTATTAAGATCATATATTACTTTTAAAGTAAACAGTCATTCATCTGTATCACTTTGACATTAAAATTATGCTTAAAATTGTCAGTGTGATACATTTGAACACAAAATATTTAGAAATGGTAAATCACTACAAGATGTGAGGAACGTAATAGAATCCATTTATACTATGCATCTATTTCTGACTCGGCCCAAATCAAGATGAATAGGATTGCTCAATACGCATCTCGCATCATGACTTAATTCAGGTCGAAATGAATGTACTATTTTGAGTAATTCTATTTATCTCGACTTGTGTTGAGTTCGGATCAGACATAAATACAAATATGACTTATTACGAGGATATCGATAAGTTAAAAAATTCAACACTAGTATTTTTCTAAATAGGATCTGACCCTGAGACCTTGAGATGGAACGTGCAATCGGAGATTGTGCACTGCCGATGGGCAATGTTGGGAGCTGCGGGAATCTTCATTCCGGAATTCTTGACAAAGATTGGAATCCTCAACACCCCGTCGTGGTACAGTGCGGGAGAGCTAGAATACTTCACGGACACAACTACCCTCTTCATTATTGAGCTTATCCTCATTGGTTGGGCCGAGGGACGACGATGGGCCGACATCCTTAAGCCCGGTTCAGTCAACACCGACCCAATCTTCCCCAACAACAAGCTGACTGGCACTGATGTGGGTTACCCTGGTGGGCTCTGGTTTGACCCTCTTGGGTGGGGAACTGGGTCCCCCGAGAAGATCAAGGAGTTGAGAACAAAGGAGATCAAGAATGGGAGGTTGGCTATGTTGGCTGTGTTTGGTGCTTGGTTCCAACACATTTACACTGGCACTGGCCCAATTGACAACCTTTTTGCTCACCTTGCTGATCCTGGTCACGCCACCGTTTTTGCTGTAAGTACTTGGAAAAAAAAAAAAAAAAAAAAACACTCTTTCTAGATCAATTTAGAATATTCCTTAAACTACCAAATGGCACATCGTTACAGTGTTCGCTACACCGTGCAGCAGTATACATTAAAAGTCACGTGATTTAAAAAACACGTTAATTAAATTTTATATTATTACGTGACAGTTTTGATATGTTCTTATATATGTTTAAATTTGACTTTAGACAGGGGTATTTAGTTATTTAATTTAATTAATTAATTTATTTGGTTCCAGGCTTTCACCAACAAATGAGGAAGCTGGAAAGAATGCAGGGACAGGTTGGAAATGGGGCTTAGGATCGTATGGAAGTGTGTTGTTTTACAGTACTTGTTCTAAGGGAAATTTCTCTCGTTAGAACTTGTAATGGCTCTCGCATAATTTGTTCTATAGAATGCTCTTGCAATGTACAAAACGTTCCTTTTGAAACTTTAAGATTGCCATGAACATATAAAAGTAATCGGCTAGTGTTGAATTTATTACTCCTTGATTGATGATTCGCTGCACTTCGCACCCCCTAAGACAGAACTAAAACATGTAAAGTAATTCAGAGTTAAGCCAGCAAAGAGCTTTAACAATTGATTTAGTTTCCTCAACTGCATTCCATAAGCGTTTTCCTCAAAAGCTGATCTTTTTGTAGTTCCTTTTTACTAGTACTCTAGCAAACTACGCTGGAATATAACTAGAGAAAGGACCAATAACACCCAAAATACATATGACAAAACCACTCAAGGAAGAAAAATTTTAGTCCCCGTTTGACACACCGTTGTGAATTAAAAATGTTCAATTTGAATTGAGAATTTAATATGAATGAGTGTATGGAAAAAAAAAAAAAAAAAAAAAGAAAAGTGTGGTTTGGATTTCAAAAAAGTGAAAGTTCAAATTTAAATTGGATTTGAATTAAATTTTTTGAAATAAAAATGGTGTCCCACTCATATCATTACCTAAAAAAACAAAAAAAAAAACAAAAAAAAAACCTCAATAAGCGAACATCTTATGGTGATGGCACCTGATTTGAACCCAATTAAAAATAAAATTGATTCAATTTGACCAGTATGATTTTTAAAATACTTTTCTTATATTCACTCTACGATGACCAACACTCCTTGAGGAGAAGATGCTTTGCAGGAAACAAGTCCACTGGTCAAAGTCCATTGCAGCAAAACAAAAAAAAAGTACAACGATTTAAGAAACGAGAAAGACAAACGATGACAACATCGAGAAACGACAATAAGTGTAGAACTACAACTATCAAACGACAGTAAATTCTTTAGAATCTTTCTAGAGATGGATATTTTTTTATCCCAGCTCTAGCAGAAACCAAACTCTTCCCCTTTTGGATGCACTCCCATCGATAGCCGCATTCCTAAGCTTTTCGGTACTTAGAATTAATAAAAATGTAAATTTATTTCCTGATAAGTTTTATTTTTACCTTGTGTTTTTTTTTTCTTTTTAGTTTTGAATTTGTAAATAACGGAATACCTAGTAAATATATATTTACTAGATAAATTAAATCTATAAAATATGTTAAAATAAATGGATGATTTATCAATAACTATCGGATATATTTTGTAAATATCAACAAAAATACTAAATTTACTAATAAATATTTGATTTATTTTATAAATTAATTTTTAAAACAACTTAAATTATTAGTAAATACTAAGATGTACTAGTAAAATAGGCTTAGGTCACTAGAAGTACAAACCGTAATTTACATTCCGATCCATGACATTAATCCCATGAGGAATGTTGGTTGAAGTACTCGATAAGTTTAGTAAGCAATCGAAGAGGACAAAGAGTGCAATAATTAATTATGGAAATTAACACCAACAAAACGACATATCGTATTCGGATGCAATGACGCATGAAACTCTACGAGGAAATTTATGATCTTAAGCATTTTGCATAGCTAGCCATATTCGATCCATGATTTATAGTTGGATGGTCGTCTTCTTTTTTCTCCAAAGGCTCTTCAAATAAAAACCTCAAAGAGAGTCCATATAAAGGATGAGCTTCGGTTTCAATAGGCGATTCTCTTGTGCCATGGGCCCCATATATAGTGCTTGGGTTCTGCATCGTCGTTTTACTAGCTGATGTTGTCATTAATCGAGGTCCTCTTTTTAATTTATGCTTGTCCTGTTGTTAGCAATATTAATATGATAATTTTATTTGCCTCGTAGCTATATATATATATATAGAACCGTTGATCACATCACAGTCAGGCTTGTCTCTTCTTCTTCTTTTTTCCCTCTCTTTATATAATTATTATGATCATTATGTTAATCTTAATTCCTCCCGTATATCTAAAACAACCGTCCCATTGTGACGACATTAATAATGTCTCTGACAAATTAGTACTTTTCAACCGCCTTATGGAGGCGCTTCCCCGGTGATACCCATTTGGGTCGTACTATCTCCCAAATTCTTGCCCGCCAACTTCATGCCCACGTCCCCGTTTGCGGCTACAAACATTTAGTGGATGAGTTGACTTGGGCAAAAGATTTCCATGGAGAGTGAATTTCGCTTTTCAGGAACTTTCTGAGCCCTACTCCTTTTGCTCATTTAGTGCTAATTTCGTAGTTTCTACTCTTTGTTGTGTTACTTGGAAGTAGTATAGTTTGTTTTAAGATATTTTTGCTAGCTACCTTATTATGTGCCTGCTGAACTACATTTAAAGGGATTGCCTCTTTGTTTTTTGTTTTTGTTGTTATGTTTCTAGGTTTTATTTTGCCTCTATCTTTAATTCTCTCTCTCTCTCTCTATATATATATATATATTATCGATATGTGTAACTAAACATGATGAAAGTCGTGAATATATATGTCGTTTCATGTCTAATTTTATTTTAGATGTTCTAATGAAAATTAATCTCGTTAGAACTTTTTTTCCAGTATAAATGCATTCGGATGTAATCAAATTGTTCATTACAAAAACTTAATATTTACTATAATTATGAAATTTGTTTGGTTGCACGTTGCACCCCCTACTACAGACAGATATATATATATATATATATATTTTTTTTTTGAGTATTAAGTAGGTATTTAATTTAAGACAGTCTTGAGGAGTATCAAGAGCAATAAAAGAAACCTGCAAATTAAGAGGATTAAAGATATCCTTCAGGCTTCAACTGCAGTCTACATGCGTTTCCTCAAAAGCTCTTTAAATGGTTCCTTTTCGAATGACTACACAGGAATATAGCAAAAGGAAGGAGCATTAACACCCAAGCAAACACAGCTGGCCCGGCAAGAATGTAAATTCTATTTGTTTTTAATTAAAAAAAAAAAAACCACATTAAAGAAAAAGCCACGGTAAGTAAAAAGTAGTTAATTTATTGATTATCGGACCTAATTTGAAACCAACAAAATTAACAAAATTTCAGGCAATTTAACACCATTGTTAGAATATATATTCTATATATTACCCTATTTCTTGTTAAGAACGTAGCAACAATGGATCGACCAGCTTAAAAAAAAAAAAAAATCGGACAAAAGAAAAAAAAAAACCACAATAACGGGCTTAATTGGCTTTTTTGGCGTACACATTTAAAATGAGAGGAAAAATAATGATTTTAAGTGTAAAATGGGATAACACTTTTTTGGCTTGATTTTTAAAACAATGATAAAAGAGAATAACATCGAGAGAAACGATATTAATGGTAAGGACCCTACAAAACAAAACGACAATAAACACGTGAAATGTGAATCACGATATCAATTAAAAACCAACCAGCAATTATAAAGACCACTCTTTGAAAAAAAAAAAAAAAAAAAAAAACCAATGAAAGGAACAAAGAAAATAACATTTTAAAAGACATCTAACAGCGATACATAAAAATTGACACTGAATAAATAGATAAATATATAAATCAATCAATCAAAAAAGTAATAACCGTTCACATTCTAATCCAATTATGAGAAATTTGTTGAAGTATTTGATGGATTTAAGTAATCGAAGAGAGCTATGTAGTGTACATGTGCTCCGTATGTTACTGAAATGTACAGCAATACTGACTAGAAAAACATAATTAACGACTAGTTTTTGCTGGAAAAAGCAAACGACGTTTCAATTTCCGATACATTTCCACATGTATGTGAGTCTGCAAAGAAGTCAATGAGCTTACCTTGAGAAAAGTTCATTGACAGATGCGGTGCCTTCATTTTCCAGGATATATGTGTGTGTGGTGTGTGTGTGTGTATCTTATATTCACTGATCTCTTGGTTTCTGTCAAAGTTCTCGAGTTCCATCCGTTTAACCTTCTTTCCTTTCATTTGCATTCCCTTGCTGTTCACATACATGTTTGGTCACCAAAAGGCAAAGTACTGCTCTTTATTTCAAGTAATTTCATAATTGAACAATGCTGTAATATCCTTTTCAAAAAAAAAAAAAAAAACTGTAATATGCTACAAGTATATAACCGGATCATGTTTGTTAGGTTTAATTTCAAGTTTGACCCATAAAAAAAAGGTGGGGGGGATTTTTTATCCCTCACAATTCAAAATGGCACGAAACTTCCCTCTCGTAGCTTATTTAAAGTTGAAACTTTGGTACTTCCATTGGGAAAAAGCTCAAACTGGTGAAATCCGCAAGAGCTCAAACTACTCTCATTGGGAAAAAAGAGAAAAAGATGATAAATGGAATGAAAAATCATCAGTTTGTTAATATGACGAAAATGACAAGTAGATCAGCTAACTGGTTTGAAAGGTCAGACGCATTTGCCAAGACGGCATAACCACGGAACAAGAAGACAAAAAAGCAACAGAATAATGTGGCTTACAAGCATCAAGTTCCTATTTACTTGCCATTAACGTCTTCTTTTTTAGATTTGCACCGTAATTATGATTTAGAAAAGCAGAGAAGTGTATGGGAAAATAAAATAACTAAACATGAACCAAGATAATATTTTTTAATAGTTTTCTTCCTTTTTATTATGGGTTTAGTTTAGGCTCACTAATTACTTTCGACCCTAATATAGAAAGAAAGAAAAAGGTTTGCAACTATTGGTATAGCTATGGCGGCTTCTATTTCAGCGTTATTGATTAAAAAAAGAAAACTTGAAACACCGAACTCTAATCCTAATTTTTAAATACCAATCTATGTGACGTATGAGTTATCGTTTTTTATTTGATAAGTGTTTAAAATATTATCACATCAATTGATTATATCTATCAATGAAAAATAACATGTGAGTTAGTGTTCAAAAAATTTGGATTAAAGTTGACATCTCTAACATTACTCTTATAAAAGTACCTGAATAAGAATCTCCTAAAGTCTTTGAAAGGAAAATGCTTCATTTTTTTTTTAATTACAAAATAAGGAATAAGCCAACTCACAGTCAACAGAGCTGCAAAGAAGTCTTCTATCTCTGTTTCCTTTTCTTTTCGTTTTAATTAATTGTCATTAAGAAAGTTGAAGATTTCCTGTGTTAGTAAGATAGAAAATAGGAAATTAAAAGTTAAATCCATAAACTGATGGCATAGAGCACACTACGTATATACACTCCTGTGTGTGTGTGTGTGTTTATTTATTTTGCAAGTTCCGTTCAAGTCACTACGCAGAGTCATCCAATGTTTATGTTGATACCATTACCAGCAAAGTTGCTCTACCTTAAAGCCTTTAATTTCCCAATTCCCATGCCATTAAAAAAAGCCTTCAAATCTCAAAACTAAGTGGTTTCCAACTAGTGATAGAAAAATGAAACAAATCTGTCACCATATCACCTTCAAGCCAACTCCCCTTCTATTTTAGCAGATTTTAGCTTCTCCTTTTTTTTCCCTCCTTTAACCTAAAAGTTAGTCTTAGTGTAACACCACTTATTATCATCATCTTCTTGAGACCAAAGCAATTATCCTGTCTAATCAATATTCTATAGTATCATACCATACTTCAAGTTAAAGCACCAAACTTTATCATTTATACTCTAATATAGCACACCAATTACCACAAAACACAACCCAACTTGGGAAAAATAGTTACAAAATACCCAAAAAAAAAAAAAAAAAAAAAAAAAAAAGGCAAAAATGGAATCTTGTAATACAAAAGAGTAGCTCAGCTTTCATTTTCCTCATACTTCAAGTTATCTATCTCTATATATGTATATATTGTTTTATATATAGAGAGAGAGCCTCAGAGACGATAAATAAATGTACAGAAAATTTACCTAATTTGCAATAGTTAGTAATAAGCTATTATATGTCCCATTTCATGGAAATTCAGTACAATTGAGTTCATTACATCCTAGCAAATCTCTCATCCTTTCCCTCTCTCAAAGTATCATCATTCATCAGCTTAATATTATACAGAACTAATTTTAATTTCCAAAAAAAAAAAAAAGAAAAAAAAAACAGAAAGAGAGAGGAAGATTGTATAGCAACATCTATAGATATAAATCTCTACTGAGAAGATCAAGTCAGTCTTCTTCTTCTTCGTCATCGTCGTCGTTTCATGACGGCGTGTTCGAACGCCGAACAGAGATTTGGGCCGGGATGGGCCGACCCGTACCGGACCCTCCACAGCTGCTGCAGGCCATGCGGCCCGACCCGGCGCAGGTCCGGCACCCGACGTCGCCGTCCGACCACCGCGAGCAAAGGCACGTTACCCGGCCCGTGCCGTTGCAGCTCAGACACCTCGGGAATGGGCCGGCCATGGGCTTTTGGTCCATCACCGATTTCACCAGCACCGCTCCGGCCAACACGCTCAGCCCAGTCGCCACCTGAGTCAACACGATCGGCCCCATTCTCCGACGACGAGATAATCCGCGGACGATTTGGAGGAGGAGAGCAAAAGCAAATCACTAATAGCCAGAAATGGAGAGAGAGGGGAGAGATGGAGAGAGAGAGAGATTTTTTCCTATTTTTTATTTTTATTTATTTTGGGTGGGAAGTTTATAAGTAATATTTAAATGATTTGGAGAATAAAAGAGGTGTTGGAATTGTACACGTAGACCGCGTGCATTGGTGGCATTAAGGGGGTGTTTGGATTTGGATCTTAGTGAGTGAGGGACGGAAAGAGAAAAAAGGAAGAGAGGTAATTTGTTTTCTCTTTTGGCTCTCTCTCTCTTCTTTCTTTCTCCTCCTCTAGTTTGGACGGTCGTGATTGAATCTTAGGGCTGTGCCTGTGTGGGCTGTGCTAGATCTCTCCAGACTTTACGTGTGGAATTTATCTGGTGTATTCCCGCGTATGGGTTCTTTGCTTGTGAATGACTCAATCACAATTCGAGTGAATGGAATGGAAAACCACTGAATAATCTTGTGGGGTTGTAAGGTGTTCGTTTTCTCAATTAAAGATTTTGGGTTTAAGACATTATCCTCGTAATGATTGGGATACATGTATAATCCATTTTAAGAGAGCATAATATATCACACAAAAAACTTTCCTCCTTACATGAATTTATATGGATTCACCATCTTCTACTCCAAAAACCCATTTTTTACTAATTAAAAAAAAAGTAATTAACCCAGATAGTCTCTGAATTCTTTAAAAAGTGACAGTTTGATTTCTATTTTATTTTTTTGGGCCAAGATGACTCTAAACTCTTAAAATATTGATCATTATAGTCCTTTCAATTCAATTTTATTAATTTCTAATAGAATAAGAGAGTATTTTAATAATTTACTAATAATAAATTTTAAAAAAATTTATCTCTCTCTCTTTCCCCTCAAAACCAAAGCCCAGATTTGGGGGCCAAGATCAAAATCAGGGGCGGGACGGGGCGGGGCAAGCTCGGGAGGGTATGCTGGGATGACAACCCAGGGGGTGTGGGGCTCGACAAGAATGAGGGGGACGGCTTTTCGAGCTCTCTGGCGGAAGCCCGGGGGGAGGGGGGGGGGGGCATTCGAGCTTGTCGGCGAGCCTAGATCTGGGAGGAGGGTGCATTCAAGCTTGTCGGTTGGGGGTGCGTTTGAGCACTTTGGCGACCCAGACCTGGGTTGTTTGGGGTGGGGTTGGGGGGGGAGGGGGGGTGTTAGAGAGAGAGGGAGTCCTAGATTTGGGTTGTTGAGAGAGAGAGATTAGAGGGTATTTTAGTCATTTTATTATAAAAATAATCATTTGAGTAAGATTCTGTTAAAAATTGAATGGAATTGGACTGAAATGACTGAAATGGCTAACAAACTTGAAGTTTGGGGTATGAAAAAAAAAACATGAACAAAACTGTCACCTTCAAAAAAATTTAAAGACTATTGAGGCCAATTACTCTAAAAAAAATTGAATCGAATGAAATATCTTTCATCCATTTATGCGACAAAAAATTAGTGGATATGGTTTTTGATATACCAAGGATCATGCCACCCACGTTTCTTATCCTATTCTCCTAAGAATTTTTTTTTTTCCTTTTCCTTTTTTTTTTTTAAGAAGTAGTTAATTTTTTAAAATAATTTACAACATTCTAATTTAGTAATTTTGCAATAACTGTTGAAGTTTAAAATTCATTTTTTTATTGTAGTGTTTTCTCATATAGAAATTAGAAATTTGCGGATTGACAAGTGAAGTTAAACTAATTGTCAAACAAGAGTTGTTACCTTTGGCATTACATTAAATCAAGTTCTTTTGACTGGCATATATCATTAGTTCCGACTTTTTGGAGACTTTCAAAGTAGAAAGAGCTTGAGAGTCAGCAACATACAACACAACCAAAAAGGTTGATTGGACAGTCTATATTTACTTGTTCAAACCCATGTTTATTTCCTGCGCTGCGCCGCCCAAATCACCCCATTCGCCTGTGGAATAGTCGCCGGAGCCTCTCGGTTTTGATTATAAAATTGCTTTGAAATTTAATACACGTTGACAAAAATAAAAATAATAAATAAAGAACGTAACGAGTGACTGACTATCAGACAAGAAATTGGAAGTACGGGAAAGTAGAAATTAAACTCATCAAAATTAGAGAAAAATTTAGCCAAAAAATAGGAAAGAAAGTAGAGTGAAATTCATATCATTAGATCTGCTTTCAGCAACGTGCAGATGGCCGAGTTGGTCTAAGGCGCCAGATTAAGGTTCTGGTCCATCTGGCGCGAAAGGGCGTGGGTTGAATCCCACTCTCCACATCCTTTTAAGTTTTATTTTTTTTTTTTTTTTTTTGGGCTATAAGAGATCTCAGTGGCATTCGAAAGGACAGGTTTTTTTTTTTTTTTTTTTTGGATTGAAAGGGCAGGTAGTTGATAAACAGAAAACGTCACGGCTTGAGGTTTGAAGTTTGGACAACCGTTTCTTCAAGTAATTCATAGAAAACGACATGTCGTTTAAACGAATGGCTGGCCGTATCAATAATTGATAACAAAGGAAAGAACCTCTACAGCATTCTCCGGTCGCAAATTTGTAACTTACATATAAAAAATTCAATGATAACGAGGGAAAAAAAACTTAAAATACTTGTCTAATGTTGATATTGATTCTTGAAGTCTTGATGTATTCTAAGAAATAATACTCTTCTTCTTGTGAGAATTGCAGTTCAAGAGCCGAAATTTCAGCGTTCTCTTTGTCTGTGAAGATTCGTGGCACACCTACAACACAAGAACCCAAAAGCACATCTCTTATGAGGTTGCAGCAAATCGATACTCAGAGAAATAATTAATTGAACTTATTGGAGAATTTTGTTATCCAAGAGGCTTATGCATTTCAAATAGTCTGACAACACAGTTTCTTCAAGGTGATGCTTCGCCGATTTTGTTCAAGGCGATCACCCACTTAATGCAAATAACAACCACAACCAACCGTAACGTAAATGACGGTTCAGTACATCAAAACTGTCACCTACTATGACTGATGAATTACAATGCTATCTTGATTAATGTAAGTATCGTCTATAAAAAATGAAAGGTCCTTTGAATCAGTATTACCGACACGGTATAACTTGCAATATTTTTACTAATAATTGATCGGCTACATTTTAACAAAGCGTAAAGAGCAGAGAACATCATATTATCTCATTAAGAACATGGAAACCAAGCTCCGATCCAGATACAGACTTGAACAAAAGTATAAGCTAGCTGACTTACCATGATAACATTCCCTTGCTTCTCCAGCCATAAGCACAACATCCCCACTTCGCAGGAACATTGCCAACGGGGATCCTCTCTGGACTCCCTCCCAAAAGGAATATTGCTTTACAGCCCAAACTGTAAGTATACAACCATAATCCATAAGCTATATTGATTCACATGATTAACCAGAAGAACCAGAAAAAAGATGGGCAATTGTAACGTACCTCATGCTTACTATAGGTCTACTCCAATCTTTTTCCATGTCATCAAGGTGACCTCCTAGAGTATCACCTTAATAAAACAGAAATATACAATTTCAAGACTTTTGTTCAAATCTCTTAGTCAGTATTATGTGCAATGAAAAGAGAACAAGTACCTAAGCCAAAGTAGTTTACTATCGCGGCTTCTGGCTTGAATTCTTCCCCGTTAGGCATTGCAGGAGCGGCCATTCTTTTAGCCAGTTCAGAGAGTGCATCAGGTATTTTGTTATGCGGAAGAGACACGTTATAGTTCCTCTACAGCATCAAACAAAGATTCATCGAGGAAGAAAAACGATATTCATCGTCAAAGAAAAGCACTTCATGAAATATCACACACAATTCAAATCATCCACTTAGATTGATTTGAAATATTAAATTAAGAGAAAAATGAAGAAGAAGAAGAAGAAGAAGAAACAACTGAAAAATGGTGACCTGCCTTAGACCAGTCAAATTGCAGGCCGAGAGTGCTCCAACGCAGTTTCCGGAGTAGAACAGAAGCTGGAACTGATTTGCAAGCCTTTCCTCTTGAAGACACTTGATGTTCCTCTACCAGTTTCCACTCTTTAACATCATCAACATCCTCAGAACTCTCTTCCTCGACAAGAAATTTCTTCTCTTTGGCCGCGACAAACAGATCATGAATCGGCCCGTAAAACGCATTGTGATTCGTTCTATTTGGAGGCTGCGGAAAACTGATTAGGCTCTCCTTTATCCATCTGCATTGTTCTTCTATGCTCAACGCCCCAGGAATAAAATAAAATCCTAAGTTAAAATTAAAGAATAAAAAATCAATGCTCCTCGGAAAATAATAATAATAATAATAAAAGTTTCCAAAAAATAGCAATTTCTGTTACCAGGACGATTTTCCAAACCGAACACAGGGTGGCTAAAATCGGAAGAAAGAGGGACGATTCCAGGCGGAATCTCTCTGTCGTTATTGGAAGATTCTAGAATGTTCTTGAAGTCAAGGGCATCGGATAAATCCACGTGCTTCGGTTGCTTTTTCCTGAGATGAAGTTTGAGGGAAAATTCTTCAGTTTTCATCACACATGAACCATAATCTGAAGTGATTATGAGAATAGAAAATAGAAAACAGAAAAAAAAAAAAAAAAAAAAGGAGATTACTTTTTGGAATTGGATTCGTAATAGAGCTTGTACTGCTTCTCTGCTCTTCTAAAAGCGGTTCGCTCGGAGTAGTCGGGAACTTCATCGGATCCGTACATTTTCTGGAGAAATTAGCTCGGAATCACTAATACTGTATAAAGGAGGTACGAGGAAAGGGATTGTTGGGAGGTTCAATTAGGGTTTCTATGGAAGGATCTCGTGGGGCCGTTTGTGCCCTGCCTCCCTCGCACGTTTGTCCGTGCCGGTCGGCATTGTGATGTCAAAGTGTGAAGACCGCCAAGGCCATGACATTGTCGTTTTTTGGGTAGAAATTTGTTGTCGTTTTACTCTAAAAACAACAGCTCGTTTGTTTTTAACCAAAAAAAGTCCCAAAAACGACATGCATTTTGTCGTTCGGATGCTTGCTGACTGACTGCTGTCTTTTATTGCGGCAAAGCACATGTTGCTCCCTTGCTTTCATGCTTAGCTTGCATTCAGGTGACGTTGTCCTCGAGAATGAAAATATATATACATACACACACACATATAGATATATATGTATTTTTGTATATTAAGTCGAATAGAAGACATGTCGTTTTATAAATGCAAAGTTTACCGTCGTTTATTACTTTGTGCTTTGCTGTTTATTTTCCTATGGCATGTTGCATGGATTCAGATTTTACTATCATTTATTTATTTATCATAAAAAAGATAATATGTTGTTGGTATTTTAAATTTTATGTCGTTTAAAGGAAAAATGTCTTTGTTCGTTGTAATATCCTTAGTCGTTAAAAAATCTGTGTCGTTTTAACTGTCCTCTCAGAGTAAATAGTTTGCGGCCGACATTTTCTTTGCTTTCAAAATTTCATACCGCTTAACTCAAAATTAAATGACGTTTAAAATTTGAAAGCTACATGTCGTTCCTTGCTTGAGCTGTCGTTTATGTTCTAACATGATATCAAGACTCTCGTTGTACTTTTTTGCCGCAAAATGATGCAGCACTTGATCAAATACATTACGTCCTTCCCTCATTAATATTTTTATGCGACTTTGGATATATTAATGTCGAGTTCCAGTTTTATTTTATTTTATTTTATTATTATTGTTGTTTTCTGTTACATGTCATTTTTTAATTTTGTCGTTTCCTAACTTGAGTCCTGAACTTTTCTGTTAAATTTTTTTCGTGTTCTTTTTTCCCCCTTCTTTTTATAGTTTTATCGTTTTTCATTATTTTCTTTTTCTGATATTTCATCATCTACCAAGTTAATCACTTTTTTTTTTTTTTTTCTATATGCTTGTCGTTTTCCTGAAATTGTCGTTTCCAAAATTGTTGTTTTCTAATGATGTCGTTCTTTTGGATGACTTTTCCATCTACTTTTTTCATTGTTCATACCTTGTCGTTCTTAACTACAACGTTGCCTTCTCTATATTAAATACTAGTCGTGCAAAAGAGGAAAACAAAGAAAAAAAATCCACGTAATAATAACGTGGTCATTACATGATGATGTGATAATTATTTGATTGTCACATGAGAAATGACAAATAGGGAAAAAGAAGATAGAAAAAGGTATTGATTTTTTTTAGTATATTATAGATTACCGACGTTTTTCAAATTATGTATTATTGTGATGTCGTCCAATGTGCAACGACGTGTCGTTTATGGATTATGTCGTGTCTTTGAACACGACAATGTGTTATCGGGGTCTAAGACCTGCCATTGCTTAAAATAATAATAATAATAAAATAAAAAAATAAAAAAAAATCCTCAAAACTGCAAAATTTACCCGCTTTTAAACGGACTTATGAAAGGTGATATGAACACTCCATTCCATATTGTTAATTACCATCTAAGCTCACGAAAATATAGTTAAGCCCATGCTTGAAAACCATAAATGCGACTTATAACCAAGGGCAAAATTGTCCCATAGAGTTAAGGCGCGCATATAAGCAGGAAAAAATCTTCAATTTCAGTTTCAATATGGATATAAAATAAACAAAAAATATATATATAAATATCATCTAAAAAAGGAAAATAAATTCTTTATTGAAAAAAAAGGGAAAAAAAAAAAATAAAAGAGAGAGATAGACAATCGAAAAACCCAGGTATTTTTAAATCGGAAACGAGAACCAGAAATGGCGAGCAGAACTGTTGTGTTTCGTTCGGTGCTGTTAACGGTGCCATGGCGACCCGTTAATCTTCGTCGGAGCTCCGTTTTCGCTTCCTTCAGGGCATTCGGGTCTCCTCCGGCGACGAGGCTCGCCGGAAATTGCAGGACCACTAGGGCTCGAGATTCTTACTCGGCGAAACGGGCTCACCTCAGGTGTTGCCACAATGAAACTCCGGAATCGTCGTCTTCTTCGTCTCAGGACGAACAAGGTCCGCCTCAGGAAGCTGTTCTCAAAGCAATATCAGGTTCCGCATCTTCTCTCTTTTTTTTTTTTTTTTTTTTTTCCGGGAAAGATAGATGTTTGGCTTGACTTTGTGGTGAAATTTGGCGCAGAGGTGTCGAAGACAGAAGGTAGGGTTGGGCAGACGACGAATGTGGTCATTGGAGGTACGGTGACTGATGATTCTACAAACGAATGGCTCGAATTGGATCAGAAGGTATCGAGATAACTCCCATTTGATTGGTGGTTCGATGATTAATTGCTCGTTTCTCGAGGATTAATCTTTTGATTTGGTTAATTAACAGGTAAATTCGTATCCAATGGTTAGGGGATTCACGGCCATTGGAACAGGAGGTGACGATTTTGTGCAAGCCATGGTATTTGCCGTTGAATCGGTAATCCAAGAACCTATTCCCGAGGTATGAATTTCTTCGTCGTTGTTGATTGTTGAGGTTTTTTTTTTTTTTTTCCTTCTCTCTGTTGAACATGCTTGGTATTAGAATTGAGCTACGAGAATTATTGTTTTAGTAGCTTAGCAAGGCCATTATCTGATGAATTTGATTAAAAATTGTGAATTTTGCACTATTGAGAAGAGTTAAACAAGAATTTCTAAACCACAAGTTTAATCTTTCAAGTGGAATACTGAAAATGAAGAATGAGAGCTTGGTTGGAAGGAGAAAGAAGTGGAGGGAAGGATAGAAGTGGGGGATTGTTGGAAGGATTAGAGTAGGGAATGGATTGGTGAGAGATTCAAATTAACCTTGTTTTACCCCCTTACTATTGAAGAAAACCAACAACTGAGGATGATTGTATGTAGAAGGGGGAAAAAAAAAACTTTCATCTTCCTTCTGTTTCATATTACAAAACTAGAAATGTGATTTTTGTTTTCTTTCCTTCTGCTTGTACCTAACACGGGCACTGGTTACCTCGTGCATAGGACATATTTTAATAAAACCTAAGTAAGTCTAAGTCCTTACTTTTAAGGGGAAGTGTGGTGCAATTTGTGAGTGTTCATTAGATGGGATGAGAAAAATATTTCCAAGTTGAGAGCACATGAAGAGGATGGATAATGTCTAGAAGAGCTTGACCTGGGCGACCTGGGCCTCGAGTTTTGAAGTTATGTTCTTTTATTTCCATTACAAGCACAAGTACTTTCATAAGTGCCAGTACGTGACTGGAAGGAAAGTGATTTTATTGACATGTCGATGAATTTCGAAAGTGGTGGTGCAAGTTGCTTTTGGTAGTTTTTCTAAATACTGTGTTTGACCCTGTATTAAGATTGTTGATGACTTGATGTAATTAGGAGATTGTTGGCTTAGGCCCAGCTAACTAGGATGAAAAATTGCCTCTTTAAGCGTAAACTCAGGACAGTGTTACACCTGTTATGAAGTTAATTAAGGTAGTTAACTTAGTAGGATTATTAGTAGTGCTGTTGGCAGTTTTTTAGACGGCAATTAGTGGTATAAATGAGAGGGGAACCCATGATAGAGAGGGGAAAATAGTGGGAATTGGTTCAGCTTTGCTGTGGGAGTGAATAGGCTGTCAAAATCTTATCAACATTCATATTTTTCATTTTTCTCGCATTCAATACAATTACTATACTATTTCCATTCCTTCTGTTTTCCCTACTGTGATTTTCTAAAAAAGCTAGATTCTACCAGATGGAAACATAGGACCATTACAAAAACGCAGGCTAGTATTGCGGGCCATTAACCGTGGGTAATTCTGCCTTCTGATTCGACATGACCTAACCGGACAATCTAAACGGTGTCTGTTTTTTCTTGGCTCTACTTAAATCTCTTTATTTGCAGTTCTGCTAATTGTTAATATTATTGTTGACTTTATTAATTTACTGCATGACGAAAATGACCCACCTTCAAAGCTTATTATATGAAGACAGATTAAGGATGTAGTGCTTAGCTGCTAGTGGTTCTTTTGAGTCCAAACTTTATCATTGGTTGTATCTAGTCTCGTCCACTCACGAATAGAGGGGAGGAAAATAATCAACGTACCACTAATTTTTATGTCTTTTTTTTTTTTAATCAGGGCCGTGTGAGACATAAGTTATCGTCAAGGGGCAAATACGTATCTGTAAACATTGGACCTGTTCAAGTTGTTTCTAGTGAACAGGTCTCTCTCTCTCTCTCTCTCTCTCTCTCTCTCTCTCTCTCTAAAACACACACGCACAAACGCAATGATGAAGAAAACGACTTTGACGTAGGATATTGCTGTGGTTTTCAGGTTCAAGCCGTTTACAACGCCATGAGGAGAGATGACAGGATGAAATACTTTTTGTAGGGATGTTTCTCATATTTTGTACAGAAGGTCAATTTTCTGGGGCTTTGTAGCCATCTTTTGCTGTTAGTCTGTTTGTGTTTTCTTAGTCATTCATTATGTCGCAGTTGGCTGAGAAATCATGGTTCTAATTTAATCCTCTTGTATTTCCTATATATACGAGCGCTGCGTAATTAGTTTATCTGAAACTAGGTGGTATACTAGTTCTCCATGAGTTTATAATATAGGCAAACAATCTCAAAGATTTATAAAAATGAAATTTCTTCCAAATTTTCACGATCATCTCTCACCGGTTATTTTAAAATTCTAGTCAACATAAGAATCCATTAGACTTATTCTATAAAAAGTAAAGCGTCAATGATTTTTGTTTTTCTCCTTAGCTGCATCATCGTCATATAAAAAAATGTGAATATGTGACATGGCTACGTTAGTGGTAGAAACAGGACTCTAAGATGCCATTTCAGCAACATTCCAATAATGTAATGTGAATGCATGCAAACATATTGTCTTAGTCACATTTAAGAGTGTTATGTCATTGGTCATCAATGACGACGAAGGATTTATGAAATTTAACATAGATGGTAATATTTCAAAATGACTAAAAATTTTATGGAAATAGTTTCTAGGGCATGTCCCATGACCTATGCCACATTGCGATCGATAGTAAGTAGTTGAAATCATCAACTTTATTAACATTTCGAAGATGCCATGGACCTTGCTTTCATTGAAACCCTAATTATAAATTGCTCTAAATTTCAAGGTTTTTAACAACGGTGTAAGGGAACATTTTGTACTTAATGTCACTATTGCTGTAACATCTAAAGTTACATCATCATGGAAGCACGATAACCTCTTTTACGGATTAAAACCGTAAGTGGCTCGATACTTGTAATTTAAGGACTAACAGTTTTAATTATCCAAAAATTAGGGTGTTGTCATTGGTCAACTTTTAAGGTTTAATTAATACGAGGAGTATAGGACCAACCTAAGAAACCTACCCATTTGCCATGCTTGCTTAAGAAAACGAAATAATAAATCTCCAAGATATATGCTTGTAGCATATTCCAATAGTAATGCCATAAAATGGTGGATAAGATTTCATAAAAGCATAAATCCCTTTGTTAGAACGGGAAAATTGATTTGAATAATTTGGACCATTATTAAGCATTATGTTTATCAGCAGCACACCTAATCCCACCACCCACAAAGATAATCGAAACAAAGAAGCTTATTATCATTTTGGTTGCATCTGAATATTTCTCAATTACTACAAACCTACCTGGCTTCTGGCCGATGTGTTAACCATTATTGCATTATTAGATTCGCTTTTTTGAAAGCTCAAGTTATGATGAAAAGAAGTTTGTTTGCATTATTTATATCAGCATTCTTTGAAACCAAGTCATATGCTGACTTCATCACTAGTCCTTCTCAGTTCAAAAGATTCCAGCTCCCTCGATTTTTCTTGCTCACCAACTGCAAATGGGTCACTAAAATATTGCGTTTGTTGGTATTTCGTTGTTTTACACTTCCTATATTATATTATATATATACATACATTAATACATATCCTCATATCTATCTATGTATGTGTGTGCATCTCAATTGATTGGTGAAGGAGGGAGTGCTTTCTAAAATTAATCTTAATAGAAAGTTATATTTTTCCAAAAATTTTAATTAGTAAAACGATTTTGGAATGATTCTAAACGGCCCTTTTTTTATATATCACGATCACAAGAGTCTTTCGGTGTAAAAAATAATAATAAAAAAAAAATCTGTTTGCTAATTTCAGTATGTATGATTGTCATTTTGGTAATCATACGTTTTTACTCATTGCTTTAAGATTTTCAATTACAATATTTCCTCCAAAGAAATTTTCCTTTCCTAAAAAAAAAAAAAAGGAACTGTAAAGTAATTAGAGGTTCAGATACACTATGGGACACTACAACATACAAAGAGTTCAAATTAAAATCTTGATATTGATAATAACGTTTTGTTGAGCTAATGAAATTGACAATAATCAAAACAACTGCCATTTAATTTGACAACAAATGCGTGGGGACATTTGCTGTCGTCAAAGGATGGAGTTTCTCTTTTAGTGGTCAGGATAAACTCACTATAATACCTCCATCAACTTCAAATTAAGCAGCAACAGTCATTGTGACAAAGGGCTTATCTAAACTTTCTCCCTCTAACTTTCTCTCTCTTAATTTCATCATGGGAAGAAACATAGAAGAGAAGGGTATCATGGATGGAAAACTTAAGGTATTTCTTGATTTTCCTGTTCTGAGATTATATTAAAGTTTCTTTGAAAGTTGTTGTAGTTCTGATTTAACAGTTTCCCCATTTGGCAATATTTTCAGGACGCAATAGGTGAAGTGGAGGAATTGCCTTTGGCTTCTCTACCAAAATCACCAACTCATGATGGCAGACCTAGCAGCATGGTTATTAAGGTTAGTCGTGTTTTAATCTTGAAATACGCTATCTATCACCATTATTGATGCAATCATTATATGGGTAACAACATATCAAAACTGTCACATAATGAAGAAGTGGAATCTAGTTCTTTTACTTTTAATTATATTACTAACACATACATGGGTCGATAGATCATCAATAGTGATGAATAGCAATATCTTTAACTGGTTTCATTCCAAATTTGAATTGGATCTGACGAAACTTGATCAAATCGCAGAAGGCACATACTGTAATTCCTGCCCACTTAATAGCTGAGGCCATCTCAACACTCCCTGGCCTCGACCTGAGGTGGTCGGGTCCGATAACACCAAACGAAATGCAATATGTTCAGCAATATGTGTTTGCAAAGTATCCACAATACAGCAATGGTTTGGTGGAAGTTGGAGAAAAGTTTGAAACCGAAAACCTCTCCATCAATGAGGAATCTTCAGGAACTCCACCCCATGAAAAGCCCAAGTCTCCGATACCAAAAGAATTATCCTCTTTCTCCTTCAATAGTAACACTCTTTCTGACCTTAACAGAACCCAATTGGAGCCTTCAAGACTCCTAGACATCCTCACAAAGAAGTCCTCATTTGAAGGGAATTTTGTATCAATCCCCGAGGTCCAAGCGAGAAACCGAGCTTTGAAGCACTTTGGGCTAGTTGAGGAGGAGTACTTGACTCTTTTCACAGCCAACTACAAGGATGCCATGATGATGATAGGAGAGAGCTACCCGTTCTTCAGGGGAAACTTGTACATGTCGATCATAAACGAGGAAGTCGATTGCGTAAGGGAATTCGCGGTACAAAAAGAGTCAAAGGTCATTGCAGCCCCGGAAACTTGGTTGGATCTAAGGATCAAAGGGTCACAACTTAGTCAATACTTTAGGAAGAAGTGCAAACACAGCCCCAAGGGACTCTTCTCCTATCCTGCCAAAGTGAATGGTACAAGATACTCTATGCACTGGATTTCGGAGGCTCATAGGAACTCTTGGCACGTTCTTCTTGATGCCACGGGCTTGGTTTTCGGCGAGGACCGGATTGCTCTTGCTCTTCACCAGCCTGATTTTGTGCTGTGCAGCCTCAGTAACACTCACGCACATGCCCAACCATCCATCATCACTTGCCTCTTGGTTAGGAGGAAGTCATTTGATACTTTGGCAACTGCTAGTTAGGTAACTTAATATGTTGGGCTAATTACAAAAACATCTATGTACGAATATATTTAACTTTTTCTTTAATTACCTTTTGATTTTTGAAAATTAGAGTTTGATACTATATTATTTGATTTTCTTTGTGAATTCCTCACCAGGCCTTATCAAAATTGAAGTGACTAATGGATTTGCAAAGAAAATCAAACTATATGGTATTGAATTATAATTTTCAGAAACATCCGGTTATTTGTGAAAAAGGGTAAAAGTATAATGAAGATGTTTGTAATTAACCATTATATTTTACTCGAAATAAACTTTATGATGAATATGGCCTGTGTTTGCCATTTCTTCTTCTTCAATCAAAAATCTACTTCCCTCTTCTATCGGAGGAAATAAAATACATATTTATGAACTACGGGAGCTATGCCCTGAGTAAATAATAATATATAGTTTTGTTGTTGTTGTTGTTGTTTTTAATGTAAATGAAGTATAACAAGTGCTGTTTAATACCATTATTTACTTGAAGTAACACAAACATCAGTGCAAAACATTGACTTTTTGTCTGTGATCATGACGATAACTGTTTCAAGCACCTATTCACTTTAAGAAAAGTTTACGTGACATCTCTCAATTCTTATATATCTTCTTACATATCCTAGATTCATATCAGAACTTAATCATAAGTTTAGGTTTCCATCACATAATCAAGTCCATGAGCATGATAAAATCTTAAGTTTGAAAATACGGGATCGAAATCTAAAGGCGACGTCCCTATGAGAAATTGTACTAAATAGCAAGGTTTTAAAATATTGTAAGTAAATAGTAAATTTATTAGATAAATAATATACAAAATCATTTACCTGTTAAGTTTGTTATTCACTATTATTTTATTTTCAAAAAAAATTAAAACTTATTGTTTATTTTAATTATTATTATTATTATCATTATTATTTTGTAAAAAAAAATGCTACTTACTTTTTTCTCCCGGTGTTTTTGGGAGATTTCTGAAAATTTGTCACCTTGATCACCCTCTTTGCGTCAGCTGTCAGGCGGTCCGTGGACATTCCAGGCCCAGGATCATCTGGGCCGAGAAGTCTTTGAGCTAGAGTCTGTTGCTCTATTTATTGGGCTTCTTGTAAATTCGAGCCCAAAACCCTGAGGGGAGGATCCCATGGGCTGAGAGAAAAATGCCTGTTTGATAATGATTGCAGCACCTTTGACCTTTTTTTTTTTTTTTTTTTTTTTTTTTTTTTTTTTTAAGTTTAGAATATTTGAAATACACGTCTTAAGAGTTTTAAATACAAGATGATATTTATTTGGTTGATCCATATAATGTATTTGAATACACATCCATTTAAACAGTACACCCACTCATTATATTATTTATTTATTTACTTTCATCAATAATATCATATATTTTCTTTTTTTTTTTTTATCAATATCTATTATTCAGA
Source organism: Ficus hispida (assembly GCA_025413025.1). NCBI lineage: Eukaryota > Viridiplantae > Streptophyta > Magnoliopsida > Rosales > Moraceae > Ficus > Ficus hispida. Next base: position 1,210,836 of record CM046371.1, on the reverse strand, counting down.
TATAAATCATTCAAATTTTTTTTTTTGAGAAAAAATATACATATTTTATTTGAATATAATGATTAAAAGGAATCTTCATATGCATTTTAAGATATATTTATTTTATTGAAATACAATATCAAGGTGAGTGAGATATTCAAACGCCTAATATGGTCTGCAATCACAGAAACTTTGCTTACTAGACAAAACATCTCATCACTGATAATTTTTCTTCGTCAGTTTCTTTTTTCTTTTTAATAAAAAAATATTTCAAATCACTATTGCGTGTTTACGTTAAATCATTTTAAAATTAAATTAAAATGAAAATATATGAAAAACTGATGAAATCCGATGAACATCCAACAATTCGTTCGTAAAAACGTTCCATTTATTATTCAAAAAAAAAATTGAGGGAGAGAGAAAAAGAATGTTTTTTTTTTTTTAATTTTCTTGTGCTTTTTCTAAAAATTATCCTTCATATTTAGCTATCAAGAATATAGATCCGTTTAATAAAATAATTTGAGTTAAAATTTTAATTTTAATTTTATTAATTTTTTAAAAATTAATTATAATTTTTTTTAATTTTTTAAAAATAAATAAAAATTAAGATATAAAAATATAATTTAATTTAAATTAAACCATTCCATTTAATAAAGGAGAGTTTAGCATAACATCAAAACTTTCAAATTCAAATTTTTTTTATTTTTTTTAAGTTTTTATCTTTTTCTTAAAATTTTTTTTATCTTTTCTAAAAATTTAAAAAAATTCAAAAAAATTTACTATTTAAACTTAAAAATCTCAACTCAAACTATTCTATTAAATACTTAAGTTTGAATAGTAAATTTTTTTAAATTTGAATAGTAAATTTTTTTGAATTTTCAGAAAAGACAAAAAACTTTTTGAGAAAAAGACAAAAACTTTTTAAGAAAAAGACAAAAAAAAATTTAAGTTGAATGAGTTGAGTAGTTGAAACAAACAAACCCTTAACATTATATCTCCTATAAATTTTATAATATATATAAACTAGATTCTTTTTGTTTAAAAGCTGTGGAATACTGTTTGTCTCACTCTCCACCGACCTGCTGCGATTCCCAAACTGTCAGAGCAGCAGTCTGAATATCTGAATGCCTGCCACAAGTTGAACTACTCTCCGTCACAACTTTTTAATTTCTTGATTGCTTCACTTATCTACTCCAATTCCCATTTTAAATTTCGTACATAATGGCCCCATTTCCTAACACGATCAATTCAGAATTTTCAATATTCAACGGTATTTTTATAGATTCCTGACTAAAATTTATTGATTAGTGACGCATATTTAGTTATTGAGAAGAAGATAAAAGATAATTAATCAATTTCAATAAATAAATAAATAACTTATATAAATCCCAATTCTGTGACATCTCTTTTTCTTTTTTCTTTTTAAAGGAATGATGTGACATATCTGAGGCCCTTGATTAATAATAGAAATAGTATTCCAAACAAACAATGAGTAACTAATCTCAACTATATTTCTTATTAAAAAAGAAAAAAGACAACTAATATATCTTAACAATGCCAACGACTTGTTCATCTCCAACTTCCTGAAGAAATAACTTGGTAGATAGTTTTTTTCCCCCCGTATAGAAAGGAGTTGGGTTTACGTCTCTGTCTCGTTACTTTTTTAATCAATTTTCTAAAGAGTCAGCTGTAGGCTGCTCGACCAGCTATTGCTTCCGACAGCTAGACTCCTGACTCAAGTTTTTTAGTTATTTATTATTGTTGTTTAGTCTGAAATAGCTACGTGGTACTACAATCCAATACGGTAAAACTTTTTGTCAAACAGCAATACGGTGAAACTTTTAAAATATTAATAATAATTCATATCTAATTAAATTTAGAGTAATTAATCAAAAAGTTGCTTAAATTGTTTTAAAAATAACGATTTTATTTTTATTTTTAAAACTTTGATGAAAATAATTTTGAACTCTTTTAAATAATGATAATTATAATCCCTCCGTCAAACCCTATTTAGTTTCTAATGAAATATTATTAAAGTGATCATTTTTATTGTAAAAATACCAAAGTGCCCTCTCATTTTCTCTTTCCCTTTGTTTTCCCTTAAGCCCTCTCTCTCTCTCTCCCCCTTTCTCCCTTGGCATATTCGGGCGACGGCTTCCATCTCCGGCGAAGGAAGCTGACCACAAACGTGCGACGGCGTCCGACGACGGTGACGCTAGATCTCGCGATGACGGCCCCTTGAGCTCTTGTCCTCCTCCGACGACGATGGCGATAACGCTCCCGACGATTTTCTCCTCGGAATCTCCAGATCTCAGCGGATCTCGGGTCGCCGACGGGCCTGAACTCCTCGGAATCTCCGACCTTGAGGAGCTCCTCGGGCTGGTGGACCACTTCGGAAGCTTCTCGACGCTTTCATCTCCTCACAAGAGCAGCTCCAGGCAATCTCTTCAACCATAGGTCTGCAACGCCATTCGTGGCGATGATCGGCGAAGCTAACCCAGAACGGATGACGAAGCTAGCGTTGAAGAACAAAACCCCATGGAGCTATAGAGGGAGATGACGGGGAGGTGGGGTTGAAGAAGAAAAACCCATGAAACCCCTAATCTCTAATTTCAGAAAACCAAAAACCACCGAGAAAAACCCTCCGAATTTAACCCCAATTACCACATCTTATTTGGGTATAAAATTACCTATTTAATTTTTAAAAAACACAAAATATACTCCTCATGTGATGGTTCTATAAGTTTTATATATATATATATATATATATAGAATCAAATAAAAAGGACAATAATTGTCAAAAAAATATATATATAAAAATTTGAGTTATCTTAATCAAAATAAAAATAAAAATAAAAATCAAATAGTTACTTTTGAGTAATTTATGGAATACTTTAACTAATTAGTCTTAAATTTGTCGAGATGCACAACACGAAGTTGTGGTCACAAAGCCAACAATACCTTCAAAGTTGAAGCTTCCCTCGTGACTCAGAAAATGCACAATTGACCAATAGTAACACAACATGTCACTGCAGCCACATTCCACTTTTGTTAATCTGCAACCAAAAGGCCAACAAATAGATTTCATATTTCCGTGCTTGTTCTCTTTTGGGTGGAATCGTCTCGTTAGGGTTTTGTAATCAAGTTTTTCAACCCTGTCCATGTGAACTTCTAACCTTTTCGCATTTAAATTTATTCTTTTTACCATGATTAGTCACATAACACTATGCATCATCATTATCGATGATTTTTCACCACATATAATATTAAATGCATAGTTTGTTTTGTTCACTACCATCCTCATTTCTTTTTTTTTTTTTTGGGGGGGGGGGGGGGGTTATTGAATGATATAACATTATATATGTATGATAATGTTGATACGTCACGATATACTAATTTAAAAATATGTGTGATATATATAATTGGATATATATTTGAAAAAAAAAATTTACCTAAATAAGAAAAAAATACATAAGTAAAAAATAGACAAAAAAAACCAATGAAATACCTGAAGATGAAAAAATAAGATATGAAAAAGATCAAATGACTAAAATGTTAAGAATAGACTAAACCAATATAAAAAAAATAAAAAATTTTTGTTTTAAAGATAATATTTTAATGAAATTTATTTTCTTAAATCAATATGACTTATTTATATCAAATTGTCTAAAGCAAACTACAACAGCATACAAAAATTTACAAAATATGAAATGTATATTTTAAAATAGCATATAAATAAATATTTTTACGAAGAAAAAATCTTTTTTTTTTCCCTCCTCTCTCTCACTTCATCTACTCTCTCTCTCTGTCTCTCTCTCTCCCTTCCTCCTTCCCCTCGAACAAAAGAAAAAAATAAAAAAAAAAGTACCCTGCCCAACGAACAACTCTCTTTCTCTGTCTCCTTCTCTGTCTTTCTCTTTTCTCTCTCTCTTTTCCTTCCTTAAAGATGAAAATACTTTCTCTCTCTCTCTCTCTCTCTCTCTCTTCCTTCCTCACTGATAATAATACTTTTTTAACTTTTAACTTAAATCGAATTTCTTTTTTTTTTTTTAACTTAGCCATTATATATGTAATCGAGTACATACTTATCATTTGCAAGGAGAAAAACCATTGAGAAAACATGGATTATATCTTTAGCCAAAAAAAAAAAACGTGGATTAACCAATAGAAAAGGTCACCATTGAGGAAAACATTTTAAAATTTTTAATTGTACTAGCTAAACCGAATGGGTTTCCTATATAAGGTTTCAATTTCATCCATTGTACTATGGAACTAAAAACATAGCCTTTGACATATAGGGTCTATTAATTGCCTTAAAGTTCTCTTTCATCACTGGCAAAAAAAAAAATATATATATATATATATAAATATTCAAGATTGAAAATTTCAAAACAAAAAGAAAGTAAAACATTGCACCAAGGCAAGTTCCATTTCCTTTACGACTTATTTCTTTCCCATTAGTGGTGATCTTTTTAATCTCCTACAAGAAAGCCATAAAGAAAAAGCGTTGCTTTGAAACAAAATTTCTTCAATCAATTAACCGGATCCATTAGGCCTTGACTTGCTTCTCTCTTTTAATGGCAATCTTCCAAGTTTTCTACAATAAAAGTCGTGAAAGAAAAATCCACCTTCCTTTTCTCAAAAGGAATTTTCACTCCTTGGGGTCCAAACTAGCACCGAACTGACGATAAAATGCGGGGCTGCCAAACAATCCCAACTATAGATAGTTCTTTATCTCCGAGTGATCAGTACTGAATACGACCGACCATAAACAAACTAAGAGACAAAGTAGCCATTCTATAAAGTATAGTGGGCCTTTTTATTTTTATTATTTTATTGTTCGTATTTTTTTCATATCCTCTAATAATACGCTTATAAAATTAATTTTTTAATTAAAAATATCACACAAGATCATATAAATTAAATTCTTATCGGTGGACAAAGATAATGGGATATGTGAGAGCTAATAATGTATGTTTTCTTGCAATTAGATCTGGTTAAAAATACATCCAAAACAGACATATGACTGAAAAAAAAAAAAACAAGAAAAAAACAAATTCTATCAGTACCGCATCCGCTCATATTTAACCGTGGAAAATCTCCTATACTTCTCTTTCCCTATTTTCTTGGAAAAGGATGGTGGCTAGGGAGGGTTTTATGTATTTATAAGCATCAAATTTTAAGGCTATATCCGCTAGGAAAAGGATTACCAAGCTCAGAAGGAGTTCTTCACATCAACCCAAATCTAATAGTAGGTATAGAACCTAATATCTAAGATAGCATATGTAACAAGCAATGTTTAGTATTAGTTAATCTAGTCGTGGTGTTTCGTGTAGTAGTTTGAGTTGAGATTTTTAAGTTTAAATAATAAATTTTTTTGAATTTTTAAAAAAGATAAAAAATTTTTTGAAAAAAAAAGATAAAAATTAAAAAAAAAATTTTAAATCGGGGAGTTTGGATGATTATCCAAACTCCCCTGTAAAAATGAAAAGCCGCCATATTTAATAACATCATTTGCCGTATAACTACTATTACTATAACTACTATTACTGATATTATACTCTTCAGAAAATGTCGAAATATATTTGTCTACAATGTATACTGTCAGAATTTTTACTCTTTCTTTTCACTATGAAAATAACATGGCAGTAAAATCATCAATCTCCTTCCACGAGCGAGTGAAAAATGAAACCCCTAATATTCAATTTAAACTATAACATAAATATCATATTTATTGTGTAAAATAAATAGATAATCTAAAAAAGAAAAACTCACGTTCGCTTTCGAATCCCTCCGACCGTCCATTGTAACGATCGTCCCATATAATCGCCCGCGGCGCACATTAGCAGAAAGTGTCGCGGCTGGCGGCGGGACGGCTCACGTTAGCGGCGACGACGGAGGGGATCTCGAAATGCCAGAGCCTCCCGACGGCGTTGACCCGGTACTTCCGGCAGAGGAACTCCTGGGCGAAGGTCTTCTCCACCTTCCGATCGATGTCGTGCAGGAACACGTGGGTGGGACCCGATCCCCGGCGGTTGCGGCCCATGACCGCCGCCGAGAAAATTGCAGCCATCCTCCCCGGCGCCTCGGCGTAGTAGCCTCGCGGCGCGTCGATCATGATCAGGTCCCACTCCTTGTCGTAGACCTCCTGCGGGAGGTTATCCAGCGCCAGGCGGCACTTCTTGTTCCCCTGCAGCGGCGCCGCCTCGGACGGCGCGCACTTCGGCTCGGCTCGGTACGAGGAGATGAGCTCGTCGGCCTCGCGGAGATGGGTCCGGTACTGGACGTGGTGAGCCCGGAGGTTGGGGGCCTTCTGGAGGACGGTCTGGACCCACTTCTGGTCCTCCTCGAGGAATAGCGTGGTGCCACGTGGATTAAAGGAGTCCCACATGAGCGAGTCGTGGCCGAGCCCGAAGACCAGGAAGTTGAAGGGCGCCCCAAAACCTCCCTCCCTGGATTTGATTACGTTAAACGACACCGTTATCTCCTCCAATGACTGTTGGGGCACCACCCTCGACGTGGCGTAGTGGAGGATCGCCTGGAGCTGCGTCGGCGTGGGCATATTGCTTTCCCGATCGTCGGCCGTTTCGATCTGGGCGCCCGTCAACGAACACAGCCTGGAGCTGACGTCATCTAATCTCATGAAGCTGGTAATCAGGAGCGCCCCGGCGACCAAGCTGGCCAGGCCCAAGCCCATGAACCACGGCCTTTCCGACGAGAAACACCATTTCTTCATCACTCTAAAAAAAAAATTTTTTTTTTTTTTTTGGAAAAGTTTTCCGGTGAGTTTGAAATGGAGATTGTCTGTGAGTTCTACTTATATAAGATGGAGAGTACTTGGAGATAGATGGGGAATTTTTTGTTTTGTTTTGTTTTTTTTTTTTAATTTAGATAAGTGAACTTATTTTGTTTTTTAGTAGGACAAAAATACCCTTGATAGTAACCAGAAAATGGAAACGGGTGCTGGCATGTTTGCAGGGCAAATTTGTCCAGTTGTTAGGTGTAAGGTCGACTATAATGCTTTGACAAAATGGGAATAAAATTGGACATATCGGCGGCTGTATGAGCAATACGTCAACTGCCACGTGGCAACTCTATCTCTGTATGCGTATTTCAAGCGTCTGAAGTGCTTTTGCTGTTTTTCAGGCAAACAGAATAACAATTTGAAATCTGTTCTCTGAATATATATTTAGGTGTATATATAGATATATATTTTTGGTGAGCAAGCGGGACTGGAAAGTATTGAGTGTGAATGCTGTTTTGATATAAAGCTTGTAGGACCAGACAAGTTAATAATAATGAAGATATTTTCACCCACCTCCCTTTTTTTTTTTTTTTTCTTTTTTCTTTTCTTTCGTCCAATCCGTTTGAGGACATATCATTCGATTTCATGGTGAAATTGTGACGAAAATGCATATATATGATACGGCTTGCCAAAATATTCACAACGAGAATATCATACATTAGTGTTTTTACTTTAAGGCCTCATGTGATGCTGCATTTTTACTGTCATATCTGATAAAATCACAATTAAAACAAAAATTTGAGTGAAACAGACAGATTTTATAAGACCCCAGGATCAAAATCACAAAAATTTTACCATAGGATCTGAAAAATATCTAGATATGTTTTAAATTTCCCATCAGATTTTTTTAGTTTTTGTATTCATCTTGTATCCTGATGTGATTCTGATATAAGATTTATAATATATAATATCGACATGCCGTACAGTTTAAATATTCATATTTTAGTACCCAATTATATCAAATCTTCTAACATATATTATTATTTTTTTTTTTTTTTTGGAGATTGGATTTCTAACCTTTTAAAGATAGTTTAGTTAAGATGGTACAATCATCAGTAGCTGTCAATATAAACAACGAATTAAGTGCACCAAAATAAGATGTGCCTAAAGCCTTTTCGTTAGTTCTTTTTTTCTTTGGTTAATAAAGAAGGAAGAAAAACATGTTGAAAGACAATCCGCATTAGATTTCTATGACGATAAAATCCATGTAAACTGATTTTCAGCATCCATTTTGGCACGTAGTTTGGGACATTAACTCAACATAAAATATATGTCTGAAAATGCTTTTTCAGTTAGCATTGTGTTGTCAATCACTCGGTGTTGTGAACAGTTTTTTTTTTTTTTTGGTATGTGACTTTATTGACATTTGTTTGAGGAGGATCGGGAGATGTAATTTTGTATTAAAAATGATATATAATTTTTAAAATATACGTTTGGTTAAAATTAATTATTTAGAGAAAAAAAGTGTAAAATTTTAAAATATCATTGGAAAAAATATATATCAATATAGATATTATTTTATTTCTCTATAGATTTTATGTAATCTTTTTTTTTTAAGTATCTTATTTTGAACTTGAAATGATAAAGTTATGGATGTTTAAAGTTTGAGTTTCATTTAAAGACGTGAAGTAAACAATGAAAAATAATTTTGAGTTAAAAAAAAAAGGCAAAAAAAAAAAAGTTTTGGAAACAAGATGTTCAAACATGCCCCTTCTTTTTCCAAAAAAAAAAAAAGGAAAAAAAAAAGGAAAGAGAGAAAGAGATGTTTTATTTGTGAATCAGAATTCTAAGCAGGTTAAATGCGCAAGTTCTTTTAATTCTACCCTAACCAACCAATAATGGCCGAGAGCCCCCTTTCGAAAGTTTGATTGAACTTATCATGGACGTATAATTTAGACAGAAGCAACTTGATTTAATACATTAACTTATAAAAAAAAAAAAAAAAAAACTTGATTTAATATATTAAAAAAGAAACTTGATTTAGTACATATATAAAAGACACTAAACTACTGTCGGATATGATGAGCAAAAAGATTGAAAATCATGTTGGACCTGGAGGAAAGATCAAGGAAGCAGTTAATAGATATATATATTTTTTAATATAGAAATAGTGCTGCAAAACGCTCAGGAAATAAGCCAGCTGGTTGGTATCGGAGCAGATCTCAAGTTTAATTATTAAGATTTTAAGTCAATTATTGTCTATGGAGTCCATTAAGATTTTAAGACAATGGTTAGAATACATATGTTTAGAACTTTTTTGTGGATCACTAATTGAAACACGTCGCAGCCATCAAATGGCTCAAAAATCTCCATACCACCACCGCAATACTTCTTGTGATAAAAAGGGAAATTCTAATCACATGAGAATAGAGATGTCACGAAAGAAAGAGGAAAAATTAGCAAAATAAAAAATAAGACTTTTATTCCATACATTTATTCATAGAAAAGTAAACACTCTCAGAGGCCTGATTAAATTTCACTTATTATATTTCTCTACTTGGAGATCCATGTATAGGCGGTATATGCAGGTACGTGTATCCCTCTTGCTACAGTTAAAAGTAACAGGCCTTAAGCCAAAGCGTATTTTGCAATAATCACCACATGTTCCCTCGTTACAAGGAGCCACATGGCTTTTGATGAATTTGAATTTGCGAGATGCTTCAGTCGTCATAGCCAGTATCAATATTGCAAACACAACAAACGTCATCCTACTTCCGCGCTTGATGTCTAGTCCATTCATTGCAAAAGTCATCTGGTTTGCGACTGTTTATTGCTTCTACTATTCTACTTGGTAATGTGTGCACACACACACACACACATATATATATATATAGAGTCATCAAACCAATAGCCACATTCATGAAAAATCACACAAATGAATGTATTCTAAAAACAATAGGTACAGCTAAACCAATCAAACTTATTAAGTACGTAATTCAATTTTGATATTTCCTTTTCGTTTTATCAAAGTCTACTCTATCCCAATATTGTGATGATTTTTAAGGATAATTTTTTTTTATATATATTTATTTCTTTTTAGGACACAAAAATACTAGAGTATCAAATTAATTACTGTCCTTTCTATCTAGTTTGATATTCTTTTGTCATCTTTTTGAATTCTTTTTTTGTCATTTGCACGCCCATTTTCCTATGACAAATGTGACTACACATGAATATTACTCAACCCAAAAAAAAAAAAAAAAAAGAGACCAAGTAAATAGAATGGCCCAGCTAGAATGAGGTCAAACACTTTTCAAAGGATTGTGCTATCGACATGATTCTACATCCACGTGGTATCCCATCCCATTAGCCAGCACAAAAACAAAATATGATTTAAATATATAATAATGTGCTCCCTACCGAATCGCCATGTCTGATATTATTTTGATGTTTGACTCTCTCTATAGTAGCACATCAACCCCAATGCTTCAAATTCACTCTTTCCACACTTTACTTTGCAAAAGAGCAAGGACATGCGCGTAATGCCATGACAAAAAGTTAAAAGGATTTTTTTTTTTTTTTTTTTTTTTGAGAATTTCGGTAACTAATTTAGAATATAAAAGCCTTTAAATGTGCATTGCATATTGGAGAAGACAAACAAAGATTGAAATAACGACGTTGAAGAGTCTTAATGGTGTCCAATGTCGGATACGAATGAAGGGTTTCTTTATTGGTTATGATGTCTCCAAGTATTTTTTTTAAGTTTAAATGGTTTTGGAAATTGGTTTAGATTTTATCTAATAAATCACGTTACATCATGTTATTTAATATACTTGAATATTAAAAAATAAAAGAATTATGTGTTTAAATAAACACGATTTTTGATGTACCAAATTGAACAAGGAATGTGATTCACTCTATCTATATATTTAAATAAAACAATGTTTTTACTTGATGGGTGAGGTTTCTTTTTTCTTAGACATGTCTGGTGCATAATTAAAGAAATGCATACTGGAGAGGTATGCATATGGAATTTTCAAATGAATATGGTTCCTTTTAACTTCCTTTTTCAATTTTGTTTCTTTTTATCATTGTGATGCTTTCAAATTTGATTCTTAAAAAACAAAAAAGTACGAATCTTAAAGTATTTAATGGTGTGTTCCTCACTTGATATTTTATTCCAAAACAACATAGGAATATGCATTTAATTTCTCATATATTATATTTAATACAATCCTATTTGACAGTATACCTATCATTTTATTATTTATCAATTCTATTTTTTTTATCTATTTTTATTAATCATATCACATATTCTTTTTTTATCATTATACATTAAAATAATTATTTAAATATAAATAATCTACATATATATTTTACTTAAATATAATAATTAAAATAGATATCCAAAATATATATTAAAATATATTTATTATAATAGAATATAATATAAAGTGAATGTATGATGGATACAACATCTTCTACATTCATCTGTACTCTCTTGACTCGTTATTTTCTTATGCTGGGGGCAGAGAAAGCTCATTTAAGACCATCAAGTGGCCCAACAGGACCCCTAGTCTCCTCCAAAATGCCGATAATAGCCTAAGCCTATGACCGAAATTTATAATTAGAGCCCAGTCCCCGATATTGTTTCTAGTTGTAATGGGCCCTTACAAATTCGCCTATTAAGAGAAGTGTAACAGATAAATATTTTATACGTTTTTAATAAGTTTTTTAAAAGACAACAAATTATAGGATATGTTTTGATAATTCCACATAATTTCTTGAATTTTTTTAAGAAAATGATAGATTTACAATTAACATTTAATAACAAATTTATGAGTAACATTTTATGTTAGAGAGTAGAGATATTAAAATGGACCGACCTTAGTGGATCGGCACAGGTATTACACGTTGAAAAATGGATAAGGTACGGCACAATATGACACGATTGTTAGACGGGCACTGCCCAATACGTTTGACTAAAGGGGTGCTTGACTAAATGGGTGCTTGACGTTATTTTTCGACACGAAACACATTAACGGCACGACACATTAAGGACATAATATGAGCATGAGCACAAAAGCGATATGGGGCAAGACAATGACACATTAACATTACACTTTTTATATAATATTTTTAACAATTTTCATATAAGACTTATGCTTTTTTTTTTTTTAATTTTCTTATGAAGATTTCATCTATTTTTAGTCTTTACTTGATAAGATTTTCATTATTATAGTTTATTTTCAATAATATATTTTGTTTTGGTTGAAAATCAATATTTTATATGGGATTTAAAATAAAATTTATTCTTTATTCACAATTTTTAATCTTAGGCACGGGCATGTTAAGAACACGACACATTTACAAATAGGTCGTGAGTCGGGCGTTATGCTATAAATTGAAAAAGGAGCATGGCACGGCATGACATATTTATTTAATGGGCCAGCATGAGCACGACACAAAGCACTAATATGCTCAAAATAAATAGGCGGTCTGGTCAAGTCAGACCATATCGGCATGTTTGACATCTCTATTAGAGAGAGAGAAAGAGAAAGGAGGAGTGAGAGAGAGAGAGATGAGGAAGGATGGATTTTTTTGAAATTATGTGATCATAAATTTGATTATGTATTTGTACTATTTATTACTATGTTTAAAATTTTATGCAACAATTTACTATTATGTTCTTCAAAAATGCTATTTTTCTCTTTTTTCCACATAGTAATTTAGAAGATTATAACTTTTAAAAAATTAAACCTCTGTTTGATAAGTTAGCTGGAGATGAAATTTTTAAGTTGGAGTTGGTTGACTTTTTAAAAACTAATTATAATTTTTGTTAACTTTTCATAAAAGGACAAAAACTGATATAAAAAATTTGGGTTTGAGATAAAACACTACACGTAGTATTATTTAAATGTATTATTTTTACTTAAAATAAAATTTTAAACCTAACTTCCATATTAAAATAATACAAATGAATTACTAGACTTTAAAAATAGTATCCAGCTTCATTAACACCCCTATCCGCCATAGTAGGGGGAAGGTCCGAAAATGTTATGAATTTTTTTTTTTTTAATTTACTTTTCTTTTTCTTTTTTTGGTGTAAAGGAAACAGCTATGAAATTTAATGCACGCCATGATAATAACCTAATGAATATGGGAGCAGAAAGTAGGTCACTCTATTTGCAAAATGCTGTCCTTACTCCTATCCCATGTCTTATAATTGGACCTATAACTTCCCAATCGCGTTGTGTTGGTATAATTTATTGGCCATTCCTTGATAAAAGCATCCAATATATTAGTCACTCCTACACCGTTCTCTCCTATCCCATGTTCACTACCAATTATTTTTCATTTATAACATTTTAATATGTGACAGACAGGACGTAGGTACTTCTCTAACATGTTTTTTTTAATGAAAAAGTTTGCTAAAGTTTATTACATTTTCATTTAGCACGTTTTATTTTGTTCCAGGGCGAAAAAAAGTTTGTAGCGGTTACTGGTTAGTAGTTGCACTACCTCTCTTTATCATTCTTCCATCATTAATTGCAACACAAGTAATGTCATGAATAATATTTTAACTGATTTTTCGTATGGGACATTTTTGTTTTTTTATATATCAAATATCGATTTGATGTTATATCTAAAAGACCAAAACCTTAGTGGACACGAATGACCCGTATGCCATAATCTATATTTATATTCACCAGAAAACAATATATCTACACAAGGATGTTTGGTGTGTAAATTTGAGTTAAGATTTTTAAGTTTAAATAGTAAATTATATTGACTTTTCAGAAAAAACAAAAAACTTTTTGGGAAAAAGACAAAAATTTTTGAAGAAAAAGACAAAAAAAAGTTTGAAATGATTAGTTTAAAATGTCTAACCAAACAAAGCCAAAGACTTTTACGAGGGTTAATTAGTATGACCATAACATATACAAAAATATAAGAGCATAATATATGACATTAATTGCACGAAACATATAAAAGTTAATAAGTCGGTGACGTAACATTTATTTAACATACAATGTCAAAAGAGTGCAAGACCAGTTATCTCTTACGCCTTTATAAGAAATTTAGTAAATTTTTCAAAACATCATTTTACGTTTACTAACGACGAGTAAGTGTTATTTAGCAAAAATAAAAAAAATAATAAAAAACATCGAGTAAGTGTCATGCCATATCTCCTACTTCTAAATTGCCATAGTATGTTAGAAGGATGGTGTTCAGTAAAGGACTTCAACAAGCTTTCATGTATTGTATACTTATCACATGCGTTGCAACTACACGATTTGGAGAAAGTATGACATTTATTAACGATGAATGTCCAAAAGAAACGTAAGAGTAAGAAATTTTATAATTATCTCATATTTTTAGTATACCTTTCTTAGTCATTATTAGTTAGAACATTGATATACCATTGACAAATTTAATTATCCCAAATTCTCATTAATTCATTTAAATAAATCGTGAGATTAGAAAGAATTGGAAAAAAAGAGTCAAACATGTTAAATAAAATAATATAATATATTTATATGTCTATTATTATTATTGTATTTTTTTTTGAACGTGGGAATCGAGTTTTTTTAATTTTATTTTTATCTTTAATATAAACATGATGGTATACTTGATATATGTTACGGTGTTGAGGATGGACCATTAACAAAGCCTATATATGTACAGTTGTCATGAAAGGTGTATATTAAACACCGCGTGGCAACACATGGATTGAAGAAAGGATACGTGTGAGCAGTACAGCTCAGCGTCATTAAAGTGAAAAAAAAAATAATGGAAGTTCTCGGCACACTCAACTGTATCTACTTCCCGTGAGACCAGTACTGAATCAAATCCACTACTACACTACAGAATATAGAGTCATTGTATATTCAGACTTAAATGCGGCCTAACCACCCCTTCTCAGCGTTCCCATGGAATTAAAAACTTTGACCGACCCTCATCTCGACCGTCCACTTTCCATCGAGCTGCTTACGTGGACGGCCCTGATCATGCAAAAAACCACTCCCCTTTATAACACTTCAGGATCTCTATATATTTCCTTCGTGTTGAGTACTGAGAAATCAAATCATTAAAGAAGGGGGGGAAAAAAAGGATGGAGATGAAGATGAAGATGATGGTGATGATGATAATGGTGGTGGTGGTGGGGAGTGAGGTGGCGGAGGCGGCGACGATGGAGGAGAAGTGCGGGGCGGACTTCCAGAAGCTGGCGGTGTGCCTGACGTACGCGACGGGGAAGGCGGAGACGCCGTCGAAGGACTGCTGTAATTCGGTGAAAGGGATAAAGAACAGTGAGCCGGAGTGCCTGTGCTATATAATGCAGCAGACCCACAACGGAAACGACAAGATCAAGAGCATGGGCATCCAGGAGACCAAGCTCCTCGCTCTCCCCTCTGCTTGTGAAGTGAAGAACGCTACCCTCACTGAATGCCCCAGTCAGTTCTCCCTCCTCCTCTTCTTTTTCTAACTCACACACACACACTCGGATCTATCAATGTTTCTTCTGTTAATAAACTATGACCCATCTCACGTGATTAAGCACGAAAAAGAGTTTTAAGAACTTTTGAAACATACTGGCGGTGTGGAATAAGTATCTAAATCTTCACCGTGTTTTTTCAAAATATCACGTTTTATGTTTTATTTTTTGGAATTTCTCAATTATCTCTTGTGTTTTTGGATTTCATGTTTAAATCTTCATCTTCCTTTTTAATAAAATTTGCCAAATACGCGCTGTGGGTAAAAAGTTCTTTCTCAACCTTAAAATCTGGCCAAATTTTGTCAGAATATTTGAGTCCTGGGTAAGGAGTAAGAACGGTCAAATAATAGCATTATCCCGTAATTTATGAACATAATATTTATCATTGATCAGGCTTGCCGTAAAAACTAAAAACATCCTACGTAGTCAGCTGGTTGAATTTTCATCATCCCCTCTATCTGAGAGGTAGCCAAGTAAGTACATGACCATATTAGAATCCAGATCTGTACATTATATGAGTTGGGCGTGGCAGTCAATTTCCTTTAGCCATCTTGTGCAGTTGTTTTTTCATTTAAAAAAAAAAAAAAAAAACTCATGTAGACGTTTTACATGTATAATACTGGATTATCTAGTGATCTCTTTTCAGCAAAACAATCATATCTATGGGGGCCAGAAATATGCAAATAATCTACATTGCCGTGTCACAATGAACTTGCTGAAGGAATATGCAAATAAAATATTATAAACTTTTTTTTTCCCTCTAGGTGATATTTAATCTTGGTAGTTGAGAAGTATGGCCTGTTGATCAAGCAATTAATTTCGTGCTTTCAATTACACATTGATAGCTTTTTTCTGCCAAAAAAAAAAAAAAAAACACACACACACACACACACACACACAGCAAATTAATAGCTAGCCGTTTCTTTTTCCTGTTGAAAATTAGAAGTTTGTCTTTGTGCACAATATTGGGCATGTTTATGGTAAATATATATATATATATATATATACCTATTAGTCTTTTAAATTTGACCGCGGTATCAATCTCATAAATATAACATTTTCTTTTAGATTCATTTAATTATTAGTTAACATACTCATGATGTTATGATGTTTATGTAATTTAATATGTTATATTTTAAAACTTTTATTTCAGGTAACATGTATTAGACTATCTGTCTTACTTAAAGACCTTATGGTCCTTGCCTATATTTATATTGTGTGTGTGGAAGATTGTCTTCCTCACTTGTTATAGCAACTCAGCTACTAGCTTCATTTCTTCTCATATAGTCTACTTAAAATTGTTTAATAATTCTACTAATTATAATATGCACCTATTTGTAAGAGTTAAATTTACATTTCTATTTATTTTCAAACCAAAAAAGAAAAAAGAAAAGAAAAAAAAAAGGTGTTTTCATTTCTAACTAGAGTGGTAAATTTGTGAATTGTGAAAAAAAAAAAAAAAAAAAACAGAGCTGCTGGGCTTATCTCCCAACTCACCAGACGCAGCCATCTTCACAAACGCTTCAACGGCAGTCCCGGCAGCTTCAACAACACCGGCGGCGACAGGAACAGGAACTTCTCAATCACAGAATGCTAAAGACGCCTCCAGTGGGTCCACCGTTGTGGTTGGGACCCACCTCGTTGGTCTGCTAGTCATGGCTGTCTCTGCCATTGCCCTTTCTGCATTTCCTTGAGTTGTGTAGCATCGAATATTATTCAAGACTGCGAGTTAATTACTCTTTTTTTCTTTTCTTTTCTTTTCTTTTCTTTTAACAGTTTTTAGGGACATCCAACATTTCAGTGTGTATGCTTTTAAGAGTTCTTTTAAGAGTTTTTAGGGACATCCAACAAAATTCGTTGAATTTTGTGTATGCTTTTTCTGGACCTTTAATCTGTACTCCCAAGTGTGCTGTTATTCCTAAGTTTTTTTTTTTTCCTTCTTTTTTTTTTTTGAACTCTATTAATTTGTTGAGAAATTAGAGAGTTAGTGTGGGGCCAAACCTGACGAGAAACGGTAGTAGATTTTATGGGAGTTTTAAATAACCAATTAATGCGGCGGAGTTATGGCGGGCGAGGTCTTCCTTGGAGTGGGTTTGGTAGGGGAGAGAAAGAAAAAAAAAAACAACAAAAAAGGAGTGAAGGGATTAATAGAAGGAGTTTGACATTTTTGATTTTTGGATAAGAGATAAAAGAATAGTCTATTTTAATATATCATAAATTATAGAGATTACTGATGGGATTTCTTATCAAATAACATTAAAAAAAATTATATTATTTTCTTATTTATCTCATTTAGGTGATATATCCTTCTCTCTTCCTAATTTTCTATGATTCTCATCAACCATACCCTTAAGGACCATTTTAGCAATTAATAAAACGGGCCACAATGTACAGCCGACCAATGGCGGGCCCAAATCTTAAAGTGTATGGCTTTATGCATATTCGACTTTCATACTTTCATATTCTTTTAAATATTATGACAGCTCGATTAAAATATCATACAAATTATATCACATCAGTTTATTAGCATATCATGACATTATTAAAGAATACAAAAGTGACGAGAAAAAGAATACAAAAGCCATATCCACTTTACTTTATTTCAGGACGAACAGATAACTATTTTTGGATTTTTTAGAAGTAAATTTTTGGAGTGCCAATATTTGAATATATTGCAAAAGCAAAGGGAGTTTGAGAAATACTTTTTTGAGAGAAGAAAAATACGAAATACCTTTCCTTTTCTTAACATATATTTGACATTAGTCTAAAGCATGTGCCACGTCTATATTAAACATATTTGAGAGAATTCATTTAAATAGTGAGAAATTAAATTAATAAATTAAAAAATAACGCTAAAAAAATGAAGTACTTGAAAATTAAAAAAAAAAGAAAAAAATTACTAAAAAGATAAAATAATTGAAATGTAAAAAAAAAAAAGACTAATATAGAAAAAAAATGCTAAAATGAAAAAAATAAATAAAATTAAAGGGCTAAAAAAAAGAGACTAAAATGGAAAATTTTTTTTAAAAGGCTAAAAGGAAAAAAAAAAAAAAGAAAAAGAAAATTGAAGGACTAAAAAAAGACAAATTTTCATCCAAAACTCACCGTTTTGGATGAAAGTGAGTGCACTTTCATATTTCTTATTATGTATAGATATATGATTTTTTTTAAAAAAAAATTTAACTTAACTTTTTCCCCCTTTGAAATCTATTCGAGAGTCATCTCTCTCTCAAACACCAATCCAAAAAAAATTATCAAGATGTCCGTAGTTACAATCCATATTAAAGCCAGGTCTCATCAGCCAGTGTCACCACTTAAAAACAACAAAGAAAGTCGATTGTTTCAAGTCCGCATGATGTTCATTTTTCATGTCTTCGTCTTTCCCCCCACTACAAAACTGACTAGGAATGCTAGTTCTTGGCTCACACTTTGAATTATTATTATTTTTTTTTTTTACATGGAATGATAAATGTGAGAGAGCAAACAAAAACTACATTCATTTATCAAAACAAAAACAAAAACAAAAAATTACAATAAGAAAAACGCATAAAAAGCATCATAAGTAAAGGAAAAAGGTTTACCCACCCAAGATGTCAGGTTCCGACACGCTTACTCAAAATGTCTATTTACGAAATAACTGTTCAATCAAAATGGTTGACTTTTCTTAACCAGCCGAACTTTCTTTTTCTATTCGCACTCAAACATGAAGTTTCTTGAAAAAAAAAAGGAAAAAAAAAAAAGCAGCTGTTCAGATATGGTCCTCAGAGAGACATGGGAAACCGACATTGGACATTGGCATGTTGCAACACATCAACTCCAATCACGGACATAGAATAGAGGTTGGTTTCCATTGTAGGCCGGCTTTCCTCTCCTCCATTGCCTTCTGCCGTCGTTCATAAAAATCGAAATCATCTAAGATTGATGAACAAGCTTCATAGTTCTTGAAAATGTTGAGCATATCATTCCCATGCTTCAGTTCCACCTGAAATTTCAAGAAAGTAGAAACCTGTGTCAAAAATCCTCTGTTCTAATCATAAAAAACCCCTCATGTGGTAGATATGGCTACGCAAGAGCGGTGCGGAACTTGGCATCAGAATTACTTGTTTTAAGGCCTGTTTAGCATGGTTTCCTAGAGGTTGCTTTTGGCTTTCTAGGTCCAAAAAGCTACTTTTGGGCGTGTTTGGATAGTCTTCCCAAAAAGCTTTAGCAAGCATTCATTCGGGTGAGAAAATATGGTTTCTCGAAAAAGCTCTTCTAGAAAAATCTTTGAGACTTGTACGAGGCTTCAACAAGATTTTATAGACTTCATTCTAACACTTTTATTGCCTATTAAAAATTGTATATATTTTATTTTCCTCTTATTAAAATCTTTCAAAAATGCTGCTCTAAATACTATCTGTAAAACCATGTTTTTTTTTTTTTTTTTTTGCTCTGAATAGTACTAAGATCAAATTTCACCCAGCAAACAGCCAGACACAGCAGGGGCTACCTCGTGAATACTGAAACATCCCGAATTAGACGTCTAAAGTCTTGATACCACCCCTCAGGACACTCTCTCTTGCCATTTAGAGTCTCTATAGCCACTAAAGTAAAAAACCATGGTTTTTATTTCCCTTCTTCGGCTGCCTAAAGACATGAAAATAAGCTATGACAAACATGCCCCCAAATTTAGAAAAGTTACGCAAGAAATTTCAATGCTTCATAATGATTTACAAATACAAAGTAGACTCTTTATTTACCTCTTGAGTATCTCTGCTGTTTGTGACGGGCTTGTTGTCATTATCTTTAACAATAATGTGCCGAAACTGACTGTTGGGAACGTCTTTTATAATGTACCACTTGACAGGGAACTTCCCTGTCCACTTGTCTTGCAGCCAATAGTCCACGCTGTTGTCGAAGTCAAGAGGTCCTACCATCTCGGCCACTCCACAGAATTGGGCACTACAATTGACCTGTAACATTGTTACAACAGATACTAGGGTTCAATGCAACAAGCCTTCTTGAAAACTTAAAGAAACTAAAATTTTGTTTTCGTAACACTAGGTGGTTACAGTAAATTACTGAAAATAGGAGAAATATTGGTATATCCCCTTCTTTCTCTTTCGCTTCCCGATATGCATTGTCCAATTTCTTGTTGCCACTAGGAGTGCTCGCCCAAACACCATACTTTATGCTCTTATGAACATTATCTTCACTGTAAGATTTGATGACGAAGAACTTTGCATTCTTGTATTCAGTTGCAAAATCTGGTCGGTTGAAATTCTTGTTCTGAACATTACTAGGCATTCCATTCTTGCTTTCATAGCTGGTGGAACTATTTTCCGTTGTCACGCTTTTCGGCTTTGACGCCCTAGGTCCCCTATTTTGAGCAGTTTGTGTGGCTGCCATACCAGTATAACTGCGCAAGAGATCACTTATCCTTCCACCTCCACTAGCCTCCTTACCTATAAACCAGCTTTGACCACTAATTCCAGGATTGTAATCCGAGAAATTTTGGTAGCCACAGCCACGATCATTACTAGAGCAGCCTCTATGAAAGGAACTTGTAAAAGATCTGTATCCATATAGAGGTCCTTCTTGTTGAGAAGCCTACATGATATTAACAGTTAGACCACATACTAAAATTTCCACACAGCATGATTGGTATCCAAACTTCAGAGAAAATCGTTTTTACCAACTTGTTTTAAATTTGATGCTTAAAACGAATTATGATATGGCAATACAAAGCGAAATCATGCTTTGATTAGCTAAAAAGTGCAGTAACGCATGACACATGTTGACATTCTGTCACAATCTATTCATATATGCATGTCAAACTAACCATTCTAAAAGCACTCCCAGGCAGTCTCAGTGAATCAGTTGGTTTTGGGGGCATTGGTTTTGACAAGTTTGAATATAATCCACTGAATCCTAACCCCTCAAATTCCTTGTGCATCAAATCAAAACCACCAGAATTTCCGTAAAGGTTGCTTTCTCTACCAGAATATCTGAATGGAGATGCACATACGGGTCTTGATTGAAAGTTCTCGTTGTTCCCTGATTGACTTAAATCAATTAATGGTATTGGTGCTTGATCAACCGGACTTAGTGAAGCACCATAGTGAACATTTGGAGGTATTGGTTGATGGTAGTAAGGTGGATCGGAGATGGGAAATTGCTGAGTAGAGTATAAGTGACCATGATTCCTTAGAGAAGACGACGAAAATGAAGGCAGAGCACACGGTCTCTGTGACATATAAGGGACATATCCAAAACTACGAGACATCACAGATGGATTTTGATCATTAACGCCCTGCATTATTCGGGTGGAGCAAGGTTAAAGTACAAATATGAATAAGATGATTGAACATGTAAATTTGAGACTTGAGAGTGCAAGAGAAGAAAAATGCAATCTATATAAGGGCATCAAAACTATCATATAATAATGTCAGACTTAACAGTCTATCTTAATGACACACGCGTGTTGATGCATTACCAGCGATGATTAATAATGGTACTCAAAAACTAAAGGTCCATGTCATACTCACAGGAGTGCAATTTCCCAAGCTTTCAACATTAGCAAGTGGATGATATTTGTCCCATAAACCTGTTGTGTTCTCAGAACCTGAGCCTTAACAAAGATTACATGGTGATCATATAAAAATAAAAATAAAAAAGCTAAAAGCAAGCTCCCATTATCACTACTACTTGTAAGAAAGCTGATTCCAATTTGGGTTCATATTATACCATTGCAAAGAGTTAAAAGGCATGAAAATAAATATACTCCACAGATAAATTCACTAATATAAAAAAAAAAAAAAAAAAACAGAAAACGAAAAGGTAAAACGTTTTGAAATCAGGAATATAGTGACTCGAAGAGTTGTTAGTTATTTCTAAACGTGATGAACGTGTTCGACAAAAGTTAATTCACGAATTCGAATGTTGCTATTCGACAATGTGCTGTTCAAGAATTTCAGTTTACGAAAATATAAACAACAATATTCTCATCTGTGCTCGGATAGAAATAAAAAAATAAAATAAAATTCAATTATGCCCATAAAATCTATCATCTAAAATATAGAATTAGCTTGAAAGATCACTCAAAATATTGTGGACGTCTAAGGTTTGCTTTTTAGTACGAGGAAAACAAGAGAAGCGGTGGTTTGCTTTGGTTGTCGTACCAGTTAAGGTTACAGAATCAGCAATCTGCTGGGATGTAGCCATGGAGGCGGTGAGAACGTTTTACAAGCAAATTTCTACTATAAACATTAAACTGGGTTTTGGCCTTTCTTGTGAATAGCGGAATCGGGAAAACGTAACACACAGAGAGATAGAGAGAGAGAGAGAGAGAGAGAGAGAGAGAGAGATAGAAGAGGAAGGCGAAGGGGGTTTGCCTTTGGGGCGTGTAGAAGAAATGAGAAGAACCTTCCACTCGGGACTTAAAAGGCACCTAATTGGTATAAATATAAAAATATAAAATAACAAAAAAGAAAAGCCAAAAAATAAAAAATAAAAAAATTCACTCTAATGACAAATTTACAAATCTAGAATTAGTTTGTGTGTGATGTACATGAAATAAAATTTTTATATTAAAATTGACTGATTTTTTGAAAACTGATTATAATTTTTTTATTTTTAAAAAAAGAAAATAAAATAAAAATTAACACAAAAATTTTTAATTTGAATATTGTAATTAAATGCACCTTAGTAAACTACAAATTTACTATTTGATTATTATTTTTTTCGTAATTTAGTGTTTGATTATTATTGACGGATACATTTATCTTTCACTTCAAATATTATAATAATGTGATTTTTAAAATTATTTAAAGATTTTTAAATTATTTTTATGAAATTTTTAAAATTTAAAGTTAATCTTTTTTGAAGTTTCCTTTTATATTCTTTAATAAATGTTTTATCATTTTACGATAGTTTAATTACTTTTATTGTTTTTTTTATGGAATTAATGTTATTGTTTTTGGAAGATGAAATAATATTAGTGGATTTCAAGCAGAATAAACGTACTATTCAAAAAAAAAAAAAAAAAGCATGTATATGCGAAGCTTGCTATGAAGTCCGAAGAGAAATGTTCCTCCAAATTTAAAAAGTGCAATATTTGATGAAGGAGTTTTACCCCCACATATAGTAAGATCTCCATTTACAAATATACATTTATGTATAAACTTAAAATATGAAATGAACTTGAAAAATATATAATTTGGATTGACATGCAAACATTTTTGTGAATTTCAAAAAACATAGCCTAGTCTAATATTTGTGGTTGCATCTATAATATAAAAGTAATTTTATACTTGATACACCATGCAAGATACATAAAGTACCAATCCTCTACCTCAAATTTCAAAAAAAACAAAAACAAAAACAAAAACGAAAAGAAAATCGGTGAGTATCTTATTTGTTTTTTTTTTTGTTTTTGTTTTTTATTAAACTTATTATATTATGAGAATCTAGAGATCAAATTTCAGCCGTACCTAGCTCCCAGGGGGACCCACCTAGAATCTGATCAACCGCGAAGTATCTCCCGGGGAAACATTAAAACGGTGCGGTTTAAAGTGGCCATTTGGATCACAGATCAGCCGTAAATAAAAGTGTAACAGAAAAATCTTCGCAGCCTCGATATATTATCGCCAACGCGCGCACGCACAGCGTTCTTTTTTCTCTTCCGTCGCTTTGTAGGGCTTCTTTCACCTATTAGCCTCTCTCTCTCTCTCTCTCTCTCTCTCTCTCGATATGTCTCAGGTAATTATTCTGCAATTTTCTCAATTTTCTTCTTCGATTCCTTCAATATATTTCCTGTCGGTTGTTTCTCTCTCTCTCTCTCTCTCTCTCTCTATATATATATATATATTTTTAAGTTTGGATCTTTTTCCGGTACTTGGGTAGTTTTTTTGTTTCAATTCGATTGCTGATTCGTTTTAATTTTGAGGAATTAATGTGCATTTGATGCGATTGGTCCGATTCTAATGTTTGGCCGCCAAGAAAATCGAAAGCATTAGGGTTTTATAGCGGAACACGAGCTGGTTCGTTGGGCTTTGTCGTAAATTGTGTTTGTTTGTTTGTTTCTTTCTTTCTGGTGTTCAGGTCGATAACAGAAATTCCTCAGCCGCTAAGCGTGCTAGAACTGATGGTATGCAATTTCTTTTTTTTTCTTTCTTGTGATTCGTTATTTGGTATCGTATGGATTTCCATTTGGAAGTGCTTGGTTTTATGTCAATCTGAGCTTCACTGTTGATATATTAATTTTGTTTGGCAAACTGGCTTATTTTATACTCTGTTTATCATATGTCGGTCAATTAGACTTAGCTTTAATAGAAGACTTGAAGAGCCCTTCCGGGATTAAGATATTTTGAACCTTTTTTTTTTTTTTTAATTCTGTTGATATTTTTAAAGATCAATAGTGTTTTATGATGTTAGATGTTGATGGCATTTTCCCTCACCGTTCCCTTATCTCCAATGTTGCAGGTAGTCGAAGGGAAGATGATTGGACCTGTCCTAGCTGTGGAAATGTCAACTTTTCATTTAGAACAACCTGCAATATGCGTAATTGCACTCAGCCGAGGCCAGCTGAGCATAACTCCGTAAGAGATTGGCCTCATGTTTTTAACACTGTTATTATATTTTACCATCGAAGCTATTTGATGAATGAACGCATCTGATAGTTGCAGGAACCATGAATATGCCTAAATTTTCTAGGATCAATTTAATTTTAAGGACCTTTTTTTGTATACTTTTCTATATAAAATACTAAGCCAATAATAATTACAATATCTGTTGAAGAACCAATAATACTGATATTGTCTTTTGCAGCGGGAGCTATTTAGAAGGGGACCCTTTTGAGGGGTCTCTGCAATTATAAAATTAATCATAATTACAAAATGCTTTATTGATTTAAACTAATAATGCCAGTACATAAGATGTTTTTGTATACATTGTTCTCTTCATTCTTTCACCCACGTTTTTCAAAACGATGCGATGTGAGAATACATTTAAGAGCGTGTCCTAATTTAGGTGTTAATTTTTCCTTTTGGGGTGTATGTTTTACTTCTCTCCATTTTTTATTTTGTCCTTGCTTTTCTTCTTAGTATGAATACAAAAGAAAGACTCATAGCAAGTTGTTTCTATCTTCAGAAATCAGCTGCTAAGCCTGTGCAAGCCCCACAAGGTTACTCATCATCTGCTCCTTATTTGGGTTCTGGTGCACCATCTTCAATGTATCTTGGTGTGCCTCCTTATGGCTCTTCTCTCTTCAACGGATCATCTATCCCTCCATATGATGTTCCATTTTCGGGGGGCTCAGCATATCATTACAACTACGGCAGCCGTTTATCTACAGGCAGCCCTTACAGACCTTTGCATTTATCTGGACCAGCACCTTATTCAGGTGGATCAATGATCGGTAATGGTAATAACGATGTATGCTTTTTTAAATTCTTCTTGGGGTTATCTATCTCATGGTTTGCTAATGATCTTAACATTTACAGTCCTTTACTTCTGATATCAATGTTTATGTTGCTTGTGTTCAAGCATTTTCTAATTTACTAAATTAGTCTTATTATTGAACTGGTATAAATTTCTCAGTACATTTCATGTCTCAACTTTACTTCTATTATTTTTAATCTGTTGAAGGCAGTCTAGTTTTTCTGGTGTCTTAATGATGTCCTTGGTTCTCTTTTTTCACTCTTCTCTGACAGGTGGGATCTATGGAATGCCCCCAATGATGGATCGATATGGCCTGGGTCTTCCCATGGGTCCGGCTGCTATGGTATGTAAGAGGAGTTTATGTTTCTTTGTTCTTTTCCAGAATTGGAGTTGTGTATGCTAAATTTCATTTTACTTTCCTGTATTGGCAATAGGTGCTTTAGATGCCAGTTAACATTTATCATTGTAATGGGAAGTCCGTCTGATTTTCCCTTTACTTGGAGGTAACGGATTCATTTGGGTGTATATGTGGTACAATTTATGAGTGATATTTTTTTACAGGGGCCAAGGCCTGGATTTTTTCCAGAGGATAAATCTCTAAAGAAGGGTGCGGGTCAGCCTTTTTTTAGCATGATTTTGAAGTCTTATTCATTAGTTGCTTATCATAATGCTAGCCTCATTAACTAATTTGAGGGTTTTTATTTTCTTTTTTAAAAATATTCTGATGCACTTCAGATGCCACACGTGATAATGACTGGACATGCCCAAAATGTGGAAATATCAACTTTTCGTTTAGAACCGTCTGCAACATGAGAAAATGCAACACCCCGAAGCCTGGTTCTCAGGTTTGTCTTCTCTCTTTTAATCATGTATCATGTTTATTCATTTATTTATCCTTTTGGGCAAGTTCAATTTGTTTTGTAATTTCTCTGATATGAAAAAAAAAAAAAAAAAAAATTTCTTTTGTAATGCAGGCATCAAAGTCTGACAAAAATTCTAGTAAGTTAGCCAATAACTGATTGCCATCCTATTGGGTTCTCCTCCTCCTTTGTTTAAGTCTGCAAAATGTTGCTTTTCTTTTGTTGTAACATTAACTCTTTTATCTTTCTTTTGTCAGAACAAAAGATGCCGGATGGTAGCTGGAAGTGTGAGAAATGTAATAACATTAATTATCCATTCAGAACCAAGTGTAATAGACAGAACTGTGGGGCTGATAAGCCAGTTGAGTCAAAGAAGTCCCCTTCACCGACACCAGAAGAAAACGACCAGGTTCGTTGTGCCCCACACCTTTTCTGTTTCTCCACTTCAATCTGGAAGTTCTTTTGGCATTTTGACACTCAATTAGACGGTACAATGTTTGGTATTTTATTTGAACTATTCATGTTAAAGGATCAACGAAGGTTACAATTTTTTCCTCCTTTTAGCCCTCTGTTAAATCTTTTTGTTGTTGGTTTTGACTTCCCTTTCTAATTTTCTTTTCCTACCTCACCAATTGCATCCTTTAATTTAAAATTATCTACTGTTCCAGTGAGTTCTAGGACATGTTTGAGGGTTGAGAAGGTCCAGAGTCGTCCAGCATTGCTCAATGTGGGTGTCTGAAAGTCAGTCTTGTCGTCCTCATGTTGCAGCGGTTGTCAAGTTACTCTACCTTCTCATGATGTGTGTCAAGTTGTTGTATTTTACTGCTATGGTATTTGTGGTCTCTGTGGATCATACAATACATCTTGTGTCAGCCAGTATGATCTGGCAAAGATTTACAGGTTGGTTCTGATTTCTATCAGTTAGGTCGTGTACTTTTGGAATCTATTCATTGATTCTATGGTCGGAAAATTGCCGTGCATGTTAGAAACGTTCCCATTAGCTGAAGATTTCTATGGTCTGCACTTCTGGTTTTCAATGATCTAGTATCTTTAAGAAATAGAGGTTGCTTCTATAGAAGTGTGATAACGTTCCAAGTTTGATTAACAAAATAGGTCTCAATGTGTTGTTTGGAGGAAAATGTGGCTGATTAATCAGTTGCTTTAGTATGAAAGGGTTGAAATTTCCCCTCCCTTCCATTGCCAGTGACGTTGTGGATCCACAGGTTAAGGTTCTGCAGGTTGTGTCCATTAAAGTGATTGGTGGCTGAACTTGGTTTTGGTTTTCTGCATCAATGGATTATGATCTCGTTGGTCTTGTCGCCGTATAGGCCCTTGCACTTTAAGCTAACTTTGGGAGTCAACATGTCTCTGTTAGTTAATTTGGGTCAATTTACATACGTGTCATAATGTCTTACAGTCGTAGTACATTGTTTTAGCCCCCCTCATCCTAGACTCACCCCCTGCCATTTCCAAATATGCTCTACGATCGCACAAAGTGGCCTAATAAAGCCCTGGCACTCTGGAAGGAACGGATGTGTTGGCACTTCCTATAAGTTTTTGCATTCTATGTGGCGCATGTTCATTTTAAAAAACGGGGGGAAAAAATAAGTTGCTCTCTCGTTGTTTTTCTTCGTTTTGTTCCGTCTCTCGTTAGGAAAAGAAAAGGAAATTTAGTCTGTATGTTCATTATTAAGTTGCCTGCGAGACGATCGGTTAGAGCTCGCCTGTACATAAACGAGATTTGTAGGTTTCTTCGGCTTCCTACATTGTCTTCTGCAGGGAAAAGTGTTTTTTGATATCAGTACAAAGATTCCACTGGCTTGATTGGGCAACAACCCCCCCCCCCCCCCCCCCCCCCCCCCCCCTCTTTTTTTTTTGGTTAATGATTTTGGGGTTTTTTTTCCCTTCTTTCAAATAACTGTAATTTTGAGCAAAGATTTGTCAAAGGCCAAAACTCAAATTTGAGATGAATGAAAATGCAGCCTTGAGAATTAGACAAATGAATTTGAAGCACGTGAAAGTTGTTCATACTACGTAGCCAATTAATAATAATAATAACAAATATAATAATACCAAAATGTTGAATACCAAAATATCATTGAAAAATA
Organism: Ficus hispida; assembly: GCA_025413025.1. Taxonomy (NCBI): domain Eukaryota; kingdom Viridiplantae; phylum Streptophyta; class Magnoliopsida; order Rosales; family Moraceae; genus Ficus; species Ficus hispida. The sequence goes on along the minus strand of CM046371.1, from coordinate 1,182,228 downwards.
AAAGAATTAAAAAAAAAAACTAAATAAACAAGCGAATTACAAATGTCGATTTGTTTTATTATATACATATTAAATGATAGAGGAGTGTTTTTTTTGTTTTGGTTTTTTTTTTTTTCGGGCTTTTTAATTTTATTTTTTTGAGGGCATTTTGTGCGTTTACTCGTACATGGTAAGTTGTTATATTTTGTGCATCAGTATGTTTCAATGATGTCTAAAATAGAGATTTTGAATATTAGGTAAATTTATATGAAGGTTAAATTTCTATTTTAGTACCGGAATAGTAAGGGCGTCTCACTTTGCACACTACCACTACGCTTAAAATATCATAGCTCTCCTCAACTTATCATAAGTTGCAATGATTTTATTTTATTTTTTAACTTTGTACTTTCATAATTGAAACGATTTTCTAGCGATGTAAACAAGTAGGTCAAATGAATACTTGGCAAAGGTAATATAAAAATGCGTGGTATACAAACAAAGGAGGAAGTGACTCGGGTTGGCAAGAGGAGGAATTTGATTTTTTTTTTTTTTTTTGTCTTTATTTTAATGTTTTGTTTATTTGGTTAGCACTCAGCCAATTAGTACCATAAGCTATGCGGTCTGTTAAAAAAAAAAATGATATTTCGATAACGAAAATACCAAAATTACAAGATTTGAAAAGCTCGAGGGGAGAGGAGGTCGTGGCTTTTTGAGACGGGCAAACTAATTCCTTGGGAATAAAATTTAAAAAACTGCTTATACAATTAGCCTAACTAAAGATAAAGAGAGAAAAGCTAAAAAAAATGTCGGTGAACATGCCTTTAGGATTTTTAACTCGATGGTGGAGAAATCATGCAACGAGTGGACACAGCATTGAGAGACGAATTCACATACACAGCACAAACATGTATTGGTCAAACGGAGGGGCAAAAAAGTAAATGTCTCAGCTACTTTAGAAGTAAGTGTGAGCATCTCTCGCTCCCAACACAAACACCAAAAAAGATTACAAAAGAAAAAAAATGCACAACAAGAACCTGCTACAGAGAGCAAACAGAGAATAAAAGTACAACCTCCACAAATGTGAAATACCATAGAAATGTTAAAAGAGGTCAACAAGATTCAACTAATTAAAGTTGTAGGAGTAAAAGCCAGAGTCACCGGGAGGTTTGAACAAATGGAGATCTTGAAAGTGGGTGGTGGCACTAGCGTTGGTGTTGGTGTTGGCGTTACCGCATGGTGATGCAGTAGCAATGGTGGGCTGTTGGGTCGGCCAGTACTCGGAAGTAAGAGGTAAGGTGCCATGGGTGGCGGGCATTTGATGCGTAGTAGGTTGAACCATCTTGCTGCTATTGTGATGATTGGTGTTGTGGAGAGGAGGAGAACAAGTATCAAGAGAAACAGTCTTCGTCTCACGTGAACCCCATGAAGAACTAGTTGACAGAAGAGAGAGAGCACGATGAAGATCCTGTGTTGCATTTAGCTCCGAAGACACCACAGATTCTTCTAACCCTGCATAGTCTTACTTGCAATCAAATTTTTAACATTGACAAAAAGAAAATCTACTCGCTTTACTTTAATGATCAGCCAAAGCTTTTACTATATCTGAACTTCAGGCCTTATTGGTAGGAGGGAGAGGTGGATTAACCAAGGGAAGGGTCCTTTTTCTTAAAGGTATTTGGTACACACATACATAAATTGTATATTTATACATATCCATATAAAGAGAGAATTTTATTTGTGCAAATTACTGTATTTGGAGTTGGTTCAGTTTCCCTCAATAATGTGGGGTTAAAAAGTAATCTGACACACTAATCTAATAAGGTGGACAAGTTTCATCCAAGAATTTCAAAAATAGGTTCTTCAGATTATTTTAAATTACTCGCCCAATCTGTTATGTCTTCTAATCCTTCCTGTCAAACAACCATAGGTCCTAAAATCCTTCCACTACCACCCCACTCCTAAAACTCCCTCCACTTTTCCCTCCTACCAAACAAGCTCTTACTGAATATCACTCGGCTTATTTCTACAATCAGAAAGGCACAATTCTGTAGTGAAAGAATGACAAACCTGAGTGGAGAACCTCAGGAGCAGTGCTTTTTTTTGGTGTTAGCCTACTGGAATCGTGAGGATAAAGCATGGTGATACTGCCAGGCATTTCATTGTCGGGCAAAAGAAGCTGTCCGGGTGGTGCAGCTTCTGTTTTTGCTGGCTTTGACAGGTACTCCCTTGTGTGCCCCAACTTAGAGCTATCACTGCTATGATCCCAAGTAAAATTGGTGGTGTGCCTTGAATAAAGGCGCGAGGCTTGGTCAAACACAAGGCTCATCTTCTGTGTCTCGTCTGTGAAAATTTTGATGCACGTGCATGGATAAAGTATCAAGTGTGATAGCATAACATCCAATGAAAATGAGTCGTCACAAAAACACCATATAAGCCAGATGTAAAGAAGTTTTGATCTATAAGAACTGTACCATATAGTGAAGAAAGTCTTGCAGGATTTAACCGGACAGCCTCTGGCTGTGGCTTACGGCGCCTCGCATTGTGATCTGAAAGACGCCTGCGACAGCTTCTCTTCTTTTCATCAAATTCAGACAGACCATGGAACCTTTACATCACAAAGCGGTTTTGCACATTAAGTTATTGCTAAGCCTCCCATCCGCTTTACATACAAAAGGAGATTTTGATTTTGATTTAAGCTAGGAAAAACCAACACCGATCTTCATTTACCAAGTTGATAAGACTTTAAGACCAAAAGTTAAAAAGAAAAAAAGAAAAGAAAAAGTAACTAATAGTATTGAGACATAAGGGTGACCATACATACAAGCTAGATTCACTGAGAAACTTGATAAAATTGACAGCAAAGTACAAGAAATCTGGATTTGTTTATCTTATCGTGACTTGCAAGCATCTAGTGTTTAAGAAGATTTACCTGCTACACTGCTGGCAAAAACGACGCTCCAAACCACCTACAATGACCCTCGGAGATTTGGAATGACTTTCACAAATTCTGTGCTTTCGATGGTAATCTTTCGCAGATGACAGATCAAGGTTGCATCCTTCAACTTGACAGCGTGGTATGAGATTACTATGGGAAGTGGACTTACTTCTCTTTGCCGTTGTAGGAGATGAAATAGCCGCCACAGACAGGGAAGAGGACTTGACATTGTTATCTGAACAAATATCTTTGAAGTACATCCGCTTGCCCAACTTTAGACTGAGCAATGGTTCACCAGAGCCAGCTGAAATTTCAAGTGTTGGTGAAGATCTAGGTTGTTGAACTCGGGCTGATTCCTGTTCACTCCTCAAATCCTTCGGAAAAGGTTCAAAACCTTCTAATCTAAATTTGTTGGATGTCTTGCTTTCCCCAATTGATGAAGAATTGTTGGAAGCAGATATGGAGCTCTTCGATGAAGCATGTCCCAAATCGGAGCCTGAACCACCAGTTCCTGCACTACTACCCCCACCATCTCCAGGTGAATGCAGAGATCCGGAGCTAATTCCTCGATCTACTTCAACAAAGCAATCCATTTGTTGCAGCTTCTTAGGATTCTCAGTTGCTTTTGTCTCGAGCTCAAAAAGGTTCTCCCAGTCCCACAAGGAGGAAGGTTTTGAATTCCACTCCATAACCAGCAGAATAAATGGAAAAAGGAAAAATCGATTTCGCCCACTTCTCTCCAAAGAATCCGAAAGCAAACTGGACGCTAGATGCTGTAAACACTAAAACTACACATTCAAATCCGTATAAATTTCGACAGACCGAAAAGCAAAGACATGGATTGCAAAAGGAAACGACAGGAAATACTGCTATGTTGATTTAATAAGTTCATAAATACCAAGGAAGGAGAGGAACAAGAAAGACTACAAAAAACCTGCAGAACGGTTGGCTAATCAAGAATTCGCATAATAGTACCTTTCAGCTTCACGTTATGGAATTGCCAGGCATCTTCGTTTCGAAAGGGAAAACACAGATAGAAGGAAGCGAATCCAGCATATCAATCTGGAGAAACAGAAACTACTCAGATCTGCCCAGACTTCAGAGCTCAACGAAAAGAAATGAAGACAGTAAAACCATTAACTTTGAATGAAACGAAAAAAATAACCAAGCATCCCATTTAGAAAAACATCACTAGCCAACTGATAAAGCCATAAATAAATGCCTTTTTTTTTTTTTCTTTTCTTTTTACCCCAAGGATCTAAACGCACCACCCGAAGAGAATTTACCAAATCCCAGATAACCCCCTCTAGAAAACCCCTCTTTCCTCCATAATGGTGATGACCAAAATGGAGAAGCTGGTGACATAAATCCAAAGGTCCACTGATTATGTTCTACATATCTCAGCCATAAGTTTTATTTTTTTCTTTTTTTTTTTGGTTTGGTTTTCCACTCTGGTACCTAACAAGTCCCATCACTCACAAGGGTACAATCGACTTAAAAGCCCCCAGTAAAGATTAGCAAGTGTTCCCAATTTCCCTGCAACAATTTGGGGGCGATTTTTATGCCCAAATTCCTACTGGCAGAAAAAGAAGAATCGGGGAAAAATATTTTAACAAAAAAAAAAAATAACAAAAAACTTTAAAGTTACCAACAGACCCATCTGGAATTTACCATTTTTGGAGCTTACCCCTCTCTCTCTCTCTCTCTCTCTCTCTCTCTCTCTCTCTCTCTCTCTCTCTCTCTCTCTCTCTCTCCCCTCAGTTATTGCAAATAATCACAGCCGTCAGGACTCAGAAGCAGTAAGTTCTGAGAGCTTCTTCATTAGGGCTAATAATAGTAATATTGGCAGACCAATCTCGCAAAGCCAGTAATTGAAGAAGACCCACCAAGGCTTAATTAGCCAATGTTAAAATGTAAATCGGTCAACAATTCAACAACAACGACAACAACAACAACAAAACCCACAAGTCTATTTTCAATACAAGCTTTACTGAAAATCGGTGTCAACAACCTTCGCAAGACACAAAAATGAGACATAAAAACAAAACCCAAAAACAAAGATGTAATTTTGATTAATTCATTGACCTTTTATTTTCCCTAGAGAAAGGAGATAAGTTTGGTAAAACTTAAAACTAAAATAAACCCATTAAAGCTAGTAAGCCACTATTCGATAATCATTACTAATATTTCATCATTCTCCGAAAGTGCCAAATCCACCTACCGGTTCAAACCCACACTACATCCAAAAAAAGAAATAAAAAAAAAAAAAAAAAGAATGATAGGAAAAAACTTTCACCATTCTAAGTCGAGGGCAAAAAAAAAAAATTCCCCCAATCTAGAGTCTTAGGGGTTAAGAAAAATACACAAAAAAAAAAAAAAAAGCCGAGAGACAGAAGAAAAAATTTAGCAAGCTTACTTGATTTGTGGTAGCGAAAAAGGAGGAAGAATAAGAAGAAAAAGGGTGTGAAATTGAATGGAGAGAAAAAGGGGCCTGTCTGGATTTGGGGTTTGGGTTTGGGGACAGGAAAAAGAGAAGAAAGAGGGATAATTTATTTCAACTGTTGAAGTTGAAGAGAACAAAAAGCTTTTTTTTTTTTTTTTTTTTTTTTTTTTTTTTTTTTTTTTTTTCCTGTGTCTATCACATATTCACAACTCCATTCTCATGCCCTCTCTCTCCCCCTCTCTCTCTCTCTCTCTTCTCTGTTTTTTTTTTCCCTCCCCCCTCTCTCTCTAAAGATCTCTTTTCTCTGTCTTACAGACTAAAATAATCAATCAAAAATGTTCATGGATAATTCCTATTCCTATTATTCAACGAATTTATTTATTTACCCAAATCAAAAACAATGTTATTTTTATTTTTATTTTCTAAACATATGAATAAAAAAAATTCAAGTTTTAAATCATAAACACGTAATAACAATAATAGACAGATAAATATATTATATCACTTTATTTAAGATATTGATTTTTTAAGATGGAAGTTCAATATTTTAACAGTCTCAAATTATTTTTTTTTTCTCTATTCTTTACATGATATCAGAGCCCAATAATATCAAACAAGCGATTCGATTCATCAAATATAAGATTGATAGCTTCAAAGAGAGCACCATCTTATGAGAACATGTTAAGAATAAAAAGACACTCAAATCTTACATCACAAAATATTGGATCATTTTAATTAAAATATTGATATTTTAATATAAAAGTTCAATTTATCAAGGGTCTCAAATTTCTCTTAACTTTCTCTATTCTTCACATCTTCTTGGTTCCAATGTTGACTCTCTTTCATTTTCTTTATTTTTTTGGTCAACAAATTTCATTGTAATTATCAGTAGTCTCTACCCAAAAAACAAAAAGAGAGAGAGTTTTTCATTATTAGGTTTTCGAATTAAGAATTGGGATAACCAGTAGTCATTTGGTAGGATGATAAACTACTCATTCTTTTTTATAAGTTACTTGTAATTACTGCAAGATATATAAGAGTTGAGATCTAATGTGTTATTTTTCTGTCCCAATTATCCTTTTTTAATATTGTTTTTATAATCTATCAATTTTCTTAAGTATAAATTCGCATATTCATATTATTTGTTACGATAATATTGAGGGATACATATATAATTTATTTTGTTAGATCTATACACAATATAATGATGTTCCATCTCCAGAAATTATCAAAGTATGCCACTGTCTATTGTTAAACTTTTCATAAACAAAATTTTAAAAATGTAATAATTACATGCTTAATTGTACTTTATATTTTGAATGATGACAAATGTATTTCCTGTGTACGTTCATCAAAACTTAAGATACCTCCCCTGAAACCAAAAAAAAAAAAAAAGCAAAACAACGTGGAAAAATACCTAATATACAATAGTAAAATTCAGTATTTAGCTAAAAAAATGTATAATTACTATAAAATAATGTTGCATTAACACTAATCGACTGAAAATGTGATGTAGTTGTAGACTTATTCATTATTTCAGTTCTCATATCCACGCCGACCAACGAAAGAATAAAGATCATGCTCCACTACGCGTTTATTTTATTTTTATTTTATAAAGAATGTTATTTGCTTTGACACAAAAAGTAGTAACAAGTTCGCAGTTTTAAGGAAAATCTGGTGTTTTGCATCTGAAAAGTAAAGTATGACATGTCTAGTATAAGCTAATGAATTAGAAAAATGGTTTTTTTCCTCCTCTTTTGAAATGGAATGGTATCATATTTTAGTATACATTTAGTTTTTAGTCTCCAACTCAAAATTTTCATTTTAGTTTTTATCTTTTTCTGAAAAATCAACAAAAAAATATTATTCGTTTTTAAAAAGTCAATTAACTCTAACTTAAAAATTTCATCTCCAACCAGTGAACCAAACGGAGACTTAGCATGCATTTGCATCTTAGATTCAAACCTAAGTTTTTTGTCTTTTTTTTTTTTTAAATCAACAAATGTTATAATTATTTTTGATAAGTCAATCAATTTCAATCTAAAAATTTCATCTTAAATCCGCTTTCAAACGAAGCCTAGTCTAGTCTCTACGATAGCGTTTGTTCGAAACAAAATAAACTCAGGTTACTTTTTAACCAACAAGATTAGGGGGGCCAAGAGCAAGTTGGACTGGTTGACGTTATGAGTGATATAAAAATGGAATGAACTACCCCGGGGGAGGGTTTCCATTTTGTGGTCACAAATTGCAAAAGAAAAGCATAAGATATTCATGTGGGATGTGGACAAATGAATAAATTATGAATTGAGGTTTTTTTTCTCTGTTTTTTTTTTTTTTTTTTTTGGTATGATACCAAAATTTCACCGTCCATAATGCATTACTTTTCATATTTTTAATTTTCATCATATTCCATTAACTTATCATATATTTTTTTTATTTTGATATGATTTCGATGATACATGACAGTCAGAAATTAAAATATATAAATAAGATTTATCATAAACTTGGTATTGTTTAAAATAAAAATATTCCCATGGGGGTCACCGTTTTTGCATTGCGAGTTGTACATTGAGAGTTTGGTTATGCACTCCAGGCAGATATGTTAAAAATAAATAAATAAACAATTGGATAAATTTAATAAATGTTCAGATCCCCTACTTTGAACAATATTATATTATGAGTTCGTGTGGATTGACAGAGGTTGTCATTCAAGTTGATTAATCTCGTAACTTTTTTGCTTAGTCTAATATATTGTTTGCAAGATCTCGTGATGTTGCTCGGTTGAGAAGGTCCACGTGAGCACGTGATGTAATGCTTCTTTGCTGGTTTTTATTTTTTATTTTTTATAGATTGGATTAATTAAAAGAAGTGGAGAAAAATGATGTATTTTCACTAAAATTGGGAAGATTTGTCTTAGAAAAGCTTTTTTAAGCTCAAATTTAGTAATTTGTACTGTTTCAATAATGACACTAAAAAAATCCAAGCACCAAACTAAACTTAGAGATTTTATGCCTAAAATTTGTGCTTTACTTTAAAAATAGCATGTAAATTTACAAGTGCCCTTTTGAAATCTCCACTCCAGTTGGAGTTTTACAAAATGTTTTGTCATTTGCTTCGAAAACAAATCAATTTCACTATTTACATTTCCTAATTTCTCTTTTTCATTTTTAAAAAACTCTTCAAATTTGAAACAAAAAATTTTTTTCAAGTTGAAATTAGTTTTTTTTTTTTTTTAAATTGCATAGCCTGACAAGAGGAACGAAACCAGATCTATATTTTTTTTTTTTTCTAAACACAATTTAAGCTTTTATATTTTTAACTATCACAATTTATTTTCAACTAAACACATATTTCCAAACATTCTAAATCCAATTGATATTCATAATGCTCCCTGAGAATTTGTCTAAAGCCAAACCAAAAAATTTGGTTAGGGACCACTTAGAAGGCATTGTTGGTGTTGCGACAAAGAGAGTTGTGTTAGGCTTTATGCCCGAATGCATTGTTGTTAAAGAAGATCTTAAGTTTGCCATTGATACAGGTCTCAACATTCTGACTCTGGAAAACCAATGCGAAGAACGTCTCTTTTTTTTTTTTTGATAAAAAATGAGAAGAACGTCGTCGGCATTATTATCTTGTTTGACCTTCATGCCAATGAAGGTCGTACAATTTGTAACGGTGTTTTTTTTTTTTTTTTTTTTCCATTGGGGGAAATAGAGTCGCCCATAATTTTGTTTATTCTGGTTTTAACCATTTGAGGATAGATTTTCGTTTGAAGAGGTTTTTGATTGCATTTCTCATACTTTTTTACTGCACGTTGATGTTCTATCTCTGATTTACAGTATCCCCTTGACAGTTTCCAGGAGACCAAAAAAGTTATACAACACTATCTACATATATATATATATATATATATGTGTATGTATGTATTTACTCTTTCACAAAGTTGTTTCACATCTGACGCATATAATAGTTTCTCTAAAGAGCTCTTTCTAAAAAAAAAGGAAAATTTGCATGTGACATCACTAAATTTCGTTAACATATGGTATGGATTTACCAATTACCATGAAGGATAAACTCACAACACGCATACAGTTGAATGTTAATATATAGTCACATGTAATGGCATGACATATTGTAGTTTTACTTTCGTTAATTAAAAACATGTTCCCACTGAATTTTTCTTACTTTAAATTTTAGTTTAAAGTACTTTGTGTTTTTGCCTCTTGTCCACACTTCACATTCAAAATCAATTATCTCACATAAACTCTCCCTAAAACTCTACTCTTTTTCCTATAAGCTCATTGATCGTGTACATCAAATAATAAATTCTTGGACATATCAAGAATGAAATTATCATCCATGTTTTAATTTTAAGATATATCTTTAATTAGAAAGCTGCTCCGCCACTGTTTGTAGCTACATTTAGCATGGGGGCTATGGGGCACAAATTTGTACACCAGGTATACCCAAAGTGGTTTCTTATCTCGGGTTTTCTTTCTTTTGATGGTTTTTATTTTTTACTGCCCTACGTATTCTTTTGAAAGAGGTCTGCTGTACGACAGTCAATTTCACATGGTATTTAATCGACGGAGGTAAGTAATGGCGGTTCAACTACCAAGTGGTTCTTTTAAAAAAAAAAAAATGAAGAAGAAGAAGAAGAAAGAAAGTGGTTCAGTATGCTGAACTACTGGTCACTTGGCTTGCCAATCATGCACACTAGGTAGGTCAGGAAGCCATGTGAAGGTATTGAAACCCCCGAGCAATATGTCCCCATCGTCTCACACATCCTTTTTTAATCATGTTGTAAGCTTTTGCATTGCAATTGAAAAACACGTGTGCATGCTCAAAATTAGGGAAAAATTATTGTTCACTTAGACTAAGGAAACATGCTACTTTCATCGTTCCATAATTTAGGTCGGTTGGTAAGACTTGTTTCTCTGACTTAAAGATTAATATATCACAAAGTTCCTACTTTAATGATTTAACTGTCTTCAGAGTACTAACAGATCTGTAAAGTAGTCATGATTATATATATACACATTGGCCTCTTTATTCTTTTATATATAATTCAGAAAAAGAAAAAAAATAATTTTAATTGAAAATATTTAAAGAGCCATTGAAAATGAAGGATGTAGATGGAGGACTAGGAGGCACTTTGAAAGAAATTGTTGTGCTTCTCTTAACACCCTTTAATTTCCTTTTTAGTTAATTTGATGTTTTGGGTTTTCGTACACTCTTCAAAGTAGTTCACACTTAAATTTCGGTTGAAACGAAGGATAAGAATCCAAACTTAACAAGCCAATCTAATTAATTAATAGGATAAACTTTTAATAGTACTCATCATGTGATTAATTAGTAGGATATCTGAACCCGTTAGAGCTAACGTAACGGGTGAAAGGGACAAATTAAAATTTAAAAAAAAAAAATTCCAATTCTTACACTAAAAATGACCATAGTAGGTGCAACATCTTGTGAAGTTTTTTCTCACATTGGTCAACACACATATATATATGTAATATAGTCTAACAAAAGTATATATATATATATATGTATATATATAAAAGATGGCGATAATAAGTAGTTAAATATATGATTTGAGACATAAAATTAATTCAGAAGAGAAATCTTCTGAGGCTGGTGGTGGAGGCTTTATTTACTCTGGCATCTCGAAGCAGCCTTCTCATGATTTTGCCAGAGGGTGATTTTGGGATGGAATCCACAAAGTAGACGGCTCTGACTTTCTTGTAATGAGCCACATTTGAGGCCACAAAGTTTATTATTTCTTCTTCACTCATCTCCTCTGTGTCAGGGGCCACCACTACACATGCAGCTGGTATCTCTCCTGCCTCCTCGTCTGGCAGTCTGATAAGCAACCACCCATTTATATATATATATGTGTGTGTGTGTGTGTATATATTCATTACACCATATCAGTTGTTACACATACACATGTATATACAACGGAGTCAGAAAATAGTTTTAGTGAAGACGTCATAAAATAAAATAAAAAATTAGAGTCTAGGACATAATTTTATATTTTAATAATCGAATGTGGGTAGAGTTAAAAGTTTTTATAAAATGAGTATGTAATTAATCTCTATTTAAATTTTAGAAGTAAAATTTAAAATCTAAAAATTTGAGTATGTGCGTAGTTATAATTCTTCTTATAAAATGAGGGAACAATAGAAATTTTACAAAAATTTTAGAGTTAAAAATCAATTTTTACAAAATATGAGCGGAAGTGCTTGCTCCGACTGAATTAGATATGTCTCTGTCACTGCATATACATATATATATATATATATATATATTCACTCAAAATTATGTCAACAAATTCATTGTTCATGAAATAGACTCACGGAAAAACTGCAGCATCTTCAACTGAAGGATGAGTAAGAAGGATGGCTTCTAATTCAGCAGGAGCCACCTAAAAAAAGAAAGAGAGAGAGAGAGAGAGTTTTGGACAAAATTTGGGAAAATAATAGCTTTGGTTAGTTATCTTTCGTTAAATTATAGAGTTTTCTAAATTCCATAAATAATTAAGGTAACACTATGCATTTATATACAATAGAAAATAGAAAATCTTACTTGGAAACCTTTATATTTGATCATTTCCTTGATACGGTCCACGATAAAAATATCTCCATCGTTATCAATGTAGCCAATGTCGCCGGTGTGGAGCCAACCATGGTTGTCTATAGCTCTCTCGGTCTCCTCTTTGTTCTTGTAGTAACCTAATCAATACAAAGGCCTCCAACTTTAGCTCTTTTTCATTTGTTGGTAGGAAGACAATATTTATATAAAGGAAGTACATATATATATATATATATATATATATGTATAGAAGTGGACCACGTAGTCAAGCCATGGCAGAGCCATGAATTTTTCTCGGTGCTACATTAAGAATAAAAGTAGAGATAATTTCTTCTATTGAATAGAGACATGTACTTATTTGTTAAGTGGGGTATGGTTATGATTTTTCTTCTAAAAATTGGAGCACAACTTGAATTTTAAGAAATTTTAGGGGCAAAAATTCAAAACTCGATTGCTATCATATGTGACTCCGTCACTGAATCTAGGCAAACAAACTCTTAATAATGTTGCTAAAGACATCTCTAATAAATATTTTTCTTTTACCTAGCATGACACATTGGCTTCTAACACAGATTTCGCCGGGAGTGTTCTTGGGAAGAGATCGGCCGGTGTCGGGATCGATGAACTTGACCTCCAAATTTGGAAGAATGAAACCCACAGAGTTCTTCTTGGCTCTGCTATACTTCTCCAGGTCACCATGCGTCAGAGTTATGCAGCTATGCTCCGTCAGTCCATATGCCTAGAATTATCATCGCTCACAATTTTTATCAATTAATTATTTAATTAAGTAATTAATTTTAACAAGAAAACTAGCACAATGCGCTCGTCATGATTAATTTAGAAGATGACACTGTTGCTAGAATCAGTCATTAGAATGTGAGTTTACACTCATAAAGACGAATTTTTCATCGGTATAGATGATTTTTACTCATGAAAAATTCTTCAGTAAGACTCGATCGAACTAGCCAGCCTGCTTTTCAGCAAGGATATATATATCGTACAGAAGTTTTATCGATGAAATCTTTCGTCGCAATGGGGATGGCGAAAAAACGAGGCACCAAAGGAAAATGTCTCGCCAAAATTTGATAGTAGTGATAGTTAATTAATAAGAGTTTTTATACTCAGATGTCTCCCTCTAATCCCATGTGATTAAAATTTTTGGTCCAACAATTTGAAGTTGCACTTCTCAGCGACATACAATTCAATTCGCAAAAAATTGTGCGTCCACTAAACAAGTAATCAACGTAAAAAAATAAAATGTCCAAAAGCGTTTTTTAAGTTATTAGAAGTAGATTAACTTATATTTGTAGTGTATTTTTAGGAACTAAAACCGAATCATCCTATGTTCTTAAATTGAGTTAGTTCTTACCAAATTTAAGTTTATAGTAGAATTATTGATTTATTGATTAAATCTTTTGAATTTAGGGAGGTGCACTATAATAGGAAAAGAAAGGGCTGTGGTTACCTCTTGGACATGGATGCCAGGGAACTTGGCCTCAAAAGCGCCGAGGAGGTGTGGCGCAAGAGGGGCGGCAGCGCTCATAACTGCCTGGAGTTTGAGCCTGCTAAGATCAAACTCATCGACAATCGGATTATTGGCCATGTCGGAGATAATCGGTGGCACGATTGGAGCGAACGTGACCTCATGCATGATCAGCGCATTGAGGTAAGTCCGGACATCATACCTCCCCATCACCACCACCTTCCCCTTGTTCCTGAGAGTTGCGCAACAAATCCCCGTGATGCCATAGATGTGGAAAAAGGGCATTAGCCCAAGCACCGTGACTTGCCCCACCAACTCAGGCGTCACCGCGAAGAGCGTGGAGCAGAGGTTGGCCACGAGGTTTTTGTGTGTCAACATGACGCCCTTGGACACCCCTGTGGTGCCTGATGAGAAAGGAAGTGCACACAAATCCGTCTGAAGGACTTCCTCTTGCGCATGATTCGTACCCGCTCGGTCGGCCGCTTCAAGCAGTTTGCGCCATTTGATTGCACCTTCCACTAGCTCCTCATCAACTGTGATCACTGGTAGTCCTAAGCCTTTTACCTGCTCGATACATGATACTCAACAACACCATACTTAGAGCACTAATTACTGAAGTACTAGCTTTTTTTTAAATAGAAATTAGATATGTTTTCTAGTTACTTCATAGCAACTTTTTTTAAGGAACATTTAGCTCAAAGCACTATGGTACACATTTATTAGTAAATTACAGGGTCTATAAACATATACGTATAACGTATATGTACACTTATAATGAAGGGTAAAACATATATATATGTATATTGTCACAGCTCCAATGTCGTTGTACAAGTTTATCATAATATATACAATTTTAATGTTTAAAATTGGTAATTTTTATTGTTCAAATGTATGAATTATAGTAGTCAACTTAAAAAGTTAAATGCATATCGTGATTTATACAATTCTGATGTAAAATATGTCAAGTATATCATTAATTAGTTGTATAAAGTACGTTCAAAAATAAAAAGAGGAAAAGGCAAAGACACTTCAATAGATCTGTAGGTAAAAACGGTACAGTAAAATGAAAAAAATGTAATCGAATTTACCTTCTCGTAGTTTGGGCCATTTGTGACAATGAGCTTGGCATCGGCATCTTTCACCTGCTTTGCAATTTCAGAAGGAAGAGCAGTTGGGTTCGTACCAGAAAACACTCCACCAGCAGACATAATCCCCAGAGCCACTATTGCATATTCAGCCACATTCGGCAGCACAACAATCACCACATTCCCTTTCCTTAGCCCTAAAGACCTCAAGGCCGTTGCAAACCTCTTTGTGTCCCTCACCACCTCCCCGTGCGTGTATTCTTTCCCCGTCACCGCCTCCACGAACGCCACTTTCTCGGCGAAGACTTCTGAACCTCCGAGCACGAACTCGGGAAGCGTGACGTTGTCCGGCACTTGGACCGCCGGATACCGGCTGCAAAAAATGTGTTCATCGTCATTTTGTGGTGGACTTAGTGGTGGACTAGTTTCCATAGCTTCGTTTACAGTGGTTGAAATTAGTGCGAGTGGTCTGCAATTTATAGTAGGAAGAGTAATACTAGTTCTTGTAAGTGGTTTTTGAGATCCTAATTCATGCAATGTGGGTGAAGGAGTGAGTTTGCAAGAAACGAAAGTGGTGTGGTAATAAAAGTTGGTTAAATCATGGAAATTATTCTTTCTATTGTTAGCTACGAGGTTGTTTAACTTTAGGTGATAGGTGAGAAAAATTTTAGTATTAGAATGGGGACATATACTAATTTTCTCTATAAAAAAAATAAATGACATGAAAATAAAATTGTATTATGTCATGTTTCAAAAATTATCATATATATATATATATATATATTCCGAGAATTCTACGTAAGGCTATGAAAAAATATCATACAAATAGGGTTCTATATTAAACTGTTGTATCTATTACAAAAAATTATTTATTTTTACATTCTTTTACATTATTTGATGTGCTTCTGAAAGTCTAACATTTATAAATGTGCTATATTAGGATATCCTATCATAAATAATTGTTATAGATATATCCATAAGAAATCAAAAAACTTACTACAATAGCTCATGAATAAAAAGAGAAAAGTGAATTTTATAAAATTTAAATAAAAATTAAAAGTGATAATGGACAGTAGTGGCATGTATAAAAGGGAGAGACATTGTTAAAGTCTTCAGGGGCACTATCCATGGTATTCCATTCAAAAGCAATTATCAAGTTACTTGAAAAATGTACCGCCGTGATTTTCAATTTGAGATAGGTTATACTAGATCTCCTCTCTCCCTTCTCTTTCTCTCTCTTTTCTTCGCTGCTGTTTAAAGAAAAAGCTCCCCTTTTCAAGTCTTGCAGCCTCTTCCGAAGTCGTTTGCCAAAAATATATATATATATATATCTTTCAAAGCCTGGGAATTCACAATCGCAGCTTAGTTCAAGCACAAATGCTATAATAACGATTAAATATTCGAAGTTATAATTGAACCCACAAGAGTTTGTGTTTTTGTTTGTGTTTTTTTTTTTTTTTTTTTTGGGTAAATAAGGATTTCAATGCTAGGCCACCAAGAACAGAGGCGGCAAAAAAAAAAAAAAAAAAAAAAAACTCAAGGAGCTTAACAAAATCTGAGTTAGCATGTTCAGAGATCCTGACAATAAAATATTTTCTCACAGCTGAAAGCAGAGTTTATTAGTTTTTCAAAACAATTGCATCTAGAAATTGAGAGAAGCCAGGGGAAAAAAACACACACACACACACGCACACATCATCTTGCACGCCCTTTTTTGCCGGAGCAGTGACATTCCAAGGTGAGATACGCAGTTCGATGGTTCCGGCGAGTTCTGGTCCATCAAATTCCGTCCTCGTCTGGTGATCCTCGAATGGCAAGGTCCAGTGGCAGCAGCAACGCATCGGCGAGAGAAGCGACCAGACCACGAAGCTCATTCTGGATCTTCGTCTTCTTCACGTGACGTTACTGGAAAATCCGGTTGGATCCGGCTCGGAGATAAAGGTGGCCGGCTATGATATTCTTGGTTCTGGGACTGCGAAGCTCTTCGCAAACCTCTCGGGTTCGCCGTCGAAGCCCTAGTTTGGAGATAGAGGTCTCCGCTGATGGCGGGAGTTGAGCGCCGGCCGGCGTAAGTGGGGTTATCTGACCGGTAGACATGGAGATAAGATTTCAGACGGGATTTTTTTCTACAAATTTCTTTTTCCTTTTTTTTTTTTTCTGCGATCCCATATAACAATGCTTATTTTATTTATTATGCACCCTCGACGTCTCAGTCCAGCCCGTCCATCTAATCTGGATGGCTTAAAACTGATAACTACGGATATGATTATAAAATGGACTTTACTACGTACTCGTCCTGTATAAAGATATTAAATTATAAGGGGAGCGAAAAAAAAAAAAAAAAAAGGCTAAAAGTACTGTAAAGTCCTTTTTATATATGAGTTTATTTTTAAATCATTTAGATATATTCAAATTATTGATATGTTATTTATATATAATAATTATCATATAATTTACCTTACGATAGTATTTGACTAAAAAATTTAAATAGAAAAAAGAATTTTAAAAAAATCCACCTTCATTGGTGGAAGGTTAGGGGAAAGGGGAGGGGAGGTTTCTGTCGCTGGGGTCGGGAAGGAGGGAGAAACTAGGCTGGTCAACGTCGGGGGGATTAGGTCGATGCTGACACAGGGGGGTGGAGGTGGGGGAGATCTGGCTCGGGGGGAGGAGGGATCCGATGTCGGTGTCGGCAGGAAAGTTGTTGGCGTTGGGGAAAAGGGTTGGTCTTTTATAAAAAAAATTTTAACAAAAAATTTTATTAATCTTTATTAATATAAGATAAGATATATTATAATTATTATATATAAATAATATTTTAACCGTTCGATTATATTTTAATAATTTAAAAATAAGTTCTTTGATAGGATAATAAAAGGAACTCTACCGTAGACGTTCCCAAAACAAGAAGAAATAAAATTTTAAGATCTCATATTAACTTTTTAAAAAGTCAATAAAAATGACCCTACCCAATCAAATCAATGTAACTCTGCCTATGCTTAGAATCCTTCAAGGGAGCATTAATTAAATATTTTAGTGACATAAAATGTGAGTAGTGAAGATTGTTCTATTGTTGCCGTGCCCGTGAGTATTGATTTACTGCGTAGCTATCATCATTGTCTTACCTGTAAGATTATCATTTAAATAAATATATATATATATATAAAAGATTAGTCTTACCTATGTCCAAATTTTAATGTTATTTTTTAGCAAAAAAAAAATATTATTTACATTTTGTCCTTTAAATAGTAAAGCTCTCACTTTGTTTTTTTATTTTTGAATTACTCTCAACGTTTTTTATTGGTTGGCTTCAATCAAATAAATTCAATTATTTTTTGTTTTCTTCTTTAAAAATAAAAACAAATTTATTATTTATATCTCAAACTCTAATTTAAAAACTTAAATTTTAAAAGTTTATAACTTTACTATTTCAAGTTGAAATGAGTTGATTTTTTTAAATTGTATAGAATTTTGAGAGTATCGA
This sequence comes from Ficus hispida, assembly GCA_025413025.1. Classification (NCBI taxonomy): domain Eukaryota; kingdom Viridiplantae; phylum Streptophyta; class Magnoliopsida; order Rosales; family Moraceae; genus Ficus; species Ficus hispida. The sequence goes on along the minus strand of CM046371.1, from coordinate 1,164,228 downwards.
AACAAGATCGATATTGATTTTTTTCGCACACATTTCAAGTTTTCATATATTTTTAACTCTAAACGATTCATTTTCAATTGGAGATAAAATTTAAAAGATAAAATTAGCATGGGCTTAAATTGGAGACACGTGAGAATAAATCTTATATATACAGACACATTATGATTGGCCCTTTTTTTTGTGTGCGTCTGGATAGCAAAGCATGACAAGGATTTGGCCATTTGTATACCGCATCACATTGCTTCACTATGAACGACCATTGAAATTTGCTGTTTAACTTAAGTTGATTGTGTTGTTAGATTTCAAGCCAGGGATTTTGTGAACCGGCATTGTGTTTCTACGGGCCAAACAGGAAGGGGGAAAAAAAGTACAGTGTTTTCATTGCTTAGTCTTAAAATAAAAATGGATTCGTTTTTTAGAGTTTGTTTAGAAACCAAGCTCAAACTTGGTTTTTGAAGCTCAAGTTTTGTCTTTTTTCCTCAAAAGTTTTAGTCTTTTTTCCAAAAAGTCAACAAAATTTACTATTTCAACTTCAAAAACTCAACTCAAACTCATTTACCAAACGGACCTTTAATTATTTTTTTCAAGATCCGAAGATTGACTTAATTGAATATTGCAACAAGTACTCAGACATAACATGTAGAGATGGACCCTCGGAGGGCACTTCCCGATCAACGTTTCACACTGTTATTAGGCATTAGATCATACCCCTAACTCAGTTCGCGACCACCTCAAAGAAATCCAACATAGAATCTCATCAAATGATAGAATTCCACTTCTTCCTCTTTTATCACTATGTTTGTCCTCAAATTTTGAGCCCTAATAATTCTGTACGAGTACGAGAGAGAGACTTATAATTTTTACTTCAAAAAAATATATATTTTGTATATCGTTTTTGAGAAATTCTTATCAAAATCTCTTTTTTATCGAGTTGAATAGTTACTCACTCCTTCACCGTCGATTGTGATTGCATGCAGTCTTCATATGGCACCCATCATTCCCATCAGATTGCATTATACCACTTGAGAAAAACTATTATTTCACATGATGGTTGGAAAATGACTTATCAAACTAGGATTGGAAATAGAGTATAAAGGTATTCCAACACCTAGTTAAAAAATTATAGTTTCTTTTCTTTTTCATTTTTTTGAAATGTCAAAGTACAACTATCTTCAAAACTGACTTCGCTTCCATTGACATAAAGAAATATCTAGTGATGACCCAAAATGTACTAGGCTTATCTCCAGATTACAACAACTCAATGATAATATCAACATGGGACCACGCTAGGAACAACTATTCCCCATGACCCAAAAAAAAAAAAAAAAAAAGAGAGAGAGATATGGGACCACTAATAATGAACTCCTAATTAACTGGGAAAGGAATTAAAGATAGTAGTTGGTACACAAGGTGCCAAAACAGAGAGATGAGTCTCAAATCAAACCAGCAATATCAAAATAGCTATATATCATGTTGATAAGACTCGATTTTTACATATCAAAAATTATATTATAATCATACTAAAGTGAATAAAAAATTAATGTTTAATAGACTCTTATAAAAATGTGATAGTTAATTTTCTATCCTACTAAAGAATTTTCTCAAAATTAATCTCTCTCTCTCTCTTTTTTTTTTTTTTTTTTGGTGCAACCTGAATGGTGAATAGAATGCCTTAAACAGCCAAGTACCTTAAAAAACAATAAATAGACACATAAAGTGGGGAATTTTTTACTCAAAAATGTTACCGCATGCACAGCCGTCTTCCCTAGCTAGTAACTTCTTATTTACCAATTCTTATCCCTTTGGCTGAGGAAGACTTGCATGAAAACGAAATATCATCTTTTGTCTGTGCACCACTTAAATTTCTTCTTCTCTGTCACCTCTTCTCCTTCTACTTGAAGTTTCCTGACCATATTTAGTATTCAGTACTGCATTAAGTTATTACATGTGATTGTGGGCAACCATGGTGATATTTATTACTCCCAATATATATATATATATATTGGCGATATAAATGTAAACATACTTCTTATAGTCTGGATTTCCTAGTTATTCTACTAAATTTTTTTTGTAGTGTTAATTTTAGCCGTTTTTTTAACAGTCTAATTTAAGAGTGTCCAAATTCAAAATTTATAACACGACATGTAATTACTTTCTGTCCTATATCAAAATATTAAAATGTTGATTTAAAGATAAAACAACAGTATTTATAAGTTTGAAAAAACTGTAATAGCTTATTTGGTATAACAATTCAGTCCAATTTGAATAACAATTTTTTTGTCTTTTTCTAAAAAGTCAACCTTATTTTCACTATTCACCGTTATTATTACAACTTTATAACTCAAATTTTAAAAGTCCATAATTTGCATGTATAAGTCCAAATGAGATGTTTTTAGATTGTATAAAATTTCAAGATGAACGAAATAAGCTTTATATTATTAATTTTTTTTAACACATTTCAAGTTTTTTTTTTTAACTCCAGTAGTTTAAATACTTCACCAAACACATAACTTAATCAAACTCAATTCTAACCCAAAAAATTCAATTCCAACCCGTGCATCTAACACATGCAAAGAGTGCTTTGTAGAATGACCTAGTGAGATTGTAAATAGACTTTGTAAAAATGTTATGACTCTTATGCGTAATTATTTTACGGTGTATCTTATTTAGACACTCAATGTAAAACTTAAAAAAGATCACGTTGCTAATTTTACTGTTTAGATTAACGTTCTAACATATTATTTAAAATGCATTTCATATCATAAGTTTTTATTAATAATTAAAAAATGCGATGAAAACAAAGAAGTATAGGCAGCAGCACGTGTAAAGGAACAGAGAAATCAGATGCTAAAGCTTCCAGGCAGTATAAATTGGTAATATTATTCCCATAGAAGAATCGGATTTTGGTAAAATAAGCTTGTTTTCTACCCCAAAAAAAAAAAAAAAAAAAAAACTGTTTGATGGATTTGGCATTTATCTCTAATCTAGGGGAACATTCTCAAACTAATTAATAGTTTAAGTGGCATTTTAACATCATTGTTATTAAGTGCTTTTAGAATATTGTAAGATTAGTAATTTTATTTTTAGGATTCTCTCTAAATTATTAATGACAGCTGGTAGTTAAATGGTACTTTTTTTTTTTTTTTTGTGGAGATCTGGTCCATAAAACGTTGACTTTTGAAACTTTTACAGGCAAAGGTGCTTTTTTTAAAACGTAATTATACATGTTTGTGCATGTTGACTTTTAAAACTTTTCATCCCCTCGGAAGAGAACTTTTCCAAACCCCGCTGTGTTAATCAGTGATTAGAAATTGCTTCTCTTTCTCTCTCTTGTTTTTTTTCTGTCTGAAAAAAACTAGAAAATGCCCATGAAATAAGGAAGCAAGTGCTTTATCTCTAAGACATGACACAAAAATTCCACATTCCACGTTCTCCAATTGCGATAGTTAAAGGTTATATATATATATATATATATATATATTATTTTTATATATGGTAGTGACATAACATTGGCTGGAGGAACTGGTCAACAATCGGGCTTTGTAAACAATGTCAAGAGGAATAAACAAAGACATGAATTATTAAAAAATAAAAAAATGACATCTTGGTGAAATAGACTAAGGAAGATTTTTGGGCTAAGTTATTTATTGAATTTTATATTTTAAATAATTGGCTTTTTTGGAACACTTTAACAATATCTGATTCTATTTTTCGTCCTTAACAGGTAACAATACTGTCTTCTTCTTCCGAAGCCCTTCCTGTTCTTGGTTTGCTATGTATGTGATGAAAATCTCTTTAATGGTGGCTGAATTGCAGGCCAGCAACATATGATGGAGTCCTCGAACCTCGTCGTTTTTACATCCGACGACTTGAAATCTTTCACCGAGAGTTTTCATGAGAAGAACTTGATTGGAACTACTCAGTTTGGTAGGCTATTTAGAGGTAGGATTCAACCACAAGGTCCGGATGTAACTGTGAAGATATGGGATGAAGAGTCAAGTTGCATTTGTTTAGTTTCTGATGAATATTTGATGGTCAAAGTAAGTTTTGCGCTCTTTTTTTTTTTTTTTTTTTTCCTTCTTTTTCTTTTTTGTAATTTTGAAAAGTTTTTATATGGGAATTGGCAACTTGTAACTGACCAAAAGTAGTTTGATTTGGGCAGGAAGAAGTGAAATTTTTAACACATCCTACCATGAATGGTCATCCCAACTTGGTCAAATTGATTGGTGTTTGTTGTGAAAAAGAAGTGAGAGGTGTGGTCTATGACCTAAATCCAAGGGATACTTTGCACAATTTGATCCCAAAAGGTAAAAATTCTCAAATCAATGTTCCAAATTCATGGTTGTTTGAGTAATATTTCTTCTTTTTAGAGAGCACAATTATCTGGATCCATTGTCCACAAAAAAAAAAAAAATATATATATATATATATTAAAATCATGTCAAATGAAAAAATATATTAAACTGACAAAACTTTATTAAAATTCAGATATTTTTCGTACCTTATCAAAAAAATGCTGACTATTCTTGGACAATAACTCTGGGCATGTATATATGTGCGTGTGTGTGTGTGACAGATAATCTCAATTGGATTCAGAGGGTCAACATTATGCTCCAACTTGCCAGCTTTATTGAGTATCTTCACAATCAAGACAGGCCCTATATGATTCTTAATATCAGTGGATCCCACATATTGCTGGACTGGGTTGGGACTGCAATTCCTTTTTCATTAACAAGTTAATGCTTGAACTTATTTTCCTAGATTAGAAATCTTCCTATTTTCTCGTGATCTCTAAAATTATTCTGCTTAATTCCACTTTTCAGGATTGGAAACCTAAATTGTGTGATTTTGGACTCATTAGTGGAGGGACCATGGGCGAAATCAATACTCTAAAGAAGCAGATACCAATGCCTATAGGCTATGCCGATCCTTTCTCTGCAACAAGAGGTATTTTTCCCCCATTCTAAGACCATGAAGTTTGCATGTACTAACCCATTCCCAACTCCTTTGCCCAATATCCAGAAGAACATGGGCCTTCAGAGCCACTATCTATCTACGCCTTTTCAAATGTTCTATCACATTAAAATCGTCTTAGAGTGAATAGGTAAGGAAGAAAACTTATGAAATTATGACAGGATAAAATAGTGCATTGTATATATACATATTTTTTCATACCATACTAAAGTATTCTCCAAAAGAAGAAATGTGAATCTAGAGCAGAAGGGCAAAAAAAAAAAAAAAAAAAGGGTATCCATATTGCACTATTTTACACTATGTAATTACATCATGTTCCTTCGGAATTAACTAAATAAATAAATGTTATGAAACTTTATAAAAATCTGACAATTAAAACTGCACAATATTAGTAGGATTTATCCCAACTAAGAATCTAAGATGAGCTAGTTTTTCTCTATGAGAAAAAATATTTTTTAGGCTACTTTAGTAAATAATTTCACTCCAATATCTTAATTTCTTTTGTGTGTGTGTGTGTGTTTTTTTTTTTTTTTTTTTTGAAAGGTGCTTATTTTAGCAGCAAAGACTAATTTTGCACAACATTGTAGTTGGCTGCAGGCAAGCCAGCTGCGACGTGTTCTCATTCGGTGTTATTCTATTGGGCCTAATATCCAGGAGAGTGTTGGACCTTCAGAAAGTGGACAGGCCCGAGTTTTTAATTGACAATCTGGTACATTGTTGGGCCAGAAACGAATATAGGCCCAATTGTTCACTGGCCCACAAAAGCCTTGTGGAAGACTGGGGCTACAATTCTGAAGATGGTACTACAATAACAGAGATTGGAATTCGCTGCACTGAATTCTTCCCCAAAAACCGTCCCACAATGAAGGGCGTTGTTGAGCGTCTCAAAAGCTTGCTGGTTTTCCAACGAATTGGAGATGATAGACCCAACAAAAGGGAAAAGAAATTCCTTGTTGATCATGCAATGATCATGTGATACCATAACTTTCTTCTATCGGATAAATTATTTAGTAAACCCGTTGATTTTTTAATTAGACGTGTGTAGATAATATGATGCACATAAATAGATAAAAATAATTTTTTCTTGTAAAGAATTACTGGATGGTTTAACTGCAGCGGGTAGCACTTCTTTCTCCATTTGTCGTTTTCTTCTTCTTCTTCTTTTTTTTTTTTTTTTTTTATATTTCATTTATTTTTTTCCTTTTGGCGTATCTGCTATTCACATCATGTTATGTCCTTTTATATTTATATATTCTTTGCTTTTTGAGTTTGCTTGTCCTTTTTTCCCCACTTTTTTTGTTTATTCATTTTTTTGTCGTTTTAATGTTCCGTCATTTTCCCTTGTCGTGAACCATTTTTGCTGTTGTTGTCGTTTTTTGTATGCTGTCGTTATTCATGTTTTTGTCGTTTTTAAACATGCATGTCGTTTTTTATGTTTCTGTCGTTTGACCTTCTTTTGTCGTGTTTTAACGCTTGCATCGGGTTCCAATTTGATGTCGTTTTCTTAGTATGTTGTCGTCTTTCGTGTTCCCGTCGATTTTCATCACTCCAAAAACGGCAAACCTAGCCTCAGTGTTGTCCGGCAAGTAGGAGATCGGAGTCGACCTTGACGGTGTAGCGTTTATGGTGGAAACACTTCCATAGGCGGCCGGGTTCTGAACAAGTTACGAACATTTTCTTCGATTCCGAAACAACTGATTATGTCCATATAATATCAATTATCAAAAATGACAAAATAGAAATAAGTTTCACAGTCACTTTGGATCATTTTCTAATGCTTGCAAATCTCATGCGAAATGGGCAGTTGAGTAACTCTAGATAAGCATCGAATATTGTTCCACCACTGCAACGTTAACAAAAAGTATTTCACATTTTCACTTTCGGCTTCTTGGTTTTTCATTTAAAAAAAACAAAAATTTAAAGAAAAATTACATTAAAAGTGAGGTTTGTGGACTCCTAGGCCCGGTTTAAAACGAGGTTTTAAATTCATAATTCAAATTTTTTTTTGAAAATTAGATTAGATAATCTTTTTTAATCACATAATCTAATAGATTGCTAAACTTTTTTTTTAGAAAATAATTATTTGTCATTTTTCAGATGTGACCAATCAGTGATTGATTTCAAAAATTTATGATTAATTAATCGTTAATCAGTGATTGATTATAAAATTTAATGATTTTAATATGATTAATTAGTAATTAATCATAAATAATTGATTAATCATTAAAAATGATTTTTAATTGATTTTTAAAAATTTTGATCATTTATTAAAAAATTTTAAAAAAATACTATTTAGATATAAATTTTATTTTATTTTTTTACAGCATTTTCAATTTAAAACGATTATAAAAACGGACGGATAGTTTATAATTAATTGACATTATTAGTGATTCGAAAAAGAAAGCGCACGGTTGGGAGAAGGGCACACGTAAAAGAAGGGAATCCATGATGATGGTGATCATGACGAGGCATGATGCAAAATTATGACCACCAAAATATATATTTTTATTAAAAAGAAAATTAGACATAAATTTTAATATCAAATTTTAAATATTAATTTATGTAATATATAAATTTTTATTTTTTATTAATAAATATTTAAAATATTATTATATTAATTAATTATATTTAATAATAAAAATGTGATATCATATTTAAAAAATTAAAATTAGAAAGGATTGCTCGCTCAATTTTATAATACCAAATGAGGGGTATAAACTCATTGCTCATCCCTCAAAACGACCAAACTCTGTCTTCCCTATGCAGATGAAATGATTACTCACCGCATCTTCACACTCTTGGTTTTGACAAACCTAATCATTAACATTAAAACCCCCCCTGCCCCTTCTCTCTTACCTTAACTTTATCCCCTCTCTCTCTCTCTCTCTCTCTCTCTCTCATCATGACTCTTTACCTTTGCCATATTGTCCTCCTCTTTCTCTTCAATTACCTTTTGTGCCATTTCTTATCCTCTCTTTCAACTCATTGGAATTTTGAAACTTACTCTACCTCACCCCCCACCCGGAGAGACGCAAAAATATAAAATAAACAAGATACTAATAATTTTTTTTAAAAAAATCTAATAATTAGATTTTAGATGTTAAGCCAACAAAAACATATTCTACACCAATGTTGAAAAGCACAACCCACCAACTAGCATGTTTCGTACGTTTTGATTCCAAGTATATACATTTCTTCTACGTATAATGTAGCCTAACTTGCAAGTATTTTTCATTTCCCTATTTAATAACTACTTATCTTGTCACTGTAAAACATATAAGCAAACCTACATCTTTAGACTCTTAGTACGAATAATATGTTGACACAGATGTAATTAAAGAAAAATTAAAGATTTTACGTTTATAATTTCAATGGTCTTGATTTTTTAAATTGAGTTAACACTATTTTTTTGAAGTATATGGATTAAAGAAAAACAAATGGTCTAAGAGCTATGGGAATCTTTATAAATTACTGTAACAATTGAAATTAAACCTATCACAAATCTTTGATTTGATCGAATATCTTATATAGAGGTGTCATTTAATTCTTAACATACTCTAATACCAAACAAGCCCTATCTTTTATTTTAGGTTCCTAACAAGTCACAAGAGCCAAATCAATTATGTAGTTACGAGCCATAGTTTACTATCATTTAGTGCATGACTTTTGTTGGGGTGCGTCTCAAGTAGGAAAGCAGTCAAGATGGCGCATCAAAGTTTATTCACAACCGTTTATTAATCCTACACCAAAACATACTTCAGATGGTGTACCATTTTCAATATATTTTTTCCTATTTTAACTTATAACGGCACCAAACTTTAGTGACTGAAAGTTAGTACCAAGTTTGGTTTTCTCTTTTCAATTTTGTATCCGAAGATTTGTGATTCAGAAATTTATTTTATTTTATTATTTTTTACGAGCTTGTTTACTGTAATGGATCTCTGTTGGTATCATAAGTTTCTAACGATAAATCTAATCAAACATTAAACAAAAAAGAAATATAAAAAATGATAAAAATTTAATACAAATATGATAATTAAAAACACAATCCTATCGATAGGTTCTTTTTCATACCTTACTGCGTATTTAAATTTTTTTTTTTTCCTATAAATAATTTGAAAAGAAACAACATATGAGTAACAAATTCACACTAAACAAATTAAAGAGTGTCCACCCACTCCATCACAATATGCAAGTATTTTTAATTTTTTTTTTATTTTTAGTTGCATTAGTACAGGAGTGCGTATATAATTATGGAACAAAAAGTGTACATATAAAATTGGCAAATTTACCTTCTTCATCATCATAGGATATGTCACGTACCAAACCCCACCATGTCCTGCCAGTCATTTTAAGAATATATAGGTCATCTTGAAGCCCTTTCTTTCTTTTTCTCTGTTAAAAGGAAATACGTTCCATTTTATCGAAATAACCTAACCACGTCTACAACCATAAACATATCATCTTTTAACTAAAAAAACTAGCACTACTCTAGATTAGCTACCGTCTTTATACACAGAGGAGTAATATATATATATATATATATATATATTGCTATAACATTTTTGTATACTCCCAAAAGACCAAATAAAGAAGAGGCCAAGGATGAAAAACAAGTGATATACTATTCCAAGCATTTGTTTCTGCATTTTTTTGAATACAAAGTTATAATCAACATTATTATAGATTCTCCTTAAAAGTACGGCAATGATTTCAAATAATTCTTACCAAACTTGAGCAAATTTATTCACACAAAAGCTGGGCAGAACATCTGTCAATATTATTTGGTCAAAAAAAAAAATCAGCTATGATTATATCACTGAATTTAAAATACAAAAAATAAAAAAGCAACAAATTAAAGAAAAAAGAAAAAAGGGCCAAGCGGGGGGAAAAATGATAATAGCAAAGTAGTGATTGGGAGGGAAGGGGTAATTATGGAAATTGCGGAACAAAAGGCATTGGAGTAGGTACTTCCGTAATTCTAACAAAATCATCATAACATAAAATTGAAAAAAAAAAAAAAAAAAGAGAGAGGTGGGACCGACAATCATGCCGTGGGCGTGGTAGGAAGAAAGCAAAGGTGACCAGAGAGATGAAATCTCAGCCGTTCATTTAGCTAAAAGGGCTATGCTTTGCTGTTTCAAAAGCTAATGTCCCTCTCATTCTGTGGTCTTCTTGACCATCATAGCCTCGCGTTCACACTTGGCACACGTGGAATGGACTTCACTTTACTCCTAAATATTCATCTTTATTAAAATCGTTAATTAATGTCTTTTTTGGGGAAAGGTTAATGTTTTTAACTTGGAAAATTTACCGCGTTAATAATTTTATTTTATGAAAATTATCATACTATTTATTTGACAATGTAAAAAAAAAATTCCCTCTTAAATATGAGGAAAGTAAAGCTAACAAGTAATAACCACAAGGACAATGATGTCAGTTCATGAAGGAAAAAACACCTGAATGAGACAAATTTAGATACTACTATATTAATATGACATAAAAAAATTAATATTAGATCAATGTAACATAAAATTAAATTAAAAATAATTAAAATTTATATTATATTGATTAAGAATGAAAATATATTAATTTCAACAAAACTGACTATTAAAATAAAGAGAAAATTCTAAATAAAAATAAAATAAAATAAAAGACTTTGATTTTGTCGGCTAGTATGAAATATCGTTCGAACTGTATGACGGTTAGAAGAGTCATGTTGATCAAGAATGAAAAATTTATATCATGTTGATCAGTAGACAAAAAATGTAATTATTTATGTTATTTTCTATTTCAAAATACTCTATTCAATAGAGTAGTGCAAAGTTCACTAATTTTTATAATACGGATTAGGTAACAAATAAATAATGATATTTTACTCTAATTTGAATATATATTATGATATTAATGGATGCAGTGATTTTTAAAATCCATTAATAAAAATTTAGATATCATGTCTATTAATTATATGTTAGAACACAAATTAAGGAAACTTTTATCATTATTACTCACAATTGAGTCTAAGGGCCCATTTGGTTCACCCATTTAAACCCAAATTTTTCAACTCAATTTTTATCTTTTTCTGAAAAAGTTTTATCTTTTATGAAAAAGTCAATAAAAATTATTATTGAAATTTAAAAATCTTAACTCAAACTCAAACACCAAACACCCCCTAAGGTACGGGTAGGGGTAGGAGCAGGGGAGTAATCGACAATTCAATAATCCTGAAAAATGTAAATATTGCCCTAAGTAAAGTCTAATTACGAGTAAATTGGAGGGTAAAATAATGAAAATTGGTGACGTGGGAAAAGAAAAGCAGGTCACTGATCCATGGAGACTTGCGTAGATGGGAGAGAGAGAGAGAGAGAGATTTGGCTATTTCCATCCATTCATTCTCTTCTTTTTTGGTAAACTGCACTTTATCCCCTTCAAACAAATTTTTGACACATTAACCTCCCTACTTTTCATTCTTTTGTAATGTGAACCATTTGCTAACTTCTATTAATGTTCTTGAATGCTTTTCCACCAAAAAACCTTCCACTACTGTTCTTACTTCCCCATCGACTTCTCAACAATGACAATTCGAAACTCAAAAAAATTTACTTAAAAAAAAAGCCCATTATAACAAGCCCACAAAAGCGCCATTTGGAAATTCCAGAAATGTATATATATCACCATATTTCCGTACTAAGTAGCCATACATAGTTAAACAAGTCAATGTAGTTGCTATTAATTAAGTTCATTTTCTTTAAAGCGCGTGGAACTTATAACTATTATTAGTTATGTAGCACACAATTTGAATATGTAAAATAGACAAACAAAGTATAAAGAAATCTCATGCGGTATTGATTGAGCCGTTATGTAAATAACTACGTGAAATGATATGACTGTCACGTGATAACTAAGGAGAAGATGACGAAAAACCATATACATACTTTTAAAGAGTAATATAGATTTATTAAATAGAAACAAAAACATTCTAATTCTCCAATTCGATAGTTCCTACCAAAATCTATTTTTTCTTAGTAATGTGATTGTTTAATCAATATGCTCTATTAATAAAGTTCTTTATTTTTTAGCTTCATTTACAATTATGAATTGAAAAAGAAAATACACAAACTTATAAGGTTAAAAAAAAAATGTTTACACCGCTTTACATAAGAAGGATATTTCTCTAGATTTCTATTACGTTTATATATATATAAGACATATATATTGATAGAAGTCAACAAATGGTTGGTATTCCAAAAGAGTGGGGAGTATAGTGAAAAATGTTACCAAAACTTTTAATAGGGGATAAAGTGTAAGAGGCACTAAATGGAGGGAATAAATTGAAATTTACTATTTTCAGCCGAAAAAAGAAGAAATTTACTTTGAGCAAAAAAAAATAAAATAGAAAATAAAAATTTTGGAGAAATGAAAAATGTAATGAATTGGATTTTGGGGTTAAGTTGGGGAGTGGAAGGATAATAATTACAACTTACAAGAAGAAGGGAAAGGAAAGGAAAGGAAAGGAAAGGGTATGGGATAAATGTATGATATTCATTCTATATAGGCGGAGGAAGAAAAGAAACGAAAGGGGAGGAAAAGGAAAGGAAAGGAAAGGAAAGGAAAGGAGGGGCTCTTGGGGAGGGAGGAGGGGGGGCGGGCGGGGGGGTGGTGGGGCGGACATGGAAGGGCTGGCCATGCTGAGGCAGCTCATCGGTCCTCTTCACGACTTCTTTCAACTCTACGACTACTCTTCTCTTCATCACCATCATCATCCTCTTCATCTTCTTCACCAACTCAACAACAACGACAACAACAACAACAACCACAGGTCTCTCTCTCTCTCTCTCTCTCTCTCTCCCCCCTCCAAGATCTCTCTCTTTCTCTCTCTTCCTCAGTTTCTCTTCATCTCCTGTTTCGGATTTTGTTCTGCCTCTTTCTTCCTCTTAACTTTTTTCGTTCGTTTCTTCTCCTGGATTTCTTGATTTCGATATTGCTGCTTATTAGGTTTTTCCTTTCTTTTCGTGATTTTTATTTCCTCTCTTTTGGATGGAAAATCACTCTTAATTTTTTATCATCTCCTACGCGAGCCATTCCAAGCTGGGTTTTTTTATTTTTTTTATTTTTTTATTTTAAGCTTTTCTTGAATTTTTGCTCATTGATACAAAATTTATGAGCTGGGTTACTCGTTTTGAGAACCCTTTTTTGAGCTTTGAGTTGGTTGATTGATTGCTTTTCGTTCTTGGACTTTCTTGAAACTGTTGATTCTTGTTGCGTGACCGCCTCAAAATGCCCCTGAACTAGCTTACTCTTGTTACCAATAATAGGAGACGCTAATTGGGAGACTTGTAAAGAAAAAAAAATACAATTTAATATAAAGATCTAAACTTGAATACATTGATCATCACTTAATTTTTTTTTTATGTTTTTTTATTTTTTTTTATTTTTTTGTTGATGGAGAATCATGCTAGGTTGATTGCTAAAAGTGGAAGCTTGAATCTTATTAAGCTGTGATGTTCCAATTGGGATTTCTGAAATTCTATGGCTAAAGATCTTAATTTGTCCTTTCCTTTGTTCTCTCCTGAGACGTGGAAAAAGACTCTTTAAACTAACAAATTTGTTAAAAAACCAATTTGTAACTTTGGAGAGAAAATTCTATGGCTTGTCATGAAATAATTGTCTGGCTGTATTACTGTTATTTGGTCCTTTGTTTGAATAGAAGGTTGTGGTCAGAAATAGTAGGCCGTAGGGACACCCTCACATGTGCTCTAGGAATGAGCTTTTTAACTTGGCAGCTTCTTGTTTTTTTATCCCATTTGCTGCCTCTTTCTTCCTCTTAACTTTTTTCGTTCGTTTCTTCTCCTGGATTTCTTGATTTCGATATTGCTGCTTATTAGGTTTTTCCTTTCTTTTCGTGATTTTTATTTCCTCTCTTTTGGATGAATATCTTAATTTATCATTGAATCATTATTTTTATTTTTATTTTTTTTTTTTTTTTTTTTTTTTTTTTTTTTTTTTTTTTTTTTTTTTTTTTTTTTTTTTTTTTTTTTTTTTTTTTTTTTTTTTTATATTTTTTTTTTTTTATTTTTTTTTTTTTTTATTTTTATTTTTATTTTTTTTGTTGATGGAGAATCATGCTAGGTTGATTGCTAAAAGTGGAAGCTTGAATCTTATTAAGCTGTGATGTTCCAATTGGGATTTCTGAAATTCTATGGCTAAAGATCTTAATTTGTCCTTTCCTTTGTTCTCTCCTGAGACGTGGAAAAAGACTCTTTAAACTAACAAATTTGTTAAAAAACCAATTTGTAACTTTGGAGAGAAAATTCTATGGCTTGTCATGAAATAATTGTCTGGCTGTATTACTGTTATTTGGTCCTTTGTTTGAATAGAAGGTTGTGGTCAGAAATAGTAGGCCGTAGGGACACCCTCACATGTGCTCTAGGAATGAGCTTTTTAACTTGGCAGCTTCTTGTTTTTTTATCCCATTTGCATATGTTGTCTGGAAACTTAACATGTTGAAAGATGATCCGAGTTATTTCGAGGCATATCTTGGCCGTGAAAAGTGGAAGGAAGGATAGGAGTGGGAGGATTATTGGAGGAATTGTTAAGACTTATGGTTGTTGGTTGGAGACTAGGAGCGATTAGAGGAGCGATTTGATTAGGTGCGGGATATAAATCCTTACAGAGCTAGAAGGATTGGGGAGGGAGATCCATTGTCAAACTCTGTAAGAGACAGGTTCTTTCCTTCCTCTTGATTTTCCTCACCTAGGTTGTATATGGTTCCTTCCTATTTCAATTCACTCTTGCCAAACATTTCCAATGATTTTGGCTTTAAATATCTTTTATCTGGTTGAGAAATTGCGGACAGCTAAATTTCTGCAGTGTAATAACTGTGATCCAAAAGGTTGGATCTTTCTTACTGTGTCCAAAAAATCAAGTTTCTGAAATGTTGCTCTGAGTGTTCTTTATAGATTAGTTGGCCTTTGGAATAAATATATTTTTGAGACTAGCTGTAAAGATATTACTAATGACGGGGAGAGATGGTCAAGTAGACTTGGGATAATTTGACAAAGTTATACTAGGAAGAGAATCAAGAAAAACTTGTTTGTCACTGGTCTGCTTGGAATTTGGATTTTGGTTTGTTTTAAGTAAATGGTCCGTAATGTGTTATTATCTGGTGCTGCTTTCAGTTTGTTCCTATTGACTTTTACGTGCAATATTTTCTAGAAATCCTTGATTTTGGCCTAACTTTTATGAACTACTGCAGCAAATATCCTCAAGTAAGATGCATATTTATTTCTGCTACTCTTTTTGTGCAGATGGTGCTTTCTCAATGTCGACGACAGCTCCGTAGACGATTATTATAGTTTTGTAATGGCTGCTGAAAGATCCGGGGGCTTGAAGTTATTGGAGTCTAACAAGCCTCCACCTTCTAAGAAATCCCGTAAGGAGCGGATTCGGGGTAAATCGTCGGGAGTGACCAACACTACTGAGTTTATGGAACAAGAAATTTGGAAAGACTTCCCAGAAGACCTTTTTGAAGCTGTCATTGCAAGACTTCCAATTGCCACATTTTTCCGTTTTCGAACTGTTTGTAGAAAATGGAATTCCGTACTCAGCTCTGAAAGTTTCTCTCAGCAGTGTGCCCAGGTCGAACGAGCCAATCCCTGGTTTTACACCATAACTCATGAAAACGTGACTTCCGGGGCCATCTATGACCCTTCCCTAAAGAAATGGCACCATCCTACCATTTCGACTCTGCCAACAAAGATGATCCTTTTGCCCGTGGCTTCAGCAGGGGGCCTAGTTTGTTTCCATGATATTGGGCATAGGAATGATATCGGGCATAGGAACTTCTATGTCTGCAATCCCCTGACTCAATCTTTCAAAGAGTTGCCGTCAAGATCAGTTAAAGTCTGGTCTCGTATTGCTGTGGGGATGACTCTAAACAAAAGTTCAATGGGTACCAGCAGTTACAAGATCCTGTGGGTGGGATGTAACGGGGAATATGAAGTTTATGATTCAATCAGCAACTCTTGGAACCGTCCAGGAAATATGCCCTCGTGTATTAAGCTGCCGCTATGTCTGTACTTTCGGTCACAAGCAGTTTCCATTGACGGCACCCTGTACTTCATGCGATCAGACCCTGAAGGAGTTGTGTCGTATGATATGGTCACGGGGGATTGGAAGCAGTACATAATTCCAGCCCCACTGCATTTGACCGACCACACACTAGCTGAGTTTGGAGGCCGGATCTTGCTTGTTGGGCTGCTGACAAAAAACGCTGCCACATGCGTGTGCATATGGGAGCTACAGAAGATGACACTCTTGTGGAAGGAGGTTGACAGAATGCCAAACATATGGTGCTTGGAATTTTACGGAAAGCACGTTAGAATGACTTGCTTGGGTAACAAAGGCTTGCTCATGCTGTCCTTGAGATCGAGACAAATGAATCGGTTGGTTACATACAACGTGTCGAGCAGGGAATGGCTGAAGGTTCCTGGGTGCGTCGTGCCTCGGGGGAGGAAGCGACAATGGATTGCGTGCGGCACTGCATTTCACCCATCCTTGACTGCTCTGGCTTGACTAAAGCAGTTCCGTGTTTCTTGCTGCTGAATTTTAGGGATGGTATGTTCACTACCGTTTTCCTAGTGGGTGGCTGAAAGCTTTAGCATTCAGTTTTATTTCAGCCCAATTTTCGTTATTGCTTTCTTTTGAAGTAGACAATACCATGGGATTTGGGAGTTCCTCTCTTTTTATGTAGAAAACTTGATAATAAGTCACGTTGCTTTAAAGACCGTTTACATTTGCTACTTTAATGTCAGCTGTACTGTCTGAAAGTGAAGCTTCAAATATGTTGGAAATGTTCTTCACAGACTTTCTTTCAACACCTGTTCTCTAAACTAGCTTAAACAATTCAATTTGTCAGGTATGAACTTTTCTTAAACCGCAAGCTTCGTGGACCCAGAGGTTACATTTTTTTTAAATATATATATATATATATATATATATATTATAGCGAGACAACTTTTAAGATTTAAAAAAAAAATTATAATAGATGAGGGTCATTTCTCTGCCTGTGCTGGCGGACTTTCATTATCGATCACCATGATTGGAGAAGACAAAAAGACGAGCACATGGTGAAAACAGGCATGAGCCATCTCGAGGATGCACACCGAGTAGGGTGATCGTTTGATGAGTTCGGAAAAATATGTTAATCTACCCAATCAATCTAAAGTTCTGAGAAATCAACCTACCCAACTAAAGTTGGATTGGATAGATTAGGTATTATTAAAAATAATAATAATAATAATCTAATAGTGCAATTTTAGGTAAGAAATATTAGGAAAATAAATTATAATTCATTATATGATGTTGTATCCATAAGAAGTTGACAAAATTGAAATTAAGAAATTGTGAATTTCTCCGTATTAGGTTTAAGGAAGAGCATTCGATTGCGAATTTGTCTCACATTATTGTTGTGGTATTTATGTATATTGAGCTCTCTCCTCCCTTGAGCTGATTTTTGAATATGAATTCTGCCGAAGTTCATTTTACGCATGAGTAGAAAATATAACGGGTCCGCAATAAGGTAACAGTGATTAGGAGGAACAATAACGGATTGCTAGGCCAGGCGAGAAAGAATCGAGGACGTTCTAGCTCAACTCAACCAATAGCGATGGAAAATGAGAGAGATAAGCGACCTGCTAATGGAAACAGGAATTGATTTGGTGGGTGGAACTTTTATTTTCCTTCACTGTTCTCTGAAACATTGGTTCTAGTTTTAACTCTTGGGAGAAAAATGAATATTAATCAAGAAGGAATCCCAGCAATGTTCTGACCTTCTCAAGACTCTTCTGTAGTTACATTTCTATCTAATATGTAAAACCTTGTTTTTTTTTTTTTTTTTTTTTTTTTTTTTGGCGAAAACATCACTTATTAATAGAAGAAAAATGAAAAGGCGAGACACCGCCAAAAACAGTCTCTCCAAAAGAACTGCCTGTGGGATAAGCGCCAACGGCACCACCCCCTCAATACCAAAAGAGAACGCCAAACAAGCTAAATAATGGGCCATAAATTTTGCAGTCCTAGGGATTTTCGATGCAGACCAAGCCAACATGGAGGAAGAAAGATACAAAAAATCAGAAACAGCGTTTGTAATCTCCCAATTCGGGCTATAGGGGCTCGATTGAATACCAGCAACAAGGGAAGAAGAGTCCCCTTCAAAAAGAAACATAGCCAGAGTTGAAAGAGACAGCAATCTTGATGGCTAAAACAGCAGCCAGGGCTTCTCCCAAAAGAGGCAAGGACGAATTGACTTTCACACTCACCACCCAAAGAACGCGAGCGTCCTGGTCCCGAGCTACCGCTGCCACCATAAGCTAAATCCCCTCGCATGGCTGCAACAAAGTTGATCTTTATCCAACCGTGCGGAGGGTTGGGTTGGGTGGGGGGGGGGGGGTGGTTGTGTGGTGGGGGGGGAGAACCGGAGCGGGTGGGGGAGCACAGAGAGCTTCCTTAAAGGTCCCGAATGAGAGGTCAATGGCTTTTTCGTTTGGACAAACTCCGGCTGGACTCCATTAAACAGAAATCATTGCGAGTCCTCCAAACTGCATCCAATCCAATTGAAGCATCAAACAGCACATTGGAGGACTTAGTAGGGTTGGATTTGCCACAAGCACTCGAACCAGCTTGCCATCGACGGTATGGTGGAGGAATTCGGTCCAAGGCCCCACGGGCTGGTAAACCAACTTCTAGCAGCTATAACCTTGCTTTTGCATAGAAAGTTGGGTTTTTACATTTTTCTTTTCTTCAGGTAAGCATTGAGCTGTCTTCACATGTTGTCGTTTTTTCGTCCAGAAAACATCTCGTCGTTTTTTTAAGTTTGTGCAGTTTCAACCTTTTCATTCGATGTCGTTTCAATCACTGCAACGTCGTTTATGCATCAAACAAGAGTTGAATAGGTGGGAAATCTGAAATCACGAGCCATCTAGAAAATTCCGATCCAATCCAATCCCACCATCCCTCCATACGAGCTTTTTACTTATAGCACCATAAAGAGATTCATATCGTTGGGAAAAATTGTTTTCCAGGTCTTAAACAGAAACAAAAATATTTTTTAAAAAAAAGAAAATGAAATGCAGAATTAAGATGAGAACAAGGGGGTCTGTTTATTTAAAACATTAAAGTTCTTCACAGCATGAACAACCCACTAGTCATGTATTGTATACTGATTTCCATCTGTCTTAACAAAATGTCATGGTAAAAAAAAAATTAAAAATTAAAAAAAGACAAACGACCACCAAACATCACTCTCCTCGAACCAGGGTAACAAAATTAAGCCATGCCTCCGCTTGTAGCTGTCCTTATTATCTGAAACAGCGCTGTTACACATCACAACACAAAGTGTATCAGCAACTTCTTTACCAAGCAGTACAATGAAAACACATTCATATACACAAGAATCCATAAAATGGGTGATGTTCTATTTCATCAATCAAGCATATAATATAAAAAAAATCTTCAATGCAAATGCTAAATTCTCATCCTAATACTAAATTTCTCCAATAAAAGTCAGTACTTAAAATTAACATAAATGCCAGAACTTATTAACTAGCGTGCTAAATCCATTCACTTTAAAAAAATTAAAAAAGGAGGGGCGGACTTACATGATCCAATGACGACAAAAATGAAGAAGCCAAGAAGAATAGGGCCAACAGGGTAGTCCTTTCCCTTCTTGGAGGTACTCTCAGGCACTGCTCCTCTCTTCATTATGTTCTTCTCAAACCTCTCCACCTTCCTGTCTGCAAGTCGCCTTGATGTTGTCTGCACAACCCGACCTCACATTCAATCAACAAATTTACTCTTTATTCAATCAATTTTAGCCCTAAAAATACATAATTTTTGACAAAGGGCCGAACAAATTTGAAGATTAACACCAAAGCATACGAGATCTAGCGATAACGTTGGGGATTTTGTTATATGGAACAATTAAGGCTGATCTAAAACTACGTTCAGATAATTTTATCTCTAGAAATTAATATCAGCACAGAAATAATTTAAATTGCGAGATAAATAATCGTCTTTCCGGAATTCTTCAGCTCATGATCATGATTTTGAGGGGGCGAAAAAAAAAAAGGAAAAATAGGTAGCCCTCGTCAGATAAATCGAATCGTTCAAAACTACATTAAAAGTAATCAGATAAAACGGACACAAACTAAACCTAAAGCAAATAAACGACGAGATTAGGAAACTAAATCAGAGATCGGAAGGTGAAATCTACCATGGTTACGCAAAGATCCGGTAGGCCGCAGGGGTCCGAGACCAAAGAACGTCGCAGGCAATTCCTCCTCCGCTTTCTCTTCAGGCGACTTCAATTTCTCGCCCTTGTTTCTCTCTCTCTCCTCTCCTCTCTATCCTCTCTCTCCTCTGCAAAAATCTCGACTCAGCGGAGATGTCGTTGTCCGTTTTATATACAGAAGAGGCATGAAAGAGAATGATAACATAACCGACTTTCATCACAGCCTTCCAGTACCATTCGACTTACCGCGTCGTTACGGTATACGCGGCGTGTAATTATTGGTTGTCTATGCCCGCGCTGGCTTAGATGGCGTGACAGTTCGCGCCTACGTGGATCTGGATATCTCTCAACTTGAAAAGGGGAACCCACTCCGTCCGTCTCATAAACGTGCAACTACCACGGCACGCTTTTTAAAATAACACTAATTTAGTTTTCAAAAATAACACCTTTTTTTTTTTTTTTCAATTCTTATAGTATTAATAAGCAAGCCACATTATCAAAAAAAAAAACCCAACAATAAGTTATTATATAATTAAATAAATATATATATAACTATTTTAAACTTGAGAGTGGAGACGAGAGAGATTCAAAGTCCACATCTTAAAAATAGAATTATATGTAAGATTATCATTAAATTATCATAACAATAATATAAAATAAAATAATCAAAACCTTATTTTTAAATATTATCCGTAAGAGTTATAAAAAGATTCAAGTCAATGACTATATGACAATCACCTTTTTAGGGTAAGTACTAAAAATAAAGTGGGATGTGAGAGCATATATTGGATGCTTAAATTGCTAAATTATGTGATACAGAAAAAGGAATGGAGTTCACTTCAATACAACCAAACCAACAAACCTCCCAATTCGGAAAGAGAAAACTAGCAAAATAGTATTTTTGAACAGAGTAATAATAAATTAGAGTATAAAATATGCTCCGTCAAGTAATTGGAAACGGAACCTAGAAAGCTATTTAAATGCAATAATAGCTCAATCTCCCTCGAAAGTCACAGAATGAGCAGCTTCTAAGCTATAACCGGCAAAAATCAACCGCAAACCCAAGGCCAACAGCTTCCGCGAGCGCCTTCGGCACAATCCACGTAAACACAGCTAGTAGAATTTAAAGTGACCGCAACACACCAGATATGATCTAGCACGACCAAAAACATTAATAGACCATCAAAGAACACAGACAAGGTAAGGATCCAAGCAAGCAAGAAGGTCCGAGAAGGACGAAGACTGTATGAAAAAAGTGCATCATTGACTTGTATCATTAAATATTTAACACTACGTTTTGTCATGCCAAAAACATGCGTGAGATGTGTGTTTATCAACTATTTTTATGGTTCAGAATTCTTGAGGTAAGTTAATAAATTGGAAAGACTATTTTTTATTGTTCCACCAGATTAGGCGTAAGTTGTCTCAATCCATGCTGGGAATAGCTGGCACGCAAGTGGGATGTCTTGTGTATTCACGCGTATAGCATGGCTAACTTTTTTTTTTTTTTTTTTTTTTTAAGGAAGAGGATTCAAACTATACCCGTATTCAATTTCATGTGATAAAATCATATACGATATTATTATTAGTTTATACTTGTAATTACTTTAGATATAATTTTTTTTGTCAACAAAATATAGTTTTTTGTATAACGACAAAAATGAATTGAATCAAATTTCCAACGAAAGAAAAAATAAACAACAAAAAAGGAATCTTCAATATCATTAAAAAAAAGCGAGGGAAAAAAAGAAAAAAGTGAAACAATGAACCCGAATTTCAGCACTTGATGATAATGAATAAATTTACCAATGAACATGATTTATCGTAGGAACCAAAATCATATCACTATCTACACTGTTTCTTTCTCTCTAATCAGAACTAACACGTAAAAACGGTACAATTTCTAGAAGCAGATTTAAAAGAACATATAATTTCATAAAACAGTCGGGTAAAACCTAGAAATTGAGCAAGTACTATATTTATATTTATATAAGGAGAAGAGAGAGAGAGAGAGAGAGAGAGAGAGAGAACAGCAACTCATGGCAGATAACAATTTGAAAAGCCTAACATCCTAGAAACAGAGTTTCTTTTTTTCAATCTTCAGAGCTGTACTGTGCTATCTTCAAGTTGCAGATAACAATTTGGTTAGGATTATTAGGAGATCTTTTCCACATTTGATTATTTTGAGCTAAAATTTGCAGACTCCCAACAATGTGAAGGTGTTGATGCTGAAAAATGACGAGTCACTTCTTGATAAATTTCAGACCAGGTCAATAATTATATCAAAGTAAAGCTCACATGAATCTAATTACTCAACCAACTTGGTCTTTTTCGGTATGATCCACCCGCCCATCTTTGTTCGATTCCTCGGAGTTTTCTTCGATAATTATTACCTTCGGATCTTCGGAACATCCCTTCTCTTCTTTGCTAACTTCATTGGAATTATCTGTCATTTCTTTGTCGCTAGATTTTTCGGCATGACCTACTTCGCTATCCTCCTTGGCTTTTTCATCGGTCTCCATAATCTCTTCTTCTTTAACATCTGCTATTACTTGAAGAAGTTCCACGGGAGTGGCAGCTGGATCCAGCTCTCGGCAACCCTTTGGAGCATTTGGAGCTTCTTGACCCGTGAGGAGGTACGAAGGGACGTGATGCGAGAACCGGAACATTTCTTTTCTCGGAATTGATTTGACCTCTCTAGGGTCCAAATGCCGGTGAAAAACTGTCTTGAAACCGGCTACTTTGACAAGGGGGGTAACGGTAACCCCTAGTTCCTCAGTATAGTCTTCAAGCACCTCCACCATGTTGTACTTGTGTATTACTTCGTCCGCTGTCAACTCATTCCAGTCAGGCGACCAATTCCTATAAAGAGCCCAAACTTCTCCCTTCCTCGGATATATACAAATAACCCCACGTGTGCCTTTTGACCACCTAACCTTGTGAGAGAATGAATTCAGCGAGTTATTGATTTCATATCTGCCTACACGAAAATCTCCGCATGTTTTTGAGAAACCCGAAGCAACCCAGTTTAGCGGGCCCAATTCACTGTTGGTTTTTGAGTTGAGCCAACTGATCCGCATTTTGAATGGATTAGAAGAAATGACACTATGAATCAGGGCATAATAACGAGGCATCCCGTCATCACCATCGTATGCAGCCCACACCTGATTTTCTCCAAAAGACCTTTCAGTTCGATCCTTGTCAAAATCATGAAAATCTGGATCCGGAACATTTATCGACATTGTTTCCACTCTTTCTGCCACCAAGTTGGCACCAGAAACGCCAGGAAGTTTCCTCAAACATTCACCAAGATCCGTATCCACTGGATCTCTAAAGTTGCTCTGATCAAGCCCGGTATCATTGTTTCTCAAAGATTTTTCTTCTCCCTCGTTTGCTTTGGCATTCCGATTCCCCTCCTCATTGGCTGCAGGTTTGCTCACAGCAGCTGAGCTCCATTCATCCAGTTTCTTGCGTATTTCCTTCTTGGCCTTCTCCATTAATGCCGTCTGAAGTTCAAGCTGGGAGATTTCTCTCGTGATACTGCCCCTACCACTTTCAGCATTAACATGCTTAGACATGAAAGAAGCTCCTCCAGCTTTCCCACTCATCTGATGGTTGCCTGCACTGACATCATCTATACCTCTTCTTCTCTTTGCAGCATTAGCTTGCCCTGTAGACGAACTACCGCTTGTCTTCTTAGAGGACTGTTGCTTCTTTCGCATGGCTTCCTCTCTTTTTGTCGCTGCCTGCGCTTCCTCGCGTTCTCTCTTCACTTTCTCATAGGCTTGCTGAACCACACTTGCAGCTTGAGCAGCACTAGAACCAGCTGTTTTTGAGAATGGACCCCACTGAAAATTGTTTTGGTTGTACGTATCAGTACCACTGAACCCTCCGGTTCCTGCATTTGAAGAGCCAGTACTGTTCCTTCCTGAATTAAATGCGTTTTTGTTAGCTGTTTGATTGTTCGAATTCTGCCGTTTTTGTGAAAATTTCCATGGGGCTGCAGGTTTAGAACCATTCGACGGAGGCGGGGCTGTTTCTACGGCAAAAAAAGGCTCATGGCAATTGGGGCAAAGTAGATTATGATTGAGATAAACTCTGAGGTACTCATATTGCATCTTGCACCGATGACACACCGTCCAAAAGGTATTGTGTTTCGGCTTATGAGTTGGAACAGGTGTTGAGGAGTGCCCTGGTCGAGGGGCAGTACTTTTCGGAGGCTTTGTGCTAGATTTTGTGCTTTTTGTGGAAGCATGGCCATTCATCCCCGGTGTTGCTGATGACCCCCCACTTGGTTTCGGAACTTTCTGCTGCGCAGCCTGCGTTTTTGCATTTCTTTTCTGGTCATATGCTACCCTCTTCGCTTTATCCGACAACAAAGTCCAGGCCTCAGAAATCAGCTTAAAAGCACCATCAGCTCCTATGGACTTGTTCTTATCAGGATGAAGCATAAGAGCTAACTTCCTATACTGTTTCCTAACTGTCTCGTCATCCGCTTTCTGATCCACACCGAGTATCCCATACCAATCCGCTTCCCCGTTTATTTTGTTCTCAGCAGAAATATATACATCAAGGGTGGACAACATTTGCGGAATGCCTTCAAGACCGGGAAACAGAGTTTGAGCCTTCAAAGCAAACTTTTTCGCTCCGGTAACATCCTTTGCAGCAAACTTCTTTTCTGCAATCTCTTTTGCTCTGGTGGCCTCATCTTTATTGCACTCCATTTCCCCAGCCAAATCTCCTTGTCTGGCTTATTATTACTATTGTCAAAACAAAGGCCACTGCTTCTTTTTTTTTCTCACAACGCACAGCAACCCCACAACACGGCTCCACAAATTCTGGGTTTTCTCATGCCTCAATAGAAAATAGCAAATCCTATTCATTAAAGGGGAAAAAAAAGAAGAACGGTTCAGGTAAACAAAACTTCCATTAAATGAAATAACACAGAGATCAATATAGAATCAAATTAATAATAATGACAAGCCCTTTTGAAGTACACCATTAGTACACATAATGCAAACGAGAATATATTTCTTTGCAGAACTACCATCTCTCCGAACGTAAAACCGGACTCCGAGAAAGCAATTATCTCATTAAAACCAAATCCTAAAGTACAAACATTTTTGAAACCGGAATTTCAACCATGCAACAACAAGAAAAACACCAAATTTATGAACTTTTACGAAAATAAACGACCTCAGAGAGAAATTCTTTTTTCCGAAATGGAAATGCAAACGAAAATATAGTTCTTCGCATTAATTTCCCTACTTTACGGAACAAACAAACGAAATTGCGAGCAGAATCCAAATAAACAACAACAATTCCGTCCATGGATCTACGTTAATCAACTCAAAAATGGGGAATTTGGTAATCGGAAAAAGAATTAAAAAAAGAAAAAGAAAATCGTCGGCAAAACCCTAGAATCGGCGATGAAGTGAAGAAAAAGGGAACGGTTTAGAGTGAAAAGGAAGAAGGTGAAAATGGGTTAGGATTACCGTGGTAGGAGAAGAGTGTCGCTGTTGGCTGAGAAATTTGAATCACAGAGAGCCACCATGGACGGACCTCCATCACCAATTTTTTTCTCTTTTTGGCCCCTCCTTTCTCACCCAAATCTAAAAAATCCCCAAAACTGGACCTTTTGTTAAAACTTCTCTCACAGCCTAAGATAAAAACAGGGCTTCCCAAATTCCATCCCCATTAAATAAAACCATTCATTATTTATATTTTATTAAAAATAAAATAAGTAAATAAATAAAATAAATAATCACAGTATGGGCTTTGGCTCGTTTATAAAGTATTTTTCTTAACCCTAACTCCACATCCCTTTTTCTCATTGGTTGGAAACTCTCACCATGGTTAAATTTTAACTATGGTTTGCAAAGCAAATTTATTTCCCATGTTACTTTTCTTAAAACATACTTTGATGGCTAAACTTTTTTTTTTTTTTTTTTGGCCTTTTTATTCATCCAAATACCTTCAACTTAAGATCTTGCATCTATATTTCGCTGAAATAAATCGTATCGATGTTTTGCATATGTAAAGATCAAATCACGTTAAATTGATATTAGAGTAAAAACAAATATAAAATTAACTTAACTTAATAAAGATTTAATTATACGATACTAACGGGATCCTCTTCTTACCCTTTCCAAAATAAAAACACTCCAAGGAATAAAAAGGAAAAAAAAAAAAATCTCCAATGTAACCCTTTGGCATTTATGCAATTCCATCTGCCCATGTTAGTTCCTTTTCTTTTCTTTTCTTTTTTCTTTTTTTATCCTTCTATTAAAAGACACTACCATCTCTGTCCTTTTTTTTTTTTTTCCTTAGGTAGTCCCTCTTACAAAAGAATGTTCCTCATATATATATATATATATATATATATTGTACCACGTAAAGTGCAATAGCAAAAAAAAAAATAAATAAATAAAAAAAGGAAGAAGAAGAAGGAGAAGAAGGAGGAGGAGATTTCATGGTTCATTTTTTGCTTGGTGCTCTAAAGATGTGATGCTTTTGTTTTGTTGTTCTCATCAACAGCTGCAAAATAGATCCAAACATACATACCAACAACTTTCTAATAGGGGGTCCCAAAAAATAAATCTTTCTAATTGGGGTCCAAATTCCGTCTGGGTCCAGCAGCAATTAAAGGTGGGCGTGGAACCAAATGAGGCCCTGACCAACAGACCAGTTGGACTTGCTCCATCTAGAAATTAGCAAAAACAGATTATCTAAGCCCTTAAGCTCAGTTTATGTGTTTAACTTTAAGCTAGCTTCTTAATCCCATTCCACAATTAAAAAAAATACCAGTTATCACTATTGATTTTATCATTCGTAGTGATTGACATGCAAGAAGGTGGTCTCAAATAAATCTATGATTAGCTGAGAAGATTTGACGATAATGGAAATTCAGATTTGTTTCTTATTGGGAAGAACCAACTCAAGTACATATATATCTATACATACAGAAACTTATATTATAGTCCTCATGAGATAACCATATTTTTAACGTAATATATAATTAATATATATATTTATATTATTGTTTATTAATATAACATGATATTTATTTAACAATGTACTGATGTTTAAAGAATGTAGCATAAAAAAATGAAATTAATAATAACACACACTATTATTACACTATTTCAACCCAATGTTAACATTAAGAACATATAACATAAAGAAAATTATTGTCATCTCAGTATTTATTTTCTCTTTCCATATCAATATTATATTCAATATGTTTCCCAGTTTAATGTTCCATTATAAGGATGGTGTGATCAAATACAAATAAAATCAATTCATCTTGGCCACAAAAATCACGAGATTTCCATGCCACCATCAACCGCCATTAATTCCAAAATAAATAATCAGGTAAATAAGCCATATATATATATATATATATATATATATAAGCTCATTATATTGTTGCACGCCAATGGAATGATCATCCAAGTGAACTCTACCTATGACATATACATATTCATACACACACCCACACGTAAGTATATATACGCATGCATATGAGCACATGCCCATCATTTGCTTTTAATAATTTGCTATTTAATGCTTCCCAATATAGTTCAGCAATGTAAGGACTGGATATAGGCTCCGGTATTGAAAGGGAAGTTGTACTGCGTGGAGAGCAAAACTTCAAACTATTTAATGCTGGTCTTGGACTCTTAGTCATAAAAATGGTGCAAAATAAGTGAATTTTTGTAAACATACTAATAAGATTGATGATAAATAAGTACAAGAAGTGATACATTTATTCATTTAGAATGTTAAACAAAAATTGATGATATATTATGTTAAATTCATTCTTATACATTGACTCGTTTGGAATGAATTGTTCAGAAATATTAATGTTAGAATTATAAAACGATCTCAAAAGTCTCTCTATATATATAATAGTTGCATGGGTTAAGCCCCAACACGATTTAATGACCTTATATTGAGAATTTGAAATTATTTGGAGATTGAAAAATCAAGCTGTGAAACTATTCTAGACCATTTTCAAATAGCTCAAATCAAATGGCAAAAATGAGCAACATTTTAATCAGCTGGCAAACCAAGGACAGGTAGACTTAACTTATAGGTAGACTTAACTTATATTACATAGTTTTATAAAAACATTAAATCCATTACGTTTTCAATAAACCTATGACCTAGCTAATATAGCAATTAAAAAAAAATTTACGTGTTAGAACTAACAAATAAACATTACTAGTCCAATTGCTTTCCGGCATCAGCATCTGGATCCGATTAGTTTGCCCCACACCTGGGCCCTCAATAATATAGAGTAGTCAAATTTTATTTTCCCTTTCTTGTACTCCAACCAATCACATAGATAGTTTCAAAAGAAAACACTTAATAATTTTATCCCCTAATGTATCAATCGTACATGATATAAACGTGGTTGAAAAATAAAATAATTATTACTAGGCTACCTATACGATGGAGTATCTATAAATTTTTTTTTGGACGTTAAATCAACATGAAAATTATATCAGACACAAATAACATATACATTTTAACGAATTACAACAAAGATATGATATGACAACTTGTATCTTATTTTTAAAAATAAAATAAGAAGGACAAATATACAACTTAGTTGAGGAAAATAAAAATAAAAAAAAAAGGTCACCTTTCTCTTATGAGTTTGTATGAATTTATTCTTCTAATTTTTCAACTTCGAAAAATCAAATTGGAGTTTTGTAGAGGTTTTGGAATCCTGCATCCAATCCATTCTCTTCTTTAACCCCTCCACACAAATTACTTAAAATTAATTTTCCTCCTAACCAAACAAGGTCTGAGGCTGTTTAATTAGAGAGGAAATTAAATATGAAGGAAGGAAATATAAATAATCTAGGGAGCACGAGGCAAACGAAGAGGAAGGAGAAGATATTTCTCATTGTGTTGTATGAATTACCTCTTACACTGGGGATCATAATTCAAATCCGCTAAAGAATTTTGAATCTCTTGATGTAATGTATAATAAAGATATTATTTCAGTTCTGCGTATTTAAAAACACCCTAAGATAGAGTATAACGGTTCTAATCTTAGATCACCCCGCAATGCATGAGTGTAAGAAGTGATAGCACTCCGCCCGCCCACAATGGATCCATCCCCTCCCATATGTGTGCGTGTGTGCGTGTGTGTGTGTGTGTGTGTGTGTGTCCTCACTCCTATCCACCCTTTTCACTTATCCTATCCAACCAAACAAGATCAAATTATAGTGGGTTGGGCATGAAGAGAAGTTTTGTAATAGTACTGGTCTTGTCAATCATGAGACTAGTTGGCTTAGGGGGTGGGAAAGTCACAATCAATTGTGTGTGATTAAAAAGGAAGAATTATGATTAGTACTACATATCCGTGATGAGGCAGCCACAGCGCACTACCCCATTTACTTGTGCGGAGGATATATTCCTCATCCCTCTCAACTCTCAACTCTCAACATGATATTGTCCTTTTTGTAAATTCTCTGTATTATTGTGGTCCAAATTTTCACGTATAATTGGCTGGTAAATTCCAATATATATATATATATATATATTTATATTTATATTTATATATAGTATTGGGCACATTTTTTTGCTATCAAATGATTTGATAACAAAGAGGAGTTAGGAGTTAGGGGGGTTTGGAGTAGGGTGTTTCTCTCCTAGCTACTTGTTGGTCGTATTATTATATATTCTCTTTTGCTTTTCCTCTTGGCTGATCTGAAACCTTAACAATGATTGAAATGAGCCCTCCCTTTTTTTTTTTTCACGACTTGCAGATTTATGACCAGAATTTGGAGGGACCCATTTGAGTTCCATTTTCAAACTTTGCTCGATTGGCCGAGAAGGGTTCCTTTTTGAAGAATTTATCAATAAAACACGAGAAAATACTCTATCAACATTGATTGTTTCAAACAGTAAGTGTTTTTAGATTTATCGTTTGGTTGGTGAGTTTAAACTCACAATTATCAACTCAATTTTTGTTTTTTTTTTCAAAATTTTTTTCTTTTCTGAAAAAGTCAATCAAAATCACTATTTAAACTTACAAATCTTAACTCAAACTCAAACACCAAATATCCTATTAGTGATTTCGTGTTTTTATATATATATATATATATATATATCTAACGTTCATAAAAGGATATGTAACGCATTGTTTTATTTTTATTTATTTTCACGTGACAGCCTGTTGAGGATTCACACTTCACAAATTGCTGGAAAGTGCTTTCACTCGCTGGCCATATAATATAATTATTCCTCAACTAATTAAAGACACGTGTAAAAGCAAAAAGGTTTCCTCTTCTTTTTTCTCGCTTTTCTGATCTCTCTCTTTCACCGAAGGGTGCCACGCGGCGTGTCGTTTTTATTTTTTTCCCCTGCAATTGAGAATAAGAAAAGAAAAATAACTTTTAAAAAAAAGAAAATATGTGGTAGAGACCCTCTGAGGGTCTCTATCGGTACTGTCTTTTTTTAAACTGTTAAGATTTAATCGAACGGCTCAAACATTGATGGTCTACGATATTTATCATACACCTAACCTCACATAATCATTCTCACCTAAAATCTTCTCCGTCGCCGGCGATCTTTCCGCCGCCGGCGACGGACGCCGGTGACTAATCCCCGATGTAGGCGATCCAACTCCGGCCACAAGTCCCGGACGCCGGCCGTCGCCGCCGACGACAACATTTTCTCTCTCTTCCCCTCCCTCCAGTCGGCCCCCACCCCCGGCCTCCCCCCACCCCCGGCCGCCACCCTCCCCCGGTCGGCACCCCCCCCCCCCGACGACCCCCCTCTCTATTCCCCTTTCTCTCTCTCTCTTCTCCCTTCTCTCTCTTCCCCTCCCTCCCACCGGCCCCCACCCCCGGCTCCCAACCAGGCCCCCGGCCCCCCCCCCTCCCCCGGCCTCCCCCACCCCTGACGACCCCCCTCCCCCCGGCCGCCACCCTCCCCGGCCGATGTCAGAAATCTGCAACCTTTATTTAAAATGATGGACGATGGATTTGGTTCATACTCAAACTTCCGCCACATGGCATTGCTCTTTTTGCTGTTTTTTCCCCCCTTCCTACATACATTATATGTATAGTATGTTATATCATTATATAATGTATAATTATTATTATATATGCCTATATATCAAAGAGTGACTTCATTCTTTTCATTCATTTTTTTAGTAGTCATCACATGACGATTTTAATGCTAGTTATGGGATCTTTTTTTTCACTTTTATTTTACTTTATTTATCTATTCCGCACACGTTTTCTTGCATAGTACTTTACTTTATTTATCAATTTATGTGGCATTCTTTATGTTATGCCTGTTCTAGTATGGTTTTGAGGAATAAGTACATTTTGTCCGTGTATACATTTGTATGAAAGCAAGTTGGTTTACGGTTCAAACCCAAGTTTGTTTTTTTGACCAAAAAAGAAAAAGAGTTTCTATGTTAGTAATTTTTAATTATTAAATTAATCTTTTAACGGTTTAATATATAAGTAAGTTATAAATTTACAATGCAATATATAAAATTATTTGTATTTGTAAATTAGATCGTTGAAAAAGACGAAAGCTAATTTAACTGTAATTATTTTCCATCAATTGTGAAAAAATATGATTGCCACTCTAATTTTGTTTTAATGCTTATCATCTATAGATAACAAAAACGAAAATCAGCCGTTGGAATTTTGTTTGGCATAAAGTGTTTTAAAATCGAGAGAAACAATACTTGAAATATCACCCTTTGGAAAAACAACAAGCCTTATAGCAATGTTTTTTCCCCCTTAAAATCCCAACATGACCCATACCAAAAACATCCTATCGAAAAAGTTTTTTTAATAGAATATTAAATCATGTTTTTAGACCGACCTTTCAAAACTTTTGGAATACAAATCAAAAGAACTACTATTTTTCTAAAGTAAACTATTTTTATTAGGTTAAACTTGACATGTATTTTCTCATAATTTTATGATTTGTACCGTATTTTTAAAAACGCCAACTATGTGCTTTTAATTTCATGCTCTCCTGCAAAAAGATCAATTTAACATATATCGAAACACTTTACTTTTAACAAATTTTGTCAACCTTAAGGTTAAATTAGTCTTCTTGCATATTAAAGTTTGACTAAGTTTTACAAAAAAGAAAAGAGATTTTTAAATGAAAGTAGAAGATATAGAAGATGGTTATGCAACACTATGATGAAACACAAAGGAAATTTAGGTATTTATCTCTATTTTTCTTTTTCTTTTTTCATACATACATATATATATATATGGAGGATCTGCTATGTGGCACTATCCTATACGTCATTTATAATGTGACTTGTATTATGTTGTATTAATAAAGTGATTTTGATATAATATTTTATAATGATATTTATCTTTTTCATCAATATATGAATAATATTATGTAACAAGATCTAAACAGGAAGTTATGTATATATATATATATATATCAATTAGTTGTTATAAGTTTCTAAATAAAATAATAAATATAATATATACGATATATTATGAACATATTCACGTATATATATAATAATAATAAATAATAATAAATATCACATGATATACGATATATTTATGAGACATATTCACGTATATATATATATATATCTATAATAGGTGTATTGTCCAGCTGTCGATTGTGCGACAAGAGAGAGAAAGATGATATAACGCGAAAGTTATATCATAGTTCACTTTTTTTTTTATTAGCACCGTTTATTTTCATATTCAATATCTTTGTATGTGTCTAGTAAAAATGGATCACCGGATATTAGAGTAGACATGTATATGTATATATATATATATATATATATATAAACTGATCGACACAGACGTCCTTGTGGTTCCATCATTTTTAATATGCAGTACTCGGCAGAGATGAAAATGATGTTGTAGGGAGCTACGCAATGTGTGTTGCAACACTTGGGTAATTATTTTCCCTTAACACGTTTCTGCTGCCAACCGCATTACTCAATATCGTCAGTGAATTTATTGGTCCCTGTCTAACCCAATATCTCTCCTTTCTTCTTTTTTCTCAAAAAAAAAAAAAAAAAAAAAAAAAAAAAGCCTGCTTTCATGGCAACAATAAAGTTTCAGTAGACTCCAATTTTCTAAAGAATGAAAGGGTAGATTTTTTTTTTCTTATGACATGATTTATGAGAAATTCACATTATGGATAAGTTTTAGATTCTTTATCCAATTTAAGTATCGGATTTAATGTGGCATTAATACACTTAAAAGTTGGACACATAATGATCGCCAATTTAAAATCAAGATAGCAAGTTATAGTTACAAAATTGATTTCCACTTTTAAAATAACTACATAATGGATAATGTTTGCTTTCTTTACATTTGAAATGTACTTCACTACTTCTCAAAAAAAGAAAAAAGAAAAAAAAAATGACTTCACTATTGTTTAAAAAAAAAAAACAAAACAAAAAAACTTCGTAGCATCGTAACAAGTAACAACAACACCCATTATAAACAGGCATTATGTTTTATGATAGGGTATGACAAAAAAAAAAGTGTTGTATTAATGGGATTTTGTATTTTTAACTAACCGTCAGATTTGCATTAGAAATCATCCGTTTTGCATATTGCTGTGATTATCGAAAACATCCTCTACCATAGGAAGAGCATTACAATTTCAAAAAAAAAAAAAAGAAGAAGAAGACATTATGAAAATTGTAAAATTATTTATGGTATGACATTAATTATCATCAATTGGGTTTAAAGTCTCGGACCCAAAGAACTGGGAATCCAGTTCCCCCCCACCCCACCCTAATGTTAGAATAGTAAGGGCTATTCTTTCCTGATTGGTGTGTGATATTAAATTCAAAAGAATAATTAAAATAACAATAATAATAAAGAAAAAGGAGCTTATGATTGGTGTGGTTATTGTGGTGTGAGTCATCCAAGAAAATGAAACACAACTAAAACCATAAGTGATTTGACGGTCCCTGCGGGCGCTTAGCTTAGGCATATTCCCCCCCAAAAAATAATTCCTAGTTTTGACATGTGTTAAATTAGACGGTGATTGTGATACAGAGGTTAGATATTGTGAGATAATTCTTTAAATAATACAAATACCTTTGTAATTTTATTTTTTTAATATTATAAGCTTTGTTTAATTTAAATTGCGTTGTTATGATCTGCGACTTATAATTGGATTGCCTCATTATAAATTTGTCAGTCCTTTTTTTTTTCTTGATAATTTTTCTATAAACTTATTAGCGAAAAATACAAAACTTGATTAAAATATAATTTTCTCAATAAACTTGTAACAAAATTATCTTTTTTCCTTCATTTTTAGGTACAGAATAATATTAAAAGATATAAATGGCATTCAACACTATATACACTAATAATTGGTATATTCACAACATGAGATCTATAAATGATATTCACTTTTTATTAACTGTGATATTTAATATTATCGATGTTTTAAAGTATTTTTCTTTTAGATTTATGTAAACATATAAATTTAGTGTTGAGATGTTGGATTAGAGGGAAAGGAATAAGATTAGGCAAATTCCCACCAATGGGATCACGTGGAATTTGGAAACATCTCCATCACGCAGACACATAGTGGGGGCTTCTTGGTCCACCAAGGAAAATGTTCCGTGAACCAATTTTCTCCATTATTTAAAACCCCCAAGTGATTGAACCATTTGAATTGAATTGTTATTTCAAGAAAAAATAAATAATTAAAAAAAAAATTTTGGTTAGTCCTCGCATTCCTCATTTCCTTCAATGGCATCCTTCCACGTTTGCACCCATCCAACGGTGCTAAGCACGCTGTGGTCGGATTTACGATCGTGCCCTTGGCATCGATTGAATTTGGCTATCGTACATTGCTTTCCATTTGCTACAAGACGAATAAAATTTAAAAAATTAAAAAAGAAAAAAAAAAAGAATAAAGAATAAAGAATGAAAAGAAGTGTGAACAATGTAATATATTAATGGTAAAGACAAATTCCACAAAAAGTTGAGGAGAATAACCATTATTTAATATCAATTTTGTAGCTGTGATTCAGGTTCGTGTCCATAACAATAGAGTTTGTGACGTAAGAGAAGTATATATTTTCATCAAAATAGGAGCAAAAATTATTAGATTTTAATGAGATGCTTCATTGATAACTTCAAAACCTTTATTCCTCCTTTGTTGACGACAGCATCCCACAAGCTGTATGTTTCTTACTTCCTAGCTATGAGCCCTCTACAAACATATAATATTATATACATATATATATGTATTCTAATAAAGAGAGAAAATTTCATGAAATTTTAATAGTAAGTACAGTTTTAAATTGTTAAAGATTGCATAAATTTTATTGAAACGAAAATATATCTAAAAAATTATCAGATTGTGATGAAGTTCTAATAATTTAAAGATCAGTATCACACTAATTTTAAGATAAGATAGTAGCTAGGATAATTTTTGTAATCAATTAAAGAAATTCTTGATATTTTTGTTCTCTAATTGACCTATACATATTTTTTGTTTGTTCTTATGCAAGAGAACCAGTATAAAGTCCGTTCATAGTTTTTTTTTTTTTTTTTTTTTTGAGGGCATTACACATTTCATGTCGTTTTCTTCCACGTTTTGTGTTCTACAACTTTATGTTAATTTAATCTTATCCAGTATATTTAAATATATATATTAATGAGTTCGAATTGTTTGACATTTGGACAAACTTCCGTCGGGTTCTATAAAATATTGTTATATGCTCTCTCCCAACATTTTTTTTAACTTGATTTTTTTTCCTTCTTTTTCTTTAGGAGGATGGTTTTGTACTTAATGGAACCTTCCAAATTAAGTATTTTGAAAGATTCAATAATCTTTTATATGTTGAAAGATTCAGAACATGTTCCACTTATATTTGTATACAGTTAAATACACGACAGGAGCCTAATATATATATATATATATATATATATATTTTGGTATTAAGTACTTGATTAATAAAATATTTTTCATTTTTTCCAGCAGAAAAGTTGAATTATCCTTTTGTTTTATTCCGAAACTAGAATTTGAAAATGGAATGCGCTTGCACACCTATTAATGATAACATATTCAAGAATTTTAGTACTTTCAAATATTAAACAAAATTATTTAACCAAAATTCTTCTCAGCGGATAACCAAAAAAGAAGAAGAAGAAGAAGCAAAGCGTAAGTAAACAAATTACATTGGTTAAGACAAAACTATTATAAAAGATTGTGATTGGACAAATTACGATGGTTATAAGAAAAGTTCATGACGTTATGGAGTTACAGATAAATATATATATGTATTTAAATATATATTTGAATGTATTTATGCATAAATAGAGTTCCATTCATAATTTGAAATGAAATGACACAATGATGACGTAGTCGAATTTGATATTTACGTTCTTAAATGTCATATTTTGATAAGTATGATA
This sequence comes from Ficus hispida, assembly GCA_025413025.1. Classification (NCBI taxonomy): domain Eukaryota; kingdom Viridiplantae; phylum Streptophyta; class Magnoliopsida; order Rosales; family Moraceae; genus Ficus; species Ficus hispida. Next base: position 1,127,538 of record CM046371.1, on the reverse strand, counting down.
AGGACACAGTACACTAATTATTTTGATATTTCGCGTTCAAAACAACCTAACCCATTGTACCGAGAACCAAATTAAATAATCAATATAAACCAACTAAAATTCGACAGCCACCATATTTATCCGGTGGTAGCTTGTCGTAAATATACACATATATATACATATTATAAATAAGCTTCTTTTTTCTTTTACAAAAAAAAAAAAAAAAAAGAACAAAGAACAAAGAACAAAGGACAAAGAAGTAAGCCGGTTCGTCTTCCATCGTGGATTCCACCGTTTTTTAGGTATTAATTTATAGGAGAAATGATAAATTTCGTTTTCAAACCGTGCAAATTTAGACTTTGAATCAAATTATATTATAATTACATTTTTTTTGTTACCATATAATTTTACTATAATTTAATCGATATATTGATAATATATTTAACTTACGTTTGATTAGTTAGTTGGAAATGAAATTTATAAATTGAAATTGGTTTATTTTTCAAAAAATAATTAAAAATTTTATTGACTTTTTAATAAAAGATAAAAATTAAGATAAAAAAATACAGTTTAATTAGAGTTAAACTTGAATATCAAACAAAGCCTTATTCTTTATTATATCACATAATTCTTCTTATTTATAAACTGAAAACATATTTGTTGGTGTTGGAAAATCACACAATATTATTATAGCTGTGCACGATAATCGACGAGTACTCCATTTGGGAAGCATAGATAAAGAAAGAGAAAAGACATAGAAAGAATATATCAATTGGGTGTTTGTCAAGGACTTTTCGATACTCCAGTTAGAAACAAGAAGGCAAGTGGAGGGGCTGAATAACAGTAGGCAAGAGTGACCGAACCTCAATGAGCTTAGTCGCTTGGTATTTCAAAGATGCACTATAGGGCTAAGTATAAGAGTCCGTTTGATGAATGAGTTTGAGTTGAAAATTTTAAATTTTAATAGTAAATTTGTGTTGACTTTTCAGAAAAGACAAACTTTTTCAGAAAAGACAAACTTTTTCAGAAAAGAAAAAAACTGAAATGAAAATTTTAGTTTGAAACGATGTTCTAAACGGGCCCTTAATCCAATTTCACCAGTTAGTCTAGGATGTGCTAATCTGATGTCGTGTGTCCCTATTCTCATCACGTTGAGAATTTCATCACGTGAAACACAAGGAGATTACCAATAATTGTCAGGCACTGGTTGGAAAGTGAGGCGTTGAGTCCCTCATAGTTAGAACATGCCATCAACGACCTTATTTAAGTTGTCCCTATTTAATTAGTATGTATTTAAATGGATTCGAACAAGGCTAAAAATGATATTTTTTAAGGTCGTTTTCTAAGTGGTGGATCAAAATGATGCGTCTGAAAACTCCGATCCACCCATAACATTCTTATAGTAAAAAAAAAAAAAAAAAAAACATAAAACTATGTCCAAGTATAGAAGCTAGACAAATCAATTTAAGGAAATATGTTTCTAGACATGCTGAAAGTGAATAGGTATTTAACATAGAACAATTTTTCTACAGAGCCGGCCTAATAATCTACATCCAACTATGATGTTTTCCACTACAAGGACAACATAGCAGAATCCTTACAAGTAAGTATATTCTATTCATACATAAATTTTATCCTAGAAACAGCTCATTCTATGGATCCAATAAAATTGCTAATACTTGATATTAATTAGCAATTTTTTAATCAGCCTCTACATGTGTGTATGTATGTAATACATAAATATATTTGCCTTGATCAACCTATTCTGAAAAGTTAAAACTACTTGAGACAATCTAGATCATGTTATATATGGGAATTATGGCTGGTTTTCAAAATAGTGGGATTAAAAAGTTGAGAACCATTTAAGATTTCTTGCCATCTGTCGTTCTTAATTTAAGAAATTACTAAAAAAGTTTTAAAATTTGTGTTTTCTAATAAATCTTTTTTCTAATTGAGATCCTTCATGAAAACACTCCATATTAAATTGTCTTCAAATTTCTAATTCTTTCCGCTAATTTCAAGAAAAATAAATGGCTATATTCTGGAAGTTACAAATGTATTAAATACCGGTTTAGAGAACAAAATTTAAAATAAGGGAATATCTATTGAGTTTACTTTCCCCATTATTTTACTTAAATTATCTCCCAATTAAAATTTAAATATTCATTACTACTTATTATACCCCTTTTATTATTCCACAATAATCCTTACAATTTAATTCTATTTTAAACCCTTTTTGCACCCCACCAATCAACAAATAACCCCTATTTTTTTTAGCAATCCTTTTTATATCATTTATCGTTTTTCTTATTTTTTGATTTTTTTTTTGTAAAGAAATTCAATTATTCCTTTTTTTTTTTTTCCCTTTCTTATGAAGTTTGTTGTTTTGAACGCGGTAGACATACATACATACATGTACGGAAAAATGTCATTATATAGATTATTTGTCTTTATATAATAATAAAATCGTTGTTATATATATATATATTATAAGTTATGGTTTGTAATTTTCTTGTGAAAATAGTTGTACTGGAAAAGATAAAATAACAAGATACAACATAATTTTTTGATGATTCAATTTGTTATCCCATGTATCAAAAGCAAGATGATTAATTTGTGGGACTCCACTAATTTTTTAGGATAAAACAAATATAGTTTTTACTTAAATGATAAAAAAAAATGTTAAAAAATAGGGGGTTATTAATTGATTGGTCAATATAAAAAAAAGATAAAGAGTATAATTAAATTATAGGTGTTTTTTTTAGAACAATAAGTTGGGTGTGATAAGTAGTAATGGAAGTTTAAATTTTAATAAATGGATAATTTAAAATGAGGTGGAGAAAGTAAATAGTGGGGTATCATGCCCCTTAAAATAAATATACTTATATATTACTTCCACACCAACTACAACGTGTTGCCGACCAAAACCGAAGTTAGACGGAAAAAATAAGTCCTTTTCTCTCTCACTCTCTCTTTCTTTTTTTGTTTTTTGTGGGATCAAACAAGAATTTTATAAGTATATTATATATTCATATTTAATCTATATATATTTGTTGTGTGTTTGTTTTTATAAGAATATTATATTTGTTGTGTTGTCATTTGCTAAATGTGACATGGTATTTCGCGGTAAAAATAAATAATAAAATTTATCCATTAGAAAACGCCTACAAATGGCGACTTAACTGTCTATAGTTTTTTACATGTATAATTTGGAGAAGTGGTATAATATCTTTTTGACACATTAGAAAAATTAATCACGTCTGTCTTGCTTATTACAAGACTTGCAAATATTGCTTCTCAAACATTAAGGGCATTATGATATATTTAAGGAAATAATAAATGAAAAATGTCTTTAATGCCAATGATTTTCGAGTCGTACATGGTATGTAATTATTTTCATAAATAAGGATAAGAATTTATAATGGATTTAAATTTTATAGGATTACTACTTAAACTTTTACTTACCTCTCAATGAAAAAGGATAAAGTGGTCCAATAAAAATGTCTTAATCAAGGACATGTCGATGTAGAGTGTTGAGATGGAGGTCACTTTCTTCAAGTCGAGCTTCAACAAGCTTTTTATACAAGTGCTGGCTTTTTTTTTTCCCCTTATCATTTTTTTCCCCCCTTTCTTTTGAGTTTAATGAAGACATATCATGCTGGTTTTCTTTTTTTGGTAAACGCCTACAAATGGTGACTTAACTAATTTTGAGCACCAATAGATGAAAAAGTAGAAAGCTTGAAAAAAGAAACAACAATTTGCTGATAAGGAAAGAGATGGAAACAATTGGGGCTTTTCTTTTTTTTTTTTTTTTCTTTTTTTTTTTGAGTTGAGAATTTTGTAGTAGGATTAAAAAAAAAAAAGAGAGGATAAATTACTTAACAAAATACACAAATTTCTATTAAAATTTCTATTTCATTAAGTTATCCATATCAATTTTGTTTAATAAATAGAACAGTTATATTATCTTTGACAATTGTGTCTGAGATTTTTTTTTATTTTTTTAGTTATAAACCCTGGGCACCAATTTTTAATTAAAAAAAAAATCCTTAGAAGTTCTGAACTTGATATTTAATATCTAGAATTCCTTCCCACCAGCCGAGTTAATTCCAACGGAATGATAATTATGTCTAAATAATTTGAATAAAAATAACTTAATAGGTAGGAAGATGATTAAATAAATTGATATCGATAAATAATCTAAATAAAAATTATTTATTAGACATAAATTACATAAAGTATAAATGATACGAAAAATGATGGATGAGATGACAAAAAAAAATGAGAAATTTTTGCTTGGCATATCATTTTCGTCCATCTCATTCGATGCCTATTATCTCTTTTTAAGTTTCTGTTCGAATTTTAATTATTAAAATATAATTTAATAATAATAAAATGAATAATTAAGAAAAATTAATATAAAAAAATATATTTACTTTACCTACGAAAGTAAAGTAATCTTATTTGCGGAGCTGTAAAATCTGTATTTTATATAAAAAAAAAATAAAATAAAAAAGTGGGTAAATTAGAGAAGCCGACAAGGTGGTTCAAAGAGCTTAAAAGAGAGTCTTTATACACGTTGGAGAGAGATGCTATTAAGTTTTATCCTTTCCCCCACAGGTGACACGTAGCTAATCAAGGCCAATATAACTATGACACGTTGGAATATCCTATTGGCTGTAGATGCAGAACCGGTGCGCTGACATCGGACGTCGCCGTCAGTAAAGGTTTTTTCCCCTCACCGTCACCCTTACCCTCCCCTACAGTGGACCTCCCAAAAACCCAAAAAAAAAAAAAAAAAAAAAAGTGAGTAACTCGTAATAGTAGTAGTAGTGATGGCCTAATCACTAGGTGACAAAGCCTTGATTAAAGTGCTCTCCTGGTTTTGCCATCCCTTTTTCTTTTAATTACTATTCTGCCACTGTAGTGTTTTAACCACTTTCCACTATTTGCTTATCCCCTACCTTCTCTTTATATACTGCCCGCAATTCGGTTCTTATTTACTTCCAATGCCCACGTCTTTGTCCAACTTATGTTGTTTACTTTTTTGTCAACCGGGTAAAATAAATAAATAAATAAATAAATAATAAAACCTCTACGAAATCATTCAATTCCATAAATTTTATTTTGCGTTATGATATATAACTTGTCGGTTTTTAAATTTGTTAAATTCATTATATTGGTAGATTTATTGGATTGTCTTTTTTTAATTAATAAATATCATATAATACGTATTTGATTTTCTGATCAGATTAAAAAAGAGGAATTAAAAAAAAAAAAATGAACGTGTTGTTTTTTATTTAGTTCTGTCTTGTTACCTGCTAATTGAGGTAAACTAATTATAAAAAAGCTAGAAAGATGCCTTCCCCTACTACCACCTATTATAAAAAGGATGCGGAGGTTGGTTACAACTACATTTGGTACCATAAAAAGGTTATTTTATCATTGGTGGGGTGGGGGTTTTCTACTTTTGCCCTTTTTTTTTTTTAACTGGTTTTAAGAATTGAGATAAGTTGCCGTACTAATGAAGTATTGCCACATTTTTTTTTTAAAGAAGTTCTAACATTAATTGTTATACAAATTTCCTCTAGCTTATCTGCAGTAAAAAAAAAAAAAAAATCAAAATCAAAATCCAAACAATTGTCTTTAAACTCCACAACATAATTATTTGGTCGGAGAAAATTCCTCCATTGATAGTATACCTTAACATTAAACAATTGATCTAAATTTTTAACCTTAAGAGAAAGAAGCACTTCAAGTGTTTTTTTTTTTTTAAATATTTTTTATTAATTCAGATTATATATATATATGTAATTTCAAAAGCGTGAAAAAAAGACTCGTTTAATATAGCCAAACCAGGGGGATTAGATTCCAAAACAGGGAAAGGCAAAGCATAATAACACCTCGAGAGGTTCCTATCATTACCTACTCTTTTGACTAATTGCTCCTCCAAGGGCAGTTTCGTAAAATCACATTGTCTCTAAGATATACCCTTTTGAAAGTTGTTGTTTATTGGACTTCCGTTCCCATGCAAGGGTACTTTGGTCCAAACGGCAAAAGTACAGCCATACAGACAAACACATTTAGAGGAGAGAGAAACTAGAGAGAAGAGAGAGAAAGAGAGAGAGAGAGAGAGAGAGAGAGAGTTTAACGACTTAGCGTGTAGAATTTGTCTACTTTGGCAGGGATAGATAGATAATATAGATCGATAGGGATATGAACACAAAGTAAAGCTGAAAAGCAAAAAAAAAAAAAAAGAAAAAAAAAAAAGAAAAAAAAAGGTAATTTCTTCTTTAGTTGGGAAGTATACTTCTTTACAAAAACATCATATCTTTACTGCCCCTGCCCTGCCCTTAATCTTATTTTATTGTTTAACAATTTGATATTTTACTTGTATGTATATAAGTGAATAAATAAATAACTTTTTATTTTAGTCTTTTTCGTTTTTTTTTTGGGTGGATTAGTATAGGATAGAGATAATGGCCTGTGTAGCTAGCAGACATTTCTACCACCATATTCTTTCTTAGTTTTCTATTTTTATTTTTAATTATTTTTATATTTTTTGTTCTTTCTTTCATTGATTCTTCTTCTTCTTTCTTATTAATGCCCATGAATTCTGTCTCCTAAGCTTCTTTTTCCTCCTAAAAAACGAGAAAACTGCTTCATCATCATCATCATCATCATCATCATCATCATCATCCACTACTGTTCTGATCCTTTTTAACTTGTTTCAAGTTCTACTCTCCCTGTGCAAAGATCACAACAGTTGGGGTTTTTATTTTTCTTTTTTCTGTTCTTGTAGTGCTCAAAGCAACAGTCAAACCTCTCAAACACCCACATGGTAGAACAACATCTAGTCTAGCTTCGATTTCAGGAATTTAAGAAACGTCTCTTGGGTAATACTAGATTTCCTGTCAGATTCTTTGTTGGAGGGTCTGTCTGTCGTTCTTTTCTTTTTCCATATTTTTTTTTGGGGGTTGATTTGATAAGTGAAAATTTTTTTTTGTTTTGGAATCTTTGTTTGTCACTTTGGTCCATTCCTTGTTGCGGCTTTGTTTGGTTAGTTAGCTAACAAGATAAAAGATTAAAAAAAAAAAATCTGCTTGGAATTAGAAACCAGGATCTTTGGGATTCCTTGATTCTTCCTTGTGGGTAATGTTAGTTTCTTCTTTCTTGTCTTTCTAATCCTTTTGTTGTGTTCTTCTCTTATTGCATTCTCAAGTTGAAAGTTACTTGGATTGGATAGTGGATAAGATAGCATCTCACAATACCTGTCCAATTTCAACTTCTCATAGTTAGATATATATATATATATATATATTTTTTTTTTTTGCCCCTTTTGGGGCCTTTGTAATTTTCACTCTCATTCCCTTTCTTCCTCCTCAGCTTCCAAGTTTGACACTTTTTTGAATAAATTTTTTTGGGTTATTTGCCCTCAATTTATTGTTCAAGTAGACATTTTCTGTAGATTTGATAGTGGGTCTCTCTCTGCTCTCTCTCTCTCTAAGGGGGTTAGACCCACTTTGAATATTTGGGCAACTGTGGTCTAGTAGTGTTGGTGAGGTGCTGTGGATGAGTTTGGTTCATGTGTTTGGTTTTGGTTTGAGGGTGGGGCATCTCCTTTGGATGCTATGTTACTGGATTTTATATGTGATTTCCATGAACTGGTTCCTTAACAACACAGGGATTGTGGAGACCAAGTCTGGTTTAACACTTGGTGATGGTTTTCTGCCCAAGATGTGCTTCAAATGGTGGGAAAAGATCTTCAAGATCCACCACCACTACTACCACTGCATAGGCTCCAAATCCATCAGGAAAAGGTGGTGGAAGAGGGTCTTGCTTTGTTGGGTCCTTGGTTGGACTGTTGCCTCTCTTTGGATCTTCTGTTATATGAACTCTCAAGCCACTGACAAGAGGAAAGAAACTCTGGCCAGTATGTGTGATGAGAGGGCTAGAATGTTGCAGGACCAGTTTAATGTCAGCATGAACCATGTTCAGGCCATGGCCATCCTGATTTCCACTTTCCACCATGGAAAGTTCCCTTCTGCTATTGATCAGGTAATTGGATCTTTTCCTTCTACGAATTCACTTCCTATTTGTGGTACTAAATTGGGTAGACTTTTATGTTTATAATTCATTTTGGGATATAAAACCCCTTTGTCAAAAGTTAGTTTGCTTTCCAAATGTTGATTTGTTTGTCTTTTTAACTTATTCTAGTAGATCTGGTTCTCATACTTATTGCCGTCTCGAACTTTTTTTTCATGTCATGGCCATTTGGTCAATAATGGTAGCTTTCATTCATAGAGCTCGATTTCACTTTCAGGGTCTGGCTATTACGGGACATAATTGCGTAGCCTTATGGTTGTTATTTTGGGATATTGTACAATATGTTAAATTAGGAGAATAGGGCGGCTTGTAATTCTGAGTGTTGATTTGTTTGTCTAATCAGCTTATTCTAGTACTAGATCTGAATGTTGAGCATCGTTTCTTCTGTTTGTTAACCGATGAAATAGCGGATTGTTAGTTAGGTTCTTGTCGAAAAGATGACCTAACTTTTACAACCTGTAGAGAACTTTTGCAAGGTACACAGAGAGAACTGCTTTTGAGAGGCCTCTCACGAGTGGAGTGGCATATGCTGTGAGGGTGCTCCACTCTGAGAGGGAACAATTCGAGAAGCAGCAAGGTTGGACTATTAAGATGATGGATTCCCTTGAGAAGAACCCGGTTCATAAGGATGAGCATGCACAAGATACATCGGAGCCATCCCCGGTTCAGGAAGAATATGCTCCGGTCATCTTTGCTCAGGACACCGTTTCGCACGTGGTTTCTCTTGACATGCTTTCTGGGGAGGTAAGTAGTTAGTTGTCAATTAAGTTAAAATAGTGTCTTCACCAAATCAAACCACATGCAAACTGCCACTCAATTCTCGAACTCTTTTTCAACAAATTTGAATGTTTTCCTTCAATGGTAGGAGTGCCATTCCATTGCCGTGCAGAGAAAGAAAATTGATTTTCTTCATATGTGATTTTAGTCATAATGTTTCATTCATGATCTAACAGGAAGATCGGGAAAACGTGTTACGTGCAAGGGCATCGGGAAAAGGGGTTCTAACTGCTCCTTTTCCGTTGCTTAAAACAAACCGCCTTGGAGTTATACTGACCTTTGCCGTCTACAAGAGAGATCTCCCATCGAATGCGACTCCCAATGAAAGAATTCAAGCTACTGATGGGTATAAACAGAAATTTTCTTTTGTTCTCTTATTTCCCCCCTGAAAGAAAAAAGAACGATGAAACCGGCAATTTAAAGGTTCTATTATCTACCTTGAAATCATCCTTTGACCAAAAAAAAAAAAATAATAATAATAATTGTAGATTCCAATGGTATTTTATTGTTTGGTAGTGATAGTAGAACGACCTTCAATTGATGACTTAAAATGAAGGAGTTCTGGAAGGTGAAATGACTAGCCTAATAACATCTAATAAAGGAGTTCTAGTAGTAACCCCACTGCTGGCAAGCAGGTATCTTGGTGGAATCTTTGATATTGAGTCGCTAGTGGAGAAGTTACTGCAACAACTTGCAAGCAAGCAAACCATACTCGTGAATGTGTATGATACCTCCAATTACTTGCACCCAATCAGCATGTACGGTTCAAATGTTTCGGATGATGGGTTGAAGCATGTCAGCAGTCTAAATTTTGGGGATCCTTTCAGGAAGCATGAAATGCATTGCAGGTAATTTGATGAAATCTTGGGTTGAGCTTTGATCTCATAAACCGTAACTTTCTGTACTTTGAAGCTGCAAGTTGCAATTCGTTAGTAGTTGGAGTGTAAGTAAAATGGTCAGCGTGAATTCACGCACTTTGCTTCTTAACTCAGGTTCAAGCATAAGCCGCCATGGCCATGGTTAGCAATAACAACCTCGTTTGGAATTTTGGTGATTGCTATGCTTATTGGTTATATATTCCATGCAACCGTAAACCGAATTGCCAAAGTGGAGGATGATTACCATGAGATGATGGAGCTTAAAAAACGGGCTGAAGCAGCTGATGTTGCCAAATCCCAGGTATCTATTGATTGTAGTCACAAATGAACGTTTCTCTAGGATTTTTCCATACACATGTTACCCTAATCAGGTTTAAATCTTATGTAGTTCCTTGCCACCGTGTCCCATGAGATCAGAACCCCGATGAACGGTGTCCTCGGTGAGTTCTGGAGTTTATTATTTATTTGTTTTGCGGTTACTTCCAATCTTAGAAGAAAATTAGAATATCTGAGGAACGCTCGACATAATGTGATGTAATAGTTCCGTTCATTCCTCAGGAATGCTGCACATGCTTATGGACACAGATCTGGACGTTACTCAACAAGATTATGTCAAAACTGCCCAGGCTAGTGGTAAAGCACTAGTCTCACTTATAAATGAGGTTTTGGATCAGGCAAAGATTGAATCCGGAAAGCTTGAGCTTGAGGCTGTGTGCTTTGATCTGCGGGCAATTCTTGATGATGTTTTGTCTCTTTTCTCGGGGAAGTCTCAAGAAAAAGGAATAGAGGTAATATATGTTTCTTTCGTTTAATGCCCTTCTCCCTCTCCTCTTGTCCAGTTCCTCTTCCAATTTTTTTTTTTAATTCTTTTAAATCTTCATTTTCTAACATATGGACATTTGGAAATTGCGTGACAAAATTTGTTGAAAGAGCAGTTGGCAGTTTACATCTCAGATCGGGTTCCCGAAATGCTAATCGGTGATCCAGGAAGATTTCGCCAAATCATTACCAATCTCATGGGAAACTCAATAAAAGTAAGTATCCATTCTTCTGGATTCTAGGCTTCAGAAAATCAGTTTCCACAATTATCAAAATATGCTCAATATGTAGTGCCTTGTGTTTGAAGTTCCGTTCTTTATGGCGTACAAAAAAGATTTTGTAAAAAATTTGGTGATATAGAGAGGAAGTGATTTATATTGGAAAATCTTGTTTCTAATAGTTGTCCATTCATAATAGTATAATATCAATTAAAAATCTAAATCTAGACACAAATTCTGTTCACCAAAGTAAGCAATGGAACTGTTTGGATAATTTACAGTTCACAGAGAAAGGACACATCTTCGTCACTGTTCATCTTGTTGAGGAGTTAATAGACTCGATTGATGTTGAGACGGAAACATCCTCAAAGAACACCTTGAGTGGTTTCCCTGTTGCGGAAAAACGTCATAGCTGGAGAGGATTTAGAGCTTTCAGTCGAGAAGGATCAACTTGCCATGTCTCATCATCGTCCTCCTCCGACCACATCAGCCTCATTGTCTCTGTTGAAGACACAGGGGTAGGGATCCCCCTAGAAGCTCAACCACGTATCTTCACTCCTTTTATGCAAGTTGGGCCATCCATCTCGCGGACACATGGTGGAACAGGCATTGGCCTGAGCATAAGCAAATGTTTAGTTAATCTTATGAATGGGGAAATTGGTTTCTCGAGCATTCCAAAGATTGGTGCTACCTTTACATTTACCGCTGTTTTTACCAACGCCTGTGGCAATTCAAACGAGTTTAAGAGCCAGCAAATCAACAACCAGCCTAATACTGCATCCTCAGAGTTTCAGGGTATGAGAGCTGTAGTTGTAGACCCCAGAGCTGTCAGGGCAAAGGTGTCAAGATACCATATCGAGCGGCTAGGAATTTATGTTCAAGTTGCTCCTGATTTGAATCAGTGTCTGTCAATCATAAACAACGGGAATGCTGTTGTCAATATGATCCTTGTTGAACAGGAGGTCTGGGATAAGGATTCTGGGGGTAAAGCTCTCGCTATCAGTAATTTGAAAAATGATCTAGGAGTTTCTGCAAAACTGTTTCTTCTAGCGAATTCCATCAGCTCTCCTAGAGCAAACGCCTTAAGTTCCGGTGTCCATGCCCCAACTGCCATCATGAAGCCCCTACGGGCAAGCATGCTTGCAGCCTCACTACAACATGTGATGGGCGTTAGTAACAAGGGTAATAATCCATGTAACGGAGAGCTTCCCAGCTTGTCTCTCCGCAATCTTCTTGGTGGGAGAAAAATTCTCGTCATAGACGATAATGCCGTGAACCTCAAAGTGGCTGCCGGTGCCTTGAAAAGATACGGTGCCGACATGGTCTGCGTAGACAGTGGAATGAAGGCAATCAAACTCCTTAAGCCACCCCACAATTTTGATGCTTGCTTCATGGATATTCAGATGCCGGGAATGGACGGGTATGTAATAATTATTGCTTTTAGCCTTTTCGCTTGAGAATTAATGGCTTCATTCTTTCCCTTCTATTTCTTGGAATTGATAATTATATTGTTTCTGCTGATCCTTGCATAATTAAAGGCTGTTTATGTTAGTTTATTCTCGATAAATCAAGGTGTCAGCATTCTTTTTTACAAATTGTATCTATTATGCTAATAATTCTAAAACATTGGGAGATTGTCTAATCTTCTTTGCCCACAGGTTTGAAGCTACAAAGAGAATTCGTGATATGGAAAAGGATTTCAACGATCGTACTCAACGGGGAGAAGTTACTGCCGAAGCTTGCGAAAATATTTTGAATTGGCACGTGCCCATTTTGGCCATGACTGCGGATGTGATCCAGGCTACTCATGAGGCATGCACAGAAGCTGGAATGGATGGCTATGTCTCCAAACCATTTGAAGCTGAGCAGCTTTACCGTGAAGTCTCGCGCTTTTTACAGTTCACTCCTTATTAATGGGAGCATCTATGGAGGCTCGTAATGAACACACCAACCAACATAACCACGAGCTGGTCTTCGAAGAAATTTTGGGAATGCCTAGTGGACTCAGGTTTCTTCTCAAGAGTAAGTTACTGCACTAACTAAGATTTTCGTTGTTTCACATACCATAGTTTTCCATTACAAGATTGTTGAATTATTTTTTTTTTGTTTCTTTTATTTTCTCCAGAGAAAAAGTTTGCTTTGTGGCATGAGTGTATATATATAAAGGGCCCTGCTTGATTGATTCGTTGAGATTTGAGTGTCTGTTCATTTTCCTATGAGCAAAGAAGATGAGATGTAGAAGCAGATTCATTTTTCCATGTAAAGTTGAAAAAACAAAAAAAGGTCTTCTTTCCAAGCCTTTCACTGAAGTTGGTAATCTGGGATTTTAAGATTCCAGTGAAACTCTTCAATGGAACTCCAACACCAAAACTTATACTTCGAAACAATGCAGAAGAACAGCGACGTTGGTGTACCATAGAATTGCTCGGAGTTTGTGTTCTCATCGCGATGTTAATAATAACAAGAGATGCAGTCGACGGAGAAATGTCGCCCGTTTCTGTGAGTGTAGTGTATCATAGAAGGTTTTCAATTCAATAGAAAGGTTCAAATTAGAAAATTTGTCTTTTTTCTTTGTTCTTTTTTCCGAAGCAAAGGGGAAAATTGGGAAATGTATAGTCCACTTACAATAAGGAAGGGAAAAATATCTGTAATCTTAACAAGTTCATTTTCCCCTATTCTTTTTTTTCCCCCCCCAACAATTCCGAATAGTTTGTCCCCTCATAATTTGATGTAACTAATACAGTGAACGAAATTGGAAATACTCTCGATGATTCTTGTGTTATCTGTGGTTCTACATTTTCTTGTGTAAAGCAAGCTGAAGGATCTGTGCATTTTTGAAATGGAAGTTGAAACGCTATTAATTTCCAAGAGGGGTCATTATTGCAAATGATTTGGTGATTTGACTCTAGTGTGTTACATGGAGCACTAAATACTAATGGTCTATGAGAGCTATAATATATATATATATATATATTTATGTATATGTATGTATATATGAGCAGAAAATGCACTTCCATTTGCAGCTTGCATATGCAAAAATCATGATTATAGGGACTCAATAGTTGATGAACTATGTCATTTTCAGCTCTAGTGTTTAAAAAGCGATAGCATTTTGTGCTGTATTATGCATTTTTAAAATGCCGACAGTTATAGATCTTATCATTAAAAATTTTAATTTGGTCGTAGAAAAAGCTTATTCTACCCATAAGCCAGTCGTAGATCTACAAATTAAATGTGAGTTTATTGATAAAAATACAAAATTCCAGAGAGTTTAATAACATAATAATCAGGAAAATAAAAATAAAAATTAGGCAGTTTCTCTTCACATGTGGGAGCTTTGAGACTTGAATTGTGAGTCCGACTCTATGAACGTTGTTCGTGTAATTCAGAATCCGGTAGTCTGGGTTTGGAAATTAAATGTTATCGAACATAATGTATATTTTTCTTTCAGAAGCTTAATAATAATAATGTTTTCTACATTTGTTTTGGACAGAAATGATGTAACCTATTTTTTAACTAATTATGTTATTTTTAGTTCAGTTGATTTTTATTTGGTGTAAATGCGATTTTATGATGACTTGGTCCCTCTGTAAAATGCGAGTTTCCCATTGGAAAAAAAAAAAAGGAGGATAATTATAAAAAAGGAAATATTTAATTTGATTTTTAAAAAACAAAATAAATAGAAAAAAAAAGGGGAGAAATTGACAAGGCCTGGAAAAGAGAAAAATAGCCCATGGATCTAAGCAAAGGACTCGTAACTCGCGAGTATAAATTAAAAGATTACTCGCGACTTTCATTTCCTCGTATCACAGTAAAAGTAAACCCCAATAGCCTTCTGAAGAGTAGAACTCTCTCTCTTACTTTTCTCTCTCAATCTGCGGCGAGGATTAGCGTGAAGCTTAAGCGGCGGCGGAGGTGGCGGAGATGGATCCAGACGCGGTGGCGAAGGCATTCGTGGAGCACTACTACTCGACGTTCGACGCTAACCGAGCGGGTCTGGCGAATCTTTACCAGGATTCTTCCATGTTGACCTTCGAGGGCCAGAAGATCCAGGGTTCTCAGAACATCGTTGCCAAGCTTACCAGCCTCCCCTTCCAGCAGTGCAAGCACTCCATCACCACCGTCGATTGCCAGCCCTCCGGTCCCGCCGGCGGCATGCTCGTCTTCGTCTCCGGTAACCTCCAACTAGCCGGCGAGCAGCACGCTCTCAAGTTCAGCCAGGTCCTCTCTCTCTCTCTCTCTCTCTGTCTCTCTCTTTCTCTCTATATATATTTGTATGTATATGTTTGTTTTCTTGATCGATTTTTTCGTTTTAATCTGCCTTTGTCAGGGTTTTAGGGTTTCGGATTGCCTTTTGTTGATCTGATCTGTTGTCAATTGGTTTGGAATGGAATAATGAACAATCAATTATCTGGATTTCTAGTGGTTATGGTTTTGATTTTTCCTAATCTAGATTTTTTTTGGCTCTTGATTCACTTGATATCCAAGCTCGAAATCCAGGTTGGAATTGCCCTAGCTTCAGTGACTATTTTGAATCCGATTCATTTTGCTCCATCTTTGATTTTGTTTGATTTAGGATCCTATGAAATGGCCAGGTTTTGTTTATGTTTCAAATCGCCAGGTTTATTCGTTAGATGAACTTGATAGTTGTTATGGATTTCTCATCTTCGTGGAATTCGGTAGATTTTCACGTTGTGTCCCATATGCGTTTGGATGGTATTCTGGTGGTGGTGTGTGTGTGTGTGTGTGTTTTTTTTTTTTCGGGGGTAGTTTTTGGGATTGCTTTGTGAGATATTATATATAATTTTTGTAAGATAAGAAAGTATTTGCTTACAAGGAGGTTGGAAGACTTGGTTACTCTCTTGCTTCTCTTGAAGGGAACGCAAGTGTCGAGATTAGTCTTTAATTAGAAGAATTCTTTGGTAGCGTAGACAGGTAGGATACAGTGTTGAACTATCAGATATTCATTGAGTTTCCTTAAATAATAATTCTATGATCTGGCTGTTATAAACTTTCTCCTACTAGTATGTGTTTTCTCGCACCCTCTCACAAAATTCGCTTAATCTTCATCTTTCTAAATTTCCCAATTTGGGTTTTGCTTGAATTCTGAGTCGGTGTAGTTTTTGCATTTTCTTGTGTTCTTTTGTTAAGCGGTTCTTTTCGGATAACCAAGTTTCTTGTCATGGTTTCCATTTTCAGATGTTCCATTTGATACCAACAGCTCAGGGCAGCTTTTACGTGTTGAATGACATCTTCCGGTTGAATTATGCTTGAAGAGGGCCTCTCATATTCAACAAATTACCGAGGGGACCAGGGGTTGTGAGACCAGTTTGCTTGTCACTGTTTATTTTAGACAATCTCAAATGGAAAAGGGGATTTTTTTTTTTTTGAAAAAAAAAATTAATTGTTGGTTATGTTTTTACTTTTTTTGCAATGTGCTTATCCTATCTCCGGAATTTAGAGTTTCTTCTTGGTTGTGATTGGTCGAATGGATGTAAGATACCTTCCTGGATTACTGTTGACATGAATTTCAGTATTCAAGGCTCGAAGGCCTTCTTGTTAGTAATACCTTTTTCTCACGGGTTCAATTTTCACTATCTAGTTATAGCGTATAAGCCAATCATAGTTGTGTTTTTCATTTAATCGATTCCCGAATGTCATTTGTTCATGTTGAAACAAAAATGCTACACCGTATGTGTTAACGCATCAAAATTGTTGCGAAACAATATCAGGTATTTTTGGCCGTGCGCTGGTTTTAGATTTTTTTTTTTTAAATAATGCATTACCAACGATGATAAATGATTGTTATTTTTAAAAGAAATTGGGTTTTTTGGGGAATGGTATCTAGATATGTCACCGTTCACGTCGCCTCCACAAGCTGTGCTAATTCATGGCTACGAGCTCTAGTGCCTGTAGCCATCTTCCCAACTTGGCCAACAAAAATTGTTACGACCAAGTCCAAATCGTATCTTCCTTTTTTGTGTGTGTGGGGGGAGTAAAAAGCAAAAACCTAAATAAATAAATCAGAATATGCAGCAAAAATAAAACAAAGTATAGAAAAACGGCCGTTGTTTTTACAGGCCAGAGAAAGACACACAGAAAGGGAAAGAAGATAAACAAAGGAATAACAACCCATTACGCCCCCAAAAAAAGAAAGGAATAAACTTTGAGCAATATTCTTTCGCACTTTTAAGAGTGAAACTTTATTTTCAATGACTCGCAGAGCCGTCTAACATATTCTATTCTTCTGCTCTTTTCTCCTGCTGTATCATAATTCCATCCGACCTTAATGACTCTGCTAAAGCTCCGACTCGTCATCTAATCTAAAATGTAATTCTTCGAAGATCCCTTTCGTGTTTACAATTTGCTTCTTAAGAAGAACAAACGAACAAACAAAGCAAGAGGGGTCTCGTTGAATGACAAAGGATTCAAACTTCACAACCTTTCTCTCTGCTTAAATCATAAGAGAGAAATACTCAAGGATTAAACTTTTCAATCCAAATAACAAAGGATGACATCAATGTCGATTGCCGTTGGTACTTAAATCCGGCAATTCAACGTGGGGTATCTCCGGAATCTTAAGCGGCGGAGGCAATGGAGGAGCTTGAATGTGGTTAGGTTTGTCTTCAGCCTCACCCTTCCTACCTTGGCCTCTCAACATCCCTGTCAAGAAACCTCCGAGGAAGCGAAACGGGTGGCTCACTCCTTCTTTAAGTGCCAAAATGAGAGACACCTCCGATATTTGCCAGGCGACAGTGACGACAATCATGATGGAGAGAAGCCAGTGAGTCACGGTGTTCTGTTTCTTCACCTTGTTAAGTTCCTTCACAATCTCCTCTTTGCCAATTTCATGTTCACCACCCGCATTTTTATCATCAGTCTCTGTCTCTTCCTTTGAAGCCTCTGGTTGGCGAAGGGCTCTATCTGCTTTTAACGATTCCAACTGTTTGAAGGAGACAAAAAAAAAAAAAAAAAAAAAAAAAGCACCATTTTTCTACTCAATGTCAACTAACTATATTTCCCTTGCCAATTAAGCCAAATGCATTTACCTAGAGGCCGTCCTCAAAAGTTAGCTAAAAAAACATATAATTATTTAATTATTTTTTTTCTCTAATTAAAATCCTTATAAAAGAAGGAATTATGAATAAAAAAAATATCAATTAAGCACAATCCAGAACAGCCGTTAGAGTTCGTTTAGAATTAAAACGAAACCTGAGAGAGCAATCGGGAGAGAAGGATCTGTTCATCGTCATCTTCATCAAAATCAACAACGGAGATTTCTCTCTTCTTCTTCTTCCTCTCTTCTATCAGTCTCTGGATCGCGATGTTAAGAAGCTCCACATTCTCATCTCCAGAATCCATGGCCGGTTCTTAGAGAACACAAAAAAAAAAAAAAAAAAAAAAAAAAAAGGCTTCTCTTGTTGGTGGGTGTTGTTATTTAGGGCTAAGAGATGATTCCAGAAAGAATGTCAAAAACTTTTGATAGCCTTTCCGTACTACACTTGGCATTGAGCCGTCTTGGCTCGGCTCGGCTCGGTGCTAAGTGAGGCTTTTGTTTGCTTTTTGTTGGGGGCGGTGTAAAAAAGTTATTGATACGACGTCACTTTCTTTGTAGTTTTATAGATTGTCGGTCCTGTTTTGGTTTCCGACAGCGATTGGATGGTCCGACCAAGTTGAGCTTATCCGTCTCTTCTCTCTCTCTTCTCTTTTTTTTTTCCTATAAAATAAATGATAATAAATATTGATACTTCTGTGAAATAATAATGTGTTCCGCAATGCAAATATATACGAAACAACGAGAAATGGAGGACAATTATTGAATAGGTTGGGTTGGGTTGGGTTGGGTCTGCATCATAAATTGAAAGAGCGATAAGTTCCAAACTTTTACTTTTTTTTTTTGGGAGGAAAAATTTGTATACTTAAATAAGAGAATAGTAACTGAATTTACTCTCCTTCTTCCTTCTTCTTCTTCTTCTTCTTCTTCAAATGATTGATAGTCAAAGTTATTTGATTCATTCCATACAAAAGATATGATATATTTTGAAATTAGTCAATTTAGTGATTAAACACGCACAAGCGGATAACCACCGATTCACCATTTTTTAAAAAAATGATAATTTTTCTTATTTCACAAAACTTGATATGTTCATTTAAATAAAAAAAATATATATTTTCTCATATATTCTTTCAACCTATGACATGGATGATTATATAGATAAATTACCCATAATTTTATTGTTGACTCCATTACAAGATACAAAATTTAAATCCCTTACTTCCCATTTTTTTTTAATACAGTATAAAAACTTTAATGGAAATTATTTTCCCTTACTTTTGTGGTGAAAATTTTATTCTAACACCTTGCATTGTATTTATCATATTAGAATTAAATTAGAATAAAAAATCCAACATTTTAACTAAAATTGATGATGATAAATCGTGAAAAAGTTCACTTTAATTCTTTGTTCCCTACTCGCATAATTAGTGGGGAAGAGGAAAAAATAAAATAAAATAAGAAAAAAATAAACTATGGATAATATGACGTTTACAATCCCCCAAGTTCCTCACCACAAAACAACCCTTTTACTTTAACCCTTTCTTTTTACATTCATTCTGATCTGTTATGAAACTATAAATTCACGTAAAGAGTGCCTACTTTGAAGAAGGAAAAAAAAAAAAAATAAAATCAGATATTTAATTACAAGCACACTCAAAACACTAACTTTAAAAATCCGTCTACAGTAATGACTAAAGAAGCAGCAGCATTTACAGTACCAGTATAAAGGAAAGAGGACCCAGTAAGCAGCAAGCCAAATCACTTAAGCTGTTTATTCTACTCCCGGCTACTTACTTATGTACATAATGAATCTAGAAACCATTTACCAGGTAGCTTTTGGCCTGTAAATCTAACAGAAGTTGGGATGATTAGAAGTTACTGATATGGGAATTGATACATATTGATGTCTTCCACCCCATTAAAATCAGCAAGATCAGTTGACTCCTCCGCTTCATCGCTGATGCCACCGCGTTCAGCCTGCAAGAGCAAGACCATCCCATTATAAAAGGGCAAAACACAAAAAGACCAAAAACACGAGGAGCGTTCCTTCATCTATGACTTATTATCCCAAACACGTGAAAGAGAGAGTTCTCAGAACAACTCATGATATACAGATCCTTTGGATCTATATATATTAATAAATGTGGCTCACTTACCTTAGCTTGGCAGTACTTCTCATGCACGCGATGATATTGCTGACGAGCCTTGGGGGACTTAACCATAGATAGTACGCGTGAGATAGCCTGATTAATTGCCCCATCAACTTTTTCCTTGCGGAACACCTTAAGGATGTCTTCATCTTCACTTTCCTCAATAGTATCGGTCTCGGGTCGAAAACCACGTAGACCAGCTCCTTTCCTTCGCCACCTTAGTACCGCTTTTTCTAAAACTCCCACAGCCCTACAGATTTCCTTGTGATGCTTTCTAACCTGATAACCTCTCACACAAGCCTGCAAAGAGAAGAGAAGTTGATATGTTGTTAAATGAATTAGAAAAGTCTCGCTTCAGCAAAAAAAAAAAAAAGTCAACCGCTCAATTATATTTCTCTTTGAAAACATGTTACCTGTAAATTGACAACTTTTTGGCGGAATGCTAGGAAATCCTTGTGCCCTTTCCACCCCCGATATTTCTTCTGGATAGATAATGCAGCTGAATTATAATCACGTGGATTTCCAAAGTTCAGTTTTGACATCGCTGAAAGCTTTTGAATATCTGCTGAATTCATTCCATATTCATCCACAGAAACATCAGCTTCCAACTGTTGTCGTTTCCTGAAAGAATGTGCCCTGAAAGCAGATTGTATACGTGCTGCGGCCTGAGCTGCATTGCGGACTGCAGCCAAGGTATTTTTAAGTGAATGCTGATGCTCGTATGCAATGAGGTTTTGCTTCGATATGCAGTTCACAGTTTCCTCCGCTTCAAGCTCGGCAGAACCTTTAGAAAGCTCACTTTCTTCCAGTGTAAGGGATGACAAGTGACTGGTTAAGGCCATCTCTGAAAGATAACCAGCAAGTCCTTTATGCCCATGGGTGGCTGCTATAGTGGCCGCTGTTAAACCTGTTGGATTTTGTGAAGTGGGATCCGTCACCGCTCCAGCTGATGCACCAGAAGCCATTAGCGCAGCAACCATTTTTTCCCTGTAACAGGATGATATCATTTCAGTGGTAGATAACCGGGAAGTTAATGGCACAAAACCAAGCAATTCGTGCAAGATAAATGCCCCACTCAGTTGAAAAAATTAGTTGATAAAAAACACTACAATTTCTATTACCTCCCAAAGTGAGCAGCCCAGTGTAAGGCAGTCCATCCGGTAATGTCACGGAAGTTTATATTCACTCCAGCACCAAGTAGAGGGTTTAAGGCCCATTCAAAGCCCAGCCCAGCAACCATGTGAATTATCCCTTGCTCTTTCTTGGACAAAGAACATCCTGTCTGATATAGCTGCTCCTGGGATCTAGAAGATAACCACTGTTGTAACTTGTCTTTCAGAAGCTCTTCAAGAAGCCAAATAATAGTACTAGATGAAGTTCCACTGCCAAATAAAAGGGCCTCCATGACACTATCCCATGATTCGTTGTCGGCTTTGAATTTATTAAGGATGTCCGAGTCTATGACATCTCTTTTTTGCTTGGACGTATCTGACAATAGTATCTGAATGAATCTGACAAGTAATAACAGCTCTTCAGGACTCCTAGTTGATTCAGTTGAATGGGAATCACCTTCAATAGAACTACCAGCCCTAAGACGGTACTCAAACTCTCTTATCTCACTGCAAGATTCCCTGTTTCCACAAGTAATGCATACAGTAACCTTTCCAGGACGATGGGGAGGAGCTTCGCAGCAAATTACCCCTTCTTGAATGATTTGAACAGGAACTTCAACATCACCAAACATACATTTCCATGCAGATTCTGATGAATTGCAAAGAAATGACCCAACAATGATGATCTGCATAAAAGGAAGAAAAAAACATTTGAGATTTAAGATTACAGATTAGAATACATTTGAGATTTAAGATAATTGGGGATTTAAGCATTAATTGGCTAAAAGACAATTAAAACAATGTCTAGACTACTGTTATTTGTGTTTACGTATTTTAGAAGAATGGATTACCCTCATTAAATCTGTTATATGGTTTTGCAAGCAAGAGAATGGATTACCCTTTTTAAATCTGGTTATATGGTTTTGCGAGCAAGAGAAAACACGGAACAATAGAAACATACCTTTGTGGTTTCAGTGGCATAACCCCATTCTGGGGATATTTCCTGAATCCTAAATTTCTGCTTTTGTGCAACCGTCAAATTCATGTCTGATTCAAGTGGTCCAATTTGGCCTTGGTCAAACAACATCGCATAATAGGCTGAGTTGGTTTCACGGATTTCTGCTGGCGAAGGATATGGAGAAAATTTAAAATCATCAACCCCGTGGCACAACAACTGAGAAGCTGAAAATAGATGAAGCTTGTTAACTGGTCAGAACTTGGAATAAATTCATCAATTCCAAAAGAGGCTAAATAGTTTTTTACCAGTATTTTGTTTATCATACCGTTATTAACACTGCTTCCATTGCAATTTTGCCATTGATGGTGTTCCAGCTCTTCTCTTGGTGCATTTCTCGTAGAGTCTGGCTCCTGCTCCACATGTCATCATGTGAAATTTAGTGCATTGCATAGGGCATAAACCATATTAAAGAAGTGAGATAAATTAATGAAACGCTTTCATCAGGTATAAAGGGTAATGCCATTTCTAAATTCATTGTGATACTCACATTTCTGTGTGATGATAAATTATTCTGCTGGCACTCAACACCTGAAGAGGTATTATTACATGAATTCAGAACGTCACTCCACGATAAAGATTCTTTCCTTTCATATGTATATTCTTGCCCACACAAATGATGATGTTCTCCACCACCGCCACCTAAGAAAATGAACCCACATTAACTTGGCGCTTTATTTGTTATTTGATTAAGCATTCATCATTACTTCAACTTACTACTGCATGATCTACAAGGAGTACTTGGCTCATTTCTGAAAGTATGAACGGATAATTTTCTTTATTGTTCTCAACAACGGCTCTTCATTTCTAACTTAACTTCTTGTGGCTCCTTTACTAGCAGTAGTTACAACAAGAGTGCAGAATTTTTATAGATTCAAGAAGAGATTATTGTTTTTGGGAAAGAAATTGCAGTGACTGACTGGATGAAGCCACCACTGCTTGAAAATAAAAGGTTGGTTTTTTCTGAACTGAAGAAAATGGCCATAAACCCATTATTTACAGCGTAAATCAATTGGATTTAATGAGTAAATCCGTTAGTTGTGATCTATCCATTATTTGGTATGAAATAAATCAATTGATTTACAGAAAACGACTATTTTTTTAAACCAAAAAATTCGGCCGTTTTTCTAAATTCATCCCCAAACTCTGCATTTCCCTGAATCACCATTGGTTTTTTTTTTTTTGGGTACAACTTCTGCTTTCCTCACAAGCTATTGGTTCCTAAAGCATAATGCTAATGGCCTATAAAAATCAAATTATTCAGATAACAATCATAAGTCTGGAAGCAAAATGACCAAAAACGGTGAATGACGTCTATCAGTAGATGCATTTTTAATTCTTCTATACACCAGAAGAATGAGAACGAATAAGACCACATAAATCTGAGAAGCATGGAATGGTTTGTATTACCTTGCAACCCAACATGTCCAGAATAACATTGATCACGCACAACATTTTCTGTTCCACAAAAGTGTGCGAACTGATCTTGATTCAACATCACCTGTTTGTATTCCAGGAGGTCCAAATCATTTGGTTCTTCAACCTGATTGCAAGGTGGACTAAGCTTTTTGAAGCTGTCGTCATTTAGACTTAATTGCTCCTCAAGCTTTCTCAGAGCATGACTAACTTCAAGTTCTGTTGAACCACCTAACTCTCCTGTCCCGGCTACACTGCCATGGTGATCCTTTCCATTAATTTGGAATACTGGATCTGAACTAACTTCGATAGACCCTGGACTGGTTAGACTCTGATAATCACTAACGGAGAGAGAGCCTGCATTCTGAGGAGTACTACTAGGGCTCGGACTGTTGCTGAAAGATGATAATGATCCTGATGATAATTGGGCGCCGCCAGATCCAGAACTCGAAATACCCTGCAAATAAAAATCAATGACAAGTTAGCCTTACCATAAAGAGATCAGGTATAACTAATATTAGCTACTCACTAAAACGAACCTCAGCTATGTCTCTGTAATGTACAAGAACAATGTGATCGCATGCCCTGTGATAAAGATTAAAAGAAAAAAATGAGTATGTGTAATGTAAGTCGTTCAAATCAAATTGCTAAAGCCGCAAATAATGACGGTTCTATCACTTACTTTCAGATGGGAAACCAAATTTCTCATTTCTTGTAGTGAATTTCTGTTAATGACAATCTTAGTGTAACAACTTAAACAGATGCAATAGCAAGAAACTTAACCACATAAAGGTGGACACAATCTACTAATAAATACTAACTAGAATACTCACGGATCCAGCATCCAATAGCTACGTCTCTGAAAACTATTATTCTGTTCCCCATGTGCATAATAACAGTTCAACATTTCGACATTTCCAACCTGGCCATACATAAAAACTGTTACCCCAAGAAGTAAAGAAATCAATACAAAATCAATACTCCAACCAAACAGTATTTGCACAAAACAAGACATTAACTGAGCAAAATGAAGACTAAACTTGTGCAATTCTGCACTGAACCACTTTATTCACTGAGAAAAGTACCAATTTTTTTTGTTCTATTTTTCCTACCATAATCGTACTTTTTGGACGCACAGAATCATTTAACATAAGATAGCCACTATTTTCATTTTTTTAGCCAAGTCATTAGGATAAATGTATTCTATATGACAGAGGAATACTTTTTCACATACTTCTTTTCTTAAAATATACTTATTTGCACCATATTTTGATTAACTCATAATTTTCCAGATCAATTACAGATTGGTTTTGGATTCCTAACTTTGAATATGTAATTTACCCGGCCAACCACGTATGAAAATGAAAACACAACCAGTTCGGACAGCGTACAGCCACAGACTAGGAATGCAAAACCTTTTCGATAAATAGGAATGTGGGAACTTAACAATAAAACCACCAGAAAAGAGCTTTCAATCTTATCCCCCACACCCCCCCCCCCCCCCCCCCCACCACCAAAAAAAAAAAAAAGGAGCTTTCAATCATTTCCTGCAAGTTTCCAACAATTAGTAAGAAGGCTTTAATCACTAGTGGAGCAAAAAGGACAACGTAAAAGCTAGCAGATTTCAAGCAAGCTCCCAACGAAATTCCCTTTACTTAAAAGAAGGATAAACATAACTACAGAGACATTTTTAACAAACCTTAAGACGTTCATGTGCTTCCCCAACAGTTCTTCCATCCTTCTTCTTACGCCAATTATGACCGTCTTTACGAAAGAACCGAAGAACCCTCTTGTTAAATAGAAACAGCGATCCACCTGTCCAATAGTCCGGTCAAGAATAAGGACAACACCGTTAACACATCCAAAGTCTAATAACTATTGCCTGAATGAATCAAATAGAAAGATCATGGATATTACTCGTCGGCTGATTAGGCGCCTCCTGGGTGAGCTTATACTTCTCGTGATTTTTCAAAATGAAGAACACTTCTGCGGGCTTCAGCCAACGGGACTGAGCTTCTTGATACAGCTCATTAATATCATATTCTGATATTTTATATAGCATAGTTGTTAAAATATCTTTCTAATTCAAACCTTAATCAAAATGCATTACAAACTTTTCAAGGAAAGAGCAAATTGCAGTGAACTAGGTAAAAACCAAGCCTTTTCACACTAATTCTCAACCTAGTCTCAAACAAGATTTTGAATCACCCAAAACCCTAATCAGCAATTAAAAAAAAAAAAAAACCAAATAAACAAAACCTGCCAGAAAAATGTAAATTAAAGCAATTATGCGACAAATTTTGAGAATTTACAAACTAATTGCTTATAAAGCTTTGAATTTTAGCTCATAGTTGGAACCTAAGGTGTAATTACATAGAAGACAGATTCAAGAAAAATAAAAAATAATAAAAAAAATTTAATCAAAAGATTTTAAAAAAAAACAAAGAAGCACCATAAACTAATTGCATAATCAACAGCCTTAAGAAAACAAAATGAAAATGAAAATGAAAATGAAAAAACAAGCCTCAATTCCACTAAAAAAAAAATTCTTCAAATTAGAACTGACCTGACTGCGTCCGGTTCATTTCTGTTCTCCCAAAAAAAACAAAACCAAAAATAAAATAAAATAAAAGGCTTTCACAACTGGAGGAACTGCAGAGGAGCCTTTGCAGTCATTGGAAGGCGAAAATAGCCGTTTGGTTGTCCGGTGCTGGAGTTAAGCTGGACTGCAACGAGAAAGAAATCAAAGTTCAATCATTTTCCGGGTCGCACAAAACTAAACCCGACCCGAAACCAATCAGCGAGTGTGATTATGGACTTGACTTGAAATCAGCCGCGTTGAGTTCCTTATTTTTTGATATATATAGATATATATATATATATATATATTTTTTAACAGACAAAGAAGCCACCAAAACGAAGTATGCAAGAAATTATCCAATCACTTTTAATAATCTTTAGAAAAATAAATAAATAAATAATCACACAAAACTATGCTTGTCAGACACTAAGGCGCTAGATGTCCGATCCTGGGATGTAACGGAAACTCTTATCATAAGCTCAGCCGCAGCTGAACTGGACTGTAAAATTACTGCTCTAGCCCTGTCGGACGGACGAATTAGACAGACGGCCAAACGTGACGGGAAATTATCCCGTGACCTTCGGAGAAATAAAATAAGTAGTGGGGGTATTTTGGTAAAAGCACGCGTGGACTCCGTACGAGTTGAAACTGAGAAGGGACAAAGCAAAAAATCGTGTTTATCACTGAAGTGTAATTTCGGCGATATTACCTCCCCGGGTAACGACAAAAGTCAACTGTAGGAGAATATTCATTAAATTAGTCAAATAAACAATTTTTTTTTTTTATAAAAGAAGAAGACAACATGATGTTCACGTTTTTGCTCTTACTCAAGTGTTATGGGATTGTGCTGGGTTGGAGAGCTAGGCTGCGTTTGGTTTTTTTCTTTTTTTTTTTTTTTGTGGGTGATAATTAACCAAAATTTAAAGAGATTACACAATCACAAAGTGACAAGTGCAGGTCCACCAAAAAGCCTTAATGCTCTTGTCGGCTTGAAATTTGGACCAATATCGTATCCATGGAAATGGATATGGTTTTTGGATACTGACTGAGAAATACTATTGTGTCTGTTTCTCTCCGTCACCGTTTGGAGTATAAATATATAAAGCGTTTGAAACACTAATTGAAATTAAAATTTTGAAAATATTTTGATTAAAAATGAGTGAATGTGTGTTTAATCTTGATTAAAAATGAACTGTTATAATTAAAAAACTGTAAAAATTTAAAATTTATTCAAAATAAAATAAAAATTTAGGTTCTATTTTGTTCCTCGCATTAATTATTTTATACAATTTAAAAAATAATTATTTTATTTTCATTTGAAATAAGAAAATTATAGATTTTTAATGTTTGAGTTTTTTGAATATAAAAAAGAAATATCTTAAGATATGATAATAAAATTGGTTTATTTTTAAAGAAAAAGATAAAAAAAAATTTTTTTACGAAACTTCAACTGGAATGTAGATTCCAAACGTGCTCTTAAATTCATAATTCATAAATTTTTATTTGCAGTATTTTCTTTTATAAAATTTTGAATTTTCTATCCAAGCCAATCATCAATGTTTGTTCGCAAGGCACTTGGTTGTTTGGTAGACAGGCACTTGAATTTTCTATCCAAGCCAATCATTGATGCATGCGTGTAATTACTTATGAAGAGAGATGCAATTCTTCAAATCCTTTTTTGAGGTAAATCTTACCATAAGACATGGATAGTAATCTATTTTTGTTTTTCTTTGGCATCGTTGTTTACTATTATTGATTATGCATTGCTATATGTATAACAAAAATCACATAATAAAATACGATAATTAGATCCTACGTTATTATGTGACAATTCTGATATAATTCTCTTATTATATGACGATTGTATCACTAATGGTAATATATAATAATTTTTTTCCCTTGAGTAATGTGATATATTAGTAATTAACTTTCAACAAGATCAAAAATAATTATTGGAAAATAAATCAATTTGAATCTCTAATATTACCCTTTGTTTTGGGTGAATGAAGGCGCAAAAGTTCTTAATATTGTGAAGTTGTAAATAACATTCATACAGTTTCTACTTCATTTAGCTATGACAACTAAACAAGATATAATATTGGATCATGGATGTCAATTCACTAGTTCAAGGTTTTCCTAATGTTAATTATCACAAGTTTGTCAAATTTTTTTCTATACTCAAAATATAAAAAGTAGAGAATGATTACCATACAAACACACAGTAATATCTGTCAGCTCTTATTTAAGTAATATTTTGAGTTTTGACAATGTGAACCCAACAACACACTTCAAAGAAGGAGAGAAAGAGAGAAAGAACATGGGTTTAATATCTTTATGGCACATCAAAATTCAAAGCCACATGATTTTGACTTGCACCATGGTGGGTTGCAATTGGCAAATAAAAAAACAGGGTCAAGAGTTTCACATTTCAGCAACAATTTGGTCATTTCTTTGGGTAAACAAGAAGATAACAATCACGTGGATAAAATTATTAATATCGTCCACTTTATATACATACAATGATAGGCTCACCTTATACATGGACTATATGCACAATGTTGAGAATTGAAAATGTCACTATTTTAAAAAGTGTATATTTTTAGTGAGATGAGTCTTTTTTTTTTCTTTTTTCTTTTTCCGTATTTCTTTCTTACCTCCAACCTTATCTTTTTTTTTTTTTTTTTTTGAAGGACCTCCAACCTTATCTTGAGTGGCCAAAGCTACCTTTTTTATTTATCTCATAGGTTGGAAAAAAAAAAAAAAAAAGGGATCAATAAAAATGTATTTCAACGGGGTTGGCAGTCTGTATTGACCCGATCAACAAGAAAATAATGTCTTTGAAGAATTAGACTCTAAATTATTCCTTTATTTTTTAAGAAGCACCTATAAATCATGTTAACGTTGAAAGATTTGTGTAGTGCATGTATATATGTGTGTATGTATATATCGCGATAGGAGTTCCATTTAAAAATATTATGTTTTGGACAACATAATAGAATATTGTTAAGAGGGATGGAATTGTTGACTAAAGTTTCTAGAATTGAATTTCAAAATAGTTTTGATGAAATGGAAGATCATAAGAAAAAAAATTAGAAAAGAGAAGAGCTTTAGGCCTTGTTTGAGAACACTTTTCTAAATGATAGAACACCGTTTGTTTTGTAAATAAACGTTTAGGGGACTATCGAGTTTTCAAAAAAAAAAAAAAAAATCAAAAATTTACTATTTTACATTTTTTAATTAAAAAAAATCAATAAAACATGCATCACAAAACATCTCTCTTTTTTTTTTTTTTAATTATTCTTTTATTAAACATAAAAGTCCAAAATAACTTCTTCTTTTTTTCCCAAAAAGTTTTTACCCCAAAACACATATTAACAGTTCCGATTGGTAGAACTCCATTTCCCAATCGGGCCCTTAAAATTGCCAGTTTTAGATGGGCCCGGCCCATTTGACCAGATTAATCTTAGGCTGGTCCATTCACAACCCTTGGAGCCTGCAGTTTGATTGTCAGTCTCAACCATCCCACACCACGTATCATAATGCCAGCTCTTGTGACACTACTTGTCGTATATTTCTAGACTCTAGTAGGCCTCTTTGTATTTTGTATACATTATGTTATTGGAAGCCGTAAATAAAACTACCAAATTTTGTGATTACAAAATCCTCTTCTATTTATGTAGCATTGCTTTTTCAGCAATAACCAAAGTATCCTTGTACAGAATTTTGAGAAACTTGACAGGTTTTTTTTATCTATGAAATCAAATATATATATATATATATATATACACATACATCTATACATAAATTACAAAATTCAAACTTTTCTAATCCACACACTTTACTTTAGCTAAGAAATTTACAAATCAAGTAACTATAAAATTAAAATAGGAAACTAAATAGGTAATTACATGAAGTACATAAAAGAACAATTATAATTATTTACATTCTCCAACATGTCCCCACAAGATAAAGCTCTAGGAGGAGAGTCTAATATTGGTATTGAATTTGAGAAAGCGTTTGCAAGAAAGAGGCTTGGTAAGAGTATCGGCTAACTTATCCTTAGTCGAAACATGGGCAACATGGAGAGCAACACTCTGAAGTACTTGATCTTTTAATGAAATGATTATCTAAAATAATATGTTTTGTGCATGAATAGAAGATAAGATTAGAACAGAGATGAGTTGCATCAACGTTATCACAATAGATCACAGATATTTGAGGAACGATAACATGTGCGTTGTTTTTTGAAACTTTAGAATACTGGATTACGTCCAAGCTACAAATAAGTTTAGGGATAGTTAAAGATGAAGTTCTAACTTTTACATTGCCAATACCTTATATATTGCCAATCCCATAACAATTTCATTTTCAGAGTGAGATTCATTCAAAATTCGGTAGGAGTATTGCCTTCAAATAAATTAAGGGATATTTGAACATGAAGTTCTATCTAATTTTAATACATATTAGATCAATCAAAGATATCAAGAGATGAATTTTACAGAAATTGAGAATATGAAGAAATACTTTTGTAATCGTAAGATTGTATATCACATATTATTTGGTTCCGAACAGATTTTGAACTCTAAACTTTGTGACCAAATCATGTAGGTAATTGCTTGTGTTGCGTGAATAGAAGAAATTTAGAACCATCTTAATTCGACAGTAGAAGTCAAATAAACTAAAAGGAAAAAAAAAAAAAAAAAAAAAAGAGGCATAACCAGCAAGTTATGCCAAACCCAATGTAGTTCTACCACAGTGATATAGATCATGCATGTGTGCCTGCCAGACTAATTTAAAAATGTTTTGTGGCAGTAGTGAATCCAAGTGACCTGTCTCTCCAAGCCTCCGCCCCACACTTCGTCTCTCTCTCTCCTCGTTTTCTCTCTCTTCTTTCCTTCCTTCCCATCAAAGTCTCCTCCATATATATATACATATATATATATAAATACACACACACACACCGCAACACATGTATATAAATTCTAAACTCACACCCCTGCAACCAATCCCCAAAGTAGTAGTAGCTAGCACTCCTCCAAACCACACCAATATAGTTAGCTAAATATTCCCCGCGCGAGCGCGCACACATATAAATATATATATATATATATATATATAATCAGTGAGATTATATAATGGCGGACTGGGGCCCAGTGTTTGTGGCGGTAGTGCTGTTTGTGCTGCTGACTCCGGGGCTGCTGTTTCAGGTGCCAGGACGCCATGGATGTGTGGAGTTTGGAAACTTCCAGACAAGTGGTGCTTCCATTTTGATCCACTCTCTTCTCTACTTTGGCCTCATTTGCATTTTCTTGCTTGCCATCAAGATTCATTTGTACATTTCTTAAATATTTAATTATTATTATAAATGGTCAAAAACTACTACTATTTCTATTAATTACTGTTGTATTAGGCTACAATATATTATTTATCTTGCATGTTGTGGTTTTCTGTTTTTGGAGTACTGCAAAATGTGATCCGTTCTTGTTTTGGAATAATAAGATTTGAGACTTTGCTTTTATTCAAGTTCCTTTTGCATTAATTTGCTATGTTTCATTTGGCTCTTGCTTAATGATCATCATCAGAGTACTTATGTAATCATCGGATTCTTAAATCAAGACGGATTATTGTTGGCAATCCCAAAAAAAAAAAAAAAAACAAAAAGAAGTAATTTTACGATTTTTGTTTATTGATAATTTGTTACCAAAAGGAAAAAAAAAAAAAAAAAAGAAGAAGCAATTTTACAATTTTGTTTAATGATAATTTGTCAGTGTCTATAATATTTGACTTATTACTTGGTATTAAACTTATTGATAATTATTCATGATGATGATGGTGCTAATTCATTAAATAAAAATAATAATAACAATACCAGTACGCTAACTCTACAAACACATATTTCCTTATTTGACTAATTAATCTATTAGAACAATAAATAAGTACATTTTCTTTGCCTCAATGATGGTAGAACTTCCTTTTCTTTTTTTCTTGTTTCTTTTTTAACCTAAAGATGAGGAATATAAGCTTTATACTTTATGATAGAATTAGATATAAATTTAATGTTAAATTATATGTGCAATCATCACGATATAACTTTGTTGATAAACCAAATATTAAATTATTACTATACTAAACAATACTATAGATACAATCATTTCATCAGAATTTAGAATGTTAGTTCAAATATCGGAACGTAGATCAACTTGATAACGAGAGGTTGTGAAACTAGCAATAAAATTTGTGTGGTTTGGATCAATATCGGACATATACCTAATCCTTCACTCATTGGCTTAGCTCGCATGAATGGATAAAACCATTGCCTACTAAAAGATGTGGACGTGGTTCACTTATAAATATTGGCCTTGGTATCATTTTTTTTTTTTTTTATATTAAACAAGGAAAAATTTGTTATAATATGATCAATGCCTTGGTTTATTAACTTGGTCGATTTTCATGTTTTGAGTCAGAAAAATATATTATCATGACACATATGAACTACACTATAACGTGAAACTCTTTAGCAAGCAAGCAAAAAAAAAAAAAAAAAAAAAACGCTGTGACGTGAAACAATAATATAACCTGATAAGGGTTATTAAAATTAAAAAAAAAACTAGAATGATAGCAATAATTTCAGTTTTATAAAATTTATAATATCTTTTCTTGATGTGTATCATCACTCTTCAAATAATAATAAAATATTACCGCTAGTCATATAGTTTTAGCAAGGGCTACACCAACATGTTATTACTAAGACAAGAAAGATCTTCCCAAGTAGTCAAGCCAACTATAAATCACCTACAAAGTTAAAAAGAAACATAGGGAAAAAAAAAAACCACTTTGTCAGAAATCTTAGAAATCTATGGAACGAAATATTCCATATATACTGTTTCAGCCATAGTTAAAGACAGTTTCATGATAGAGATCCTTCAATATGGGCATTTTCTATGCTACATATGTTCCATGAACTGAATTTGCACAAATGAATAATATTAGTTGGGCTGGATATCAAAATCACTTGCATATTTGATTTGGACAAAGAAATAGACTTATACCCATTTGATTAATAGATGTGAACAGTTAAATTTAACCAAAAAAAAATCCAAATAATTAGAAAACAAAACACTAACAGGAAAAAAAATTTTAAATGGTGAGTTCAAACTTATAAGCAAAACGAGAGTTTATAGTTCTAGACCGTTCGGGTTCAGCACATCAAGTAACAAAGTAACTTCTTTGAACAATTCTATTAGTGAAGTGAATATTTATCATATTTGTAGTTTTTTAAACCCTCTTATTAGTGAAGTGATTTTCATATGGTTACTTGTATTTGACAAAGGTATGGTTACGAATCTCGACTTATCTACTCCTAACAGTGTAACATAATTCACGTCATTAAAACATTCTCATTTATAGATCTAATCGTTAAAATTAAATAGGATGATTTAAAAAATTTACTCTGTTAATACTGCTCTTGACAATTCATTTAAAAAAAAAATACTGACAAGGACAATAAAGAACCATTCTTGTGCTAATTATAGTTTGCTGTAAAAGAATATTCCGCATGGTGTTTAGTCATTAATTAGATTCATAAGTCGTATGTTTTCCATATTTCCCTTTTCTTGTGCTGTAAATTCGTTTCATCACTACGAAAAAACCTTTTGCCCATTCAAAGTGCATTCTTTTTCGCTGGAAAGGACATTCCGATTAATATTGTTTTCATTTGAATATATATATATATATATGACACACTGACCTGTGCAACAAACTAAGAACAAACAAACACTCACAAGAGTATGTGGATTTATTCTTTAACACACACAAAAAAAAATAAATAAATGAAAAGAAGAATGTGGATTTACAATAAAATAAAGATTTACATGGCGTCAACATCAAGGAAGTGGTGACTTGTTGGAATAACTCACCTTCTGATGCTGCCACGTGGGTATGCCTTTGGCACCTCTCCTTAAGCCACCGACCGTGACAGAGTAATTAACTTACTTTCTCCATTGTTAAATTATTAGTAAGTTTTTAGGATTACATGATAAGGTATCATACAAAAATTGTTCGTAAAATAGCATGGACCGCTTTAGTATTTTTTGGGTTACACATTCCATCATAACTATGTGATTTTATCAGATATTTTACCACGTGATTTTATAATAAGATTTAAAATTTAAATATTTTTACTTAAAAAATGAGTATATAAAATTTTACAATTTAAAGTTTCGTAATGTCAAAAAATTATATGTTTGAATAAATTCTCAACATTCGCATTATATTATTACTTATGTATTGATTGAATTTAAACTGAACTCTTGACTTTTCTATCAAAGGTAAATGCATTATAAACTAGCGTTAAGCCTCTCATCATATTTTGATTGAGACACATTCTTTTTCTATTTTATTTTATTTTTTATTTGCCAAAATTAAGGCTCTAAAACCCCCAAATAAAAAAAAAAAAAAAAAAAAAAAGAAAAAGAAAAAGTTGGAGGCTGTATATATAATTGAAAGAAATAGAGTTTTCTTCTCCAACACTGATCTGATCATATTCTTTTCTTCAATCTCTTGTCTACCATCAACATAGTAGGTTTACATCTATGCATCTCTCTTTTTATACCTCTACCCCTATCTAGCTCGTGCTTCACTTTCAATCTATTTTAGACACAGAAATATAATCTCCAGAGTGTTGCACTTTTAGAGAGAGAAACAGAGGAGAGAGAGAGATCAGATCAATGGCGGATTGGGGGCCAGTGGTGATAGCAGTGGTGCTGTTTGTGCTGTTAAGTCCAGGGCTGTTAATCCAGTTGCCTGGGAAGAACAGAGTGGTGGAGTTTGGGAACATGCAGACCAGTGGGGTTTCCATTCTTGTTCATACAGTCATCTTTTTTGGTCTCATCACCATCCTCCTCATTGCCATTGGTGTTCACATCTACACTGGATGATATATGTATATATATATATATATATATATATATCATCTGCACACCCTGTTAATTATTAAATGTTAAATTTATTGTGTTTTGTTGGTGTGAAGAAAATCCTCCCTACTTTCCAATTGTTGTTACTTGTTATGTTGTGTTTCAAGAGTGAAGATTCATGGTGTTTAATTTGTGGTATTTTTCAGGACTAGTAGTGTTATTTGTTATGCAAGTTGCGATGACTGAAAGGACAAATACAAATAATTTGACAAGTGTAACTCTTTTAAAGCATTGTTATATAAACTTGAGGTTAATTTCATTTTTAGTTTCTGAACAAATGATTAAAAGTATCTAAAAACTCTTATTTTGATTTGTAACTTTTAAATTGTCTCGTGTTTGTTCTATGAAATTATCATGAATTGGTTATTTCATCTTTCATTCATCAATTAAAATAGAAAAAGACATGCGGTGATAATGTTTGGTTTCGGTAGGGCTAATTAAAATTGAGAGAAAAAGATATGCGAGGAAAATGTGTGGCTTAGTAAAGTCAATTTTAAAATCTTTTTATGTTGGTGGTTGTTAATAAGAAGAAAACTGTATTTATTCGTCGAAGTTTTACCATTGAATGGATTAAAAAAAAAAAAAAAAAACTTTGATAGATCGAAAATCCCTAATTAATATTGTAAAAATCAGGGTTGAGTTGAATTTAAGGAATTTAAAATAAAAAGGTTATCCCGTAATCTTATTGATAGCTTTAAGAGACTATTTGCTAGCGGTGGAGCAATTCAGCAGTTTCCATGATATATGTTCTATTTCAAACCAAAAATAAATATGGTTTATGAAACTTGATTATTTGATAATTAAAAGTATTGAAAGAAGAACAATAATCTAATGAGAAAGGTGAAAAGAACACGCCCTCTCTCCCATACAAGGACACATGACAGTTTGATGTCCTCCTATGATTGGACCATTTCCTATACCGTTGAACATTTGACACGTCATCCATCTACGTGTGGGCATCAAAGAGTTGTTTTTATAGTTCCACAAAAGTAAATTATCTATTTAAAAGGAAAGGTTACGGTAGAGACCCTCTGAGGTCTCTACCGGTAAATACCTTTTTTGGACCGTTAAGATTTAATCGAACGGTTCAAATGTTGATTGTGTACGATATTTATCATGCACCTAACCTCACACAATCATTCCCACCTAAACTCTTTTCCGTCATCGGCGATCTTTCTGCCGCCGGCGACGGACGCCGGCGACTCATCCCCGACGCCGGCAACCCAACTCCGGCCACCTCCGGCCCCAGCCCCGGCCACCGGCCGTCGCCGCCGGCGACCCTATTTTCTCTCTCTTCCCCTTTCTCCTCTTCTCTCTCTCTTCCCCTCTCTCTCTTCCCCTCCCTCCCGCCGGCCCCACCCAGGCCGCCCCACCCCGGCCTCCCCCACCCCCGGCCGCCTCCCTCCCCGGCCGCCACCCTCCCCGGCACCCCCCGACGACGCCCCCTCTCTCTTTCCCTTTCTCTCTCTTCTCTTCCCCTCTCTCTCTCTTCCCCTCCCTCCCGCCGGCCCCCACCCCGGCCCCCAGCCAGACCCCCGGCCACGCCCCCCTCCCCCGGCCTCCCCCCACCCCCGACGACCCCCCCTCCCCCCGGCCGCCACCCTCCCCGGCCCCCCCCCCTCGCGCGATTTCGCAAAATCGCGATTTCGCGATTTCTCGATTTCGCGATTTTGCGAAATCGCGACAGGGGGGGGGCCGGGGAGGGTGGCGGCCGGGGGAGGGGGGTCGTCGGGGGTGGGGGGAGGCCGGGGAGGGGGCGTGGCCGGGGGCTGGCTGGGGGCCGGGGGTGGGGGCCGGCGGGAGGGAGGGGAAGAGAGAGAGAGGGGAAGAGAGAGAGAGAAAGGGAAAGAGAGAGGGGGGTCGTCGGGGGGTGCCGGGGGAGGGTGGCGGCCGGGGAGGGAGGCGGCCGGGGGTGGGGGAGGCCGGGGTGGGGCCGGCCGGGGTGGGGGCCGGCGGGAGGGAGGGGAAGAGAGAGAAAAATGATACAAAAGATTGTAGAAAAAGAAAAAAATGAGATGGCTCGAAAAAAGACGTATAAGAGTTGAAAAATATATACAGGGAGTAATATACAAAGAGGTATGCTATTATTCCAAATGAAAATCCATTGGGCATAGAAGACCGTGGGGTATGCTTTATGCTTTATGCTTTCAAGACTTCCCATGGACACAGGCTGACAGGCATTAGTACATTGGTTTTGGGGATGGCAATTTACTGTGAATCTGTTGGTTTATGAATACTTGTTTTGAATTAAGTGGGTTAAACCCGACTACAATCGGATTTTTTGTGGTGGATTAGGAGGCGGGGATAGATTTAGAGATTCCGATTATTATCTGATTGCTCATCTTCTGTAGCAATTTTTATTATTATTTGTATTTTAATTCGATATTACCATCAACAAGGAGATTTATCTTACAATGAGTTTAATATGACAAATGACAGATATTCTGAATCATGACAAAAAAAAAAAAAAAAAAAAAAAACTTAGTCTATTAATTTTAACAAATCAATGTGCCCCAAACCTGCCCTTTACCCTCCTAATAAGTCTATAGGTTGAAAATCAAAATCAAAGAGTACGCTTGATGTTCAGGTTGAATTTAAAATAAAATGTAATTTTTAAATTCAAATTGATTGATTTTTTTTAAAAAAAAATAATTATAATTTTTATTCACTTTTTTCAGAAAAATATAAAAAATTAATCATAAAATATAATTGAGTTCAAAATAAAATCGAATTTATGGTTAAAATTGATATAATACATATTAATGAATTTATTAAAATTATAATTATTATTTTTTTAGAAATTATTTATTTTTTTTTTTTTTATTAACTACATATAATTTATTATTATATTACACTTTTTTTTTTTTAATTTTATTTTTTTGTTAAAAAGTTCATAATTCAGAATTTACATAATTCCAATAATTCTATATTTTTATTTTTTTTTTTTTTTTTTTTTTTTTTTTTTTTTTTTTTTTTTTTTTTTTTTTTTTTTTTTTTTTTTTTTTTTTTTTTTTTTTTTTTTTTTTTTTTTTTTTTTTTTTTTTTTTTTTTTTTTTTTTTTTTTTTTTTTTTTTTTTTTTTTTTTTTTTTTTTTTTTTTTTTTTTTTTTTTTTTTTTTTTTTATTTAATTTCTAATCTATCTCTCATTATTTATAAAATAAATAATCAATCAAATCAATATATTTGATTATATATCCACACCATGCATATGTATTTTTCAATTGCTTGTTATTTCTTAGAAGACAAAAAACTATTTATATCATGGAACTATAAAAACTACTGAAAAATAAGAATAATTACAATAAAAAAAATAATCTTATCTTTAAAAAAAATCTTGTGGAAATAAATTAAAAAATAACAACAAAATAAAACATTAAAAAAATTAAGAAAAAATTATATAAAGATTTAGACTGTAATAGAAGGAGAAAGAAAAAATATTTATAAAGATTTTTTTTTTAAAAAAAAATTATGAGATGAAACAAATAATTATTTAATTTTAAAATTAATAGGATAAATAATTTTAAAAAATGGGTGAAAAAAATAAAATAAGAATGTCAATATACCACCCTTGTTATTATTATTATTTTTCAACCAACTTGCCATGTTTTCAATGAGGTCAACCACCAACCCCGCACCAATCACAACTTGGGGATATAAATGATGACCCTCACGAGTTACACACAAAAAGTCGAGGAAAATCCAAAAGAAATGATGAAACGACAGGTATGAAGTAACCACTTGATATTTTCTCGAAATGGTCCAATCTAATGCATCTGTATCTCAACCAGACTTGACCATGCATTTAGACAGAAGCCATCGGAATTGGAACTGCCTACTGAGTCTGATATATCACAGGCAAAAGGCTCAGTGTTATCTGTTACTCCCATTCCTGGTCCAACAAAGCTTACTAGAGAGTAAGAACCAAAACTTTCTGAGATTTACTGACCAAGAAAGGACAAAATAAAAGGAGGGTACGCATAATAAGAACGAAATCAGAATTAAAAAAAGGTTTAAAGCACTTCTGAATTACCCGAGTCAGAGAGAGTCAATGGACCCACTCTTTTTCTCTTAAAACGTGACTCTCTGAGTCGGGTTCATTTAGCATTTTTGGATTTCACGTCTTACTTCAATCTCAACAACAATGTCTACAAATAAATTTACAAATTGAAAAAGACATTAAGGGAGGGGGGGAAAAAAAACTTTGAGCAAAGGAGGAAATGGCTGGTGGTGGTAATCAGAAACCTTCATTGATTTAGCTATTTCAACTTTTAACAAAAGAAGCCATATCCACATATCATTATGATTTGATAAGACGGTTATGTACAGTTCTCCTGCAGGAAAATATTTTGAAGAAGATCCTATAACTTCAGTAGTTTGTCATATATTTCTATATGCATCATCAAAACAATCACAACAACATTTTGTGCTGCTCCGTCTCTCACTATCTCATCCGCCTCCCAGTCCTCGTATTCACAATAGTTTCCATGCTGCAGCCATAAAATCATGAGAAGGGTAAATGAGCAATCTTGAAAATAAGCAAAAAACGTTACTAGATATTCGGTGGCTCCTACCAAATATGGCAAAGAGTATAAAGGGCAACATGTATAACAAAAACTTCTCTGTAAACAGACGAGGCTCCTTTTATTTCATATAAAAGGGGAAACGTGAATAAAGTTTTACCATAAATTCCCACAAACGTCTTTCAATAACCTACATTATAGGGGAAGTGAAGCTGATCAACAAAGGGAGAGGATGGCGATTTGTTTTCTTTCTCTGTTTTTATCAAATATGTTGGATGTTATTGTCGTGTTTAACGGCTTTGGACTTGACAATCTAAGTTATTTAGTTTGAAATT
Organism: Ficus hispida; assembly: GCA_025413025.1. Classification (NCBI taxonomy): domain Eukaryota; kingdom Viridiplantae; phylum Streptophyta; class Magnoliopsida; order Rosales; family Moraceae; genus Ficus; species Ficus hispida. The sequence continues at coordinate 1,087,603 of CM046371.1, read as the reverse complement.
GTTTAGCAAGCCTAATTCGAATGAGCTCTGCCACAAACATGCAGAGGTAGAGGACTTAATCATGGTTGTCATCTTGATAAGTGATATTATAATCTTTCTTCATCAATGTTGAAAAAATCAAACATATCATGCTAATACTCGTTATGATTCTCTGGGGACGTACTCCTACTGACACCTCTGTTTTTCAAGGACAGTATGATATTGAGGACTAGGTCATAAACTGATAGACTTTTGTCATGGTGTTGTTTTGTTTCATTTAATTCGCCTACAAGCAATATAAACCAAGTAAGACATAATCCCGCCGGAACTTGCTCGGCGGGTGGGAGGAAAATGGTTTGGGTAGGAGCTCTTAGGTCCCACACTGTAAAATCCAGGTAAGACATGATCGATTCTCCTTGAAACAACGGCATTTAATAGCTCAACAAATACTTTATGTTCGTGTCATGATGTAAAAAATAATGACACTTGCCATTTTTTTAAGTATGAGTCAAAATTTTATGATTCTATAAAACCAAAATTGCATTGCTTTCCCAAACTTTACCTGATCAAAGTTATATTTCAATTTCATTTAATTCGTGAAATTATCCTATTTTTCATGATATGTTGTTATGTACTTATATTTGGCTTAGTAGTTCCTAATCCAATTATGAACTGATTAATACAGTACAATACCAGGACAAGCAGGGATAATTAGGGACAAAGAGAACTGTAAGAAAACATATAAAACATGAAACATGTGTGAAGGAAAACCAATCCATAGTCTTTCAAATAATTAAAAAAAAAAAAAAAAACAAATAGAAAAAAAGTTATGGCTTTTTTTTTTTTCCTTCTCTCCAAAGAGAAATTCTCCTCCTTTCCTAATTTCTAAACTTAGGATCAAAAGAAAAGACAAATAATTTGGCACCACAAAAATCAGTTCATGTCATAGTTCGTGTAAAAAAAGCACAAATCATGAGAGAGAAAATATCAAAACACGACCTTTCAAAGTCAAAAGATCAACAATCCAGCCCCCCAAAAAAAAAAAAGTCAAAAGGATCAAACGTACCAGGAATCTCCTTCTGCGTGTTGGAAGGAGCCGTGGCGTAACAAAGAATCGAGCGTCCCAACATGGAGAGGCTCGAGACGATCCCGACCACATAGAACACCATCACCAATCCCAGAACCCACGGCATCAGTATGAATCCGATGAAGAACGTCACCGATCCGCACAGCATCAGCGCCAGAGAAATCCCCAACAGCAGCGAAGCGAATCCCGCCGGCGAGATCTGATGCGGAGACCGCCTCAACAACGATGACGGCGGCTGCGGCGGCGGAGCCGGCACCGGTAGAGACTGATCGGAGAACTGGATCGGCGACGGAGGTGATCGCAGGATGTTGAGGACTAGAGACGAAAGCTCGTACAAAACCCCGGACTGCTGATCTTGCGGCGCCCTTCTCATCATCTTTCTTCTCTTTTCCTTCCTTTTTTTTTTCTTCGCGAGAGAGTGAAAAAGAAAATAGAAAATATCTGGTGGAAAAAATGTATGAAGAAGCGAAAAATATCAACAAAAAAATTCTATGGTTTTGCGAAAGTCGAGGCAAATGGATAGAATAGAACTCCAGAAACTCTATCCAACCGGCGTTCGATTTGATTGGGGGGATTTCTCTTTCCTTTTTTAAGCTCTCAAATTGAGAGGCAGAGATACAAGTGGAGAGTTCTAATAGGCACAACTTTGTTTGTTTCTCGAGAATTCGTGTCCAGTTTCTCGATAAAGTGTGGGGAAAAAAAAAAGACGCGGCGGTGTAATCCTTGCTTTTCTCAGACGTTTTCCTTTTGGTGGTGTTTGGATTGAGAGGAAAGTAACATATATACAGAGAAAGAAAAAGAAAAAGCGTTGGGCAAAGGGACCCACAGAGAAAGAGGAGTGGCGCGTGTAGACACTCGATGGGGATTGAATTGGATATGGAAAACGGTGGTGGTGATAATGTGGGACCAGGTGACGTGGTACCTTATCTTCTTTCAAATTCTCTCTTGCGAAAAAACGACCGCCCCATGATGTAGTAAACCTATTTCCTCATGCGCCTTTGGAGAAGCGCGTGAAGCGGTGACAATTCTAAGACATCCGAATTGAGATAGAGCGGATAATCTTGGAATGAATGTGTATGACTCGGAAGCCTTCACTCGGCATCTTGATTCTAGTTTAAAATTTTTATATTAATTTTTAAAAATTTAACTAATTATAATTTAAAAATTTCAACTCCAACAACCGTTCAATCAACCGATCGGATATTAAATTAAATGGTATTTTCTAACTGACCTCAAAAAAATATGGGCAATTTCTTTTTTCTTTCTTTTTCTTTTTTTTTTTTTTAAGAAAGGGAAATTACTTTAATGAAAGGGGGGAAAAAAAAACATACAAAGAATAACGTTTTGCTCGTGATTGGAGCTCTAAATCATGACTTTACCAGAGATTATTTTCATATATTATCTGTTCAATGCTTTTGATAACATTAAAATGGCATGTTTGATCTCTCAACGAAAGTAACTAACTATAACTACAGATATTGTTTCAAGTGAAAATACTATTGTAGTTGCGCTTAGAAAGATAATTTCGAGTAATCTCTTCTGCCATATTTTTCTTTATTCTCTGATGAAAGAAGTTATAAATCATGGCTTTAGTCAAAAAGCAACTTTAAAATAAAGCTCTAAATCACGAAGAATTCGAAGCGTTAAAAAACAGTAATAAAGCATAATGTTGAATAGTTGAACTTTTACTTAATTCTAACCATCTTATACTCTAAGTGTGCTATGTGGAATTCTCTAATATACTGTGTAATATTTTTAAACTATTTATCTATAATTTTATCTAAAAATTAATAGAAATAACTAATCTTGTAACAATGTTTTTAATAATTTAAACCCATTTCAATTACAAAAAAAAAAAAAAAAAAAAAACAAACAAACAAAGATTAGAGTTACACAAATATAAAAATTTAGAGATGAACGTAGCAAATTACAGTTCATAAATCTTATTGCTCACTTTTTCCTTGCGTACACACTTTACAAATACGAAGAGGAAATGAAAAGGTAATCCAAGGGCAATTCTTTTAAGTTTCTTCTCATAACATGTGGTTTCACAGTTCGCACCTTCCTTCTAGTGGGTGGTATATTGCGTCCCCTAAATCGGATTCATGTCTAATTAAGTTGAATTAATTTTTAATTATTTGATTTATAATTATAAATAATAATGTATTGTATATCATAATTTTTTATAAAATATATTTGTTAGATTAGACCGTGAAAAAATTAAGGTAAGAGCTAAAAAATAGTTTTAACTAATACTAAAAAAGAGAGTATTCGTTATATATTAAAGTTCTTGCAATATTTTATACGGATTTGAATTGGAAAAAGTCAAACGCAATTCTTGAGAGAAAAATTTATGTGCTAGACTAGACTCTTATCTATATTCGGGATTGATTAGATCACAAATACCTGTTTAAGCGGTAGTTGCCGTGAGAATTCCACGCAAGCACTAATCGAAAGCTGGAAGCATACAAAGGAGATTGGCTGGTAATGTTTCCATTTCCAAATCATTGTCATAAATAAATAAATAAATAAATAACAAATAAAAATCACAAATAATTCAGTATCATGATTATAACTCTTTAATTATAAGGCTTTCTACGATAAATATTTTCCCATATATATAATCCATATAAATAATTAAAAAAAAAAAAAAGAAAACAACAACAGAGAGAAAAGAAAATAATTGAAGGTTGCGACGGATTGGTAGTATTGTACCAATTAAAAAAGAAAATGAGGGACTTGTTATTTTATTTATTTATTTTTTCTAAGGTAGAAGAATGTGGGACTTCAACACATAGTGGAACTGGAATTGCAAATCCATGTCCCTACACAAGACAATTTCCTCTATCAAGTGATCTCTTAAGTCAGCAAACATATTGTCCCACGTTAGGTGAATGGTGGTTAATGAAATAAGGTCCATGCTCGAGGGATTTGACTGCTAGAAATAAACAAACAGCCTACTTTATTAATGAAGATTAGGTCTATCTATCAATTGTTGCTGTGGAGTTTAGCAAATAGAAGTAGAGGAGTTTAGAGAAGAGATTTTCTGTTTGAAATTTAAAAGTGTGTTCGTTTCTTTTTAATAAATAAAAGCAATGAGTTTCAAAAGATTAGTTACATACAACCAGTAATGATCTTTGTAGAGCAAGCTGTAGCTCTCTCTAGCTACTTATTTGCTTGATTTATTACGTTTTCAAAGTTGAAGTCTCTAATGGTCACCTGACGCAAACGCAACAGAGAAGAATTGGAAGAAGAAAACCAAATCATGTCGAACGAACATCCAATCAAAGAGCCCTACTATTAATTTTTGTTGATTTTTTTTTTCCTTGTTTGATCAAAGTTTTTCTTCCCTAGATGTCAAATCCGAATTTATTCTTGGTCCTACAGAGTTGCGAGATCTGTTTCCTTTACACGCACGAGGAAAACATGCTTAACAAGCAAACACTGTGATTTGCCTTAAAAAAAAAAAAAAAAAAAGAAAACCTTTTTTTGTTTTTTTTGTTTTTTGTTTTCTTTAAAGTACGTCTTATGGACAAATTTGACTCCATGTTCTCTTCCTGTCCCGTTAAACAATTAAGCATCCGACGTTTGGGAGAAAAATTTAGATAGAAGCATTTAAGAAGATGAAAACATTCGAATGACAATATTAAGCATTATAGAAAAACATCCAAATGCTTGAAATGTTACTTCTCATAACATTTAAAATTTTGCCTAAAATGTAAATGGCAATAATTTATAATGTTTCATACAATTTCAATTGTTTGCGTATCAAACGTTCATTTAAAGTATTGGTAAATGAAAACATTTGAAATTTTGAGAAATGATTGAAATAAATAGAGAAGAAAACATCATATTATCTTAATTAAATTATTTTTCTGATAAGATACATTAATTAAAAAATTGTATTAGTTAAATATATGATATGATATTATTTAAAAAATGATATAAATGAAGAGATGTGAACCGAATCTTTATATGGCCCGCCGGGACAAGTGAAAGTTGGTCCACAAAAACTACAGCTCAATACTCAATTAAAGTGACAAATTTTTATTTTTTATTTTTTATTTTTTTTCCCCCCCTTTCTGATGATAATGAAATGAAGAACCGACAGCAACTGCTAATTTATAGGAGTACTCAACAAAGAAAGGAAGGAAGAGAAGGGAAAGAGACAAAGGTAGCTAATTAACGTTGAAAACTGTGGCGTGTGAGTGTGGTTCTCTTCCCCCTTTCTATTCGATTTTGGTTTGTGATTTTATCAACTCCAAACGTGTCAGCCATATACACCTAACCTATCTAAGGTCTACTTTAAATACACACACTGACACACACATCCTTCTCTTTCTAGACATTCTTCTATTAAACGGCATCGTTTTGGTGCCAACTTTAAGCACACTTACATCAGCAAATAATTTCTTATGTACCCAACAATTCATTAAAGTTTGGAGAAGTTTACATGTTTTTATTTTTTATTTTTTTATGGATAATATATCTTTTATTTTGCAGCTTCACAAATACATACCAGGAAAAAGTATAAATTTGTACAACTATTCAATTTTGATTATGTAATGACGATAATGTTCTGAGAGAAATGAGGGGGGAAAAATAGAAACATCCAAATACAGAGAGAAAAAAAAAAAAAGAAAAAAGCAAAGCAAAGCAAAGGAAAAAGGATTTTGGACAAAAAGAAAACGAGAGGAATATTTTTCTTTGTTTCGGGTTTCTTTTTTTTAATAAAATTTTTCTTTTATTTTTTGAGGGTATTTTCATGTTTATAGTCTATATTAAATGTTAACCTCTTTATCACATAAACTTAAAACATCAAGGACTAATGGTAAATATTTGACGAGATTAAAGCAGATGACATATTTTCTCTATAAACTAAAAATATAAATAAGTTGCTAATTACATAAATTTTCCAAAATCGTAATTTTATTATTATTATTATTATTATTATTATTATTTTAAAGATCGTACTGGTTAGATAAGATCGAAGTTTAAAAGGGTAGGAACGAAGAGAAAAGCAAGAGCTGATGACTTGTATCCAGAAAAAAAGGTTAAAAAAAACAAAAAAGTTCGGAGAAAACCTTCAAGTGTGAGAACCGTTTAAGGAAAAAGATCCAACCAAAGCGAAGCAAAAACGGTCGTAATCACAATTACGAGAAGAAGTAATAATGATTGGCAGTGCAAAGCACAATGTACGTATAAATTTAACTAATCCCACGTCTGTCGTTTTGGGAGCGTGTGCAAGTGTCACATGCACCCACCACCTTTGTTTTTTCAACTTTTTGTATCCCCTTATTTATTCGTGCCATTTTCCCTCCTAGCCTTATTCGTGCCCATCTCCCTCTCATATATATATATATATATATATATGATGTATATAGATATATCAGCTATGCCGGCCCTAATGTATCACCATTCTTTTCTTCGCATTTTCTATACGAAGAAGAGATGACGTGAAGGTTTAGTGAAGAATCTTGGCGTGTGTTAATCCTACAACCATGGTTCTCAAATGTACTCAAAAGAGGTATGATGCATGCACACACACACACACACACACACACATTATATGCATATGTAAAGAATGTTTGGACTAATGTTTCTAAGTACCAGCCCTTCTGCTAATTAATAATTAATAACACATTACATGCGAGGAGAATATTGCTAAAGTTACAAACAAGAGTTAGGATTACACACACTTGCAATTATATGCTAGAGACACTCTTTAACATAAATCTTGGCATCAATTAGTACCACGTTTGAAGGGAAGCATTTTTATGGGGGAGCTGTGGAAAAGCTTGTTACCACTTATTATTATTATTTTTTTACCCCGTTTGGATGGACCACATCCCGGTATTGTGAAGAAATACAAGGATCACATTACAATAGCATTCTAAGGTTGTTCAAAAGGTGGCTTCGTACCTGGTGTTAAGGAATACCCCACCAAATTAGTCCATATGATGATGATGATGATGATCTCGATCATCATGATCATGATCAAGAGGCTGATCATGGTCTATAATTGAAGCAGACGAAGTGTTGCCTGTTGCGAGTGAAACGGCGGGTCATCGCCGTCTTCATTGCCATTCCTCATTATCTGCTGGTTGTTGTTGTCGTTGATTCTAGCTTCCATTGCTGCAATCTGATAGTAGAAACTGATCATCAGATAGACTCCACTCTGATATTCATTTCTACATATATGCCATTTGCATATATGTTTGACATGAATATTCATTGGAGACTTTTTTTTTTCTTTTTTTTCCTTTTCTTTTACCTCTCTTTGCAGATGCTCCCTTTCTTCTATCAGAATCTTTTCCTATTTGAGAGAGAAGAGTAAATAATTAAAATTAAAACTAGTTTAATAAGCCAAAACAAATCTAAGCAAGTTTTACTCTCTCTATATATATAAAAGAGATAAAGAAGGAGAAAACCCTAAGTCTATACTGCACTAGTTTGGAATAATCTTCTGTATGTTGAAAAGAATGAATGTACAATGGCTTTATAGCCGTGAGAATACACAGTACCCAATTAATGGGAAACTTTCCTAATATCTACTTTCTATATTTAGAAGATATACAAAATATTACATAATATTCCTACACTCCCCCTCAAGCTGGGCTGTAGATGTTGTAAAGTCCAAGCTTGTCAATTAATCTCTCAAAATCTGGCCTCCAAAGACCTTTTGTTAGGATATCAGCGGTTTGACTCAAAGTTGGAACATAAATGACACACACCGTACCGTCTTCTATCTTCTCCTTAATGAAGTGACGATCAATTCCAACATGCTTAGTTCTGTCATGATAAACAGGATTGTGAGTGATACTAATAGCCGCCTTGTTATCACAGTAGAGCTTAAGTGGTTCACTGACTTGTTGCTTTAATTCTCCTAGTAAATTCTTCAGCCAAATCATCTCACACAACCCGTGAGCCAATGATCTCAACTCAGCCTCTGCACTACTCCTCGCAACCACGGTCTGTTTCTTACTTCTCCAAGTGACTAAATTCCCCCAAACAAACGAACAATATCCTGAGGTTGACCTCCTATCCGTGATCGAACCTGCCCAGTTCGCATCTGTGTATGCTTCAATACCTCGGCTTGAGTTTTTCTTGAAGAGTAAACCTCTCCCTGGAGATCCTTTCAAATACCTTAAAATTCGCGTGACTGCAGCCATGTGATCTTCCGTAGGCGCATGCATAAACTGGCTAACATAACTCACAGCAAAACTGATGTTAGGTCTAGTATGCGAAAGATAGATTAGTTTGCCAACTAACCTTTGAAACCCTCCTCTGTCAATCGATGTGCTTGAGTTTTTGCTGTCCAATTTCACATTGGGATCCATGGGAGTATCAGCAGGTTTGCATCCCAACATACCAGTCTCCTTTAATAAATCAAGAACATACTTCCTTTGAGATACTGAGATTCCCTCTCGACTTCGAGCTATCTCCATACCAAGGAAGTATTGGAGTTTACCCAAGTCTTTCATCTCGAATTCGGAAGCAAGCCCTTTCTTGACTCGAGTAATTTCCTTAGTATCATCTCCTGTTACAATGATATCATCAACATAGACTATTAAGATAGTCACCTTACCTCCCTTGTGTTTATAGAACAGAGTATGATCTGTCTGTGCCTGCATATAACCGTTTCTCTTCATAGCTTTCATGAACCTATCAAACCAAGCACTCGGAGATTGCTTGAGTCCGTACAAACTTTTCCGCAGTTTAACTACCTTGCCGTGGTTGTCATTAGTAAATCCAGGTGGTATGTCCATAAAGACGTCTTCCTCGAGAGTTCCATTTAAAAACACATTCTTCACATCAAGCTGTTGTAGAGGCCAATCTAAGTTAGCAGCAAGGGATAGAAGAACACGCACCGTATTAATTTTTGCAACTGGAGCAAATGTCTATTGATAATCAACTCCATAGGTTTGTGTATAACCTTTTGCAACTAGTCTAGCTTTGAACCTCTCAATAGAACCATCAGCCTTGTATTTTACCGTGAAGACCCACTTACATCCAATAATGGCTTTGTCTTTCGGCTTCTCCACCACATCCCACGTCCGATTCTTCTCTAATGCCCGTATTTCTTCCAAAATAGCAGCTTTCCATACCGGTTTCTCCAAGGCTTCACCGACTGTTTTAGGAATCTCTACCTCTGTCAGGTTGGTAACCAAAGTCTTGTAGTTTCCAGAGAGCTTACTATACCCAACAAAGTTTGAAATCGGGATGAGTGCAGGACTTGCGTACCTTATCCATAGGAACTTCATGGTTCTCAAGATTTGAATCTAGATTTGAAGTTTGGGATTGCAGGGACTCAAAGTCTTTATTTTTCTTTCGATTCTTTCTCCTTGAATAAGTTATCAGATCCTTGACGCTAGGATGGACAATAGGGACAGGTTGTAAGTTTTTTCCTAATGATGGGTCTGTGCTATGGTGGTATCGGTTTTGGGTGAAGAAAGTGAAGGAAGAGGTTCGGTTTGAGGATTTTTAGGAGTAGGATCCCAGTTTAATTCCCACTGATTTAGTGCCGAATTTGTGATGGTTGCTAAATCTGAAAAAGCCTTATTTGAATCCAACCCATTGTTGATTTTATCCCAGAAATTTGGATCACTCACACTCTCCCCCTGAGGTAAATTTCGGGTATAAAAGGCCTGATTTTCAAAAAAGGTAACATCAGTGGAGATAAAATATTTTCTTTTTTGGGGACAATAACACCTATAACCTTTTTGGGTAGCAGAGTATCCTAGGAAAACACATTTTAGGGAGCGAGGGTCCAATTTCGACCTCCCTTGGCTCGGCACATGAACAAACACCATACTCCCAAAAACCCGAGAGTCAAGTTGGGAAAAAAACCGATAAGTAGGGAAAAGACTCGAGAAATAAGAAAGCGGTGTTTGGAAGTTGAGAATCTTGGAGGGAAGTCGATTGATCAAGTAGCAAGCAGTTAAGACTGCATCACCCCAAAAATGTTTTGGGACATTAGTTGAAAACATAAGTGCACGGGCGACCTCTAAAAGATGGCGATTTTTTCGTTCCGCCACACCATTTTGTTTTGGAGTATCAATACAAGAGCTTTGGTGTAAAATACCATGGGTTTGAAAAAAATCACCAAGAATGGAATTGAAGTATTCGGTACCATTGTCAGTACGAATAATTCGAATTTTTGTATCAAATTGTGTTTGAACCATTTGGTAAAAATTTTTGAAAACAGATGAAGCATCCGATTTATCTTTAAGAATATAAACCCAAGAGACCCTAGTATGATCATCAATGAATGTGATAAACCACCTTTGAGACGAAAGAGTGGGAGCACGTGAGGGACCCCAAATATCACTATGGATAAGTGTGAATGGTGTAGATGGATGATAATTTTGAGGAGGTAAAAAAGTGCGGGTGTGCTTGGCCAATTGACAAATATCACATTGGAGAACAAGACTTTTATTTGAAAATAAATTGGGAAACAAATGTTTCATATAAGTAAAACTTGGATGACCCAATCGAAAATGTAATAACATTATTTGTTGTTCAACAGAAATAGTAGACAAACACAAAGAGAGCTAACATTATTCATTATTGAAGAAGGAACCGAAAGATAGTAAAGTCCATTTGAGCTCCTAGCACTGCCAATCCTCTTCCCCGTTTTCAAATCCTGAAAAACACAAGAAGTTTTTGAGAAATTAACCCCACAAGGCAGGTCTGTTGTCAACTTACAAACAGAAATTAAATTATAGGTTAATTTCGGAACATGGAGAACATCCTGTAGAAGGAGAGTTGGGGACAGCCGAACAGTTCCTTTACCAGCCACCGTAGAAAAATTTCCATCGGCCATTTGAACCCTTTGTTGACCCGAACTAGGCAAATAGGATAAGAAAAAACGAGAGTTACCCGTCATGTGATCGGTAGCGCCCGAATCAATAATCCATTGCTCACCGGAGTTTAGCAGACTGGCGATGGAAGGGTCCGATACACCGTGCCGTGCCATAAGAGAGATGCCAGTAGTGGGAGCCGAAGAACTTGCACCAGGAGCTGCCTTGCTGCCAACTGAGGATTGAGAAAGGAGATTGACCAACTGTTCCAATTGAGCATTCGTAAGATTAACCACATCGGATGGAGCAGATTGTGAAGGAGCCCCTTGCACGGTTTGTGGTGTGACTCCTTTCTTCCGAAGCCGATTTGGAACAAAATTCTCGGGCTTACCATGAATCAGCCAACACATTTCCCTTGTGTGATAGGCCTTGTTGCAATGATCGCACCAGGCATGGGGTTTTTGGGCATTTGGTGGTTGGTTTGAGGAAGGACGATTCGCAGCGAGAGCCGAGGCATCGAATTGGATAGTACCGGTGGCACCCAGCATAACGCGACGGCGGTGATCTTCACGACGAACCTCGGCAAATATTTCATCTAGGGCTGGTAACGGTCGCATCCCCAGGAGACGGCCACGGACATCATCCAAATCGTTATTCAAGCCTGCCAAAAAATCATAAATACGATCCTTTTGAACCATTTTTTTGAACAAGAGAGCATCAGCCGGATCCTTCTAAGAAACCGAATGGAACATATCAACTTCCTGCCATAATTTACGTAAGTTGCTAAAATATTGGGTTACATTCAAATCACCCTGTCGAAGGTTTCGTGCGCGGTTTCGCAATTCAAATAGTTGCGACGAATTCTCCAAGTCGGAGTAGGCAAGGGCAACGGCATCCCAAATCTCCTTGGCTGTAGAGGAGAACAGATAGGTTTCGCCTATTTCATCCTCCATAGAGTGAATGAGCCACGCCATAACCAAGGAATTTGTGGTATCCCATGAAGCATACAGAGGATCATCAACAGCCGGACGGGGAGAAGAGCCATCAATGAAGGAAATTTTTCCCTTGCCGCGAATAACCAACGCTGCCGAACGGGACCAGGGTAAGAAATTCTTCCCATTCAATTTTTGGGAGGTAATCTGTAGATTATGAGAAGTATTTTCCATAGAAACAATAGGGACAATTGTGGAAACAGATTGAGATTGCCCAGATTGGGCCTCTGAATCGTTTCCGCTTGCCCTGGACATGGTTCCCTCAACTTACAGAATCTCTTCTCTGCTCTGATACCATAAAAGAGATAAAGAAGGAGAAAACCCTAAGTCTATACTGCACTAGTTTGGAATAATCTTCTGTATGTTGAAAAGAATGAATGTACAATGGCTTTATAGCCGTGAGAATACACAGTACCCAATTAATGGGAAACTTTCCTAATATCTACTTTCTATATTTAGAAGATATACAAAATATTACATAATATTCCTACAATATACATAAATAAGGAATCCCTTCCACTTTGCATTACTTAACTTTTTATGTGGTTGCTTTTTCTTATTAGTTTGATTAAATCAGTTGATTCTCAAGAGTATCAGCAAGCTTTAATTTCCTGATGCAGTGAATTTTCCTGTTTTATTCTTTTAGTTCATTGTACTAATTTCCTATCGCATGGTATAGAATGGCCTTAACTTAAACTCAGCACAATTACAGAGTCCTAAATCGCGGTGTGTATGGATCATCTAAGGATTCTTATCTCAGAGGTGTTAGGATTGCCGAGACAAGTGTTAGCAGTTGGCTGTTGGATTTGAGGAAGAGTTAAACTTGTTGCTGAACATGAATACAAAGTGAGCCGGACTCACAATGTCGATAAGTGCAACAAGACCCTGCCTAGGATCAGAGCAGAACAGAGATTCTGATATTAGATTCCCAAAACTTAGAAGGGGAAATGGCGAACACTGTGAAGATGTTCGGTTTCTTTACAACAGTTAGTTTAGCAAAAATTAGTGAAAACTTCATATCTAAATGACCCTAGGGACCTGGAGAATGCTTGTTTAGGCATGAGGAAATGAGTTCTGGGAGGATGGATTTGAGAGGAAAACAAGCCAATAGGTATTGAGGGATGAAAAATCTTTAATTCGGTAAAAGAAATGACATGTCTAACTGTGATCCTGAAGCACCGAAGTTTTTAGGTGCCAAAACTCGTCAATCTTTGATTGGAGGAGAGAGAGGAACTCTCAAATTAAAAAACAATTCCAAGTTTCCCATCAAGCCTTTCTAGTTCTGTGTGTTTAATCTTAAAAAGTTTCAATTGCATACCTGGTCCTGGAGGGCAATTACAGATTCCATCATGAGTTGTGTCTGCAAAAGAAAGTTCGGAATATATATAGCATATTAAGCTGAACTAGCCTTGTAGTTAACACATTCATACGGTACACAAAAACAGTGTTGCACTTGCAGTTGAACATGATACACAAGTATGACTACTTTATTAGAATGCCGACACCGACGTTTTTATTTTGCATCTGTTAACCAATCATTTCAAAAGTAGAGTAAAATTGTCTATCCCTCCTCATAGAATCAAGCACATAGAAATACCAAGTCTTGGTCACTAAGACACACAACCAGTAGTTGATTGACCAGTTTCCCACTTCACTGCAGTTGACCCTGGTATTTACGCGTATCAAAAGACAATTTTTAATTGGCTTATCTAGGGGTACGGGTATATAACCGTTGATGGTGCCTGATGCTTTTTATCACCACGCTAAGTAAAACTACAGGAGAGAAACAAGACCACTAGAAAAGAAATAAGAGATTAAGGGATACAGGATAAGAATAAGAACTCAGCGAGTAAGAAAACCACTCACTTTTTGTTCTATCTTAATCATCTAAAAACGTACCTTTCTAGTTCTGGTCTGTGCAAGTGCAGCATCAAGCTGTTTCTCTAGTTGCAGCAGAGTAGTTATATTTAGCTGTTCAAGATCCGACTCTCGAAGACACCTGTAGGAACAATTGTATGTTACGTTTCTACACTTAATATTTTTAATAATAGATAGAAAGTTGTAGTAGTAGGTTGCCTTTGAACTATTTGCTGAATCTCAGAGTGTGTCAGTAAAGTTGCACGTTCAGCGCCATTCCTCTGAAGACAAGAAATCATAGTAGTTTAAAACTGCACCTGTTGAATCTATAGAGAGATATAGACTTTGGGTGGTCTATACAAAATTTCCACACGCAGTGATCTCAATTTCTTGTTTTGCACTTCATATCGTGATAACACAGAACTTGTCAAAACATGGTTCTGAAGACAATTCATCGTAGTTAAATGTCAAGAATTAGGCCGAGGTGGTCCATGCAAAATCCACATCTATAATCTCAGTTTTTTGCCTTTTCCTAATTAAAAATTTTTAATGCCATATAGAGTTGAGGGGAGAGGATAAAAAAAAAAAACACACACACACACACACACACATTACTAGTAGAAACAAACAAACAAAATAATCAAAGAGGCAGAAGAAAAAAGGTCAGAAAAAGCCTTGCATCTAGAGATCTAGTTTAGAATGAAGTTGAAATTTACTATTTAGGTTGAAAGATAGCACAGAACGTTATTTACTATCTAGGTGCAGCATCAACAGGTTCACTAGCCAAACCTTGATTCCGAACGAGTTTGTTCACCAGAATGATGCTGATGGTATGGTTCGTTTCCATAAGATTAATTCACATGGTACGGTTAACTTTTAGATTAGGCTTTTCGTTCTGAGGGAGGGAGATGACAGGCTTATCATTGATACTTTCCAAACTCAACTTCTGAGGACCAAACTGACGTGCAGACACATTGGTTTATAGTATATGCTTAGTAAATGCTAACTCCATCTATAGGAGACTCGGTTGTCTACAGAGCTCTAGCAATTTGGTCAAGGTTGAGAGGCGTACTCCAATTCCTTTTGGTTTTTGGAGGAATATACCACTGAAACTCTCCCTTAGAAATATTTTACAAAGTACTGTTAGCTAGTGGCTTTTTATGAGGCTAGTCTTATCAAGTACAATTCCGATGATCAATCATTGACAGCCACATGCTGAAGACGTTCTAAATTTTCGTAAAATATGCAAGATCAATACTAAAAAGAAGATTACTTACAGTTCCATTGCGGTCATCTTCATATCGTCTGCGATAGCGCTGCAGTATGCTGGTCAGACTGAAAACATAGAAACTAGTTAGATGACAATGATGGTCATCGGTAGCTGTTTAATTAAGTATGGTAAGTTGATAAAACGGCGGTGCAAAGATGTATTAAATAAAGTTCAATATGTTACCACCATGTTTCTCTAGTTACCTAGAGACATTTTGATCTTACTTTAACAAAGTTTCTGGGCCTGCCTACACCAATACTCTTTTTTGCACACTTTTATGAAACGGAGTAATATATACCACCTCTTTTGGTCCACAAGCAAGCTTGTGATCTACATTCCATGAAGCTATGTATCATACTCGTAAAAAAAAAATGCTAAGAAGGAATAGATAATAGTCGTGGGGCATCATATAAAAATCTGGACCACTTCATGGGCTAGTTTGGTAATGCTTTTGGAGACCCCAAACGTCCTTTATACAAACTACAATGCAAATATTGTGTTTGGTAAAAGTGCTCAAGAGTCGTTTACACAAACACCAATGCATTTTAATAAATATTTGGAGAAGTTGGGATTTGTAACTTTTGCTTTTAGCTTCTACTTCTCCTTTTGCTAGTAGTAAAAGTAAAAATTATGTCTAAAACACAAACCAAACTAATCCAAAGGCCCTTTGGTTTGCGTGTTCGAATGGTTGTAATTTAGATGAAAACATTTGAATGGAAAATTGAAACAAAAGCATTTGAATTGTCATCCGAACTAACATTTGGATACTCACAATCTGAATAGAGTAACTTAAACATAAACATTTGAATGCATGTCCGGATAGTGTTCATCAAAAGAATCATTCATGTTGATTATCTGAATAACGCCTAAATAATATTGTAACAAATATGTGTCAAAACTTTGGGTTGGTAGTTTCATTGAAATATTTAACCTCATAAAGAAATTGAACATCACTTTGGATCCATTCTTTAGGGTTAAAGATGGAAAGTAACAAGTTCTATTGGTTCTTATTGGGTGTTGGTCATAGAAATTTCAAGTCGAAGCTTATATAGTGAATGATAGCTTCAAAATTGTTTAGGTCATTAAAACTTATTACTTGGCACGGGTTATTGGGTAATGTTAGGAAAGTTCGCACTCAGCAGTCTAGCCTATAGCCAACGGTCGTGTCATCCAACATAAATATAGTTCCATGCATGCTTCACAACATGTGTGCCTAACCTTTACGCCCTTCTGACCATCCTTAGCTCAACTTAAGGCCATGCCACTTACTAGCATGCCTTGGCACCTATGCCAGTGGCCTTGGTGCATCCTGACCCGAAGCCATCATGAATGTCAAATACAGGACCAGTTTGGAGAAGCCGATGTCCTCATTGGCTAGGTTCTCATGTAAGAGTTGATTTTGTCCTCAAACTATCATAGTGTCGTAGCCCTTTCCCATAGAGCATCAGCAACACGATTTATCCTCCATGAAATAAGATAACAGGTACCCCAGTTCTTCTTGTTTGGCCCCAAGGTTATATGAGCAAAGATTATCTCTCTCTATATCTCTCAAATTCATTCCTAGTCCTCAGAGTTTTTGTTTTTGTTTTTGTTTTTTTTTTTTTTTGGTTTCCAATTCTTGTCCTCTTTATCCCTATGAAACAACTTTAGAAAGCTAACATGAGAAGTAGGATGAACCTTCAAATGCCTCGTAAGCTTTGATTGAGGCAACGTTTCCCACACTTCACAACCTCGAAGGTTGTGTTATATGGATCTATGCTTAACTAGGATAATCTTTTAGGAGCTAGCTGACCTAGTTTTTGTCTACTTCAAAGCTACACAGTTTCCTTTAAAATACATCTACACAAGAAGTTGTGAATCTTCTTTACATGCCATTAACTTATTAATTCTTCCAAAAGCTTAAGCTGACAAGAAGTAAGCCACCGTTAGTATCTAGTGCTAAATGCAGCTCGACCACAGGTGGGAACTAACCTTATGTTAGAAAACGGGTGGGCATGGAGTAAACTGACCTTTCGTTGAACTCTATACTTGCCACCCTAAAACTGTGTTCAGTGTGGGAGAGAAAATAGGAAGAAAAATAGTTTAGAAGAGGAAAAGGGTGAGAAAAGCTTTTACTTATTGTGTATGGTATGGATTCCCTTTCAACTTAAAATGATCAAAATTGGACTTCCCCAGTAGATATTGTATTCTTCATCTAATTCACTCGTTTTTAGTTCTTCTTATCAAGCAACCATAAGTCTTAACATCCGTTTATAGATTTGGAATCTCCCATTCAATTTAGTGATCGCTTGACATAGCTTTTGTTTTTAACCAGTAGAAGTAGAAGAAAGAGCTATGATTCTCAATAAGAGTACGGAATGAAAAAGCTTATGAGGTCAAAATGATCTTAAAAGTTTTCTAACAAATACAATGCTTATTCCAAGTTTTTAAAGTCTATTCAAAACAGCTACGAAAGTCACATTTTTTTGCTTTGATAGGAAGCACTTATAGAAACTGAAAGTTCTTCTGATAGATTATCCAAACACTTTTAAAATCATTTTTTGGACCTAGGAAGCTAAAAGCAACTTCTAGAAAACTCTTCCTTTACTCTCTCTTTAATCCCTCGTACCAAACCACTAGAAGTCTTGAAATTCATCTACTAGTCTCTCTCCTTCGCTTTTCCATCCTACAACGAGGACCTGAAAGTTATATCTTGGTAAGAAAGAACAATACAATATGTTTGTAACTGCAGATACAAAACTAGGCTCGTTTGATAGGAAATTGACAAGAATGTTTGCTAGGTAGTGTATAGGTCAATCCTTAACGTACCTTAATGGTGTTTAAAAATATGGTGGTTTCTTGTGTAGGCGGACGGTTGTTTTAGTTGCTCTTTCTAAATCCAAGTAAAATGTGTTATATGAATCTACTCCAGTCACATGATACCCTACGCCTTGTTTGGATCGTGGGTTTGAAAAGTAATCCAAATGTACAAAAAATTTAAATTTTTGTGAGAGAAAGTACTTTTAAAAACTTTTTACATGGTATCCAAAATAATCCATGTCAAACAAGCTATAAGTTCCCGTAAACTATAACCACCATCTTTCTAGGGATATGTCAAACTATACAAATAACTCTAAGTTGCTTCCACAATCATGGTAGGTCAGACAGCTCAGTTATCTTAGTATAGTAGATAGCATAAGGTCAGACATCAAACTTTTATTTTCGGATATATCTAGACACTATGAATCTAGGTACTAGGTTATAATGAGAACATCAACAAATTATATCCATTCAGGGTGTTTTTCACGTGTTTCAAGTGTTGGTTGACTGCTTACTTTCTCATTTATTAGAAAGAGTTTGGGTGGGAATCTCACGATATCCAACAACTTTTTAGCCACTTTTACGTCCTATCTTCTTCTTCTTCTTTTTGGAAACTTTATACACCATTTAAATATTCAAAGTTTATGATAAAGTTTAAAAGTTGTAAGATCAACCTATAATTATACTTTCGTATTCCTAGGTACAGGCTTAATTAGTTTTATTTTTGACAAGATTTATCTATAGTATGATTAAATCCAATCAAAGTCGGGCAACTCAAATAGGTAGTAGAGTTTTCAAGATTCATCTCAACTCCTAAGGTTAATCTCATTCTTTAATCCTCGAAATATAGGCTTGAACCTAAGGTTGGTTTATACTTTCAAAACGGATATAATTGGGACTTTCTTCAACCCCAGGATGTGATGAGTCCACATCGAGGTGCCAAACGACTCTGTCGATAAGAGCCTTTGGGAGTCACCAGCTTCTTATTCCCAGTGTACCTTTGATTCGTTGAGCGAGTGCTTCCGCACAGAACTCACGGATCACTATGGCCTACTTTCATCTCTGTTCAACCAACGCTTTCAAAGTCAAGCAAGCTTATACCATTACGCTCACTAGCATAATCTTAGCTTGAACCTACCTTCGCACGCCTCCATTACTCTTTAGGGGGAATCCACCCCAAATAGATAAAAGCCATAGCATTTACATTTTAAAACCAAGTTTCATTAATTATTTACCACAATTATGTTAGGTCCTCTTTTCAGCTTTAATTTTCCTCCTTGCTACACCAATAGGGATTAATTCTTAAGGTAAAGGGTGGATTAAGCCCTTCAACCAATGAAGCAACTAGTTAGACCCTACCTCCATATCTCCTTGCAACGTAAAAAATTAACCCCTAATCACAAAACCTGAATAGGCTTTGTTGTCCTAGTCCGTAAAAATTAAAATCCCATTAAACCACATATAACGCATACTTGGCTTATGATATCGTTTTCAACGTGCAAAATTTACCCATAATTGGATAGTCTAGATTAACTCTGCTTTCATAACCCATATATATACTAAAACTAACCCCTATTCAACCGTGCATGATATGCGTATGCCTCGTGTTAAATTTTTCAATAGATCTTATGGATAGGAGACACTACTATACAGGACGATTTAGTAGATTGAGCATAATTCCCCTGACATTCTTTAAATTTGGAGATTAAAATAAAATTTGGTCTATAGTTTGGGAACTAAAAATGAGATTGACCAACTAATCCACTCATCCATTAAATATATATATATATATATATATATATATGCTCGTGAAAATCATATTTTAAATCGATTTATTTGCTCCTTCTCATATGAGAGAGAAAATATGTTAATTAAAAATAAGTTGATGATTTGATTTTGTCTCTTTCATTAGTTATAACTTGTAGGTGAAATGGTTGCTTTCCTAAATCAGTTGGCGTCATCCTGCCATTTAGCAAAAAAAAAAAAAAATAATAATAATAATAAATAAATTTTGATATCATCCTGCTCCCAAGTTCACGCCGGGGGGGGGGGGGGGGGCGCTGTGTTTAAAGGAAGGGAGAATAATACATTAGCATACTTGAATTTAAAAGACAGTCTGTGAATTAGGTCTCAAAAAAACGATTGAGTCTGGACTTCTTAAAGGGCCAAAACAATAGTACTTCAGGTGGATTCCTGGGCATATTTGAATTTGGGAGACAGTTTATGTGGATTAGGCCTCAAAGAAGTGATGGAGCCTGTTTGCTAAGTACACCCACAGATATGTAAAATGATAGGATAAGGGAGAATGATATAGGAGCATACATGAATTTGGAAGACGGTTTATGTGATTTAGGCCTCAAAGAAACGCTCGAGTCCGGACTTCTTGATGGGCAAAAACAATGTACTTGAGGTGGATTCCCGGGCATATTTGAATTTGAGAGGCGGTTTATGTGGATTGGACCTCAAACAAAACTTTTATATTATTTTTGTTTATATTCAGTTCTTATTTGGTTCTCAACGCGCGATAAGTAGGCGTGAGAAAGCCATTGTCGTACCGCTGTAAGGCGTTGTCTGAATCTTCCTTAAGAACTAAATATAGCAGGAATGTTTAGAAGTCTATCTAGATCCTCCTCTACTAGATCTCTTGGAGCTCAATCTGAGTCTAGTATGTCCAGTTCTTTAAGAAATAAAGAAATAGTTTCTATAAAAAATATAGAAAAACATTTAAATAATTGGAATATTCCTAAAGTATGTACTTCATCTGTTTATAATAAAGGTGTTTGTAATTTTAAATCTGATTATATTATTAAAACGGTTGAAGAAGCTCTTCCTATAACTGGTGATGTTATGGAAGTACCATTGATTTCACAAAATTTTATAAATTAATATAAAGAAAAATATGGTTACCTCCATTTTGGCTTAGTCCAGATAGCTATAAAACCCTTAACTAGGGAAGGACTTAATACCTCAGTCCTATCTTGTGTAAAAGATAAAAGACAAAAAAGATTTATTGATTCCTTAATA
This sequence comes from Ficus hispida, assembly GCA_025413025.1. NCBI lineage: Eukaryota > Viridiplantae > Streptophyta > Magnoliopsida > Rosales > Moraceae > Ficus > Ficus hispida. The sequence goes on along the minus strand of CM046371.1, from coordinate 1,066,792 downwards.
GGAAGTATGAATTGACCTTAAGTGCAAGTCCAATAAATTTTAATTGTTTCCCTAATTTCACTCTTCATTTAAAAGATATCAATGTGGTGAGATCTCTTATGATAGATATCAAAACCCATGGTTTTAACACGGAAGAAGAAACAAGCAACCTAGCCCTCATTTATAGGGAATATTGTAAGGTTATGAATACCATAAGCCCTGATATCCATTGTAATGATTTTGCGGTTAAAGAACTTTTTCACAAAGCCTTAAAGCGAATAAGACATCAAGAACATGAGATTTTTGTTTGTGGGGGTAATGCCAAATATATTTGGTGCAGTGATCAATAAAGATAACATAGTATTTAAACCCATCAACGGAATGTTCAGGAGATGTCCACACATCGAAAAATAAGGTGTCAGGAGGATAAGAGGACTGAATGGAAGTGGTCTTGACACTTGAAAAGGCAACTAATGACAGATACTTGTCAGAAGAGAATAGAAGAGACCAGTCACTACACGCCATACTTAGTTCACCCCTGCAAGAGGGATGTCCCCGTGCGAAGATCCTTCACATGAAAAGTGGTCGGTAATAACTCAATGGAGACTTTATTTGCATTGCAAAATTGGGATAAGGAAATAAGATTATTTTGCATGGTAGGAATACAAAGAACATTATTTAAACAAAAGGTACGTGAAGGTGTTGAAAGAGTTGTAGAATTGGTGTGGGTAATAGGAAGGCCCGTGCCATCTCCAATTATAATGTCATCGAAACCGTCATATCGAGCATGAATGGAAAGATTACTTAACTCAGCGGTAACATAGTGCGATGCTCCACTATCAAGAAGCCAACTGGAGTTATTGGTGGTGTTAGTAGTGTCATAGTGAGCACACGGTTGCCATGATGCTTGGGGTGCGCGATTAGGTGAAAGGAGGGACACCGTTTGACTATGTGACCTTGGGCATTGCAAGCCTGACAGTAGCCAATGTAAGGTTTTGGAGACATCGTGGGACCTGCTACAGCAGTTTGGTTGACCAGTTTGATTCGTCCGGTTGACAGGTTTAGTGGTGGTAGACTTAGGACGGAGAGCATGACTCAAAAGAGATGAGAAAGGAAAAACGGATTCAACAAATTTGACATGATGGAAGACATAAAGTTTATTGGTAGATGGATCAAGACAAAGATAAGCACTTTGAGTGAGGGAATAGCCGAGAAAGACACAAGGAACGGAACATGGAGCAAGTTTGTGTTTGGAATAGAGCCGGAGCCAAGAAACGAAGACAACCAACGACACAAAGTGCCCGTCATCTTCTCTCCTCTTCTGATGACTGTTGACCCTGCATCCAAGTGTCATTTGCCTTCTCTCTCAATTTCTGATGATTGACATCCATGTTTCATTATTATTATTACTTTTTCTATATATTAAAAAAAGAGAAAAAAAAAGAAAAAAATTTATTTATTTAAATTTCTTCTATTATAGTTTAAGATTGAACCTCTTGTCGGAGCTCCATCTTGTGGGGTATATTAAGAAAGTTAGTATTAATATTAAGGAAAGTTATAATTTTGTATGTAATTATCTTGTTAGGAACTTTTGATTTATTTGTAATTATTATAATTTAGAATAAGTATTGAATTTACTAGATTTGTAAGTATTAGACAACTTACACGATCTTGTACTTGTAAATTTGGATTTGTATGAGAGTTCATTCGTAGTGATTCTTACTAATTAATTCCTTATTCTGAGTCCATGGACATAAACACATCCACGTTAAATATCTTTGGGTTCACTTCTTTTTCTTATTACTTTTATTCTTTTCTTATGTATTTTCTATATTAGGAAGGAAGGAATTAGAAACAATCCAACTCTTTTTTGTAGTGTTTACTAACTTTAGAGGAGAAAAAGTAAAGTCATATTTTCTTTGTTTTATTCCTTACGTCATGTAAGGCTTGTTGAATAAGAAAACATATGAACAAATAGAAAAAGAAAAACATTTATAGCTTTCTTTTCCATTATATGACAAGTAAACGTTCCTTGACAACGGAGAAAAGGAAAGACGAAGCCTCTCTTTCTTGTAGGTTTTATGCGTTACCTTGTTTCTTCTGTCGTCCTCTAGATGTCGGAGTTTTTTGGTGTCTCTAGGTAGGCCACTGGACTTCCAGCCTGATAAAAGCATCTCGAGGTACATGGAAAGTCTTTTGGTCGTGGTGGTGGTGGTGGTTGAGTACAAGATTCGAGGATTTAGGTAGGTTTTCGCACTTTTTGGGTGGAGGTTGTCACGACTTTGGCCTTCAGATCTTAGCACGTTGGAACTCCAGTGAGTCTGCATTTCTGAGTTTTTGTCCATTTGGCCTTGTGAGGCTACTGGTAGAACGTGTTCTAGTTAAAGCCCAGTGTTAGCATCATGTATCAGTCTGCAGATGGTTTGTCAATGGCTCTTTTAGTTCCTTGTAGTGTCGTTCACTCGATCCCTTTTCGACTCAGAAGATGTCTCGTCAACATAGGTGTCTTTGGGTGATTTAGGACTTGGTTCTCGTCTTTAGTTCTTATTTTGATCTAATAAAGATGTTCAAAATATTTGTGTGGTCTAGCGTGTTTTTGCATTATTTATGGTTTTGTTGTGTCATAGCAGAGCTGGTCTCACCATTCGGATGATAATTTTGTGTCTAGTCCCTAGATTTGTTTATATCAACTGAGGATGACCTTAGTGTTGTAGGTCTCTTGTCCTCGATCGATCGGGAGTTCTTGATTATAAATGTGGTATTAAAAGAGCCATAAATGTGTACTATATTTGGCATGCCTATTAGGTTCCGTTGTTGGAACCTGGTATACATTCTTTCAGATCAACAAGACAATAGATACTCCTAGGGCAGACAAAGTTTGGTCATGCAGCCAAGAGCACATTCCGACCCGGGGGCCGAAGACTTATGTTTTGCGTATCAAATCTGAAGTATGTAAACTATTAAAAAATATATCCTTCCCCCTTGAGCAGTTCATTCGAAATTACCGGTGGAATCAACATATGTTCAAGGTGAAATCACTTTGTGTTATGGAGTTATTCGCGTTAAATTAATGCCCTATATCTCCAACTTGGAATGAAAATTTTGTTTTCATATATTAAATAAACACTTACATTCGCGCGCGCGCGCACACACTAACTATAGCCGCCGACTTTCATAGAGAGTATGGGTGGAGTTTTTGTTTTGTTTTAAACACACGCACACAGACACTAACTATAGCCGACTTTCATAGAGAGTATGGGTGGAGTTTTGTTTTGTTTTGTTTTTGTTTTTGTTTTTTGTTTTTTGTTTTTTTTTTTTGTTTTTTGTTTTGTTACTCTGAATACATTTAACAATCCGTCTTTAATCGGATTTAAAAATAAAAAAGTTTTAACATTTTAAAGTGTAGATAGCAAAAGGGAATTATCACACACACACACACACATCACAAATCTTACAAAATTAATGTCTATATCCGACTTTCATAGAGAGTATGGGTGGAGTTTTGTTTTGTTTTTGTTTTTTGTTTCTTGTTTGTTTGTTTGTTTGTTTTTTTTTTTTTTTTTTTTTTTTTTTTTTTTACCTGAATACATTTAACATGGCTAAATAGTGACAAATTATTCAGCTGAACTCCCACTTATAGTTTCAAGAAATCTTCATAGGCTTCCTCTTCTTTTTTATTTTATTTTATTTTATTTCATTTTATTTTATTTTAATTGCATTTAGATGACTTTTTTTCTCATCCCTACTTTAATGAAATGCATAGATACAACGAAGACAAGAACATACTTTTCAGAAAGAGAGAAGCCATTAGAACAATGTTGAGGGGATTCTAATAATGGCTATCTACTTAACAAGCTAAGATGCAATTAAAGATAGTTGTGTATCCTTCTATGGGAATTTTGCGATTGTTGCAATAGGATTTGTTTGTTTTCTCCTTTTTATCTTTTTGTTGCCTTGTCCCTCTACTTTAAAACGTTATTCATTATGGCTTCTTTGCTCATCACAATCTTATGCAATTAATTTATCTTATTGTCGTATTAGTTCTGAATTTCGAATTCTTGATCTGTAAGTTTAGCATTATTTTCTACATTTTTTTAACTTCTCAAGTCAAAAACTACCACTAGGAATTTTTGAAAAACTTTTTAGAAGTAGCTTCTAGTCAAAGTGATACAGGATCCGCTTGATAAAATATTTGCCTTTTTTTTTTTAAGTCAGTATAAGAAGAAAAACAAAATCACGTATGTTTCAATGTTTGGCACTATAAACTAAAAGAAATTTTATAGGTCAAATTTTTTTAAAATTTAAAATTAAATTTATCTTATTTGATCAAAAAGTTTCAAAGTTTGTTCCTAAATACTTTTTTCAGAATGCCATTTTGTGACTTGACTAAAAGTTCTTCTAGAGAGTTAAAGCTATTCTGACAGTTATACATTAATTTAGAAGCAATTTTTTGACAAAAAAACCAAAAGCAATTTTTAAAAATCTCTGCTAATTAAACATGCCCTTACTACTTTAAAAATCTCTTAAAATAAGACTTGAAAAAATTATAATCATGGTATATTTATTGCTTACATAAGATTTAGATATCGTTTTAATTTTGATATTTTCTATTAAAAAAAGTCCCAAAAAACTAACTAAAAATCATAGTGTTTATTTCCCTTGTGGACTTCCGTCTTGGAGCTTGAGCTGAAAGTCGGATGGTAAGATTTACGCTTATAACAAATGAAAACAACACATTTTCACCTGTTACATCGCAATTGACTTCTCCAACCACACAGCTGTGCCTGTGTGTCTTAAAAACCATGAGATCAATCACTAGGCTCCTTAAAGAAATTAAAAAAAAAAAAAAAAAAAGGAGGAGGAAGTGGGAAAGGAGGGATAACTCAGTGGCTTGGTAAGCAATGACAAAAACTAAATTGGGGATATCAATTTTCCTCGTTAATCATTAATCCACGGGGACCTGCATTAAAAGTGGTGGCGAAAATCTAATCTAAACGGGTTAAAAATTTAAGCCATCACAGATTACGAGGTCGGGATGGGTTTAGAGGTCCCCGACCCTATTCCTTATTTACCCACTCCAGTTAGTTATATATTACTTTTATACTATAGATCTCATACAAGACGTTTTATAATATATATGATTTGTGGAAAATTGAATACTATACTTTTTATTTCTATTAACTTAAAGTCTCATATTTATGCATTTTTAGTTTTTAGTTTTTCATTTTTAATTTTTACTTTTTATTTTCATATGATGAAAATAGATAATTGGGTTAAAAATGCACCTTATGAGTACCCCGAATCGTGATGAGGAAAACTCACCCCGTCCCATTAATTTAAACGGATTACGAGACGGGAATGTGGAGTTTTATTCGCGAGACAGGTTGGCGAGAAGAGCGCCCTACCCTAAACCCCCCATTGCCATCCCTAAACTGAATGTAATTGAAGTCTGAGCATTAGGAACTTGAAGTTGAACAACGTGCACTATGAGCAATGGTTATCAAGAGGAAAAGCCCATTTAGATTATAAATAGCATTTGAATATTCATTTAAATTAAATATTTTCATTCAAATGTGGAATTTAAATTGTATATTACTATAAAATTTTTGTTTGGATAGTTTTTGTTTAAGGTAACATTTGGTTCTCTAAAAATAGAAAAATAAGTCTGAAACTGATTTCTAAAAATTTAGATTTGAATTTCAGTCGAACTATTATGAAATATTAAAATATTTAAATAGTTTCACTCGCTAATGGCCTAACAAACTACTTATTGCATTTGAGGATAACAATAGCTATTCCAATAGCTCATCCAAATATGCTAAAAGTATAGGATGCACTTATATGGTAGGGGCTTTTGTGCTTAGATACTTCTTTTTTTTTTTTTTTTTTTGTTTTTTGTTTTTTTGGGAATCTATTGAAGTGTACTTCTCATGGAAAGAATGTCTTCCTTTGTTCATAGGCATCCTGAAGAATAGCATGTCTTTCTCGAGTTCTTACACCGAAGTCGTTGGGCCTTTTCTTACGTAGTGTCACCGCTTGTTTCCTCGCTCACGCCACAGCCACCTTGTTCCCGCTCGCGCCACCACCCCTCTAGGGTTTTGCTCGCAAAATCTTGTTCGGAAGCTCAGAACATTCCATGGTTCAGACTATCATTGTTGCCAGGTTCCATTGGCGCCTCCACAAGTTTCTAGACTATACTCATCAACCCGTTCAATCTACTAGCCAATAGAGTTTCCCAAAGGTGTTTAGCTGCCTTGTTTATGTGTTTATCCACATTATTTAGATACTAGAAAGCTCTACATCATGTGTGCTTTTTTCTCTTTCATAAACGACATAATATATATTTGCTCATATCTTATGTGCTTTGTTCATGAATTTGAGGACGATGAGGGATTTAAATATATATATATATATATGCTAATTATTTTAATGAAGATCCACTTAGTGATGATGGGATGAGAGATCTTAGGCCTCTATAAACGAATCAGGGATAGCATGATTAGGATTCGACTATTTAGTCTTCTTTTGACTCCAGTGGAAACGAATCAGAGATAGCATGATTAGGATTTGACTATTTAGTTGTCTTTCAAACGAATCAGAGATAGCATAATAAGGATTCAATTATTAGTCTTCTTTCGACTCCAATAGAGAACAAGGCTATTTTCATGTTTTTCGTATAATTATGACTTTTAATTTTTTTTTAAATTGCTATGATTAGTATTATTATTCGTTAGCCACGAAGCGGCTTAAGGCTTGCACCTTATCTAACAAAGGCAAAACACCTCGAGGCACGATTCCACCTTTAATCACCTTATTAATAAGATTTTGAAACTTATACAAAAGCTTCAATAAGATTTTAGGCCTTAGGCCTGTATGGACAAAGTTTTTGCTTTTACTTTTAGCTAGTAAAAGAATAGAAGCAACATTTATGATTTATCGGTAAGTATTTGAAATAAAAAAACTCATGAGTTCAAAATAATTTTAAAGTTTTCTAATAAGTAATAAAAATACAAAAATGAAATATATAATGTGTGACTTCAATTTTATTACAAGTTTTACTTAAATTATGTTATAAGTTTTAAAATCTACATATAAGAATCTTTAACAGAAGCTACATATTTTTACTTTGATAGAAAACACTTCTATACTAAAGTCTCGTCCGATAGATTATCTAGATACTTTAAAAAGTTAATTTTGAACTTCACAAGCCAAAAATAACTTCCAGAAAATTTTGCCAACCCAACTTGTTGTTTTCACTCTAACATTGAATGCTTATAAGAACTTAAACATCATTCGTATCTCATAGGATTCTTTTCAAAAAAAAGATAATTCTATGCATTGCCGAAAAGTTTCTACTTTTTTCTCTACAGGTTAAAAACAAGTGTAAACATAATACTAGATGGGCCCCATAAATACAATTTTACAATGATGGATTCGCTATTCAATTAGCTTCGATCTCAATTTTCTCTAGACGGATTCTAAAGAGCTAATAGCGTGTAACCTAGTGCAAATAAAAATATGTGCTCGTTTTTCACTAAGCAACAAGCATATCCATCCTAGAGCAATCTAAAGTTACCTAGGGGCACGTGTATTCCCTAAACCACTATGAAACTCACCAAGCAACTATCTAACCAGAGGCAAAGCCTCTGTTTCAGGCAATCATACGCTTCAATTTAGGCCATTCGATTTGAATGGTTTATTCAAATGTGTCTTTGGACTCTGCACATCCGAAAAGGAGCATTTGGATGCCCACCTTAACACAATGCATGTAGATTCAAATGCTTTTGTTTAAATGTACTGTACTAAGTGTTAACCTCCAAACATCAGTTTGGATGACAATTTAATTGTTTTTGTGTAAATGTTTCCATTTAAATGTTTTTATCCGAATGTTACAATCCAAGATGGTTGTCCCAAATGCAGCAAAATGTTTGCCAAATTGGCAAATAATAGAAATGATTCAATTGGGCTTCAACAGTAGCTTATTCACTACTCGCCCATGTGAAGAATCATTCAAACTGTAAAACCACGCCATCCCCTCGACAAACTTGACAATGGAGAACAGGTTTTCACCTTGTTCTCCTTGATGTTTATATATATACATATAACTATATATATATATATATCCTTCATTTGATTCCTTTCGACTCGCATGCAGCAACCATCAAATCATCTTACCAAACATTTGTGATTTTTACCGTTTTGGTATCCAAACACTAGCTACTGTGCTCTCTCTTCACAAAGCGAGTTGGAGAGGTGGGTAGAATATTCCAACAATGTATGCTGTCTGTCCCTTTTTATTCTCGGATGCTTCAAATTCTTTTATACTTTTGTTACGTCCTTTTCCTTCCTCTCCTTCTTTCTACATTATTTAAAAACCTTATGCCAATCCAAATGACCAGGAGAGAATGTTCCTGTCCTTTACTTGCATGCAAACGTTCTAAATTATACCTATCCTACTAGAGGTATTCACAAACTACAGGTCTTTATGATCAATTTCTCTTAATTATTGATAGTATCACTTAACCTTCATTTCACAAACATCTAAACCTCTTGTTCTGGTTTATTTCAGTTACCTCCATATTATTTTTTTTAATCATATATAATCTTTAGATTACACTGTAGGAACTAGCCCAACAGATGAGTGTGGAGATTTGGCATGACCTCTTAGATTCAAAATCTATAAAATTTTTTATTATTTTTAATAAAGTTGAGAGTCATTAATCTTATGCCGAAAATTACATAAGATAATCTCGAGATTTTTATGTTGAATTTTTCTTAGAAAGTTTTATGAGACAAATTATACAACCTACATTGTTTATTTAAACATGCAAAACTACTAATTATCACATGGACAAAAATTGCAATTTTGAAATACATTACTTGACTTGCAATAAAGATAGAGAGAGAGAGAGTAGTGACTAACGGGATGTTTGGCATCAACACTTAATTCAAATTAAGTTGTATTTTTTTCATCATGTTTTTTGTTTTTTTTTTTAAATTTTTTTATCTTTTTTAAAAAAGTCAACAAAAATTACTATTCAAATTTAAAAATCTCAACTCAACTCAAACTCAACTTATTCATCAAATACCTCATAAATATCAACAAAGATAAATATCAGCAAAAAGTAAGGAACAAATATAAAATAAATAATATCCAGAACACCGACAAACTTTTTAATCAGATTTATGACACAGAAAAGACACTTGCTGAGGTGTTTTCTGCTGCACTGATCTAATGTTGTTGGCACGAAGCCCGAAGAATGAAATTATAGCCAAGAAAAACCAACAAATTTTTTAAAGGAACTAAAATATATATAACAACAAAAGGAGACAGAAAGAGAACCAAACAAACGTGGAGAAAATGCAGACGTCTATACTTGAAATATTATAAACAAATATATAATGAAAAAAAAAAAGCCAAAAAATGTGTGTATATATAGGATATTGATTTGCCAAAGCGGTTAAACAAAATATAAAAAGCATAAATAATTGGTTTAAGTAATCCTTAAATTTTTTAAAAGATGACGATTTGATTCATTTTTTATTTTTTTAGTCGAGATAGTCCTAAACTCTTAAAATGTTGATCATTATAATATTTTTCATTCAATTTCATTAATTTCTAACAAAATAAGGGGATATTTTGATAATTTACTAATAATTAATTAATAAAATAATAAAAAAACTCATAAAAACTTAAAATTCATCTTTTTCTCTCTCCGATAGCAAATTTTTAAGTAAACCCAGATCAAGATTTTTTGAGGGAGAGTGGGGCGAACCCAGATTGCAACAGTGGTGGGAGCCTCGCAGGGGGGCAAGAGAGACCCAAATCCAAACTAGGGGGTCGAAACCCAAATCGGAACCTCAAGAGGGGGAAGCCAAACCCAGATCACTACGGCAGTGGGGGGCGCCGGGGGCCGAGACCCAGATCCTAATTAGGGTGGTCGAAACACAGATCAGAACCACAAGAGGGGGGCTTTGGATTCGGTTTTCCTCAGACCGTGGATTGGGCGGGCGAGCGGAGGGAGGGGTGGGTGGGTGGGTTTCGGGGTCGGGGGTCGGGGGTCGGGCTCGATGGCGGTGCGATGGTTCTACCCAAATTGGAGTTTTGTTGGGAGGACGCAAATCGGGGTTTTGGGGGTGGGGGGTGCTGGATCAGTGTTTGGTAAGGGGGTCAGGTCTGTTTGGGATTTAGTAAAGGGTTTTTTGTTGGGGGGCTCGTCACCGGCTTCTACATGGCCGGCCGAACAATCGAGGGGGCATAGATCTAGTGCGGTGTGGGTTTGAGTGGGCTCATTGCCGATGACGACTCTATCTCTTCTTCCCTTCTTATCCCCCCTCGACAACTCCCTCTCTCCCCCCTCCACTCCGCCGGCTCCCTCTCTCACCTCCCTCCAACAACTCCCTCTCTCTCCCCTGTTCCTCCGCCAGCTCCTTCCCTCTCTCTTTGCTTATATGGGTTTTTTGGCTTCCCAGAAATAATTTTCTAGGTTTGGTATTTTGTGGTTTGAGCATGAAAAAAAAGAAAGAAAGAAAGAAAGAAAGAAGAACTGACAGATAAAATAAATGAGTAAGGAAATAGAAAATTAAGAGGTATTTCAGTTTTTTTATTATAAAAATTATGACTTAAGCAAGATTTCGTTAGAAATTTAACAATTTTGGATGAAAAGAATTATAATGATCAATTTTTTAAAAATTTAAGAGCATCTCGATTAAATAAAAATAAAACAAAGATCAACTGTCATTTTATAAAAAGTTTGGAGATCATTTAGATCATTTATCAAAAAAACACACCAGACATGTGTTTCCAAAAAGCACGAGGATAAATAAATAAATAAATAAAAAGGGAAAAAGAATATAAAAACATGCATCGGAAACATGAAAAGATTCATTTACTGAAATGGTAAAGTTGGAAGGTCAGGAAATATCTAATTATGGAAAGAAACCTAAAATTACAAGAAAGATGACTTCTGACACCAATTCCGTGCCTAGAAATTAGATAAGAAAGAATTTACCAAAAAAATTCCTAAATTTAAAAAAAAAAAAAAAAGGGGAAAAAAAAAAAAAGAAAGAAAAGACATTCAGGATAAGAAACAGCTCCGGCGAGCTATCGGAAATCGTGGAAAATCAGCGACGGTTTCGCAAGGCCTTCGGCGGAAAATCGAAATCCGAAGGACGTAGGTAAGGAGAATTGGCAAGAAAATGAAGGAAAGTTGCGGAGAAAACAGAGGAAACGAAATCGAACGAAAGAGGGGGAAGCCGTACAATAGTGATTAAGAAAACGCGGTTGCGGATCGATTTTTTTTGGTTTGTTTCCGGATTTTGTTCGGATTCTGATGAGCCAAACAGATGAATTAAGAGAGAGAGGAAGAAGATCAGAAGGAGGAGGGAGAAGGAAACTAACCCGTTGCCGCTGGAGAACTGGTAGAGCTTGCCGCGGCTAGAGAAGACAAGAAGAGCGACATCGACGTCGCAGAGAACAGAGAGCTCGCGAGCCTTCTTGATAAGGCCGTTGCGACGCTTCGAGAAGGTCACCTGACGACTGCTCTTGTCCTCGATTCGCTTTAGCTCCACCTTCTTCCTCCCCATCTCTCTCTCTCTCTCTCTCCTCTCTCTGCGCCTACCTCTCTCTCTCTCTCTCTCTCTCTCTCTCCTCTTTTGTCGATGACTGAATTGATTCCAATCGATTTTTGTATTGAGACGGAGAGAGAGAGCAGTGAGCAAGCTCAAGACTAAGAAGTCGGTCATTTTACAGGGACGGCTTTTACCTTTGTTTGACACGTGGCACTTTCACTTACATCCTTTTCATTTGCTTCCGCCTCCTAAAACCGCCGTTCCTTTTTGTCCCTCTTTTCTCGTTAATAATTAATAAATTTTGTTTTGTCTCCTCTTATTCGTTGTGTTGGATACTTCTTCAATGAGACTTCTTGTTTCTTCAAAGAGACTTCTATCCGTTGTACAGTGTCACTTAGAACTATTCTCTTTTTTTTTTAATTAATTTATTTTTTAAGGAAACTTTAGAACTATTCTTAAAATCGTAATATTAAATTTTTAACAATAAAATTTATTAACACGCAGTAGGATACGGTGAACATTTTAGAGTGTTCCCAATATATGTTTTCAGATATTGTTATATAATTACAATCCGTCTTTGTTAGAAGTCTCTATATCTCCGCTTATTTTCAACTCCCCAAAACATTTTCGTCGTTCATTACGCCCCCTCCATATGGGTGTGCTATAAAACTAGGAGAAGAACAGAACTAAACGCCGACGAGATTTTGAAAGAGAAGTACCTTTAAAGTGTACCCGGATCTCTTCGCAAAGTATCAACGCTTGGTGCTTTGTAATCCCAATGATCGCTACGCCCCTTTGCTGCTTTTGGCATTTCACTTGGGATGAAAAGCATGGGCTTTCCTCTTGTAAACTCTTCTCTTCAAGTACTTGCCCTATTCGTGGTTTAATTAGACAACATTTTGCTCGGCATTGAGAATCATGAGTTTTTAAACACCGTTTTCATTCGAAACCCAACTTCACCACTCTATCTTGCTGTGACCACCCTAATGGATAAGATATTATTGGGCCACTCTCCGCAGGTTCACTCCGGTTGGGATAGTCTAATATTAAAATTATTACAATAAAAGACAATCAATTAGTTCCAAAATAAAATTTCAAGTCTTTATATTTTTAGTCATTATATATATTCATTGAATAAGTGATGATCCAACGGTTCTTAATCAATTAGGGGTTTTATTTTCTTTTCCTTTTTCTGAAAAATTGAGTAACGAAATATGAAAAAAAAAATTCTCTATGTCCATTAACTTCTATCAATTTTACAAATCTTTTTTAATTCAAATTTAAACTTAATATTTTAAAAGAGAGATGTTTAATAATAAGAGTCCATTTAGTTAGTCCACTTGAGTTGAAATTTTGAAAATATATTTATTGGAGTTGAGTTAAGTTTTGAAAATATGTGTTGTGTTAAAAATGAACAGTTTGAAATTAAAAAATATATAAAAACATAAAATACATCTGAAAAAATAATAGTAATATGGATTTTATTTCATTTTTCTCGAAATTTTATTCAATTTAGATGAAATCACCTCATTTTAATTTTTAGGAACTTTTAAATTTGAGTTTTGAAAAAAGACTAAAATATGTGAATAGTCAAATTGTGTTTATTTTTACATTAAAAAAAACTTTATTCAAGTTTATCAAGTCATGCACGATCTCACCACCGTACATCTCCAAGCTGTAGCATCTCATGATATCTGAACGGCTCTCATGGCCGTGGCCTGACCATCACTCCGGGACCGTTAACCACCTTTTTTGTTTTCTTTCATGCCGAGAGGGCTGGCTGCCCGATAATAGATGATCCACTACTAGCTTCTAAGTATTTTTCAGGAGAAATCTACTGATTTGGGTTTTCAAAAAGTAAGCGACTCTTTCCAGGTATAATGTCGAAAACCTATTGATTTGGGTTTTCAAAAAAAAAAAATAATCGACTCTTTCCAGGTATAATGTCGAAGCATAATACAAGGCACTCCTACTATGACTATTTTTTTTTTTTTTTTGATAAATAGAGTGAACCAACTAGACACCCTTTGCAAATTCATTTTTCTCTCGCTTTAATAAAATGTTATGCGTCGGGCTACTAGTACTCCCATGTCCTTTTCTTAGTCCTAACCACCACTTCTTATTTAATTTTAACAATTCGAATAATTATTCTACCGAAAGAAAACAAGGAATTAATTATTTGTGGGCCAATTTCAGTTTCACCGCGACTGTAAGATAAACTTTTGAAAAATATTCTTTCACTTTAGCCTCCTTTCTAATTATTTGTATGTATTATTTTAGAGGGAGTAGTATATACTTTTTGGGTTTTGGGTTTATTTGTTATTTTTTATTTTATGTTTGTTTTGGTTCAAAAATGCCAAAGGCGGAGATTGTTAGGTTTTTAATATTCGCATTTATGGTAATTTAGGAAAAATAAAAAATTGTTTAGGAATTTAAATGCAAGTTGTGTTACAAAATATTGTAATAACTGTGTTACAGGTTAAAGTAGATCGTGACTTGAAGATTTTTAAGAATTTGACTTGAATTGAGAATGATGTGATGAATTCAGTTTGAATGTGATCTCAAGAGTTAAGGAATTGATAATGCTGCAGAATTATAAAAAGGGAAATCTTGTAGATTTGTTTTAAAAAGGATAATCTAGTTTAAATGGGTTCTCCTAATCCTATTTAAATTAGGATTTTAAAAATCCAAGATTTATTCTTTAAATGACGGGAGATTATTATGCAGAGGATTTTGGAAATTGATGTTTAATATATTGAGAAAATACTCGGATAATGATGAAAAAATTCGTTTCCTAAAATAAATAGATTTGAAATTCGAATTTTCGGGTTGCTACAAAATATGTTTCAACATTATCTGTAACAAGTTTAAAAATTGAATGAAATCTGAATTTTGAAATATAGATCCGAGATCTACTTAGAGTTTTGATGTTGCTGCTTATATAAAGTCTCAAAAATAGTTTGCAAAGTATAGAGCACAAAGTTTTTCATCTGGATCTTGAGACTTTGAAGTTTTGGTGTTCTATCATTCTTTGACAGAAGAATTTGGAGTCTTCGGGAGGAGATATTATTGTTCTTCGGTAGAAGAACTTGAAGCTTTCGGGAGAAAACATTTTCAGTTGAAGGGAGTTCAACAATAAGATGAGTGGTACTCACCAAATAGATCCAGCTAATATGTCCAAGACGACTGGCGACAATAAGAAGAGGGAGTCTTTGGGTTGTATAAGTCCGAGAGTGCTTGTGATCATTTGATATTAGAAAATTATTCGATAGTTGGGTGTGACTCCGAGGAGTAGGTGTGACCGAATTTCGTAAAATTACATGTGCCTCTTTTATTTACTTACTTTCGATAATTTAATTAAATTAGTAATTTAATCAAATTCGATAAATTGATAAAAACAAATCTAACAGTATAATTTAATTAAATTAGTAATTTAATCAAATTCGGTAAATTGATAAAAACAGATCTAACAGTATGGATTAAGGATCCAATACAGCATTATTATATAATTAACTCTTCTATTGGTCCCACTAAGTATAATTAATTAAAAGAACTTACACTTTTCATTTAGCATAGTTCGTTTGTGAAACTAGGTTTATTAATTTAGCCTTTCTTTTTTGCGACGACTTTTACAAACCATAACATTCACGAGGAATATTGTACATAATGGTTTGATGGGTACAAATAGAATGGAATAATATCGAAAAACAAGGTGATCCATGGCAAATCCAATTCAAGACCTCCTATTATACATGGTCGACGAGGAAGTTCTAAGATGTGGATAGTTTGTGAGTTTTATCGAGCCTAAATATGCCTTTTTAGGAAGAAAAGAATTAAGAATATGGAAAATAAAATTATAATCATTAGTAGTCTTGTTTTCAATATAATCAACATAAACCTATTATTTTTCTAAACTATACAAGCTCATCAAATTTCATATAAAGCACCATTCATAGCTATCATGAAATCAATATCATAGTTATAGTTAAAAAGGGTAAAAGTTAACATCTAATGGCAAACAAATTTAGTATAGACAGAATAATCCCAACACACATACATTAATTAAAAAAAAAAAAGAATGAAAAAAGAATCATACAAGCGAAACATAAATCATAAAAATTTAAAACAATAGAAAAATAATCTATGAGATCATGATGAGGTGGCGCGGGGGGATAGATGTTAAACAAGCAGCTGCCTGGTCCGGCTATTGACGAGACCCACCCAATGAATAGATCCCCAACAACTGATCCGGCTGTGGTGGACTCTATTTATTGGGTTATATATGCATTTATTTATATATTAAAGATTTTACATCTTATGTGAAGCACATGTGATAATTTTCGCTAAGGGTGATAAAAAAACTAATAGCCTAATTTACGAGGTTGACACATCCAATCCGACTTTTCAAGCGTGTGTTTAGGTTCAATTGTTTGCAACCCGTCACAAGTTTTCTTTATTCTCAAAATATACTTTAAGCTTCGATTTGGATCATGCGTTTAAATAATAAATTCAAAAATAAATTTAATTTTAATAAGAGCAAACATTAAAAAAATAGATTTATAAATAGTGCAAAAAAAATAAAAGTCTGCAGAAGAAATACCAAACAAGCTATAAAGTATATTCTGATTAGTTTTTGTTGTGATTTATAACTTATATATTTAAACTTGCATTGTTAATTTTTTTTATTTACTTTATTATAAATCTAAAGGAAATAGAAAATATTTGAACCATCCAATTTGGTATGAAAATATACTTTGAATTTTTAAATTTTTTTCTTAAATTTATTATCTAAAATTGCATTTTTAAATTTTATTTCCTTCTACAACGCACACAATTCTGGTTTAACAAAAGTATTAACACTGGGATTGAAGAAAGCAAAAGTCGATGAAAGCAGAAAGCAGCCACATCTGTCAGGACTCATGACGGTGGTCTTGCCTAGAAGTCTACAACTAAAGCTTCATACCAGCTCTTCAATATAACCTATTAAAGATTGCCACGTACTGCTCGGTTTGCCCAGATTTTAGTTATTTCTGATTCATCTCAAGTTTCTATATATGCATGTTTCGTTTTGCAGACAAATTTTTTTTTTTAAACATTAATTTTATTATTTGTAAGGGTGAAAGGGTCTTTGAATTTAAGCCCACAAAAAAAGAGAGGGGGGGAGATATAAAAGCAAAATGGAGGTGAAAAATGGTGCTCGTACCTCCCTGTTTATTTTTATTTTTTCACATCATAGCTTATTTAAGGAACAACCGTATTAAGCACTTTAAGATGGCCTTAAAAAGAAAAAAATATCTTTCAGCATTTTCAGTGTGGTATTTTTATACTATATGAACATTTGGCTTTTCAATGCAGTATCAAATAGATGTAAATGTCAAATTTGATATTTAAATGTAAAAATTACTTTCCAATACAATGTTATTTTTCATGCTATTTAAAAACATTTCCCAATGGCAAAATCTGATATGTAGATTAAAAATATGCTATCTGACGGAATGTAAAATTTATAATATGTTAAATTTTGTGACAAATTTGTCATAATATATAATTAGAATGAAATTTTACATTTGATTCTTATTAGTTGTCTTGAATTTTTAATATAATTACTACAATATTTTTTTATTTAAATATTAAAAGTTCATTATTATGAGTTTTAAAGCATAATAATGATCACGAAAAATAGAAATCGCAAGAGAAATATTGACATTGAAGAAGAGTAAAATAATATTAATTTTCATTCTTTTATGACAAATACAATGTTGATATAAACAAGCGTATTGAAGATATCTAGTTATTACTTTTTGCATAATGCTCTTATTGAGAGCTCTTATTGCCTCCATTGTTGTTAGTAACATAATGATTATTTATGTTATAAATTCAAATGCCATGGTAGTACATTTTATTAAAAATGGAAATAAGTACTCAAATTGAGATAATACTGACTTTTATTCCCGAGCCAAATAAGATTAACTTCAAAAAAAAAAAAAAAAAAAAAAAAAAAAAAAAAGGCATATGAGCAAGTCAAGATGGTGTTGAGAAACCATGCTAGACTATTTGAAACGAAGGAACAACGAGCTAGAAATGGGTTATTTAAGGAATTCTTAGCATGAACTTCTTCAATTGAAAATCACATTTTCATTATCGATAAAATTTATATTCTAGTTATTAGATTAATCTTTCAATAGTTCGATTCATGATAATAAACAATTTTTTTTATCATGTATTGTAAATTTTAATACTAATATTCATATATCGGGCTAAAAATTTATCTAAAAGACAGTTTGTAATAATGTAAAAAAAGAACAATTCCTATAGTATTACTATCTTCTTTAACATATTAGGACATAGAGGCAAGAATGGTCCGTTCAAAGATGGTGATATAATGGATGAAGGACATGTACATTTCAGGTCACTCCCAACACTTTGCTGGCATTGGGGATTTTACTTTGTCTTTATGTTCTTGAGTAAAGGAGTTTTTTAAGTCGTTGTACTTTTTTCCTTTTTTTTTTTTTTTTTTTTGAGGGAATTGCACTTCTAGTGTGTGTGTGTGTGTGTGGGGGGGGGGGGGGGGGGGGGGGGTGGGGTTTGTTTTGGATTGTGGAGGGAAACATCACAAAAAAAAAAAAAAAAAAAAAAGGAAAAAAATGCACACACACACACACACATATATATAACAACTTTTTTTTTTTTTTTTTTTTTTTTTGTAAGATAAACATATAACAACTTGTTCCACACTTAAAAGTTAAAAGGGGTTTCAAAGTATAAAATACCTTTATCATAATGTAAGGCATCGAGAATATTAGGGAATAGTACAGGGATTTTTAGTTTCCTAAAAATGTTATTTACTATAATTTTTGAAAGAGAGAGAGAGTGAATAAATTAACCAAAAAAAATTTTCAAAAAAAAAAAAAGAAAAAGAAAAAGAAAAAAGAAGGCATCTCACGCAGGCCCACTGCAAGGCTTTTCAGGTTAAGTTTGGCCCATTCGAACATGATTCTGGTCCAACCTTTATCCCCCCATCCGGGCCCCCAAAATAGGACCACATTGCCAGGGAGAAAATAGTGTCTAAAAAAAAATACTTGAATTATATAAATTTAAATATCATTACACTAATATAATACACTAGAGTAACTTGACATAAAATTAAATTAAATTTAACTGAAATTTATAATATTAATCAATAGATTAAAAAAAGATGGTTATTTAGATAATTTTTTGAAAAAAAAAAAAAAAAAACCAGAACTAAAACTGCGTGGTGAATATATATGCATGTGAACTAAAACACACGCGCATGGTGATTCTCTCAAATCAGAAGTATTATTCACTCCGGAAGCCAATCTGGTTTGCCTTTTTTTTATTGAGAAAATTAGTGAAATGCTTTGTTAAAAAGGATATAAAAACTTATGTCCTTTACTTTAGATTCATAATAATATATATATATATATATATATATATATAAAGAGAAAAAAAGTTTGATCACCTATTAGATTGGGTGACAAAAACAAACCATCTAACCTGTTTTTTTTTTGGGGGGGCTCAATTAGCAACTTTAAACGGCTAGTTTTTATTTATTTATTTTATAATTTAATCATTAAAGTTGAGAGACGTAGTTCAGTTTAAGCTTCAATATTTAATGCTTTCCACACTTTCTATTCTAAGGATTATTCTTACACCTTTTAACTTTAGGATCATTATCATTTTACTTCTTAAATAAATTTAGTCTCACTTAATTTTTTCTATGAAAATTTTCACTAAACTAGACTTGAAAAAAAGATTAAGCACAATAATATGCTTTGTTTTGTTGCTTTATGTTTGATTTTAATAGAGGTTTTAATACCAAATATTAAGTGAGACTAATGTGGTTCTCATATTTCATGTTAGTTTTTAGTAGGATTTCTTGTAGAATGGGTTGAATCCCGCCTAATTCAAATTTAAAGGGCAAGCAAGGGTTTTTACATCATAAATTAGAAGATATAGGGATTTTAAAGATTTAAGGTTTCCTCCACGTTACTCTTTTTAAAATGTACAAATATATATATATATATATATATTTAAGGAGATCAAGGAAACCAAGACTTCTTTTATTTGAGACCTTAGACCAAATTAGTTATAACCTAAGGAAATTTCAAGAAAATGATTGCTATAGTGATATGGATAGAATGCCATGAAGAAGCATGGTAAAAGAATTTTGGAAGTTTACCAGCTTCACAATGATCCAAGCCCATTCTTGAGTCCATGGAATTGAAAGATCCAACCCCTCTTCTCCTTTCACTCTTTTACAAAGTCCAGTTAAAGTACTTTTCACTTACTTTTTATTTAAAAATTTTTTAACTTTGATTTATATATAACATTTTCACTTGGAATTTTATCACATAAACTATTTACATATTAGTGTAAAAGACAAATATCACTGAAAAATATTTGATTTAAATGACAAAAAATAAAAACCCCTCCCTGTATACATATACATGGCTTTAAAATTCTAATTAGAGGAGGTATTTCAAACCAAAACATTTTGGAGAGAGAACCAAAAAAAAAAAAAAGTAATACATAATAGATCTCAAGTTTTTATTTTTTATTTTTTTTTTCATGTTCTCAAATGTGTTTACCTATTAGATTAACTTCTATTCTATTTAAATAGTTGGATTTAAAACTTAATGATAATTCTATACCTGACTAAATCAAAAGGTGAAGAGTTCAAATCTCTTTATTCTATAACTCAATAAACTACAACCTTCACCTCTGTAATATATATATATATATATATATATATATATATTAAACCATCTTCAATTTTTGTTGAAAATGAGATCATCTTCAATTGCAATGCTATAATTAACATAAAACGTAAACGAAAAAATAACTATACGTGATCTGTTTTTTTTTTTTTTTTTTTTTTAATTTTGTATTCCAATAACATTATAAAGATAAAAATGTCAATAATAATTATTAACTAAAAAAAAATCAAATTTCAAAATTTCACTAATGTTATACTAGCGCTAAATTTGACATCATATCTATATATGTCAAATTTGACACCAAATAATACTACAATGAAAATTTGTTTGCAAACCCCAAATGTTAAATATTGGTATTGACACGTTAATTCAACACTAAACAAGAGATGCTCTTACACATATTTATAAATATATATATACATATATATATATATATATATATTCCATATGCATGTTTTGGGAAATGCAAAAACGTAGACAAGATTCACAGTCTAGTCCGTTAATTCAAACCCAAATGTTAAATTTTGGTAGTGACAATTTAACTCGACACTAGATTAGCGATGCGACTAAGTAGGCGAGTATGGGAAATGCAAAAACGTAGAAAAGATTAACAAAGTCAAGTACATACAAACAGCAATTATTTTGGAATTAAGCAAAGCCTGCTAAACTGTCAAAACAAAGAAGCACAGTTCTGGTTGAGCACACGCACACGCACACAAAGAGCCCATAAGGTGCTGGGTTACAACATGTAAATTGAAAGATACAAAATGGTCCATTGGCCAAACTCTATATATAACTAAAACGAGGAAATTTCACTGATCCTTATCAAATTAAGGAAAAGAGTACCATTATGGAGGAGCTAGTTAATGACCATATTCTTTTTTATAATAATCTTTTTTTATTTTTTATTTCATGGCAACCATCCTGCTGGCAAGTAGTTAGTCACGCTTGGCCCTGCTGTCACCACTGATATTGTACTGTCTGCTTGATACCTACGATTTTAACAAGATAAGATAATCGAGTTACTTTTGCTTCACCATGATAAAAACGAATGGAGCTAGAGAGAGAAAGTCTATCATCTATTTGTGGGATTTGGTAAACTAACCATAAAGTTCATATATGTGTATATGTGTGTGTGTTTATTTATATCTACGTATGCTATAGACTGTAGTTCTTCAGAGAGACTAGTCCCTAATATGTACAACTATAGTTAAGAGAGGTAACAAATCGAAAGTCTCGTGTAACAAATTTGAATTTTTTTCTTAATCTTAAGTCCCTCTCTCTCTCTCTCTCTCTTCTTTTTCTTCTTCTTCTTCTTTTTTTTTTTTTTGTTAATGATTAGCTATGACTTGAACTACTTGAGGGACTGGTCTGATCTGTAACCTTAACTTAAATATATACCTATATAAAAACCAAAAAACTGGTGAAATTTTCCTAGAATCATCGTTTAACCTAGAAGATAAAAAATAAGGATCTTAGGCTTTGACCAGATCCTATGCAAAAAAGGCATGCTAATCTATGTTTAGTATGTTAAATTTAGCACATTGGTTTCTTATGGTGCTCCAATGCTATCAATGATAAACACAATGCCATTTCAAATAAATAATAATTATAAACACAATGCAATTTCAATTTTTACCCTAATTTGTTTCTCAAAACAAAACATCTAACTACCAACAATCCAACTACTATTTATTTACTGCATAAAAGCTTGTTTTTACAGTGGCAATTTTTGAAATCAGCAAAAAGATCTAGCACGTACCTGAAATTTATGTTCAATTTAGCATATAGAGAGCAAAATTTAACTTTTAGCAAGAACATTGTATAACTGAAAAATAGCATATATATATATATGGTGGTACATACCCAATTTGTAAGGAGGTATATGAACTGAAAAATAGTATGAGAAACAGTATTAGTATAAGTTCGTTGTTTTAGGTTCCTGATTATATGTAGATAAAAATGGCGGTACATACCCGATTTGTAAGGTGGGCTCACAATCTATGGGGTGAAAAAAGATATCACCCTGAGCTTGAGCAGGCTGCCGGCCGTACCCCACGTCGTCGGCACCCGGATTCAGTTGGAGTGAACTTAGTTGGTATCCTTCCACCAGCTGCAAACAAAGCAGTACAAAACTCAAGTTCCAGCTACCATGTTACTTATGGAGTGTGTATAGTTTTTCACTTTTTTGATTTAGCTATATATTAAGAAGAAAGGAAAAATGGAACAAACTAGTTACTCCTGTTAACCTTCAAGGTAAATGCTCTTTTAGCATAAAACAAAAGTGATCTAAAAGCAAAATATAGCTGATAACCACGTTCATATATATCCCAATTGCCAGTATTTAGTCACATTAAATTGTTGAAATATTGTTGCTCACCCTTTGTTTCAGGGTCCTATTAGTGTCGTTAAGCAATTGTTCCTGCGTATATGCACAAGCAAATTCAGAATAATTAAGTTGGTTGACGAGAAAGATGGAGAGAAAATAAAAGAAAGTCAAGGACAAATGAACGCATGCATTAATTTCATACTTTCCGCCGAAGATCAGTAAGCTGATCAAGCATGGTCTGGGTCTACAATAAACCAAAAAAAAAAAAAAAGTTAAAAAATGTACCACGAAATCGCATTAGTTACCCTTCTATGGTACACATAATTAAAACACAACACCTTCACATTAGTATAGAAAATTAAAAAAATACTTGATTCATCTAGATGTTTTTATCCATTTCATTTCAATTAAGCATATATTTATGAACTATATGTGGTTACAATCCAGTCTCTCTCCCCTACTTCCGGGAATAATTAGTATAATCATACAAAAAATTCTGATCATTAAACATCTTGAAATAAATTCATTTCGCACGGACTTAAAATCATTTTAATAAATTTAAAATCATATGAGACATAAATGGTTTGACAATGAGGTCAAATACCCGTGTTGATCTGATCTGCTTCAGTGACATATCCAGCTGCCTCTCGAGAGATTCGAGCTCTTTGCTGCTTAAAGCTCCTAGTTCTTCTCCCATAAGATTTCTAGTAGTTTAACAAAAAGCAAACGCATGACCCATACATATATTTTCATGGTTAACTACCCGGTATAAAAATTAGGACATGATATAGGTAAAAAAAAAAAAAAACCTGTGATTCCTTAGTAGGGTTTCATAACGCGCTTTAAGCTTCAAATATTCCTGCTGGCTACTCAGTTCCTGTGATTTACAGCAGTAAAAAACCACTTAAAAAGTGCATGCAAAGATGGTACTATACCATGCTGGACATATAATTAATGCAAATGGTCTTCTAGTCTGTTGGTGTCAAGTAAAAGCTCTCGAGGTTTTTACCAGAATCTTGAATATTACCTGAAGCCGAAAATCTTGGAATACTTGGATTTTGAGTTAAACAACTCGATTAACCATTAAAGGGTGCACACCATTCATTACAATAAACCATCTTATCTACCGCTATCATGCTTTCTAATTCACCAAAAAGTAGTCAAACTTATATTGTAGCAACAAATACCATGCATTTTTCTATTTATAAATTAAAAAAAAAAACTACTGTACAATTCATTCTCCAATATCTTAATAAAATCCAATTGTATGTCAACTAGCTAGTTCTAGTGCAATTTTCCCTCTTTAACTAGCCAATATTTTTGGCTTAAAGAGATAAATACTCCATTAACATGCTTCAATCACTAATTTTCTTAGTACTTCTCTGCTTTGAAAGCATGGTAGAACTAGAAGTATGAACTCTTTGGCATAAAGAAAGTGAAAAAGGTTTACCCTACATATGCTTGCGACATTATTTGATAAGACAGGAAGTTTCTCATAAATCATTTTGCTATGACATATATTACTTGCATTTTATGTACTGCATGAGTTTGAGTCATCTTACTTTGATTATCTTTGAAAAGAGGCTTAAATTAAGTTTTTGAAGTCTTAAATTCAAGTTTTTTATAGCGTATTTCTCTTGGAGTTCTCTTCACGGGGGAAGGGCAAAAAAAAAAAAGACTCTTAGTTAACCTCTGGAGATATTCAAGAGAAGCAAAAACGTTTTGAGCCTTTAAGCTAATGAGGTCTCATTTAAACTCCGGTGTAGCTCACTTCAAGTGTGTGTGTGTTTTTTATTTTTTATTTTTTATTTTTTATTTTTTATTTTTTTGATTATACATAAGTACTGTTAGAATAGTCGCTCTTTATTTGCTATTATCCACGGGATTTAAAAATTGACACTAACATTATCTTCAGCAGCATCACTTAAGTGACTCGTAAACTTTGACACAACTAGATACATATCATATCGCATTTAGTGGTAAATTTCTTGATTACATTTATATTTTTTTATTTCCACTATTTTACATTAGACGTGTTAACAAAATTGAAAGATCTTTCTAATCTCCAATAATCTACATACAACTCTTGCCTATTCTCTGATATATGGGCAACCAAATAAGATATGAGAAGATTAACGCATGTTTAGAGTTATGATAAAAGTTAATCAAAATGATCATTACCAACGCCTCCCTTGCAGAAACGTTAGGCTCCGGGGCTCCATAGTTGCTCTTCTGATACCTCTCAAGCGTTTTCAGCATGCTGTTCTCAAGATAAAAGACCATATGTAAGATACTTAACATTCTTTTTAAGTATTCATCGTTGGTTTTTTACCGAAAGAAGTGGCTAATCTTGAAACATTAAGATTAAGTAATAAGGATCCTTGGCTAACTTCAAGAAAAGAATAGCATGTTATTAAGAATGGCAAAGCTAACTCATTAAATGAAAGTTTGTCATTTTTCAGGAATTAATTTCATGAACAAATTATATTGTATTGGGTCTAAGAGGGATAGATAATTAAGTTCAATAATCATATTCATCAGCGGCCAGAATTTATTTTATTATTATTATTTTTTTTTTAAATAGCACCAAACGAGATAAATATGATGTCTTCCTTTTAGCTTTTTGCATGTTTGCTTTGTTTTAGTTTCTTTAATTAATTATCTCAAAACCACCAACTGTTATGTGTATAAATCATTTTGTAGAAGAATCGGGAATTAACAAATTAAGTACCACTTAAATAACTTATTTTTGTTGACTCATCAAGTTCGGGAATCCTTTTATATAAACAATAATTATACAAAACTCAGATCCTGATTAATTTTGTGCTTCATAACCAAGATCTAAGTTTGCTTTTATAACAATTTCGTAGTCTCTCAATCATAATAATTAACACCAGGGAGGAAAAAAATTGAAATTAACTACAAAACTATATATTATATTAATTAACAAATATTTGATATTTCTTAAATCACCATTTTTGAGGATTTTTTTTTTGGTTAAATCAATTATAACAAAACACTATTACTTAGGAACTTCAAAGATTAATTGACCTTTCCCTAATTAATTAGAAACTACCTTTTGGAAGTTAGGTGAATTACAGCAACTTGAACAATTTAATTAGCTTATAAATTTATCATTAATAAACGATTTATAAAACGGGAAGAGGAAAAAAAAGGGGGGGTGGGGGGTGGGCGGGCCGCGAAGGTGGGGATAGAAAAAGAAAAGGTGAAGCTTTGAAGAATGTAAACCCTAAAAGTCAGAAGGAGTTGTCGAATGTCTGTGTCGACTTATGTTGATTGAAAAACATCCTTGTCTGCACTTTGGTTAGAGAGAGAGAGAGAGAGAGAGAGAGACTGAATCGATAGAAAGACATAAAGAATTTGAAAGTGAAGAGACGAATCTGAAGCACAGAAAGATTTAATTGGAATCTTATAGCCATAAGCAACCTCTGAGACCGTCGATTAGAAAGCATGGAATGAAAAAAAAAAATTAAAAAATTGTAAAACCTAAAAAACATATGAAAATCGACGCTTCTACTTTCAATTTTGCAGTGAAGGAACAGAGCAATCTGAGGCCGGAAAAGAGACTTTCGTGTGAAAAATAAATAAATAAATAAAATTGGAAAAAAAAAATTTTAATGGCACATGCAAGAGAATTGGACATGATAATGGAGAACAAAGAAAAACCAAACCCTAGCTGAAGCTCAAACATTTTGATTTATGAAATTAGGAAATTTTTACCAGTAAGCTTTGATGAGCCTTCATATTGTGGAAATGATGATCAGATCGGAGCTCTTCGATCGCTAATTGAGCGAAGATGGAAAATTACTCCAAAAATATTCATTAATGGAGGTGCAAAAAGAGGGGAAAGAGAAAAAGGAGAAGACTTTGGGATAGCGAAGCGCTAAACACGAAGAGAAAAGTGTTTACATAAGTCGAAAGAGGCAATACAACAGTGATAAAATCGATCTTCTCTCTCTTTTATGGCGTTTCCAGTTGCAGATCTAACAGCTAAGCCAAAACACCACATACACTGAAAGCCTGCTAAAAACGCGGAGACATTCACAAAAACGGAAATAAAGAAAGAAAAAAAACGCTCTAACATCAAAATTGAACCCCAAAAAATAAAATTAAAAAAAAAAAAAACACACACACACACAAACAAACTTTTTCCTTAGCTTATCAATTCTCACGCCGAGACTGAAAACAGCAAAAGCCATCACGGATCGGAAAATTTGAATACACAAAAAAAAGTAATAATAATAAAAATCAAGATTCCTTTCTCTTTTACTTTTTCGTATTATATACAAATATATCAGGTTTTTGCTGGTTTAAATTTTGGTGGATATGTTATATATATAAATATATACCTTGAGCTACTGCAAAACTCGTACAGCTTTCCTCTATTGGAGAAGATGATGAGAGCAACCTCGGCATCGCAAAGAACGGAAAGCTCGTATGCTTTCTTCAGAAGTCCGTTTCTTCGCTTTGCGAAAGTCACTTGCCTGTTGATCTTGTTCTCAATCCTCTTCAGCTCCACTCTTCCCCTTCCCATTTCTCCTCTCTCCTCTCTTTCTCTCTCTAAAACACACACAAATTCTTTCTTTCTAAGGAAACCAGAACAAGTCAGGCACGGCTACAAGTTTCTCTCTTTCAGTTAATCTTATGTACACCGATATTTATATATCTTCGAAATGCTCTTTTTTTTTTTTTTTTTTTTTTTGGTTCTTGAGAAAAATTATCTCTTTTTCTTTGCCCTAATACTTTCTCTCTGATTTAACTTTAAGACGGAGAATTAGACAAAAGAATCAGAGTAAGAGCATAAAAACTACCACTGGGATTTTTAACGTCCTCTTTACGCAACTGTTCGATCATGAATCATGATGATGATATGGGAAAACGAGTGGACCAGATAGAGGGGGATAAACAGCAAAAGAGCAGGAGATTATAGCTGCACCAATAGAAACGGAGGATATTTAGGAGAGACTGCAATGGACTGAATCTGCCACGTGTCGATAGATTAAGTCGGGAACCTCCTGATGATCCAACTGACAATACTCCGGCTCGGGCAAATTGTATGACCGAAACCTTAAAACTTGTGAGCCTTCCGCATGTTAATACGATTTTACCGAAATACCCTTTCGGGTAATTATTACCTGCCTGTCATCCCATCTACCCCTTTCTGTGGTCGGTCTGTAAAATTTGCTTATTACAAGAAAAACTCTTAAGGACTAGGACATGTTTTGTCCTATCCTCGTAACAAGTTTTTTCTTTAGTTACTTAGATCAACTTTATAACAGTATGTTGTATAAGAGTTCTCTGGTTAAAATTAATATGCTATACGGTATGTATATAAGTATTTGATTATATATTCTAGTAACAGCCACTTAAATTCAAAACTTTGGTGAAGAAAAAAACCACTTGTAAGTAAAATCAAATAGAAGTTTACAAACATGTATGTGTGTGTATATATATAAGTAGAGAGAGAATAATTAATATAAAATAACTGGTACATTCTAATTAAATTTACACCTATTAATTACTTAATTCCACCATCAAGTTCTTCTAACTCCAAAATTTATTAAAATAAATAGAGATAGAGATTATATTACAATTGACCAACATAATTATATAATGTCGGCATCGGAAATAACGAACATATATACGATCTACTTTTGAAAAAGAAGGCGTCGTTGTAAACTTTTTTCCGGCGGATGTAGGACCCACATGTACATATTCTAACCACTTTGAGGAAGGAGGGGCAAAAAAAAAAAAAAAAAAAAAAAAAAAGGAAGGAAACTCTTTGATCTTGCTCTTAAATTTGATGTGTTGAATGTAGGTTTTTTTTTTTTTTAGCTCGGAAAATGTGTGTTGAATGTAGTTGGTTAGATGTAAACAGAAATACACTATTGTTAACGAATTCAACTAAAATCAAGCACAAGGCAATTTTTTGTTCCTTGATATTTCATTGTACCGCAATTTCGGGTCACAAAATATATGGGTTAAGTTTTGTGCAAATATTATGCATGATGTAAACCAGCCACCCACCTACTTGACCTGATCACAATCATAAATCAAACTGTACTTCCAATTTTATCCATTTAACATATATAAACGCAAGTTTATCAAATTTGATCATGTCTTCGTTGGAAAAAAAAAATTGTTTTTTTTTTTTTTTTGACGTGCTATATTGGCCTGCTGACATAACATAAGACTATTATCTATGTTTGATATTCTTTTTTTTTAAGCTAATATATATATATATATATATATATATAATTTTATGAAGCACTAAGCTTGTTTTTATCAGTATCTATTGTTTTCTACTAACATGGAAGTTTCCGACATCAAATGTTTGAAACTTACTGACTAAATTTTGTTAATCTTCGTGGAATTAGCTAAGATTAATGGAGGCCAATTATATATAGTATATTATTATAAAACGATTGTTTTTTTTTTTTTTAACTTCTATTCGGATTAGAGAAAATCAAAAGATCATCATCTCACGAACACATTAAACACCATAATTTCTATTTTCTAGAATTGCATAGACAGTCATGAATTAAAGCAATATCATTTCTCCAATAACACGGTGAATTCTACTTGATCTTAATTGTGCTACATGGAATGGCTGGTACGAACATCGTATTGTGTATATAGCTCTAATAATGTGTATATGTATATATATTCTCCATATAAAAATATGCCAGATAAGTTATGTACTAAAGTTCTACTAGTACGGACATGTCGAATAAAGAAAATATCTGATCTTTATTAGTAAATAAATGAAAAATAGTTTATAATTCTCCGGCTTAGTCACGGAAAAAGCAAAAGTGATCGGAAAGATAATTTAGCTAGCTCACGATTCTGACTCGTCGTAATTGACAAAAAACATACATGAGGATTTGATTTTTTTTTTTTTTTTTTTTTTTTTTTTTTGGAAAGGGGTGTGATTTTTATTAATTTTTAAGAAAAGGGAAAAAAGGCATTTTTCCTTAGCTAGTCTTGGAATTAATACCAAAGACAGCAATCAATATATATATATATATATATATATATTAAATATGCAATTATATCAAAGGTTAATTATATACCCAAGTCTCATGCTTCATCTTTTTTGTGGCACTTGGTTTGATTAAACCAAAATAATGGAGGGTGTACATGGATGACTTACAATGACAAAATACAAATCAATCTCAGATAAGGACAAACAATATTGAATCAACTTAATTATTATCTTGATGCAGAAACAGAATACAAATTAGCCTTCTTTTTGATATTTTCTTAGTCAATATTGTGGATACTTATATGGATCTTTACTAAAAATCTGTGTGTGCTTATTTATTTATTTCTATGATTTCATTGTTCTTGATAGTAATGAAATTAAGGTGTCTAATTCTTAAGAATATTAACAAATACTAATGAACACATTGATTAGTAAACGAAACTTATGTCTCATGTTTTTCCTTTGTACTGATTTATTAAGTGGTTATCCACTTTGAGAGTTTAGGAATTAAGAAATGAAGATCCCTATTTAAGTGCAAGTTTTGAGATGAAAATATAGACAAAACCACTTCAAATAAGCTGATTCGATTCTAACTATTACCAATCTCTATGAGTACAAATGGAAACTTTTTCGTAATTGGATCAATCAAATATTTAAGCATATATAAGCTAGAAATATAATGTGTGTGTGTGTATAAATATGTATGTACGTACGTATTTGTAAGGAGTACATTAATTTTTGGCCTACTTATAGGGGAAAATGATGATCAACCGAGTATTCTAACACATGTACGTGAAAGCTTTTAATCATCAAGACGGAAGTACGATGATATAAAAAAGCAGGTCCAACACACACACACACACACACACACACACACACACGCACGCACGCACGCACGCACGCACACGCACACAAATATATATATATATATACACACACACACACACGCACCTTAAACATACGTACAAGATAGCTCTAGGATTTTGTGTTCCTTTTTTGCTAGATCTTTATCAGTTTTCTTCAATATTGATCTTGGCTCGTGGGAGACGACCGAAACTAATATATACATATGTGTGTGTGTGTGTGTGTGCTTTGCAATACTTGATACCTTCACAGTAGATATGTTTTAGATCTCTCCTTTTCTTCCTTCACGTGAAAAAAAAAAAAAAAAAAAAGACATTAATTAATGGGAACAAAACGAACTATGTTGATTTTTGAACACTACTAGTGTTTGCATATATAACGCTCATATATATATATATATATATATGTATATGTTTATATATAGTAGCATAATATGTATGGATAATGCAAAAATGTTAGTAAGATATATATACACATATATAAATATATATGAAAAGCATTGGCGAATAGAGAAGGAGGGGGGACCAATATATCCTTGCGTTGAGACAAAATCAAGAGCACATGGGCTTCTCCTCTGAAAGCTAAGTTACTTACATTATATGTGCAAGTGTGGTCCAAAAAGTCGTATTTACGTGGACCTTAGGAACTGGCCAATCATCAATTAATTAGATACCACATTCTTGTAAAGAGAGTGCCAAAGGCAAACTATAGTTTATATAGATACATACTTACGTGTTTGTATATATATATATATATATATATATATATAAATAATGTCAAAGGTTTTTCTCTTTTAATATATTTTGTCGATTTGTTTAGTGGAAAATGGCTATGTAGTTCCTACATGCTTTCCCCGGACTAGAGGTAGAAACTATTTCTGTGATTTTTTATCTTGATTTCTTTTGTCCCTTATAACCAGTTCTATGATCCATCTACATCTAGAAAGACTAAATAATTTTGCTATGAATATACGTGCATATATATATATATTATATTACCTAGTGTAACTAGCCGAGTACTACACTTTATCTGTATACACCTTACAGGTACTCTGAGTTTATTAGCAGCAAAAAAAAATAAGCACAAAAGTTAATCAGTATTCACTACGAGAAAACATGTTTTAGTGGCGGCAATTCACTTTAAGTGATGACATGTTAAAAAAGTTTCGTCCCGTATATATATATATATATATATATATGGTTTTTTTGGCAAAATAAGTTAATCGCAGTTAAAGACCTATTATCTTGTAGTGATTATACTTGGATATGCCAACCTACAGCTACAGCTATCGTTTTTTTTTTAATATATATATATATATATAATTAGTATACTGTTGTATACATGTATATATAAAATACGTAAATAAATACTCTACTTTCAAAAAAAAAAAAAAAAAACGCCACACTCTACTCTTTGTTCTCCCAACAAAATGCATTATAGGTCGCTCAAATATATTACTATTAGCTAGAATACGATTCTGATCTGCTGAAGCACAAAAGTTAGCTAATATATATATATATATATATGTGTGTGTGTGTGTGTATGTGTGTGTGTGTATATGCGTGTGAATATATGTAAATGCATGAATCTGAACTACAGCTATTCTTGGATGGCGACTGCTGAGCACTAGGTCCACTACTTTGGCGCCTTTCATTCCCACCTCTCCCGTCATCAATCACTGTGGGTCACCCTCCACTGATCATGCCCTTCAACTTCCACTTAGAAAAAAAAAAATCTCAACCGAAATATATATTATTTCAATTCAAAAGCAGAGCAATAGTTCTTTTGATTTGTTCTACATGAAGGATTTGAGCCCAAAAAAAAAAAAAAAAAACTTCTACGTGAGTTTGAATTACATATGTACAGTAATTTCTCTCTCTAATTATATTTAGATTGCTTCTTTTTGAGCAAATAACGAAGGAATTTATTGATAGTTTTTTTGTGTAATTGTTTTTATCTTAAGATCACAATTTCAATCCAAAATCCGAGTCAAACAAAGAGGATAAATGTAAAAGAGTTTAATGGATCCTATACATGTTAGTAATTTTTCATAGTCTATCACAAAAGTTATTAATTTCGTTCATTTCTAGTTTTCCCAAATATAAGAGATAACCTCAACAGCCACTTGTGTTGAACTTTTAATATATACCTGATTTCTTCTTAATTAATATTAATTTTTTTTTTCCGTATGTTTGTTCATTATCCAACCTACACATGAGAGGGACTATTACAATGTAAAGTATTATATAGACCGGCCTCTTCACGACTTAAACTTTTTTTTAAAAGGAATTGATAACTACTTAGTATTTGGCCCACCATATTTGTTTTTTTTTCCTTTTCTTATCGCCTTTTTGCGTGACGCATCAAATGACGACTTTATCTTGTGTCACATAATAAAGAGAGACATTGGGTTATGAGAGTTTTTGATCCATGCGAGGACTTAATCCTTTATTTTGATCCTCTTCGAGATAAAAAACATGATAGTTTTATTAATTTAATGAATATATAAGTCAATTTTCATAATTAAAATTTTAATTTAATTTTAATGATATATATCTTAATTATTTTGAAAGTCCCAGTCTCATAGCGCATGTATTACGTACACACACATATGGGTGTGTGTTTGTGTGTGAGACTAGGAGTGTCAATTCGTGTCTCGTGTCGTGTTCGTGTCGAATTTGTTTCTCCCTAACCCGAACACGACCCGCGACACGAAACCGACACGAAACCGCGATACGAACACGACACGAACTCGTAACGGATTGACACGAAACGACATGAAGTTGACCCGCGACACGAACTTGACCTGAAATTGACCCGCAACACGAAATTTGACCCGAAATTGACATGCGACCCAAAATTGACCCGAAATTGACACGAAAAGTGGATACGAAATTGACACGAAAAAAATGGGTCCAACCCGAACACGATACGAATTTTTTTCGTGTCAATTTTTCCCAACCCGAACACGACCCGCTCCCTATTTTTTCCAACCCGAACCTATAAAATTCATATTATTTTCGAATCATGTCATCGTGTCGTGACTCGTATTGCGATCCCTATGTGAGACTCCTGAATTTGTTGTTTGTTCTTTTTTTTTTTTTAGTTTTTTTTTTTTAATCTCAAAGTAGTGTAAAGAAGACTAGGAAGAAGAAAAAGTATCAAAAGCATCATTAATTTATTATGATGCGATGGCTGGTGGGGACCACTGAAACTCATATGCGACTGCAAGGCCCGTTCTGATTGGAAATTTATCAAGTCAGGCGGCTAGAGATGATGATAAACTCGAAGTGGACCCCACACCGGTTTTGATGTCAAAATTTATTATCCGTTTTAGGAAAGACAAGGTCGATGTCAAGCGTTAATGGCAAGTGGACCCACTTTCCAGTTTGGGAAATCCTTCATTAAGGAAGTCACGTCTCGTGGACCCCTTTGTGTACATATACATAGTACTCCTAACAGCCGAAAAGATCGCCTCCCCCCATACGCGTTGGCCCATTGTCAATTGTACAAATCTCACGTTAGACCGAGCTGCTTGATGGATTATTTTTTTATTTTTCTTTTTATTTTTTCTTTTTCCCCACTGGTGGGGACCCACGTCACCGTCTCTTTCGGCTTCCTCGGCCTTTCTCTATGATCATCATGTGGTGGAGAGGTCTGAAGTAACCTTAAACAAGCTTTTGTATTTTGCAACATTGCTTTTCTACCGCAAGCAAATGCTGGGAAGCCACGGCATAGCCAATCTTCAACTTCAATAGGGCGTATTTTAATTTTCTTTGTAAAATATTAATACCATCAAGAATGGGAAAAAAATTTGTACTAGAGTATTTTTCAAAAATTATCCTGTAAATTACGAGAATTATATGCTAAGATTGCAAAAATATAATACTGGTAAGGTTCAATATTGAATAATCATATCCACTACAAAAGTTATTTGTGTTATATTTTTCTTATTTGATGTGATTTTGATCAAATTTAATATACATAAATATACACTATCATTAAAGATACTCTATCATAAATAGTTTTCATAAACATATATATCAATAAGAAATAAAAAATACATATTATAATAGCTCAGGAACAAAAAGAATAAAGTAAATTATATTCTAAAAAAATTGATTAGAAATGAAAAAGGTAAAGTTCAGTGAAGGCATATATTAAAATATTAAATCACAATAGGTGTAAAAATGAAGAAATTATAAATTTTCAAGACCTTAAATTTAGGTTTTTTGAAAGTCTGTGGGGTCGACCGCCCCACTCGGCCCTTTATAACTCTATCCCTGCTAGGAAGCGGCGGAATCATTCATGGTGATTTTTGTAATTTATGTGTATATAGATATGTATAAAAAGTAAAAAGATGTAAATGCATGCAATTCTCAATGAGGAAAAGAACAAAACAAAACAAAAAAAAACATATTATTTATAAAAACAAGAAAACAAAAAACTCAATAGGGACTTCTGCCTTCCTTGGACTCAAGTGGCTCCACCATTGATGCTAGGAGCAGCACACATCAATAGAGGATGAATCATGAATGTTCTTATATGAGATTTACAACTAAACTCAATATTTTCTATTAATTGTGGTGTTCATGAGCACTGATGATACTTCTAAATAGTTCTCTTTTGACCAAAAGTAATATTTATGAACTACTATATTTCTGGCCATACAATGAAAGAGGTACATAACATAACAAAAATATATAAAGGTCGAGTCCTATATAACTGTGTCACGGTCTTGATAGTTTGTAAAATGTATGGTGAATTCTGTATCACTAATGATTAAAATGACTTTTTTTTTTTTTAAATCTTTGTAGTTAGTCATTATGATTAAAATAACTTGTTCTTTATCTTTATAATTAGTAATTATCTAATTGAAGATATTGATATTCATTATTTAACATTTTTAATGATGCATCACTACATGTATGTTAGAAAAAGAGGATATGCAATTACATATAAACAAAAAATAAAAATACAGTCAATTAAATTGTGAATTACATTAGGATCGGGGGAGGAGACATTAATGCCTCGGGGGATATGCTTGTCTTAAATTTAGAAATAGCCCCCCTTAAAATTAAAAACTTCATTTTATTATTTCAAATTAAAATTAAAAACTTATAATTATTAGTCTTTCTCATCAAAATTTTTGGTTTCTTCACTGATTAGGATATCCTAACATTTTTCAACGGAATTGTGCGGACGTGAGTCAAATTAAGAATTTGGATCATAATTAGTCAAAATAAATAGATAAGAAACGCATCCTAACAGAATATAATTTCTAACAAGAATGTGCAGTTTAGAGTAAGAGTCGTATCATTGACAAATACTTAAAGCATACTTTATACTTATCTATTAATCAATTTTGTTAATCCCAAAAGATAATAATAACAGCTGTCTCCACGTATTGTATTGTGTAGAGATTATCATTAGCAACTAAGCAAGAGAGACAAATACTTTCATATAGAGGATGGAAGAGTTTTTTTTTTTCCTACATGAGAATAGCAACGGCATTAAAGCCATGCATGAGATTATTATACCCACAACATTTGAATAGCCCACTTCTACTAAACTTTAAAATTATGTTTGTTTGTGTCTGCTCGATTTTGGAGGTTAATCTCAAACTATATATATATATATATATATATATATTTATATATATCTGTACATATTTGTGTCTGTGTATATATATACGCGTGTTGTTTTGCAATTTGTGGTTAAAAGACTTGGAGAGCTTTTATATATGTGATAAAGGAAATGACTTCAGTTTACTTTCTTCGCTAAATAAAATGGTTCTCCAATTTAGATAGCACACTCAACCACCAAAATTTGGAAAAA
This sequence comes from Ficus hispida, assembly GCA_025413025.1. Lineage (NCBI taxonomy): Eukaryota > Viridiplantae > Streptophyta > Magnoliopsida > Rosales > Moraceae > Ficus > Ficus hispida. The sequence continues at coordinate 1,030,467 of CM046371.1, read as the reverse complement.
AGAAGTAAGCAAAAAGTTAATGGAAAATATTCCCCATTAGATGCACTTCTATTATGGTGCCAATTTAGATCACTCTAAAGAAATATTTTTGATCATTTAATTTGGTCTCCTTGCTCTTTTCTCCCTTGTGTTTCTAGGCAATTCTATATGATACAATTTAAACAAAACAATAATGTTGTAGCACCCCACGCTTAGTATAACACAATTTACTTAGGGGGAGTTTGGTTGGATGGTTCAAACCATCTAATTCAAACTATTTTTTGTCTTTTTCTCAAAAAGTTTTTGTCTTTTTTCCAAAAAGTTTTTTATCTTTTCTGAAAATTCAAAAAAAATTTACTATTGAGACTTAAAAATCCCAACTCAAACTATTCCACCAAATACCCCCTTAAATTAATAATTTCAAGGTTAAGTACTGGTTGAACTTATAAAATATGAGACCCGCTCTTTGTTAATATGTAATATGTCTAGACATGTTGTTCAATTAAAAGAAGTAATTACTTAATTAGAGCTTACTGTATCATGATTATATGCACTGCAATAGAGAGGGTAATTACAACATCGTGTTTACTTTGTGCAATACTGTTGATTGATCATTACCTTTTACCCACTGAAATATACAGGTGGGCAGATTAATTACGACTTGGAGTGGTTAATTTAAATCAATTATTTTTTGGTTCTATTTCAATTTTGAACAAACTTGGCTGCGATTGGAATATTTTGTATCTGTCTACATCAATATTCATAAATGGCCATGCAGATATAAAAGAAGTTTTGTGGGGAAAGAAAGGTTATGCATATATAAAAAGAGTAATAGTACAATACTCTTACCGAATTTTGGATGCCAACTATTATTGTTGTTATGTTTTTGGGCAAAAACAATATCAAGTACAAACATTCTCACAATATATAAATTGTGTTACTGTAGAAAGATGCTTCCTTAGTTGAAATCCAAAATTTATAATTCTCTTATATGAGTGAGTTTGTGCCGAAGGATTAGCCTCTAGCTTAATTAGCAATTAATATCTATATATAATGTCCGGAATTTGTTGTACTGTTTGTTATCTTTTTAATAGTATTTAATAGATCCGTCAAATTTAAGAATTTAACCACATAATAATTATTAAATTCTTTGTCAAAATAGTATTAGGGAACAATTAATAAAACAGCAAAATTAGACAACATATCTTAATTAAGTTTAATAATGGAATTTTCCTCTCCCTCATTGGCCATCTGGCTCACCATATGTTCACAATGCAACACTATTGAGTTTTCCAGCGACATTTTATTTTTTATTTTTTAATATCACAAAAATGTGGTCGATAAAAGAAAGCTTTTAGTGACAACACATTCGTAGCAATACCTAAATAATGTAGTCGCTGAATGATATCTGCCAATGGCAGATTTTGGCAATGAAAGTTGCCTCATCGATTTTAAATTTTTTTAAAAAAATTATCATTTCAAAAAAGAAAAGGAACTAATAGGAAGTGAGAATATATCTTATTTTTATAGGATTTTCTGGGAGTACGTCTTCCATGCGTAGCGCAGATAAATTCTAATAACTTTACTGTTATAATGTAAAGATTTATTTAAGTCCATGATTGGTAATATAGCATGGCACAAGGACTTAATAGAGCGATATAAATATATTTATATATATGTGTGTGAAATAAATTCTTCCAATTGCACTCTTTAGTCTTGAAACTTTCTAGGAGACCTATATATATAGTCTTTCACAATTTGGTAGAGTGCATTAATTTTATTTTATTTTTTAACAAAACATTTCAGGCTTACGTTTATTTAGAGTAATTAAGATGTTATGTTAGGCCATTTTTCATTGTCGTGCTTGATTTATTAGCGTGTATATATATGTACGACGTCTCCACTGGTAGATGGCTTATCCTCTATAGGAAAGAGTACTGATAACGTATGTTTGATTGTTAGGGATATATATTCAGGAATGCCTGCAAATTAAGGGCCAATCAAATTATTTATATGCAATACAAATATATAGATGTATACTCTACAAGCTATATATAGAAGGCTACAAAAACCAATGACTGCTCCTATGATCAGGTGGTCTGATTCATTTTGATTCTCCAACCAAAATTTATATTAAAAACAGAACTTTTGATAAGAATTAAATTTTTACCTTATTAATTGATAGGTATAACTGCTTTAATTTTAGATTACCTATTCAATAATTTGATTTATAATTGAGAACAATTTTATACTAACAATAACATTGAAACGTCTAATCAAACTGTGAAATTATCTCTATCTTAATTCATTCTTTCTAAGTTAATAAAGATAACTGCAAGACCGTATGTATTACTTTTTGAAAGTATAACCAAGATGACTAATTTCGTATCAATTCAAGTACACACTCTTCAGTTAAAGACATTAATGTTGATGACCATAATGATGACCATGGAAGTGATTTGCTTATTCATGGGCTGCATGGGAGTGATCCAATGTATGTCTTCCATGTGTCTCAATCGGAATTGAAGGCTATTTGTTGATCAATTGTTGTTGGGGGCGTTTTTTTTGGATTCCAAAGTGGTGTTGTAGCTTTTCAAGAATTTTAGTGTGTGTTATGGCTGAAATAAAGTCTGATAATTAGCTAGTTAAAGTGGGAGTTAATTAAATAAGTTTAGGATTAGTTATGTATGTTTTAAGTGTATTTGTTACAGCCAATTTTGTCTGTTGGTTTGTGAGTTTGAACAGCCAATTGTGGCTGTTGGTGTGCTAAAAGGTAATTAGTGTCCTTAGTGGTGTTCTTAAAGTATGTAACAGCCATTTTGTGAAACTGAAAAATTGTTTTCAGTTTTTGGTGTTTTTTAAACCTATCCGTTATTATAATACTTATCTAAACATCCTTATATTCCTAAATACGTCCCTTAAGTCTTAAAACGTTCTTAAGCCTTACAATTCTAGAATACCCTTATCAAGTCCCATAGGAACGATATCAACTGTCCCATCTAATTATAAGGACGTACATTCTCTGAATTGAGACGATACCCATTATGTAAGGGGTGTTTGGTGTGTAAGTTTCAGTTAAGATTTTTAAGTTTAAATAGTAAATTATGTTGATTTTTCAGAAAAGACAAAAAAATTTTTGAGAAAAATACAAAAACTTTTAGAAAAAAGATTAAAAAAAATTTTGAAAATATTAGTTTGGGCTTATCAACTAAACAAACCCGTAGAGTTTGTCTTGGCGGCCAACATGGAAGTCTCTTCCTAACATGGTGAATAGGCGCGGGAAGGCATCTTTTTTTACCATCTATGAGATTCCAGTTTATTGTAAATTTTTATCTGAGTACTTATAAATTAAATTGATAGAAAATCGGAGTGATAAACGGGAGGAGAAGCCAATCACATGGAAGCCATACGAGCGTAGTCATTGGCCTTTTTTTCTAAGCACGTCACACTCAGCTCAGATTTATAATTATATATATTTGATAGCAAACCATCATAATATTCAGATTTCTACACGGAATATTAACCAACAAGTAAAACAATTCGTGATTATTAACTCAAAGTCACAACAGTATTGCAACTAGAAACCATCATTTTCTTCTTTTCAGATGATATGTCCCACCAACAAGCATTTTTTTCTGCTATAATTACAGATAGTATAGCGTGTCAAACTTCAGATAAATCAAGTTTTGAGATTGAAGCCTCATTTAAATATATCAAACCAACCAAATCATATAAAATAGCTCGAGTCCTCCTCTGATGTGATTTGTATTCGAATTGCTCTCATAATATAAATCATGATATACGGCAAGAAATCGTATAACATATACCAGAGTCATCGAGACTATATAAGATTATCTAACGATTCCAACCTCTCCTGTTAAAATCTTTTTTTTTTAAGTAAAAAACTAACGGATTGAAAACTAAAATAAAATAAAAGGATATAAGAAATTTATAATATATATTTATTTTAAATATAGACTCAAATGCTCAAAAAGTCTTCTTGGGGGGGGGGGGGGGGCCGCGCGCAGGGTGTGTGTGTGTGTGTGGTGGTGTGGGTTCTCAACTCTCATGTTGATGATGTGAAGAGTTGATTTTGACCTAACTGATTGAGGTTAACATACATTACCAATAGATTATATATTTTTTCCCATATAAATCATGGAACTCTGTAGTTTTTATTTCTTTTTATCATATGTCAATTATACTTTTACTATCTTACGTGTTGATGTATCAGGGAGGCAGAGGAGCCCCGGCAGGGGGTGGGGTGGGGGGGGGGGGGGGGGGGGGGGGGGGCGCCGCGGCGGTGGTGTGGGTGGGGTGTGTGTGGCAACTACAATAATAAAGAAAAAAATATTGAAGTTAAGTTTAAAAAAAAAAAAGTATAAAGCATCTTGACATGTTTAGAAGCCCAACAATTTACTTTTAAGTTACCAGGATCCACAAATATTGAAGTTAAGTATTAAAAAAAAAAAAAGACCATTAAAAAAGTAAAAAGCATCTTGAGATGTTTAGAGGCCCAACATTTTACTTTGCAGTTTTTTTTTTTTTTTTTTAAATATTATGTCGTCTTTCAAGTTTTTAAGAATTCTTGATTTTTTATTTTTTATTTTAACTTGAAACGGGAGATTCAAACTCTACATGTTTTTATAAAATTAAATGTGAGATTATGGCTAAAGTTGTGTTTGCAATCAAAATATTTATGAAGTTTTTCCTTTGTTGCTTTTAGATTTGTTTTTCTTTGTTGCTGTTTTTTTTTTTTTTTTCCTTCAATGTTGTTTTCAGATTTTGTCTTTCATCGTTGTTGCTGCTGCTATAGTTGTTTTTAATGTTTATTGTCGACTTCTGTAGTTGTTTTTTTCATGTTATTATTGCCCTACTTTCAGGTGTTTGCCATTTTAAAACATTTCTGTTTTACTTTTATCGTTCATAATCGTTTTACCTTTATTATATTTATTGTCGTTTTATATTTTACTGGCGCGTGTGGTTGTTGTCGTCTTACAGGTATATTGTTGTCGTTTTCAGAGTATTTGTCGTTAATGGTATTTTTGTCGTTTTAAATGTGGCTTCCGTTTTCGAGTGCAGTCGCTTTTTCCTGGTATTTGTCGTTCTAAAATGTTTCTAGTCGTTTTAAAATGTTGAAGAGACTATTTCTTGTCGTTTTCAGAGTATATTGTTGTCGTTTTATTATCACTGTTTCTACGGTGCATTTTCGTTTGTCGTTGTTCTTCAAGTACTTGTCGTTTAATTTCAGCCAAAAAAAAAAAAAAAAAAAAATTGTTGTTTGAAGTTTTTCCGTTTCTTCTTGTTGTCCTTTCCCGTGTTATTTTAAATTTTAAAAGATGTCGCTTTTTTAAAGATTACTGTTGTTTTTGGGTCGGCTTATTGTAGAATAAAATTTTAAATAATATCCAAAAACAGTCACCAAACAAGGATCCAAACGGCTCTTAATCTCTAAGAATGACTATTCCATTCCACTCCCCATAACCCCAAACAAACGCACTACCTTTGGAGTTTGGTCATTAGTAGCCATAACTCATAGGTGGCGGTCTTGGTCAGTTTTAGCTATCAGTCATTTTTAAATCTTGCTGTCATTAACTATTATTCTCGTCGTTCTAATATTTCTGTCGTTTTTTAGCTCATTCGTTTAGTTGTCAAATCCACCCACAGAGCTCAAAGAATCTCCATTAATGGCGTCCTCTTCAACCTTATCTCCTATTCAGTTCCTAAGTGGGTTGGATCCAGAAATTTTTAATTTTAGCATATGACTTCCTAATTTTCATTAATTAATTGACGTCTGTTATCGATTAGATTGTACTATCAGTAATTATCAAATTTAGTGTAGTATCCTAAATTTCAAGATTAAAAAATTTAAAAGTTCAAACAGAACAATGGCGAAAACACATAACTTGCCAATAATTTCTAAACAAAAACCAAACTTAGGATGGACATCTTATCGATCTCAACAACAAGGAAACTTACAAAGCGAAAATAAACGACGACTAAACACATGCGCAATAATATGTATACATATATATGTGTGTGTGTGCGCGCGCGTTTGTACACACATATTCTTCATCAATACATTCTTTGATCCGAATCAGCTTTGTCAAGCTTGAAACGCTCTCGAACGTTGGATATGTATGAAGCAGCCTTCACGTCCACATTCTCATCACCACCATTATTATAATTGTAATAATAATAATAATTATTATTACTAAAATTATCTCTTTGGCTGTTCACACCATAAGAAGTAGCTTCATAATAGTAGAAGTAGTTAGGCAAAACATTATTATTAATATTATTATTAGGCTTGGAATAGGTGGTAGTAGTCTTTTGAAGACCAAAATTAGAAGCAAAATTCTTATCTTTACTTGGGCTTGGATTTACCTTATTGGTTTCACACCTTGCAAATGAGCTGGGCTTCTTCACAGCTGCCTTGAAGAGGCTTCTCATGAACCCTCCTCCTGATGATCTTCTCTTCTGGGTTTTCTCCATTTTTCTAGTTAATTTTCAAGACAAGAGATGACAAGTTTAGTTCTGCTTGATACAAGATAGAGAAACCTAATATCTTCTTTTATATGTAGAATTTAAATTTTTTTTTTTGTTGATTTTTTTTTTATGTGGGTTTGGAATGGATATGGTTGCACTTGCACATCTCTTTTTTTTTTTTTTTTTTTTTCAGCTTCTAGATAGCGTTGTATAATGTGTATGGGTGAGGAATATGCCCCAATCTAAACATGTTCAGATATTTTGATAATGTTTTCTGAATTTATATCTTACGAGGGATTTTTTTTTAATTTATTTATTTAGCCAACCCTGACAGATTTGGTGTGTGTGTTGGGGGGGGGGGGGGGGGGGGGGTGGGTGGGGGTGTCTTTTTCTTTTTCTTGGTTTCATGATGTCTTACCAGATGGTATTTATCGCCTAAAGTTGTTCCCTTTTTCTGGGTCCATCCTTGCTATGATGTGAATGGGACCTTTCAAAGACTTTTGACCCATTATTCTCATGCCTTGGAGCTTAAGTTGTTGTTGTTGTTGTTGTTTTTGTGTGTTTCTTTTTTTTTTTTTTTTAAGAGATAAGTGCAACTACCGGGGATTCATACTTAGGGAAAGAGCAAAGATTTCAAGTACAATGAAGACCCATTATTTTCACCTCCTATACCGAAAGAAACCGTCATTGATTTATTGGCTTTTATTCCTAATAGTGAAGAATATTGATTTTTATTCCATTCCATGCTCCATCGTGAGACTTCTTTTTCTTGGCATACACCATATAGACCATTTACGGCCTATTTTGCATGAAAGCACCAAATTCATCTAGTTAAAAAAGAATTTTAAGCGTCTTAAGGTTATGAAAGTTCTTTGAAGTTTCATTCTCTTTAGACGTTTTCTTGTTCTCTTTTTTTACTTGCTTGTAGTTGGGACTCAGCTCGTTTGTCTCTTGATTTGTGTCCATCAAAGAATATGGTGTCAAATATTTAATTAACAAAATATTTTAATTAACGTGATATAATATTTTAATTGAAATGATATTTTTAATTAACTTTTCATAAATTAGTAATTAGACGAAAATAAAAAGATAAAAATTGAATCTATTTAAATTAGAGGAGAGAGGTGGATCAGAAATGACCAATCACGTGTTTAGTTGTTTAAGCTAAAAGGATGTGAGAGATGAAGAAATGAAAACCCCTTTTGACCCCATTAATCATTTCTAACTCTCGTAACCAAACAACTTGAAAGATTTCTATAATCCTCTTCCGCTTTCACATTCTCCCTCCTTTATATTTAATCTATCGTTCAAACAGAGCTTAAGCAAGAAACAAGTGACACAATTAACATGTCATATTTTGATAAAGGCAGTAAATTGCTTCCCTACTAAAACAAACTCAGCTATGCATATTGGTATATTACACAGGAAAAATCTCTTTTTCTTTTTTGTTTTTTTTTTTGGGGGGGGGGGGGGGGGGGGGGGGGGGTTGGGGCGCGCGCGCGCTGAATTGTTCTTTAACATTTCAAAGTTTCATTTTGGTTAAGCCTGTTTTACCGAGCAACAACAAAAGTTACCGATTTAGGATTTCAGATAAACTACATCCTTGAGATGCAGCATCATGAGAAAGATAAATATTCTAACACAATATACATGTTGAACATGTCACAGTTGATAAAGGCAGTGAATTGCTTCACCAACGAAACAAACTCAACCAAGCACATTTCAAAGCAGAGTGTTTTTTCTTGTTCTTTTCCTTTTTTTTTTTTTCCTTAATTTTTCCCCGAAAACTATGGAGGTATATGACTCCCAGGAGAACTATGGCGATGACTGCGAGATGAAGATCCGTCAGGCCTAATTAGAAACATTTGCTGGCAACGGAGGTTGCCACTTTCACTGCCGTCTGAAGCCAAAGCAGAAGTTACAAGTGGTTCACCCACCATTCCTATACCGCCGTGGTGAAAGCTGGGGATCAAGGGCTGAGCCAGCCTTGTGGAGTCGGAATTGGACTGCTGCACCATGTGGCCAAAGCCGATCTCTTTACAGGTATCAGTTGGTGTGGTTGACAGAAGAGAGAGAGCACAATTGGATTCAATGTCATCTTTGTCTCGGTATAACCACTGGGAGTACATTTTCTGGCTGTGGCCACATGAGTTGCCCGATGCAGGGTTTGAGTCCAGATGGGGTTGGGAGATGACAGCTTGTGGGAGGCTGCAACTTGAGCCTTGTAAGAATGAAAGTTCCTTCGCTCCACTAAAACTACGGCTCAAAGATCCAGCAAACGGGTCGTTTTTTCTCGTGCCACTTGACTGTGAATAGCTATTGTAAAGCACCATGTCGAACTCGGGTTTTGCAGCTCCAGCCATTGCCAAAGCAGGGCTCGTTGCAGCATCTGGAAATATTTGCGGGCTGTGGAATGGTGAGAATCTCGTGCCTGCACAAGAGTAGGGCTCTCTAAGTTACGTGGAACGTGAAATGAGGCGAACTCTTCCAAATGAGGAATTCAAACCTTGGTAAATGGAGAAGAATCCTCCTGAATTTATTGGGAAAACTTCCGGTTGAGGCTTCCGTCGGCGTCGGTTGTGCCCATCAAGTCGTTTTCTACAGCTTCGTTTTTCCTCGTCAAACTCCACCAAGGAGTGGAACCTTAAGAACGCAATCACAAGATGGTTTTTAACTTTTCAGCTTAAGAAAATAAAGGCCACACAGCACAAACATAAACAGAAAACCATACATAGTCCCTCTGAGGAACTACAATCAAGCCCATACATGTGTATCTATCTCTATACACACAAAAGGATTAAATGACAAGATAATCGATGATTCTGCTCGCTTTTGTCAACATTCGAGAACTGAATTCTCACCTGCTGCACTGCTGGCAGAACCGCTGTTCGTGACCTGCAATTGTAACCCTTGGGGTCTTTGAATGGAGCTCACAAACCTTGTGGCGCCTGTGATAGTCCCTGCATTTGCTGAGGTCTGATTTGCACCCGTCGACAAGGCACGAAGGGACTAGGACTCCATTGCTGGGTCCTCTAATTCTCTTCAACGGCAAAGACGAAGATGACTCTACATGATCCGACGCACCTGGATCTTTTAACTTTGTCCTTGATCCATCCTCCATATTTGCCTGTGCTTCAAAATTAGAAAAAGTCTTCTGAGAAGTCTCCAACAGTTTTGTGCACTCCTCCTAAGCTGCCAAAACCAGCAATGGAGGCAAAGTTTGTTTTAGTGATGGCATACTTAACATTCTTGTTGGACTATTTCTCATCCAACCAATCAAACAACAAAAAGATCTTAGCTTTCACTCACAGTAAAATGGATGATTATCTTTATTTTATCTTCCTGTTTTCTGAATTTATTATGTTCAACAACTCAGTTGTGTGACAAAATTGCAAATCCAAAAGAGAAATAATTTACATTTAAATAGCAGAAAGAAAATTGAGTGAATAAGCTGGAAAATAAGTCTAGTAGGCATCCATCTCATCAATCAAAATTGATATATTTAAAACTTATGAGTGGGTTTAGTCTCATCATGGGAGTCAGAGTCTTATCTTAAGATCACAAGCAGGCTATTATATCAAGAATCATGGTTTAATTTTCCCTCAAATTATTGGCATATATAAACTATTTTCCTACAGAATTCCTTGAACCCAGTTGGGTTTAGGCTTCAATAATGGAAATAGTACTACTTTTTCATGGCAAATCATTTTCAACTTGATGCAATCTCTTCCCTATAATCCTTAGTTAATTTTTTATTTTTAATCTGTTGTAATATTTCAAAGTTACAGATAAAGTCGCTAGTGGCTCCTTTGTCTTTATTGCCCAGTCAACCCCACAAGTGATTGTGTTCAAGTAATTGTCACTGATGTTGTGAGCCACTTTTGTGGAATTTTATCTTTCATCATGAAAAATCAGTCCCACTGCAATAACACAGAGCCTAAGGAAAAACCCAAATAAATTTAAGTTTTGCACATAATGTTATTACCTTAATAGAAACAAAACTACAATCTGAGTAAAAAAGAAAGACAGAAATAATAATAATAATTATTATTATAATAACAATAACAATAATAATAATAAAAGAGAATAGAATCATGGGTATACCTTAGAAAACCCCAAAAACAGGCACTGAAGAAGAACCAGTTTTGTTTTGGTACTTCAAATTTGTCCAATGGCAGAGAAGCCTCCAAAAGAGGTGAGGAAATAGAAAGAACTATTTAAGTGTGATTAAAGCTTGAAACTTTGTAGACTTAACAAACCATTGAAGTAGTTGTAGCCAAAATTGAAAGCAAGACTGGTTTGGACTTCCCAGCCATCAGTTTCCGGATAGATAGTTCCACTAACAAGAGTCTAGAAAGAGAGAGAGAGAGAGAGAGAGAGAGATGTTTAGCTTTGAGAGAGCCAAATAGCAGGACAAAGAAAGTTCTCTTCCAAAGGACCTTATATTGGAATTATTGAGAGCAGAAAGAATATGGATAATGTACTCATCAAGGGAGAGAGAGGGAGAGAGAGAGAGAGGGAGAGAAAATGGAGAGCTCATGGGAGAGTAGTAAATAAATGAGTCATCTTCAAAACGCTATAATGCTACCCCTCCCTTTCTTCTTTTAGTCTTGTAGACTTGTAATGACTAGTGAGAGAAGTAATGTGAAAAGTTAGTAATAAAGAAATGATTTTATTTATTTATTTATTTAGGAAATTTTTATTTTATTTATTTATTTTTAAGAGAAAACGAAAACTTAAAAAACGAGTGGCAAGGAAAGGGACAGGGTGTTAGACTTAGTTGCTTTCAACTTTACAAAGTGAGATGAGGGAAAGGAAAAAGTACAAAAGGAGTGGGGAAGGTAAAGGGGGAGTATGGAGAGGAGTTTCTTGTGTTTCACATTCCATCATGCCTTCCTGCTCTCTCTCTCTCTCTCTCTCCTTGGGTCTTGAGCTCCTCTAAGTATTATCCCCACTCCAAACTGTTTGTTTTAACTCTCTCCTTATCCGATTGATTTTGTCTGTTCTAACTTTCAAGTCAACCCATATCCACATAAAACTATTTAAAATATCTAATGGTTGAGAACCAGAAGCACAACCAAGGGGCTGGGGGGTTTTTCTTTTGGGGAAGGTAGACAAGTATATGATCTTGTTGGAAACAATTTGACATTATTTATATAAATATCTAAATTAAAAATTATAATCTAAAATAAATTTAATTTTTTAATTTATAAGAATATTTAATTTGATATTTATAAAGATTATATTATTTTTTATTAAGAGTTGAATATAAATAAATAAAAAAATTGATAAAAAAGGAAAATTTCTTTAAAAAAATTAAACTAAGCAAATCTTTTATAAAAGAAAAAAAACCATTTTTCTTGATTTATTCTGACGAACAAAAATTACGATAACAGATATTAGTTGTATTGTAATTATAAAGTGAAAAAAAAAAAAAAAACCACACTGAAAAAAGTTTCATAATAATATTGTAATTATCATAAAAAATAAGTAATTTTATTTGACATTTAAACTTTAGAAACTAACTATTAAAATAATTTCAATAATAACAAATAAAAGAAATTATCATAATAACGTCACAATTGTCATAAAAAAAAAACCTAAATCATACTAAAAATTAGGTTTTTTTATTAAATCTAAATTATACTTAAGAAATAGGTTATAAAAAAACGTAAATCTTACTAACAAACAATCAATATAATAAATAACTAGTCATTAACATAAAATACAATAATGATGAACAAATAAGGGAAAAAAAATAAGAATCATTATAAGAGAAAATGATATTAAATATAGTAAAAGGGCAAAATAAGTACTATGAATAATTGTTTTTATAAAAATAGAAATTTGTGTAATATTATAAAAAAATGAACATCTTTTAAAATAGGGTCCTAAAAATATACTTTTTGTGTAATTATTTCAATAATTAAAAAGCCGTTCGATTGGTGCATATGAGTTGGAAAATTAAAGTTGTTTTAATTGGAGTTAAATTGAGTTTTCGAATTATGCATTTCCTTGAAAATAACCCATTTTTAAGTTAAAAGATGTAAAACTTAAAGATGTAAAACTTAAAATATGTTTGGAAGAAAAAAAATTAAGATGGACCTTATTTCATTACTCCATAAAACTCTATGCAAATTATTTTATAAAAAATTTTTTATTTCATTTGGACTTGAAATAACAATACAAACTTTTAAAGTTTGAGTTTTTCAGTTAGAGTTGGAAATGTAAATAATGAAATTGAGTTTATTTTTTGAAAATAAAAATTAAAAAATAATTAGATTACGCCCTCTAAGAAACCTTCCAAGTTAGACGCATTGCTAGCAATTAGAAGCAAAATTAAAATTGTTGTTCATGACAGTTCTCTTTATTAATACGAATGTGTGTGTGGTGATTCATCATTGATTGTTATATATCATCGTAATGATATTCGAGTTAATCTCTTATATTATTAATTTAAAAAAAAAAAAACACTCTTTTAACGTTATTCCGTAACGGCATTTGAATAGTCTTTTTTACTCTATTTTGAATATCTCGAGTCATTAGTCCGTCTGCATATTTTACCATGTTTAGTTTTGCTTCCCGTTTCTTCCTTGCCTATTGACTCTATGCTCTTCATGTGGAGGGATAATCTAGTCAAGGCTTGTTTGTAAGTTTAGGAAGGGAATGGAGCTAAAAAGCTTCTAAGTAATAATATCTAATGTGCTAAAATGTTAAAACCTTTTGACATTCGTACAGGTTAGGTTTTAAGTAATTACTACGTTGTGAGGTGGGGAGAATTTCAAGCAAAATAACAAGTTGTCTCAAAATATGGTTTCCCAAAATTTGACAATTAGACAATATTAGGCCGGTCATGGGGGTTCCTCATTAGTATAATTAACTGCTGGTTGGGTTGTACGGCACATGCAAATTGTATGGTTGTACTAATCAAATCATATCAGTTAGAACTTACAAGTTTTCAACCATTTATATATATATGTATGTATATTTAAATGGGGTATATGATTTTTTCATAACTAATTAAATATTATGACCTTGTGTCTAGTGTCTCATTCCTTCGTGCAAGAGAGCAGTCAAGAAATTCAATTAAGGGTTTGGCTTTGAGAGTTCCTCACTCAATCATTGTCGTTTCTTATGGTTTTTTCGTTGGGACATATGAGGTGGAGCTATATCTCCAACCCCACATGGAAGAAACCATTTTGAACCCAATCGAGTTTTCATTTTGAAAACACGTGTCTAAAATAAAGGAAGCCTATCCACATCTTTTTGGTCCACATATCCTTTGCATCATTTTCTTTACTTAAAAATACGGTGATGGACAAACTAATAACATCCTCGAGCTAAAAATGGAAACATGATAATGGACCAACATAAGAATGCCTTTCCCAAGCACTAATTATTGAAAAGTTGGTTGGAGAATTCTATGATAAGGTTAAAGAAGGAAAAAAAAAATCATATTATACAATATTGTTCTGAACTATCACATATCATTAAAATAATATCAAAATGATTTAATACCTGTGAAATTAACAGAATTTGATTAAAAATTTAACTATAAAATTAGATATTATTTCAAATCATATCAAACATTCTGGAAGTGGGGGCTTTTAGCCTCGTTTTGCCAGCATAATGGTGATATTTTTTAACATATAGGCATCCCCCACCACGTGGAGATAGAATTTTCCTCCACGCTTCTCTAACAGAAAGCTAATGGTCCCCTACCACTAGTCACTAGAGACTAGAAGCTTAAAAATTTAATGAAATTAGCCCTATAAATTTATTGCATCTTTATAACAGCCACACTTTCGTTCATGAAATTATTGCGAGGCCCCATTTTATATCGCATGGACATCATAGCGCCACACTACATTTCTCCATCTTCTTTGAGGAATATTCCAAGGAGATTTGTAGCCTTTTCATATTATTATATATTTGGGGTTATAGTTTACTTTAAACTTCATTATGATACACAACTAGGCCTTTCTTTAAGAAAAGGAACAAGAATTTTGATCGTAGAAATTCCAAATAACAAGAACATTTCCTGTTAAAGTGTCGTGTCTGCTCATGCCAATTTCACGCCTGTTGTGAACTTGGTATGTGTGTGTGTGTATGCACGCATATTATATCCGCATATTATATCCACATAGAATTGTTACATAAACAACGATAATTAAAGACTTAACGCAAGAGGTAATTCAATGAAAACATGCAAACTTTTAGATTGTTTTTTCTTTTTATTGCAAGAATATAAATTTTCAAGCAGCAGATTGTCTAAATGAGTTGAATGATCTCCTAATTTGACATTTAAATAAGAGACATCTGCTCAGCATCAGAAACAATGAATGCCAATAATACTAGCACAAAGGTATGTAAATAGATTACGTACGCAAAATGAATGCACAAAAACTATCAAAAATAAAAATAAAATAAAATAAAATAAAGAATGAATAATTGCACAAATAAATGAATGAAAGCCGACGGGAAATAAAGTACAAAATCGCCAATTAAAAAGGAATAATCTGAAAGCGTCATTATAAAAGAATGGTCCATGGCCATGCGTGCATTCACTCAGCGTAGCCAGGCCCTGCATAAAACTCTGAATCTACCGATGAATTGACAACTAAGGGGAAAAAAATGTCAAATGTATTTCTAACCCGGAAATAATGAAGTCATTCTTTCATATATACCAAAAAATAATAATAATAATAATAATAATAATAATAAAGACTCATTAATAATCTGTTATAAGAAATGTCCATTCCTGATCAAGGAGGGAGAATGCATATTTGATTATTAGGTGGACCTAATTCCAAGTACCATAGACCCGTCAAGCAAACAAACCAATGAGCTCATAATAGCAAGTCCAAAATCAGCCAGATTAACTAACTTGAGATCGGTCCCGCGTCGCAAAGCTCACTATAATCCCTTCTCGTGAACTATGAGTTCCTCCGGCAAAAAATAATGCTAGATGGGAGATTTTCCTGTCCTCGTACTTAATTTGTGATGAAATTCCGGTAGACTGTTAGTGAACCATTACTCGCCCTACAGTTGTAAGTGATGATTTAGAATTCTAGGATTTTTATGCAAAAGAACAAGCTTTTCCAGTGCACATTGTTGCATTTAAAAATATTATGCAGGTAGTGGAGCAAATCTTTAAGGTCGGGGGAGAAAGTAGAAGTGCCCTTTTCTTATTTCCAAAGAGTAGAAATGCCCTTTCGAACCATTTTAAGTTAAAGCACAAAATGGAAATTTTAGAGCCTAAAAAGGGTTCCTCGAGTTGAATATTAAAAGAAAGGAAAGGGGGAAGGAATCAGACAAGGCTAATGAAAAAAATTGTTCTTAAATTAAGAAAACACGAGGTTTTGTGAACTACTTGGAGAGCAAAAGGAAGGATGAGGATTAATATACATAAACGGATTTTGTCAGGCGAATGCTCTATTATGATGCGCATTATTAGGCCACCAAGTACAACACAACTTGTCATTTAAGCTTCATAGAGAGAGAAACGGAGCTGCACCGCCTGAATTCGGAAAATCTAAAAAAAGAATAGAATAAGAAAGATTCACCTACAAGTGGGGCAAAGCACTATGGAGTCTCGAGAGCTCCCAATTTAGTTATTTATTTCAGGAGCAGACTGGTTCTGCAAAAGAGACGCCGATAAATATACGCTAAAACATAATGTGATAGCTTCCAGCTACCAAAAAAAAATGAGAATTTACCTTTGACTGCAAGATTTTCTGGCTGTCACTAAAATACTGATTAGGATGGTTAATCCCAGCATCGCACGATGAGTTATGAACAGCTTCAAACGTTAAGGTGCATGCCAACTAATAAAATATTTTGTAAACATCAACCCCACGTTAGAACAAAAACGAAACATTCTGGAAAGCAATTTTTATGCAGATGGTAATTTTGAGACCTGATAATGTCTGTTTTGCACTTTGTTCATTATATCTTCCACTGCTCTGCTGTTAACTCCCATTTTGTTTAGAGCCGCTCTAAGATTCTCTTCACTGCCAAATGAATAAAAGAGAAGATTAGGGCACTGCTACACAGTATAGTGGATTATGGTATCTTAGAACCTCCGACAATTGCATCACATCTAAAGAGTAAGTACCATGTTCATGTCCACTG
The DNA here is from genome assembly GCA_025413025.1 of Ficus hispida. NCBI lineage: Eukaryota > Viridiplantae > Streptophyta > Magnoliopsida > Rosales > Moraceae > Ficus > Ficus hispida. The sequence continues at coordinate 1,013,865 of CM046371.1, read as the reverse complement.
ACTATTAACAAAGGAATAACAAATTCAAGGATTGGAGTACTTCAAGCTATTTTCTTAAGAGAGCTAACAAACCTCTTGTTTATTAAAGCTGGTTGCTTGGATATCCAGGAAGACAAGTGCAACCAAAAACAACGAAAAATTTATAAATTAAAAAAAAAACAAAAACGAAAACGAAAACAAAAAACCAACTAATAATCAACGACTACTTGGATGTTGTAGGTAAGAGCAACAATGCGAAGTCATGATATGATATGTACTTGATGATTATTGTTGATTTATATGGTGTATATCATAATTGCCTGACTGTAGATCTGAAAACATTTAGTAAAAAATAGGGGATAAACATAAGATTTAGTGGAATGCGGCTTTTTGTCTATCGGAGACGAAGAATTCTTTAGGATTTTCAAAATTGGAACCCAATCTAAGAAGTTCATTTAGTCTATATGGTCCTTTCGTTCCTAGTCAAAAATCAAAACTATGATGTTCCGCTATAGGAATGACCTGAAATGTCGATAAGGGCACCCATGGTGATCTCCTACACCAGGAGTTGATGAGATGACTTTTTGACAAGAGTAAGGTGTATAGTCCTGCAATGATAGTAACAACACGCTTTTAATTCAATCAAGATTTTCAAAAGTAGGAAAATTTATCAGCTCTTAGAGGTTATAGAAAGTCATCAGTAACATTTCTGACGTCATCACTATTTATTATTATTGTTATAATTATTATAAACATGGGTGGAGGGATTTAACTCCACCTTGTGGTGGACTCAGCTTTGGAATTCCACAATTTATTTTTCTAAAGAGATCTTACGTTCTAGTTTCAAACCGATCTCAAGGATCTCTCTTCAATACTTATTTTTACAAGCTTCAATATTATCAGGAACACTTGTTCTACTTCAAACAGATGAATGCATTTCAAAACTCTTTTGAAAGTTTCTAGTAAATAAAACTCTCAAAAGCAGAGTTTGGCATCATACCGTTCTCTTGCCTTCTCTTCCATAATTATGGCGTATGCTATACGCGTATTCTTTGTCAAACCTCTCTGCACCAACCTATGACAAAAGATTAGACACTAGAATCCTGTTAGATCATGGATTTGCAACAAGCAAGGAAGTATAAACACACATTTTTACTGAAAATTTATCATGATGTATCTCCACATGGATTTACAACAAGTAAGGAAAGTATAAACACACATTCTTACTACAAACTTGTCATCATGTATTCTTGAGATAATTGAGTAACTTTGAAAAAGCAAAAAGAAAATTCTGTGTGTTTTGTAACTTGCAATACATCGTAAGTTGCTTGTAGTAATGCAGATGTTTCAACAACTGTAAAATAGAGGGGAACTTATATAACAAATAGAGCATGCATCAACAAAAATAAAGATAACGACAATAATTGACAAACAAATATATATTATGCGGACATTATTTTATAATTGTAACACTGCTTTACCAACTCACCTTTTGAGAGAACTCAGCTTTCCAAAACGCAATTGCATCATCCAGCTTTAAGCCAACACCCTGCGTCAGGTTTAGAAAAACAGTAAGTAAAATAAAGTAATGACTGGGAAAAAAGGATCTCGACAAACAAATTCATAAGGCCATCAACAATTCTTACCTAATGGTGTAGAATACACATATGGGAGGGCGCAAGTATATAAATAAGGTTGATAATTCAAATACATTGTTCAAATACTCATTACAAATCCTGTTCTTTACGCACATATCCTAAGCCTGAAACTCTATCAAACCCTATTAAACCAACGGGTAGTGCGAAAAACTTTCACAAAGCTAACGACTATTGTTAAAAATTTAGCTTACAGAAGTTAACAGTGTTGGTAAAAACGACAAGCGCATCTAGGTATGCATTTACTGTCTAATTGCAGGTTTTTGTAGACAACATGGTAGACAGACTAAAACAGACGCAACATGATTTTGATACCAAAAACCTAAAAGCGCCATATCTGCAACATGTTCTACATGGAAAAGCATAAACATCTCAAGACTTGAAGCCCATCGACTTGTACCATATAGCAACACAAACATGTTAGAGAGCATAGAACACATACGCTTTTGTAGAAAGATGATACAAACCTTGAGAAAGAGACCTAATTGCATTCTCCCCCCATGCTTTAAATGATGATCCTCTCTCAGCTGCATGTAAGTAAGATGTGCAATGAAACCAAAAGCAATGGTAAAATAAAGGAAACACATACGAAAAAGCATGAAATCAAGGGCTAATTTGATTTCCAAAATCTTACCTTTTCAAATATGTGGCGCATACACAGAGGAAATGAACCCTTAGCCATGTCATCAATGTCTTTTACTGAAATCTCGGAAAATCCTTTTGGCTACAGAGGCATTCAAAAAAATAGACGAGCATTAACTAACATACCTGTTACTTGTTACTCGATGAATTAATTTGTTGAGATAATCTACCTGAGAATAGTCAGGACCCAAGTAACTTGTGCACAGAGCTTCCACAATCTAAAAAGCGCCAAGAAAATATCAAGCATCATACCTTAAGATAATTTAGTTTTTGACATAAGACGTTGACAATTAAATACTCACGGGTGCCAAGCGATCCTTTTCTTGTTCTCTCATTGTAGATGTCCATTTTCTGCATGCAAAACTTACAACTTCAAAACTTGTAAATTTGTAAATGATCATTTATACGTTTCGACAACTATAAGAACAAAAATACAAAACCAACAAGACGTCCATGGGCGAGATAGCTGAGAGTATAAACTAACCTGTTTGTCAAAATTAGTGCCTTGGATAGATGACTACGAAATTGTGTGGCAACAAGTGAAACCACCTACAAGGATGAGGGACAACATAAATAAATAAACATAGATGAGATGAATGATAACTTGGTAGGCAACAACTAGTAAAGAGTATTAACTTTCAACCTGAGTAGAAGCCATGTAAACATTCCCCTTATGGATGAACACTCTCCGACCAGCTACAAGTTCTGGAACTTCTTCAAAAGGTACCTTCATTTACGGAGTCCGGAGGGAGAGAGAGAAATTCAGTAGGGAAAAGATAATTAAAATGAGATGAGCTGCTAAATTGAAGAAATTATAAGATGGGAAATCTTTACAGTGCAGCCATTTAACCATTAAGAAGAAAGACACCCGTAAGGCAACTAAATGCTGCGATCATAAACCAATGGACTCATTTTGGTAAAATGCTTGTTTGGACAGCACAAAATCAATAGAGGGAAACACAGAATGAGCTAGGAAATGGATGGTAATAACAGAATTCAATGTTTGGCTAACGAATTGCAATTCTTTATATTTTTGTTTATCCAAAAAGGAACAAGCGCAATGTTTAGGTCCACCTACTTGCAGTAGGTTTTTATGAGGTCCAAATGAAACCAAGAAGGATAAATTTTCTGTCATTATGGCAAGCAAACCAGAAAAATTAAAAGAACCAAAGAAAGACAAACATACCTTATAGAATATCGCATCAGCTGCAAAAGAAGGGTGGAAATAAAAGGTAAACTTGAATTAGAATAAAATCAGACAATGAAAAAAAGATGGACCATCATTGTTACAGGATAATTTTCTGACGAGAAAAGTGTTGAAAATTGGTGGTACAAACAAAGGTTATAATTTAGGAGAGACCTTAAAAAAAAAAGTCGCTTAGCTAACAGTTTTTTAACAAAAGTTTAGGTAAAGTAACAAAAATTGCATGCACAATAACCGAGAGTGACCACTTTGTTTAGCTTGAAAAACCACAAATACGAATTCGATGAATGACCAAAAAAGTAAACAAATTATATATTCCTACCTGTGGGTAAAGGCTGACCAAGGGAACGTGCAACTTGGCCCAACTTATCTTTAACACACTGCAGATAAAACCACAATACTATCAGAAACTGTTTCCAATTATGAAAAACCGAAAATCGTATATTTATAATAGAATGCTGAAATCAATATCATATAATTGGAAAGAACGTAAACAAATTGTAGTTACCTCAAATTCTGAACTACTAACCGCCTTGTATGAAAGGCCAAATTTTGCCATGAGCGCCCTCTGCAAACCTCAGAAGAACAGCACACAGTTCTTCAGTATCTAAATAGAATACAAAGAACCAAGTACCGCTACAGAACAACCAGATCATACCTGAGCTTCAGCACTTTCGTGCCGAAATCGGTAGCGAAATAAGGCGGTTTCCATGGAAAGAAACCACTTCCTCAAGTCCTCCCTTCAAATAGAGATAAAATAAAACAGTGAGAAGAACTTTTTGTAAGAAACATATTCAAGCAATAAAATGGAAGATTTTCCTCTTACGCTCTACAATACACGAGTCGGAGAACAAAGTGCGAAATTATGTCCTTGTTGACAACCTCAGACGCCTCTGGATGCCTCATGTTTGCCCTCCATAGATCATTTCCCTGTAAAAAGACCCACTAGCAACTTCCTTAAAAAAAATCTAAAATCACAAAGAAAATTTTTTTAAAAAAATTCACCTGAAACTACAAGAAATTTACCATTTGTTCCATTTCTTCGGGTTTCTTTCCTCTGGACAATCCATCTGAAATCCCTTTGAGCACTGCAAAAGGCAATAATAGCCACATTTTACCAAAAACACTTCAGTAAATAAAAAATCTAACAAAGTTTAGATCTCCAAAAATACGTAATTGTTTCTCTCTTTTTTTCATTTTTGCTGTAGAAATTCATCGAATTCATCTGAATTGAACACAAGATCTCTAAGAAGCACAATTAAGGAATGGATTTTTGTTTTTTTGCCCATAACTTGATCAAATTCATCTAAATTGAGCGGAAGATCCATAAGAAGCTCAACTAAAGAAGAATTTCAGTTACCTCGGCGATCAATCTGAGAAAAAAGCTAAAAACAAGAAAATCGGAACAAGAAACAGAGAGAGAGAAAGAAGAAGAAGAAGAAGACCTCGGAGGCGATCCATGGCGAAAAGCTCGAAATCTTCAAGGCGGACTTCGAGAACCGGAGCCTTGCGGTAGAGAGGGAGGGTGGAGACGACGTCGTTGGGGAAGGATTTCTTGTGAGATCGAACGGTCTCCATGGATTTGAGGTTTCGGAGACCTCTGGAATTTTCACTTTGCCGAGCGAGAAGACGAAGAAGGAGAAGAAGGAGAACCCTTTTTCTTTCTTTTGTTCTGTCTTTCCCGCGCTAATGAATGTCAGGAGGCTTAAGAATGGCGGGAGACGCTCCGCACGTGTTTCATGCCAATGCATCACGTGACTTGGTTTTGGACTTACGACTCTGAAATGGCTCTGGGCTCAATTATCGGCCCAACTTCTGAAATGGTCTAAATACTCGATCCACTTCTTTCTTTCTTTTTTATTTTTCTTAAAAATTTTCTGTCCTTTTCTTTTTAGCTTGTTGTATGGCACGCAATAAACAGACAAAAATAAAAAAATAAAAAGTAAAAATCCCATGTCAATGACATAATTATATATAATGACGATGACATGATTATCATGTGAGGACAAGAAAAGTCATTAGCTCTTTTAAAGGGTATATAAGTATAAATTAATAATCCGCTAGCAGCAAAGACTTTGAGCTGCTTAGAATTTTGAGAGTTCGCGTGGCACATAATTAAGAGTTAATAGCATTTTAATGTAGAATTTTTTTTTCATAGAAAAAAAAAAGGTCTTCAGTGGTGGTTCCCTCATCAACTTATTTTCAGTCTCACATACGAGATACACTTCCTTGAGAATGATAAGAAAGAGATTGGCCTCTAATATAATATTTTACGGTTATCAACCCAGGTCCTACCTAAACACATCACTAACCCCATGCACCTACTGTCAAAGCTAGAGCGGGAATTTTACGGGAATTCTGTGGGGATCGAATCTGAGTGAACAAAGAGATTAAGAAAGACCCCACCCTCTTTTGCCACCTTATCCATCCCTATGGATGTTAATAACATCTCAATGAAGTATTAAATGAACAGGTCAATGTTACACTTTATCATTTTAGTCTAAGAAAATCTTTTATACAATGTTAATATTTTTGTGGTAAATTGACGAAGTGTAGCTTAAGCTTACGTCGATTTGACAATTCGGTGTCTAGTGACTTTTCAATGTAATAATCACAAATTGCCACTTCCCAGTGGTTTTTGAAACTAAAAATTTAATTTTACAAGTTTCAAGAATTGATAATAAAAAAAATAGGTATAGCATAAAGTTTTTTAACAGAAAATACAATAATGTGTCAAATCTACAATACTCTCTTATTTTTCCTGCCAAGTATGACATGAGCATTAACATTGTAGATTATCTAAAACAAAGGAGTCTAAAATTTATCTCAATTTTCCATTCCAACTGATAGAACATGTAAATCATCTTTTTTTCATTGATAGGTGTTTAAACTTCGAGTAAACTAATATTAAAAAGATATAACCACAATTATAATGATTAAAAAAAAAAAAAAAAAAAGAAAGACAGAATAAACTACCCTACCACTACTCTGAACCCACCATAAATACAAGCAGCTGCTTCTTAACGTCGCAAATTAAGGAAAATGTCGCAAATTAAGGAAAATATCTACGATAATTAGAATGCAGAATAAGATTAAACTGTTAATTCCTATTATTCAGTAGCTTAGTAATAATCGACAGCCACAAGAATATATCTTTGAAAAGAAACTCGGAAAAGCATTATTATTTGTTCAGGAGCATAGTTGCTTGGCCATTCAAGCAAAAACAACTCTTAACCAGGAATCCGAAAGATTAAAAAAAAGCTTCCTATTTGCATTCCTTTTTCCCCTCCCCCTACCCATAGCCAAGTCATATATAGATAACCAGAAAAGAAGAGAAAGGAAAAAATATATATATATTTGTAATTTTACTTACACTACTAAAAAAATTGGTCCTAATTAAAAGGTAAATACTAGTTGCTCTACAAAATTCAGTACCCTGTCCTTTCCATTATTTTTGGCTTGGGCACTTCTTGTATTTTGGGAGGGTCTAGAATCAACCTCGGTAGACATTCTTCCCCCAAGAGAATCTAGCGACCTATCAACGATATAGATTTTTATTTATTTGTATGTATAAAGATCATCAAATTCTTTGACTAGCTGCCGAACGCGTTTGCTGTAGCATCCCGATTGTCGCACTACGGGTTCTTGTTAGAAATGTTGCATTAATGCCCTGAAATCTCATCATCCCAAACCGACCAGAACCCGGAGTTCCATTGTTCGAGTCTTCTGAATCACCAATCCCATTGGTAACCCCATGCCCATCCAATGCCCCAATGGCTTCTGAAATTCCATTAAAGTCCTGTAAGACAATGAGTCACTGTTCATTAGTCGCATCATCATAGAAAGTCACAATGCAGGAATTATTGCTAACATCACATAATAGGCCAAGCCGATAATTGAGAGAAACAAAATATGTGAAGCAGAACATGACTGTAATTTTAATGAACCTGGCGGGATCCACAGGAATCAGAGGTTGGTTCCGAAATCAAAACAGGAGGCAAGGACCCAGTCTGCTAAAGTACAAATACAATCCTGTTAGCATAGTAGAAATTCTAACCATCAAATACAAACTTGTTAGAAATAGCTATTAAAATAAACAAGTAACAAAATAAAGTAGAAATGATATATGAATTTAATGCACTTTCATTTGTAAAAGGAGTTGTTTAGTATCAAACTCACGATACTAGCTGTGTTCACATGATACCAGACAACTTTAATAAAACACCCGGACAAATATTTGCTTTGAATCTTTCACAAAGTTAAAAAGTCAAAGATCGATTAAGAGCATTGCAAAACTACTGTTTAAAGGCCTGGAGATTAAAATTACCCTTGATGGTGAAATTTGTGGTAGCTCAAGAGCCGGCCTTGAGGAACTGGATGGCAATGTCTGTGTATTCCAGAAAGAAAAGTTAATTTGGAATTTGGATAAAAACAACAATATCTACAAATAGAAAGAGGACAAAGTAATCTTGATAAACCCCCAACTAGTTTGAGAAAAAGGAAGAAAAATATACTTAGAGACCCTTGTTTGACTTATTTGTTTACAGGCTCTTGATCACCAAAATCAGTAACTGGAGCTAGATCAGGAATTATCTTAGAAGAACTAGATACTTTTGAAGGCTAAACTATCCCGAAAGTACTAGTTTGTACAGGATAGAATGGCTTAAGGGCTGAAGTAGAACACGTGAATACATGATCTTGCACACGTATCAAGTAGAACATGTGACCCACATTAAAACTTCAAAACACACCTTAATCCGTTCTGTGGCTCTGTCATTTTCTATGTTCCAGGCAACGTCACATAATCTCCTTACTCCTTCATTTGTTATCTCCTATATATGCGATCATAATAATAATTAAAAAAAAAAAAAAGGGACAAATGGTTGTCATCATAGGCATTAGCTCTTAGAATTACATTATTTTTCGTAAAAATTTGACATTAACAATAAAGATAATTGAAGTTACCTGCTTCCCTTCTATTCTCTGGATTTTGGTTTCCTATGAAACCAAGGAAAAATAAAAAGAAAATCAATATTGAAAATCAATGTTGAAAATCCACATCCATATATTAACTTCTTAGAGAAAGGAAAGGAATTAAATATCGTGAATAAATGGATCACCAGAGTCTGGACGGCAAAATGAACGGATCTAACATCCACACCAATCGAATCCGTTTTTCCCCGTAGTTCAGAAACCTAATGAAAAAAATTAAATTAAATGAAATGCTCAAGATTTCCATGCATTAAAAAGTATTTGAACTTTTTTTTATCCTGCTACCAAATTACTAGCATCTCACAAAAGCCCACCTCCTGCTGTGTTCTATTAGTAGTTTCTAAACATTCATCCAAACCACGATCAAGGCCATCAATTTGCGAGGATAATTTTCGCTTGGTAGCCTGGAAATGAAGAAAAAACACCTAAAGTAAGCATCAGCTGCCTTTTTTACCAGAATTAGATCCGAACCTTGAACCTAGGAAAACTTGAAACTTGAGTGACCCTCATCAAAACTAAAAGAATGAAGAACTTGCCGCAATTGATGAATAAACATTCTCAAGCTGTTTCGAGATAGAATTGCAAGCATCGGATAGACTACGCCGTGTAGCAAACATCATATCTGGTAGTTTCCACCCCTGCAAAGATACAAGGAATTCCCATAATAATGTAGCATCAAATATGTTACACTGAGAAGAAGACTAGAAAGGGGCAGAGGATACATACCAATAACACCTTGTACTCTCTTAGAACATACAGTTTTCAACAACTTAAAAAGGTTGCAAAAATAATAGGCTGACAAATACCATATTAAGATACTGCTGAAACAAACTAAAGCAAGCCAAAGAAAATTAAAGATGAACGACCAACATAGGCCGCAATAGCACGAGCCTTGACCAAGAATTTCCTACTCTGTCAGTGAAATTTTTCAACAGAAGTATCCTAAAGACGCACCACTACCAGCTGAAAACCGAGCAGATTATTGATAAAAAAATAAATACCGAGACACTTGAACTCCTCTTCAAGTTTGGATGAGAAACATGCTCATATATCAAGACACCTTAATAAAATCTTATCAGCTGGCACAATAAACTCTTGAAGACAAAAGTTTTACCTTCCACCAAATGTAGCCATATCCTACCACGATTGTAACAACAATTATACTATACTTGCTGGTACCTGAATTATTTACCAAAAAGGGGAAAATGCATCAGTACATAAAAGTTATAGATACCGTATATCATTAGAAACTGCAACTAATTTGCCAGATATTTTCCCTATTCTAAAAAGTTTGTTCATTAAAAGATCATAACCACTTACAAATCACACGCAATTAAAAAAAATGATACCAAACGGATTAATAGAAATAGATTGTGTTAATTATACTGTCGTTGCAGCTAGATGCCAATCGGCCATTAGAATAAAAATTAGCAGAGTTATTCTTAAAAGGCAAAGAGACGTGTAACCACTACCAGATCGACTTGTAGTTACAATTGTGACTGATCTGTTGGATGCCAAGATCTGGAGTTCCTGCCGTAGGCTGTTGACCTGCAAAACGTAAAAGATAGGTCAAAACCTGAATTTACATTAACGCATAATAGCAGAAATCTTTGATGAACTTTGAAAAACATAAGACCAATCAAAAACCTGAGCCATCAGTAAGTCACCATGGGGCTTCTTCACTGTTGCCGAGCTTGTCTCGTCTTGTTTAATTTGCTTCAGAGCAATCTGTCGTAAGAGGCCAAATCATCAGAAATTGTTAGGATGAATCCAAAAACAATAGTAAGGCCACTATGCAGCCAAAACTACACAGGTAGCTCATGGACCAACCTAATTCCATAAAGAAAGCATACCGAGAGTATGAAAACAAATGACAAGAAAAACCTGTAGGACTCCACAAATTGATCAACTCAACATACCATAAATTGCTTCTAAAAACACTCCAACATATGCAAGCAAAGCTTTAAGCTAAATAGAAAGCTAGAAAGCGGAAACATTAAAACAAATTCGAAGTTCAAAACAAGACCCTACACTTCGAATGCAAACCGAGCACACATGTAAAACATAGCAATTTCACCGTGAATATGCCAAAAAGTCTCGCGCTTTTTGGAACCCAATCATGTGATGAATTTGGGGAGATAAAAAAGTACCTTGAAAGCACCGGAAACAATATCAGATACCCGTCCTTCTTTCGCAAGAACAGACCCAAGTATACCTAAAACAACTTAAATATAAGTCATCTTATCCAAAGCTAACCAATTTATTAGTACAAAAACAACAGAAATTGAGAGAAACAAATAGTATCCGAACTTAAAAAACTACTATTAAGATCATTAACAATCTAATTATTATGGGTAACAATAATGCATAAAAAAAATAAACTCGTATAACGCGAAAAAGTTCGCACTTTAACTATGATTCTTAAGCATAATTAACAATAAACCAATGTACGAGATTAATTGTACATTGGTTTTTTTAATGTTTTTAAACTCAAAATCGCAAAATCCAAGTCGCGCGATTACGATACCAAGGAGATCAAGGGTTTATCCAAAACCCTAAACTTTCATCAAACAATATTAATAGCGGTAATTAGGAAGCTAATTAAACAGTAATCAGCTCCGAACACACAAAAATAAGAGTTAATTGAACAAATTAGGAACTAGAATTAATGGAGGAGTGTTTGTATGGACCTGCTCCGACCAGAATGCCGAGCTTCCCAAGGGTGAGAGCCATGGCCGGGAAAACTAAAATTTGTGACTTCAGCTACCTTCGTCGTATCGCCGCCGAGAGTGCTAGGCGGAGAGGGTCATCCGAATTCGGGAAAGGGGAAACCTCGTCGGGAATCGAAAGAGTTTGGGGGGAAGATTGTCGGGCAAGAAATAGGCACTGGCTCAGAAAACCGACAAATCGAGTCTGAGTGACCGAATTCTCAAAGGCAAACGCCAAAAACTGGAACAACAACAACCCTATTTGGCGTTTGCAGAAGAAAAGCCCCTTGGGTTTCACTGTAAATCACAACTGAGCCCTACCAAGCTAGCGTTTAACTATTCCAAGGGAATATGCTTGGCTTTTAGTTGTTGAGTTACGTAAATGCCCTTGTGGCTTTCTTCTACACTTGGGGCACGGGCACTTTTACGTCTTTTTCGTACTTAACGTACTTAATGCGACATGTCGTTTTTTTGGTAAAAAACTTCGCATTGCAATTCATCTCAAAAAGGTTCGTTGAAAAACCACACGTCGTTTCTTTGACTGGAATGGAACCATGACCGACCTTTTTGTAGTGTAACTTGTAAGGCGAAGGATCATTTGAAAAGGGCGCGTCGTTTCTTTGATTGGAAAGCATAATTGAAACGATGACTGGTCGTTTTCGTAACGTGAGTAAGCTGAAGGTTGATTGAAAAACGACACGTCGTTTCTTTGATTGGAAGGCATGATCGAATCGATGACAGATCGTTTTGTTACGTAATTGAAAAGGAATGATTTTTTTTTTTTCCTCTCTTTTTTTGCCCTTAAAAATGACAACAAAAGACAATGGACTTTGATTGAAATGCAGGATTGAATCCATGACTGATCGTTTTGTAATGTAACAGAAATGGAATGATTTTTTTGCCCTTAAAAACGACAACAAAAGACAATGGACTTCGATTGAAAGGCATGATTGAATCGATAACAGATCGTTTTGTAACGTAACTGAAAAGGATTTTTTTTTTTTTTTTTTCCCTTTTTTTGCCGTTGAAAACGACAACAAAAGACTATGGACGGGTCGATAACTCCCTATATCAAGAAACGACATTAAAAATTTAAGCAAAAAAAAAAAAGGGAGGAAAAAGAGGAAAACTAAGAAACGACATTAAAAAAAAAAAAAAAAAAAAAAAAAGGACTACATATGGGTTTTCCGACATTATTTTTGTATCAAAATTGAACTTTAACGTCTTAATGTAACCATAGAATGCTAATTTGACGTGAAAATAGCAAATTTTATCATCCGTGTGAAAATTTTTACTCTAATAAATTATTATATTTGGTATTAAATTTGTTAAATGTAAGAATTGATGGTAAATTTACCGTTTAATTTAAAAAATATATAAATTTTGATATTCAATTGTTATTGATTTCATTTAATCAATACCATATTTGTCCTTTCTAAGCACTACTACAAAAGTTGGATTATACGACAAAGATTGCACGACGGTGATTGAGACCGTCGTGTAATCTTAAGATTGCACGATGGTTTTGGTTCAACAGTCGTAAGAACCATCGTGTAATCCTCTGAAATTTTCAAATTTTGAAAAAAAAAGAGGATTACACGACGGTTTTGAGCAAAACTGTCGTGTAATCCTCTGAAATTTTCAAAATTTTCAAATTTTCAAAATTTGATAAAAAATGATTACACGACGGTTTTGAGCAAAATCGTCGTGTAATCCTCCGAAAATTTTCAAAATTTTCAAATTTCATGCTTTGGAATTCGCACGGAAACCCATTACATAAATACACGTTCCTCTTCATTTATTATCATTTTCATCTTTAACCCTCTAGACAACTCAAACTTTTCTCCTCCCACCTCCTTTGCTCGCTCGCCCGCCTCCCTAACTTAAAATCCGGTCACGCCGTCGCTGCCACTTCAAACTTTTCCCAAACCGCCGCCATAGTCCCGGTTTTTTCCACCACCATCGCCACCACCTCTCTCTCCTGGTGTTCCCATCAAGGCCGTGACTATTTTTCTTTGAAGAAAAATAAGGTGACTTTCATATTGCTCAATTTCTTGTTTTCTAACAAAACTACGAACACATAATGCTTTAATAACTTGGGTGGAGTATAATTTGTAGTGTTGTTTGAATATTTTATTTTTCTTTTTTTTATTGTTGCTCTTTGAAGATGAATATTTTGTGCACGGTTTTGGCACTTTACACACATTTTTTAACTTGGATTTTATCCGCCCACCACATGCTTGATGAAATGCCAAAATGGATTTTTGTTTTGGATAATCATATGGAATTTGATTCTAGTGTAATGTGTACCATTACACGACGGTTTGGCCCAAAACCGTCGTATAATTGGGCTTGAATTAAAAAAAAATTTGGCTTTTTTTTGGCGATGGCATATATTACATGACGGTGCCATCGCCAAAAAAAAGCCAATTTTTTTTTTAATTCAAGCCCAATTACACGATGGTTTTTAAAAAACTGTCATGTAATGTGTTAAGAACTATCGTGTAATGTGCCATATTACAACATTACACGATGGTTCATGGAGAACCGTCATGTAACGTGCCATATTACATGACGGTTCGACCTAGAACCATCGTGTAATATCTCCATATTACTTTTTAACATGACGATATACCTTGTTTCGACGACGGTTTTAACTGTCGTGTAACATTGAGATACCACGACGGTAATATAACCGTCGTGTTATCTACTATGACACTGGATTACACGACGGTTGGATAACCGTCGTGTAACTTTACATGACGGTAAAAAATCATCGTGTAATCTATAATTTTTACTAGTGAAGAAAGATAAATATAATATTAAAAGTAACATTATATATTAAAGTCATATAATAAAACATCTCAATGCACTATTTTCACACTTTATGTGTTAAATATGGCGTAGACGTTGGTATATGTGGAGATGATCTAAGTACTACAGCTCGTTTACCCTATATGAATTGAATTGAATTAAAATTTCTAATTAGAATTACATATGTTAAAAAAAAGTTTATATATGTCTTATTAGAACTATTATATATATGAATTTCAAAGTTTTAACCAACAAAAACAAAATGACTTCTAAAAACTCATTTCAAAGCTTTTAGAAGCCATTTTTTGTGATTTTGACTACAAGCTCTTGGATAGAGCTATAGCTCATCGCATAGATCATCGAAATACTTTTAAAAGCAATTTTTGGATTTATGAATCTAAAAATAGCTTTTGAAAAGCTCTACGGAACAAACTCACATATCTTTATGTGTGTGTATTCAAAGTTAGTGTCATATTTGGTTCCTCAATCACTAACATCCATGTGCCATCTTGGGTCGACTATAAGTAATAAAGCAAGGAAAACAATGTCGGGAGACGATAAAGATCAAATATCAAACTATACAAATTAGAAGATGACCCAAATTACAGATCTACTGAAGATAACTGCAACTTACTGATAGTCGATTGTGTCTGCATAACAAAAAGTATCAATAAACCATTTTCCAAAATATTTAGAGAATATTTGGCTACAAGTATTTTTCCAGGAATTATGAAGACTCCAATTTGGAATATGGTTTTCCTAATCTCCAAGGATATGAATTTTACAAAGAAAATGGACATTGTTTAAGATAAGGAAAGTATCTTCAAATTCAAGTATGGAATCTTGCTCAAATGAGCAAACTGATAAGCATTGGACATCTAATATATATAAATATATAAAAAAGAAAGTGTGTAGGCTTTTTCCAACCGTATATAGCACAAATTTACAGACCTTGAATTGCCCCTAAATACACCATTCTCTCTACAACGTCTCCGATCCACTCACCATTATTCTCTGTCTCTGTCTCTGTCTCTCTCTCTATCAAGCCTTCTTTTACTCAATTTCTCACTGCATGGGGCTCTATTTTGGACGTAGCTCACGTACTGAAAGTGGACTGCTATAAATTTGTCTGTCTGTATTTGTTTTAATAACTTTATTAATTTGTTTGCTCGCTAGGTCGATCTTGGGCGAAGATCAAATATAAGACGACATCCATATTTGTCATTAACCCCAAAACATAATAAATGTGGATTATATAATATTACAATTGTAATGATAATGATAAGAACAAGGATAATGATATATGTGAATCATCTCATAAAAGTAAAATTTAATTATAAACTTTTATGAATAAAATTAATAATGATACTTATATGGATAATACTTAAGCATAATTACTAATCTGAAGTATCAAAGCAAAAACATATAATTACTGTAGTTCCCCCAAAAAAAAAAAGTTACTAGCTGGAAATAGCATGAACAAAAAATTAACGATTAATTATCGCAACACTAATAAGTACAAGATATAGCATAATGGACCATAAATATGAATCGGCAAATACGATGTATGTATCTTAATTACTTTTCTTAAGGTAAACCAAATTATAAGAAATGACGATCTGACTTGAGCATACAAGTTGTCAATTTTTGCTGTGATAATTGTAATGCCCACTTTTCTTATGAAATGAATGAATTCTTATAATTTAACTCATTCTAGGAAAGAGATTATCCTATTTACGTACGAACAACTAAAGAGTACTTTAAATAAAAGTCATGACTTCCGATACGTGTTGATAACTTTTTTAATAATTAAATAAAGTTATCGCGAGACCAACTTCAACTGACAGTAGACCAGATACGATTACAGGGACCCTGCTCAACAGGTCCTTTAACCCACAGGTAATTAAGTTCAAACATACCACGCCGTAAGTATTTTAGTGACCTTAGTATTGTCAATACCAAATGAAAAAAGAGTATATGTCAATCACATCATTTGCAGCTGCTCTAGAATCAAGAGACAAATGGCTAGTACAACCATCAACAAATACTTATATCATGTTTTGCAGACAAATCATTAGTGCAATCTCAGTGATCATCACTGAATAGAACTGAAAATATATACAATATTGATGTAAATATTTGCGAAAAATCTGTCGCCACAATATATTCAACAATAAAATGAGTAAGTTTTTGGAAAGAAAAATGTCTTTAATAAATCAATGGCTAAATGCCTAATAATAGGTAAAATCGCATTTGGTTTAACAACCAGCCATTTTATTAATGGATCTAACTTTTGGTCTATGATCTAATTAAAGTACACATATATAAATAAAAGTTTAGTTTACACAAGTGTATATGTGAATAAATATATATATGTTTGTGTAATGAGGTAACTAGATATAGCTAGGGAGTTGAATATATATATATATATATATATATATATGATGGAAGGTTTTCTCTATATCACAAATTAGAGAGTTAATTAAAAGGAGGTATAGATTTGCATCTGACTCAAAATATGCTCAAAGTTGTCAGTTGACTTCTCAATCGCATGGGAATGTATGCCTTCATAAGTCGTCATCACAATCCCTTCGTCTTTAGTTAACCTCTGCACTTGTTTCTTCACGTTACACCCTTGATGCGTGCACCGGTAGTAACTTCTGCACATCACAAATCAAATTAATTTAAGCCAGCTAGCTCTCGTTTACATATATACATCTTATGTACACACACATATATACGGTTGATAAATATGTGTTCAAGGATCTCATCATATTTGCATGTAGATTCATATCTAACATGTTAATGTAAACTATTCTAATTCCATCAAATTGTTTACTTCTAGAAAAGGAAGGAACTCGTATATAGACATTTAACATAGTTTATCGTTTTTTAAGGAAAATCCTGAATTATTTGTACTACACAATTATCTTTATCAATAGATTTTGTTAAATTATCATATTTTATTTAGAATTATTTTTATTTATACCTAATAAGTTTTATCATCATTCTCATTTTATCTTATTTGCTTTCTTGCAATGCCTATTAACAATTATATGCACATGGTGTATATTATGATGTATATATACATTGGTGGGAGCTAATAATTTAATTTGTAAGTCCCCAAAGACCATTATTTGGTGGAGACATACATAACATAATAACAATTTTTCTTTTTCTTTTTCACGGATAAGATATCACTCATTATTGATAAAGTAAACTACGAACATGAGAAGGTGAATTGCCTTGACCTCTATATATACGTTATAAATTAATACACCATGACGAAACGTCTAAAGACAAGGACGTCTTGATATGCGTAGCTAATTAAGAAGAGTATTTTCGTCCTTCATATGTTATCTTTTTAAGGTTTATTCAAACACAATTTAGTCAATTTACAAAAGCATATGTATATACAAGGACAGCAAGATATATATGTATATTTTTTGTTTCACATATATTATAGCGATTGCCCCGACTAAAAAAAAAATTTGGAAATAGAAAATAGTTTTCGAAGCATATTAAACTACTAGAATATCATACTTATTATATAAATATAGCTAGCGGGCAAACGTGATTGTTATCTACGATATCTTTTATATATATGAACTCGCGAAAATATATAATGAGAACTAGACTCATATATATATATAGTCCTCCAATTAATAACCTTTTCTTTTAATATTTGACTTGCACTAATCGAGGATATAAATTATCCTTGCATCACACACATATGTATACATATAGATAATGATATTATATATAGTTATGAAAAATGGCAAGAGAGTAGTACTGCATAGGTTTTATTAAGATGTGTAAGTGATGAATCATGGACAGAGGCAAAACTCAAAACAGATTATTAATTGAGGATATTAATCTTTTTTTTTTTTTTTTTGGAAGGGAGGATATTAATCAAGTTATTTTCAAAGAAATTCCTATAATTATTTGTCACGAGTATGAATTTAATAGAGACGGAAAATATCATGAAGAAGGAAAAAGGTAGCTACCGAAAGTGCTAAACATCAGACAGAACATATCTTCAGCTACTCTCCACAACCCCCCCCCCCCCCCCCTTCTCTCTCTTTCTCTATGTGTGTGTGTGTGTTTGTATATATAACTGCACACATGTGTAAGTGTGTTGATTAAAGTTTAAACCATGCATGAATAATTAAGCCGTAGACTTTCCAAAAAAAAAAAAAAATTAAGCCGTAGTAAAATTGACCTTTTGAAATTCTTATTATTTTCTTCAGTAATTGATATGATGCCGATATCAGTTAATGTTTATTACATTCTAATTGCTTGTAGTACTTTACATCCTCAATAATTTAAATATGATTTTCCAAAAATAATGCATATTATATATGCATTTCATTTCTTAAAGAAACTTATATCTCTTGGTATGAATCAAAATATTTCACACTTAATCGTTTTTTTGCCCAAAATAAGATCGAATATCTACCTACCATTGGCAACAATATTATCAATGATTAAGATTAGTAGAATATTTCCAAATTAACCGCAAAAACGCATAATTCCCACAGTAATATATGTGTATATATGTATAGTTATAGATATACCGACAGCCACATATTTCCAAACAAAATGAAAAGAAAAAAAATTACAGAAAAGAGCAATAAGATTATGAATCGTAATGAAATGATTAGATAATAAATAATTGTACAGACCTTGGGAATTTGTTGTTCTTGACAGCCTTTTGACCGTACTTCCTCCATCTATAGCCGTCGTCAAGAATATCAACTTGGCTCCTCGTTTGAAAAGCGTATCTGGGCTTTCTTATTTTCTTCTGTCCGGTCTTGTTATTAGTACTTATAATTTTCTTCTCTGATTTCCCATATTGTTGAACTAATTCAGAGCCCTGAGAAACGGTACGAGTACTTACGTTGTTAATTATGGAACCACCTTCTGGTATATTAATGTTAAGATTATTGTGGATTATGTTCACCTGCTGATCCATCTCCGACATCAATCCCAGGAATCCATTCGACAGCTTTTGGTTTTGATGATCCGTAGTACTACCATAATTATTACTCGCTAACTGATGAGTACTTGTAGATGAAGATGGTGGCGATGGAGATGTTGTTGAAAACTGAAGAAACGGGAAATAGTTGTTCTGGTCCATAAGAGAGAGAGAGAGAGAGAGAGAGAGAGAGAGTGAATAATATTGTAGCTATAGGCGTATCTAATAATATATGTGTAAAGAAGAAGAGAGAAGAAGGTTGGTTTATATGGCTAATATATATATAGGACTTTTGACTGAAATTATTTAAGATATTTATTTATATAGTGTGGCGGCTAGACATCTATATAGATGAGCTGATCTAAAGGCTAACATTGTAACTGGGGCCTCTCTTATCCAACTACATTAATTCATTATGTCGTAAACGGCACGTAATTTAGTGATTTTACTAGATGATCGTAAAAGTATAGTTATATATTTTTTTTTTCTTAGTAATTAAAAGTACAGTTATATTAATGTATATATATGTATACAAAATCACTCTATAGATAAATATTTGGGAGGATTCATGATGAAGCTTGGGCAAAAATAATTGGATTATATGTATTGTTGATTTTTCATTTACTGTATTATAATAATCTCTTTGTTTGGTTTTGACCCAACTTTGATTTCGTGCGGGTATACTTTTCTTCTGGATTTGAATTCAAAGTGATAATATTAAAAAAGTCATGGTGGATATGCAAAATTAATTATTAGTTTTAAAATCAATAAATCAGCCTTATTATTAATAGTTCAATTTTAATGAATAAAATATATATTTTTTAAAAAAGGTGATTTTTCATTTTATGCTTCCCGAGTTTGAGAGCTAGCCGAAAAAAATGCAGCGTATATATTAAAGATACACTTCTTGTTTCTGGAAGGTAATGTAGTAATTTGGTTAGCCGTACTAGCATGGAACACGTTATATATATATATATATATATATATATATATATCGTGACACAATATAGAACAGTTTTCTTTGGTCAAACTCGTGCTAGCAAATTATCGAGTTACTTTCCATATATTAAAATATGCAATTATTGTTGCATGTTTTATTTAACGATAATTTCATATTGATTTTATTATGAAGTCGCTTCAAAGTTTTTTTTTTTTTTTAATTATCAGCAATTTAATTAACATAAAAATGCAACTTAATTAATCACTAAACCTATTTTTGTCCTTTCTGTTACTTTTTTTTTTGGTTGATTATCCATATATTTCTTTCTAGATTGCATAAATTATTACTCTTTAAAACTTCTAACTTCCCCTCATACACACAATCTGTATAAGTGAATATAATTACATGTATTCTTCTATTCATGTAGGTTTCCTGGTGCACGTGTTTTCGTATGGGTAATATATGTCGCCTTTTTCTATATCTTAGTACAATATAAAGTATTTAAGTTAATCAAGTTTTGAAAGATTCAATGAATGTGGAAAATGTAAAGGAGCAACTATTCCTAGTCCATGTTGTTTGACTAACAAACAGAGGAAAACGCAAAGAGATTATGATCAACCATAAACCCTATGTCATCTGACCTCTAAATTATACGTATTATATATAGGATATTTTGTTGGTTGGAGATGAATTGAATTTTGAAAATGTGTATTTGGTGAAAATAAACCATTTGAAATGAAGAAGTGTAAGAATTTGAAATATGTTTAGAAAAAAATTAACAATATTGATCTTATTCCGTTTTTCTCGAAATTATATATAATTTAATAAAATAATAATAATCTCATATGGATACAAAATGATAAATTTATAGATTTTTAAAATTTGTATTTTTTGAAAAATGTTTGGAAAAATGATTTATAAAGTTAGAGGAAAATGAAAAAAAAAAAAAAAAGGAAAAAACTTTTGGAAAAGTGTTTTCAAAAGTGACCCCATACGGATCTAATGATCAATAATGCACCATCAAATACAATATTTTTTTTTTGTACCCTACCAAAAAGAATCTCTCTCTCTCTTTTTTTTTTATTTTTTTGTTTTTTTATAACTACGAAAACGATAATTTCAATGTTCTGCAAAAGTTTCAACAAAATGGCATTTGTTTACAATATATATATATATATATATATATATATTAATTAATTAATTAATTTTGTTCGCTAGGTAGAGATACAGACGGCTGAGAGAGAAAGAGAAGTCACATAAACATGTGCGGGTTTGAATATTCCTAACGAAGATATAAAGGAGCAGGGGAAATTCAAAAGGTCATTGTAGTGATAATATTGGACGTTTGAACCGGGGGGTTGGTGGTGGTCCTTGCGCTCCTTGGAGCCTCCTTGTCCAGAAAATTCAAACCAAAATTCTTGATCCCTTATTTAATGAATGTGGCCAATCTTATTACGTACGTGCCAATTCTTCATCTACTTCCTTCTAAATCTTGTGATTCTGTCGGTACTATGAAAAGCCAACAGATAAATATGGGAATATGCCTGGATTTTTCCAAAAATTTACACAGGTTTGACCAATATATATTCCCATATCTTAGTCAATCATCACTTTGAAAAATATTCTTCAATAATCAACGTAGCCACCCATTTTTACCATATCCTTAAGGAGTTAAAGATCACGCTATCTCGAATTTTCTGGCTAATTGATTATCCCTCAATAATATTAATGTTATACCATCTAAATATAAGATATAGTTGTCCTTTCTTCTGAGCATATATCTTGCAAATTTAATAATTCACAAAAACAAGTTCCATAGGCATCTTCCATTTATATCACCATATATTTTGATTTGCTTGTTCTTCTATTCGGAATTTTCAGCAAATCTTGGACTCCTTGAATACCATACCATTATTTAACCATATAAAAAATTATTAAATGTACTGAATATATTAAAACAAGTTATGAGTCGTCCAGATAATATAAAGATCAATCATTAAAACGAAAATGTGACAACAAATATAAACGCATTTGTAAGAGGTAGGTAGCTAGTTCCTCATACACGAATATGTACGTATCTTGAAATAGTTATATGAAATATGTTAAAAGAAAAAAAATCAAAGATTTTGCTCAATAAATTTATATATATATATATATATATTTTTTTTTTTTTTTTGGTGTTTGCTTCTACGTCCTCTTTTAGCCCTTAGATATTTTAACGTATAGTTAGATATGAGTTGAGGGATTAATCTCTCCCTAAGAGTGCATTTGATATGGGTTTTCTTGACTTTCCCTTGCATCTCTATGCCAAACTAGAGAGATTTTTTTTTTTTTTTTTTTTTTTTGTGTTTTTACTTTCTTCATACCAAACATTATAAGAGAAATTATCTCTCTCTTTTTTATATTCATCATCTTGGTTATCTCGTTCATTTTCACTCTTACCAAACTTCTCCTAAAGGACTACAATTTTGTCCTTTTTTTGGCTTTGGTTGGCTGACACAGGACAGGAGACGAGGGAGGAAGGGAGGCGTGGGACTTGGGAAAGAAAAAGGGCGGAGTGTGAGGTTCACGAGTGAGAGAGAGACCAATTTTTGGTTTTTTTCGAGGGTGGGAGAGAGGGAGAGAGGGCGAGCCTTTTTGTTTTTTGTTTTTTTTTTGCTTCAATTTTCTTTTTTTGGCTTTAGGTTTTGTTTGATAAATCAATTTCACTTAAATTATTGTATTTTTTTATCTCAATTTTTATCTTTTTTTTGAAAAGTTAATAAAGTTTATAATAACTTTTTCAAAAGTCAACTCAACTCAAATTTAAAAATTTCATCTCATCTCAAACTCAACTCATTCACCAAACAGACACTCAGTTTTCAAGGAAGGGTGAGAGAGAGATGGTGTGTTGAGAAAAAAAAGCAGGGAGGAGGGGGAATATGTTGGGTTTATGAATTGAGACAGGTAGAAAATTATTTAATTGCTCTTGTATTATTATTAAATAATATATATCATATAAAATTTATAAGATTTATTTATTAAAAAGTAAGAAAAAATAATTATACATCTAAAATTTTATAATATATAATTTAATTATTTTAATGTATTTATTTTTTAAATTTAAATATAATTTTTATATTTGACATTTTTTAAAGATTTATTCCTAATATAAATATTTATTTTATATTATTTTTTAAAAGATGTATTTCTTATTTTAAGAAAAGATTTATTTCATAGTTTATAAATTTTTCTATTTTCTTGTAATTTTTTACACATTTCGTTATAAATAAATTACCTTGATTTAAGAAAATATTTTTCATTAAAATATTAAAATATTGTATTCCAAACGATTTTTTTTATTTTAGACCTTTTTATGTATTGGTCTATTTTTAATATTTTTTTTACTTTTATCTTTTTTATATTTTTATACCTTTTTATCTACTTTTTATATATTATTTTTTCTGATTTAAATAAATTTTCTCAAACACGTCTAATCATATACATCGCATATGCTTTTAAAGTAGTATATATATATATATATATATATATGTCCAAAGACTGTGCATAGTCTTCTGATTGATACTATGTTACCAAATCAATTAGATCTAATTAGTAAGCCTAAGTTGCTATCACAAAAGGAATACTTTTAGGTCTACAAAAAATAGATAATTAAAGCCTCATTACTCCTATGATTTCAGGTCTTCTAGGGTTGGAAATTTATAACTAGGGTTTTGGTCGATCCGATCAAATTGGCTCAAAGGTGGAGACTTTGTGCTCTCCATAATTTATTGCTCAATTAGTTAGTTAATTATCACCGGCCTTGCACCTAGCTAGCACTTAGTACTATCCTAACCCTAAACTCACTCACGTTTTATGTACAAGCTAACTTAACTATCTAGCTAGCTATCGGCCTAAACCCACTCATCAAATAAGCTGCCCACTTATATTAATTGAATGCTCGATAGATAGTTTGATACATCAAAGGCCAGAAATTGTTTTCGTTGTTGTTCTTATAATATAAGTTACAAAGGACCTAGACTTTCAATATCTCACTCGATCTTCAATTTTTTTCGACTTAGTATCCGGTACAAAACTGACCATTAGTACTAATTACCTTATAATTGAGAGAGAGAATTATTAGCTTCGACTTATTAAATGAGGGAGAACTGTGGTAGAGGGTCTCTATCGGTAAAGCCATTGTTTAGGCCATTGAGATTTAATCGAACGGATGAAATATTGTTGGTGTATCATACTTATCATACACCTTACTTCATATTACATTTCCCACCCAAAGTCTTCTCCATCGTCAGGGACCTTCCCACCACTGGCGATGGACGCCGGCGACCCACCCTAGCCCCCTCACCACCGGCCCCAACCCCGGCTACCCCCCACCCAGCCTCGGCCGCTGGTGACCCCCCCTCTCTCTCTCTTCTATTTTCTTTCTCTTCTCCTCTCTCCCATGGACCCCCCCTCACCACTGGCCCCAACCCCGGCTGCTGGTGACCCCCCTCTCTCTCTTCCCCTTTCTCTTTCTTCTATTGCCCACTCTCTCTTCCGTTTTCTCTCTCTTCACCTCTTTCCCGCGGCCCCCCACCCTCTGCCCCCCCACCACCGGCCCCAGTCTCGGCCGCCCCCAACCCAGTCCTGGCCCCCGACAACCCCACCCCCCAGCCTGCCCCAGCCCCCCTAGTGAAAGGGGAAGAGAGAGAGAGGGGGGTCACCGGCAGTAGGGGCTGGGGCTTGGGGTGGGGGCCGCTGGAAAGAATAGAAGAGAGAGAAAAGGGGAAGAGAGAGAGGGGGGTTGCCGCGGGCCGGGGCTGGGGTTGGTGGTGGGGGGGGCCGGGGTAGGGGGCCGCGGGAGAGAGGAGAAGAGAGAGAAATGGGAAGAGACAAAGGGGAAGAGAGAGAGAAGAGAAGAGAAAGAAAGGAGAAGAGAGAGAGGGGGGTTGTCGACAGCCGGGGATGGGTGGGGGGCTGCCGGAGCTAAGGCCGGTAGTGGGGGGGCCGGGGGTGGGTCACCGGCATCGGAGGTAGGTCGCCAACTTCCAACGTCGGTGGTGGGAAGGTCACCGATGACGGAGAAGACTTTGGGTGGGAAAGGTAATATAAGGTAAGGTGTATGATAAGTATTATATATTAACAATATTTCAACCGTTCGATAAAATCCCAACGGCATAAAAAAGGGCTTTACCGGTAGAGATTCTCAAAGAATTTCTACTACAGTTCTCCCCTATTAAATGAGTGAAAATAAAAAATAAAAACCCAGCAATTTCAGATCTTATATTGTCCACTCCACGTACATATATCTACCACGTGAAATGACATCGTTCAAATTGAACTCCCAAAAGGTGTGACAAAGCAAATGAGCTTCTTATATATATACATATATATATATATATATATTATGTTTCCAAGCATATATATAAAATCCGTTGGACTAGTTTAACGGGTAAAAGAATATTGTAAGAGTTTTTAAATTTGAAAATTAAAAAATCATAAATCTCATATTATAAATATATTCATATGTACATATATATTATACCATGTATTTGAGCGGTTTTTAAATTAATGGATTTTATCAGTACCATCCCTGATATACATTTACTCTGACCGGCTACCATGCGTTTGACGTGGTTTTATATATACACACAACGTGGACGAATGTTATAATTAGAAAAAGAAAATGATAAATGGAATTGCTTTGTCAGGTTGAATTGACCGGGTTCTAAAATTCTACATGAATTATTTTCTCCATCGTGTTGAAAGCAATGAGGCACATACAAAGACAAAAAAGGCTTCAAACTTTCGAAATTATAGATCATTCATGTGGTCCAATTGCGTATATATATACATATACATTAGTTGTCAAGCACACAAACAAATAAACAAAATAAAATAAAAGTAAAAGAAAAAACAAATTAACATGACGATGACTGGATATTAGGAAAATGACGATAATATTAATGATAATGCATTCATCCTTTTAAAGATATAAATAATAGATAGATAATAGAGAAATAATAGATATATTTCTTCTTTTTTAACATCATTCCACGATTATTCTCAATTAGGTGAATTTCCATTGAATTTAATTTTTTTTAGCTCTTGTCATTGCAACGTTATTTATTTATTTATTTATTTTTTTTTTTGCTGATCCTAATTGCAACCTGATTAAAACAAATTTACACACACAAGCTATAGTTTGGAATTTGAATTTCACCTTATTTAAACTTCTAAGAAGCATAAACCTTAAAAATTTTCTTGAAATATATATATATATATATATATATATAAGAGTTTTAATGATTACTCCAATATTTATTCATCTATAATTATTGTTATTTTAATTGCATGATATTAATCAGATGGTTGTAATAAATTAGGTAATTGATAAAAAAAATGACAGTTAATAAACATAAAACTTAAATAACTCATTAAATGTTATTTGGATGGACAACTTGTTGATAATTTATTGACATGACTTTTTAAATATTTAAATTACTTCTTTTTTTTTTTCATTGTATTTTTAGGAACTAGATATTAATATAGAAGCTCTCTAGTTTGGGTCATTTTTCCTAAATCTGGACAAAACAGTGAAAAATTGATGAATTATGATGCTTTCGTGGAGTTATTATTATTATTATTATTTTTGCTGGGACAGTCATGGAGTTGATTTGAAGTGGATGTTATCATTTCTCCATTTTAAGAAAACAAATTAAAAGATGGGCTAATTTGGTCAAATTAGGAATAATAACTTTCCTTTCCATTGTATTTGTAAAATTTTAACCAAATACATAAAGAGAGGAAAAAGGTTAAAAAAAAAATTTCCTCGTTAATTCTATAAATTCAAAATATATTATTGTAGTTTCTGAATATAAAAAAAATAAACTACAAGATGTATTTATATAATTAATAATTCATGTAAAAAATCTATTTAATTATATTTATAAAAAAAGTTAGTAGGTTATTTAATCTATAATAGCAAATTACATAAAATACCACATCATTAAATATAATTAAAAAAATGTTTTTTTATAATTTTTTTTGTAACCATCTATGATTATAAAAAAAAATTATTAAAAACACACTCATATATATATATATGAGATTGAAATAATTAGTAGCTCATTACTGATTTTGTAGCTTTGAACAGCATAATTAATAATCTAATGCCGGCTGTAATATTTGTGAACAACTTGAAAATTGCATATCAGTCAAACTTGCATACATTAAAATCAGCCCTCGTCAGAGCATACGTAGAAGATGATGTCCTATATATCGATGTTAACGTGATCCTAACTATTAACTCTAGCTATATATATATATATATATATATATATATATATATACAAATATATGTTTTTCTTTTTTCTTTTGAACTGATCTCACATTTCTGCTTTTAATCCCTAATTGTTTTCTTGCAGTACGGTAAAGGGGGGTTTTTTTTTTCAAAGATCTAACTACCAACTTTGCATACAATTAATCTGTCGTGTATTATTCAAAAGATAACAGGATCCATCATTCAATTTTTAGACATTTTGGAGTGAGCTAAATTAGATAATTATATTCAAAATTAAATTCTATCATGACGTTAGCACATGCGTTATCTTAGAAAGAGATGTTAATCAGTAATTACAGAAATAATCTAATTGTAATTTTATATCTAATTTTACCATAAGATGAAAAGTTCAATTTCCCACTTTTAAATTCAAAAAAGAAGAAAAAAGAAAGAGACGTTGAAGATGTCTCGAACATGAGGAATGACAGGCTAAATCCGACATTTTGGAGTGTGCTAAATTATATTTAAAGGTTTGCCGTGACGTTAGCAAATGCATGCATTGTTTTAGCAAGAGATGCGAATGTTTTGAACATCAAGAACAAGAATGATCAGTCATGAATGAAATTCAATGCTTTACCTTGGCATTAGAGAAATTAATTAATTGTGCTGGATATCACGACGACCCTTGAAGTTTTTTTTTTTTTTTAATTTATTTATTTAAATAAAACTATGGACATTCGTTAAAGATATGCTTTATTAAAGACCATTTTTGCGCCTATACATACCTTTAAAAAAAATTAGGGTTTAAGGGCATTAAAAAAATACCAACTATATTTAAAAAAAAAAGGAAAAAGATGGGATACAAATACATAGTTATATCTATAGATATTTCATAACATAATGTGATGATCATGTTCTTCAAAGGGACAGAGGCAATAAAAAGTTGTGATTTAGTAGAAACTTTATTGCCAGCTAATTATAAAAGTTAGGTATGTACATGGCTGCTATATCTATATATATGTATATTCCTCTTACACGCCGTCAAAGTTTGTAGGCTAAAAAGATTGAATAGTATATTATCCTCATCATCATCGTCGCCGTCACGAGGATATCGCATGCGTGCAGATCATCTCGAAGAAAGGTGAAATATTATGCAGCCATATCTCTTACGAAATTATTAAAAAATACACACACACACATATAAGATATCCTTTGTCTCTGTGTGACCATTTTTATATCTTATACTTGTACTAATTAGGCTTAGATAGGAAAGTTCTAATCTTATAAGAATTAAAAAAATATATATATGATAAGCCTCTCTTATTCAAAATTAATGGCAGTCAAAACGGATTGCTAAAGAGTGTAGTAAATTATGAGAATTAATAATGTTTGATAGTCAACATATTGGAAAATTTGGTAGCGTCATGAGATCATCTTTGTTCAAATTCCTGAAACTTTAGGATTTTAATTAGCGCTGCAAGTTTCTTTTTTGTTAATTATTATTCGTTCATGGAGAAGCTAGTTTTTATAGTTTGAGATTTAAACTCAATATTTATCGTATGTGAAATTATATGATATAATGTTTACAATAATATAAACTAGTTTTTTTGACGATTATATAATTATTTATGTATAAGACTATATTGTAGTCCAAGCCTACGTTTATCATCCAGGTTTAACTTCAATTAAATTGTATTTTTCCATCTCAAAAATTTTTTTTTTCTGAAAAGTCAATAAAATTTATAAAGCTAATTTTTAAAAAGTCAATGAATTCAAATTTAAAAATTTCATCTCATCTCAAACTCAACCAAAATATCAAAATAATCACAAAAGTTTATTTTTCAAAAAGAGAGCACTGTCCGACGGCTCTTGTGAGGTAAGATTAGTCTTCGTGGGGGTTCGAAGTTGTGACTAACTAGGAGATTCCTGGCTTTTCAAATTTACGGTTTGTGGAGTTTTGTAGGTAAATTTTCTACTAACTTCTTTTTAATAAAAGGGAGAAAGTACGCTCGTAAGATAAATTTTGGTATTTTACTCGTAAGTTCTAGTCATTACTGATGAAAATAAGAGAATATTAATGGTGATCGGTATTTTGTATGGTGTGTATTTCTGCTTATTATGGAACTGAATCATTATTCTTCTATGAAGTTTAATTAAATAAGAAAAATATTGCTTTATCTTTTGCATTTTGTCTATTAAAAGAACTGTATTTAGGAGTGCTAATTAGAAAAAATTCCTAATTGCATTTGTCTATTGTAAGCGCCGATAAGACTTTCATCTAGTTTATGTAATTTTCATTTTTCATATAATATATATATATGTATATATATTAAAAGAGGGTAAATTTTAATAAAATTTATGCTTTATTTGGATCACCCCATCAATTTTAATACAAAATAATATTCATTTGGTTACTCAAAGTGTTATATTCAATTAATACACCTCCATTTAAATATTACACCTACCCTTTTTAATATTTATTCACTCTTTTTTATCTATTTTTATCAATTGCATCATAGATTTTCTTTCTCAATTATTGATTAGAATTACTATTTAAATATAAACATTCCAAATATATATTTTATTTATATACAATAATTAAGGCGATATCTAAACGTATATTTAAATACATTCATTTTATTTGAACACAAAATTAAATATAATAGAATATTCAAATGCACCATAATGAATGTAAGGGCAGCTTGGATCATACATATCTAACTCAAAATTTTTATTTCAGTTTTTATCTTTTTTTTTTAAGTTAATAAAAATTATAATTAATTTTTTCAAAAGTCAATTAACTTTAAATTAAAAATTTATCTCCATCTGACGAACCAAATTGATATTTAATTTGCATTTAGTTCACTGATTGGAGATAAAATTTTTTAAATTAAAATTAATTAATTTTTTAAAAGCTAATCATAATTTTTATTGATTTATCAAAAAAATAATAAAAATTAAGATGAAAAAATATAATTTAATTAGAGTTAAATTAAAATATCTTATTTTTTAAAATTAAAAAAATATACGTGTAAAAGAAAAAAAAAAAAAAAAAAAGTTAGGAAACTCGGCTTACATGGCTTGACATTTGACAGTCGCCAAATTTGACCAAGTCCAGAGGATTCTCTCTCTATTTTTCTGGACCACGACCCACGACTTGTCGACATGTACAACCCATGAGCCTAAATATTTTGGAGTGCTTACTGGAGGCCCAAAAATCTTGAATTTTTGAGCCAAAAAAATTGGGTCTCGAACTGAAATCCGAAGAGGTACCCATTACCCAAAAACAGGGCCTGGGCGAGCAGACATCTGGGCGTCCCTTTTTTTTCTTGACGGATTAACGAATGTCTTGCTACATGTGTCCTTGTAAAAGTACATATGGGACTGTTTTGCTCTTTTTACTCCTTTTCCATGGGACCAAAATCACAATAAGATCACTAAAACGACTGCTTGGCCGTGGGAACTTCACTTTGTAGTTTTGGACAATAAATCACTTTTTTGTTATTATGATTTTTTGCAAAATTGCAAAATAAAAAGTTACAGGAAAGAAATAATACCAAAATCCACTTGGCAAATGCTGTCTCGATATTTAGCCTCCACGCCAAAGAAAAAAAAAAAAAAAAAAGAGTATTGGATTAGAGAGAGCATAGAAGGCAAAACTTGCACGCTTTAACCCAAAACTAAAATAATTTTCACAAACACTTTTAATAATAATATAAATACGACAATATAATCCGATAGAATTTTCGTTGCTAGTCGTCTTGGTTTTAGTTTGGGTTGTCTGATAATTATTCACACACAACACAACACACAGCCATGGATTCTTCGTCCTTGAATTCGGTGTTGAATGGCTATAGAAATTCGGCGAATTCACACTTATCGGAATACGAGCCTCTGTTTCTTGTCGTTTCTCCTCTTCTCGCTCTCGCCGTCGCTTCGATCCTCCATTCCGCTCTTCGCGTCGTTTCCGATAATGGACTCAAACCCACCGTCTTGGCTCTTCTCATGAACTTCCTCAAGTATAATTTCTCCTTTAAAAAATGTTTAATCTTGGTCGACTTTTGTGTGTTTTTTTAGAATTTTTTAAGCCAATTTATCGCTTTGATTTGATTTTATTATGGTTAAACAGATTGGTTCCTGGCGTGAAGAGCTATATCGATAAAGAGAAACAGAAGGTCAGATTTCATTTCGGATTCGGATTCCATGGATTTTTTTTTTTTTTTTTGTATATCAGTTTTTGTTCGATATTATTATTAGTGTTTTTTTTTTTTTAAAATGAAATGTTTCGTAATTCTGATATTTTTTCAATAAACTGAGATGAGATGGAAAGAGGAATATGCATTTACTGCGTAACTGTGAAATTCGTCGAGAATTTTTTGGATCAATTATTGAGGTTTCTTGATATTAGCGTTTTCTGGGAGTAGCATTCAATGTTGTCTGTCCAGAGTTGTTCTGTTTGGGCGCTTCACATAGCTTTTTTTTTTTTTAATAATTATTTTTTCTTATTTTCTGGGTGAGGGAAAATATACCCGTCAAATTGATCGGTGGAAAGGTTTCAATGGTTTGATCGGACGGTCCATTATGTTGGGAGAAATGGAGACTTGAGTGTCGGTTTGGATTGGAGACTGTGTTTGAATATTATTTAAAAAGTTTTTTTTTTTTTTATATACAGTGTTTTCTCTCATAAAAATCAAAATTTATTATTTAAATTTACTTTTCAATCTTATAATCCAAACGGAACATAGTTACTAGTTTAGTAGTAGTACCTTTGGGCTTTTTACTGTTGGTAAATATTTGATTTGTGTTAGTAAATGATATTTACTGACCTATGGTGCCCAGAACTTGATTAAATATTTGCAACATGGTTTCTAGATAGTTCATTTTAGTTTTAGTATTTTCTTTTTTGGTAGAAAGATGGTTAAGTTAAATTCAATTTCCCTTTGGTTAGCTTTATTCAATCTTGATTATTTTTGCCCAATTTCTATCGAATTTCTTTGTTTGCAAAAAAACTTCTTCTGAACAAACAGGTTGTGGATAAATTAAATTCTGGTGGTAAATCAAAAAGAGAAGGTTGGAGGACTGAGTTGCCTAGTGCAGGCTTAGGAGCAGCAGTCATAGAAAGAATGAAAGATGAGAAAGCGAAAGATGCGGTTTGGCAGGGAAAATGCTCCGGTACCATGTATGTTCTGTTTATTAATTGCATTTGAAATTTGGAATTACTTATCCTCAAATGAAGATAATGGCTTTTCTTTTCCTGTATTGAGTTTCAATGTTTTTGGTTATTTTGCAGCTACATTGGAGGAAGTGAAAGCGAAGGACACTTTTCTGTGATTAATGAGGCATGTTCAATGTTAGTAAGTCTGGTACTTCCGCTATAAGAAAAGTTTATCTCTGAATCTTTTGTAATTATTCTCCTTCTTTTTTTATTTTTACTATTAACTTACTTTTTTTCTTTTTAGCTTCTGATTAACATTAGCATACTTGGATTTTATTAGTCAGTGAAACCTGATGCATTCAAGGTTCAAGTGAAAAGAAAGGATGTACATAGGGGGCTTTTTTTGTTACTTGGGAATTTGAGGTTTACTTTAGTTTCTTTTATCAATACTAGCTTCTTATTCCTTTCCTATTTATGACTATATGCCGTTTGAAGATGTTAATTTAGCGACAGAGTTTCTATTTAAATAGTTGGAAATAGATGGTACATTGTGATTTTTAAATTTTTTTTTTTATGTACCATTAAAATCACGTCTTTGACGGGTATGCTGTTTTGTGGAACATTTACATCTAACTTAGTCTTATTTATTTCATCATGTTCTTTGTGCTCAATAAAGTGTGTTAATGGTCCTTTTGTTTTCTTGAATCAATAGTTGCTAGGTCTTATAGCAATTCTAATAAGAACAGTTCCTCGACTCCCTTTCCTCGTGTATGAACTTGTTTAATCTTCATACAGGTTTGCACATACCAATCCATTGCATTTGGATGTATTCAAAAGTGTAGTGCGGTTTGAGGCAGAAGTGGTTGCCATGACAGCTTCGTTACTTGGTGGTAAAGATAAGTCTCAAATATGTGGTAACATGACCTCAGGAGGAACTGAGAGTATACTATTAGCTGTGAAATCATCACGTGACTATATGAAGTCCAAGAAAGGAATAACAAGACCTGAAATGTATGTTTATTGCGATAACTTGACTTCTGTATGTTTCCTGTGAAATTGTTTTACAGTTTTAAAATGAATCACTTGCTTCCCAAGCACAGGATAATAGCCGAATCTGCACATTCAGCATATGACAAGGCGGCACAGTATTTTAACATCAAGTTGTGGCGTGTCCCAGTGAATAAAGAGTTTCAAGCTGATGTCAAAGCGATTAGAAGATATATCAATCGAAACACCATTTTGGTATTTTCTTTGTCCTATTTCTTTGCTTTTCACTTTTTTGAGCATTTTCTTTTATAACATGACGATAATGGGTCTAATTTATCCATTCTTGCCATGAAGATAAAGAAGTCATGGGTGGCTCTTTTGTAGTAAGGCTGATTTCCCATCTAAAGATCATGCTCACCAGTATAACTAACCAAATTCTTTTAAACTGCAGATTGTTGGATCTGCACCTGGTTTCCCTCATGGCATCATTGACCCTATCGAGGTAAGTGACTTCCGGTCTTTTGTTTGATTGGCAGAAGGGGGTGAGAGTAAATTAAGGGAGACATCCGGCGACGACTTGTTAATATGAAACTAATATATCTATAGATATATTTTTAATTGTGGGAAATGTGGAAAAATATTTTGCAGGAGCTTGGTGAATTAGCTTCTAGCTATGGGATTTGTCTACACGTCGACCTGTGTCTTGGTGGCTTTGTATTACCTTTTGCTCGTAAACTTGGGTATATCTTCTGAGTTCTTTATGAGCTGAAACTAGCTGTGAATTCTAATTTCGCCAGCCCAATCTAAAACGATTTGAATGAATGCTTCTCAAACAAGCTCCAAAGAGAATATTTTCCAGCATTGTCTTTGCTTTCTTTTGACCTAGCACCTTGCTCATTAAGGCTAGTCTATCTGTCATATGAGCTATGTGGATCAACAATCAACTTGCTAGAGTTGTGTTAACTTATTGCGTTAGATGTAGATGTGTGTCTGAAAATTTTCATAATCAAAATTCATGGTGATAATTTCTTTTCAGATATCCTATTCCACCTTTTGATTTTTCTGTCAAAGGAGTTACCTCTATATCAGCTGATGTGCATAAGTATGGGTTGGCTCCTAAAGGAACCAGTGTGGTTTTATACAGAAATCATGACATTAGAAAGGTAAAACTTTGTTTTTGGTAAATCCTTGACAAACTTACTTCGGATATTGTTATGGAGGCCTGTTTTATGCCACTTTTACTTTCTTGAATTTGAAATCAAATAGCATTGTTTGGCTCAGTTTCCTTTGAAGTTGCTTGCTATAAGTAGTCTAATGTGCTTTTCCTATTCATGGCATCCTGGTTAATGGGAACATTGGCTTTCTACTTTTGAGCAGCATCAATTTGTAGCTGGTAAGTTTCTTTCTTTATTCAGATTTCAGCGTTTGTGACTTGTCTAGAGGGGGGGAGATTAAAAAATTAAAAACTTTCCTTTTAACTGTAGTGAAAAGATTGTGTTGCCTTTTTTCGTTCACCTTGAATTCACTTTGCATATAAAGCAGGAGAAAAGAAATTATTAAAAAAAAAAAAAAGAGGAATGAGAAGAAAGATTTTTGACATGGACAATCAGGAATGAACATTGATATCTGTAATTGCATTTGCTAATTTACGGCTTTTAATCTGATTGTGCTTTATTTCCCTCTTGTTTATATTTCATGATGCAGTTACTGAGTGGTCGGGTGGGCTGTATGTGTCTCCAACCATAGCTGGAAGCAGGCCCGGTGGTTTAGTAGCTGGGGCATGGGCGGCTATGATATCTTTGGGAGAAGAAGGTGAGAAAACTTTACCTATGTATAGACAAAACAACATCTATGTATATTTTCGTTTCTGCAAGTAAATTATCCGAAGTTCCATTATTTTTCCTGACATTATGTTCATAGGGTACTTGGAGAACACGAAACAAATCATGGATGTGTCAAAGAGAATACAGAAAGGGTACAGCATGTTTTCACTTTTCTTCTTCTTTCAAGCTTTTCTCTTCCTTGGAGGTGAATGGAAAGATTCAAATTTTGGTTTTTTACTTCTGTCCCATGTGCAGGACAAAGGACATTCCGGAGTTGTTCGTCATTGGAAGGCCAGATATGACAATTGTTGCATTTGGATCAGATGTTTTGGACATATTTGAAGTGAATGACATGTTGTCCTCTAAAGGCTGGCATTTAAATGCACTTCAGAGGCCCAACAGGTGGACTCTCTCTGTCTCTCATAAATTTGTTGCGTGTTTTCCGAAAGTGAAATTAATTATTTTATGACCACAGACTGTTATATAAATGCTGATTTCTTTAATGTTTGTGACTTGAATCAGCATTCATATATGTGTGACCCTTCAACATGTACCAGTCGTTGAGGAGTTCCTTAGAGACTTGAGGGAATCTGTGAAAATGGTATGCAGTTTTCGAGCTAGGGGAAACAAAAAGAAAAAAAAAAAAACTGAACTAGATGCTGAACTGAACTTATTTTGTTTCCTTTTACCAATCTGAGTTTGCCTTCTTTTTGGTTCGTTCTATTTTTGACATACTTTCAGGTAAGAGAAAATCCGGGTCCCATAAGTGGAGGGCTAGCTCCCATATATGGCGCTGCAGGGAGAATGCCGGACAGAGTCATGGTTCAGGACTTGCTGGTAAACTACATGGATAGTGCTTACTAGAGGCATTCTTTTCGCTTTCCGTTGAGCTCATTTGTATATCGACCATTTGTTATGTTTTGCACCTAAATTTATGAGTTTAAGCAGTGAAAGAAATAAGCCCTTTTCATTTATTTAGAATCTCAAAACTGTGAATTATGAACACACACACACACACACACACACACATATACTGTGATGGAATTTATACGTAAGCCGTTCACAAAAATCTTGTTCTTGACAAGGGCATTAGAAATAATAGAATGATGGTATCTTCCTTGAGACGCTTTTGTTCCATCCCTTGCTTGAGCCTTGGCTAACTTATTTTATTTCCGTCCTTATATCTGCAACGGCAAGAACAATGACAAAATCAGGAGAGGAAAAAAAAAAAAAAACAAAAAAAGAGAGAGTACTAACGGCTACAAACAGCGAAATCACATATTTTTATCTCTCGTCATGTCGTTTTAGTCTATTATCGTCGTTTAGTTAATCATTGTCGTTTTTTCAATGTGCACGTAGTTGGTATCACTTTTCAGTCTTTGTGTCGTTTCTCAAGACTATCGTCTGTCTTCCTTTTTCACTTTCCCTTATCTTTCTTCCTTATTATTATTATTATTATTATTATTATTGTTATTGTTGTTGTTGTCCTTTTTTTTCTTTTACTTTTAATGTCGTTTTTAGATGTTATCATATGTCACACAGTTCATTTTGTTTTTTCCGTTGTGTTTCTTGACTGCTGTCTTTTCTCATTTTAATTGTCGTTTCTATGCGGCGTTGCTTTTTGTTCTACTGTTGTTTCTTTATGCTATTGTCGTTTTCAGGGTCTCTCTTCATTATGAGGCACACTGTCGTTTTTCATCTTTTCGTCGTTTGTGGCTTTGATGTTGTTTCTACTTCAATTGTCGTTTATGACTTATATATCTACATATAAACACCTTTCGGGGTCGTTTCTTTTACTCAGTATCGTATTTTAGGTTTTGTTGTTTAGTTTTAGTCGTCGTTTTGTCGATCATTTAACTTCCTGCAAGGGAGTTGTCGAAAGTTCTACTTTTAAACCGCTTATTATTATTATTTTTTTTTTTATTTTCCTCCCTCTAGAGAATTATGATCTAAGCTGGAAGAATAAAGTTTGGTCTAGGGATCGTGTTCTTGTTTCCTTAACCTTACCTATCCACTTTAACCAAGTGATTTGAAGAGTTTTAGTGCTGAAATTACAACCAAGAGCTTTTGAACCCTAAACGACGATGCAGTAAAAATAACTGTGTTACTTTAGGAAAACTAGATTAAAACTTTAAGAAAAGAAAAGATGAAACCAAAATCGGCTGAAAAGGTGTGCTTACTTTTTAGTTAATGAATAAAAAG
This sequence comes from Ficus hispida, assembly GCA_025413025.1. NCBI lineage: Eukaryota > Viridiplantae > Streptophyta > Magnoliopsida > Rosales > Moraceae > Ficus > Ficus hispida. The sequence goes on along the minus strand of CM046371.1, from coordinate 976,525 downwards.
ATCGGAAAATATAAATTAACGTTTTTAACATTTAGATGAAGATAAATGGTCACGCATAACAGTAGGAGCTAAAAGGAAAATCTTGAATTCCTCAAGGGAAGAGAAAAATGAAGAAAATAATAAACTTGTAATATTTCTCTGTAGATGACATTTTGACAGTTCATGCTTATATGTATATTTCTTGCAAAATATGTATAAAAGGAGAGTTTATAACTACAAAGTGGTTTATACCTTGCACTTATACATTGACCACTGAGATAACTTGCTTATATAAAAAGAGGAATATGTAGGACCTCTTTTTATTTATTTCATCCACTCAAGCTCACACAACAACTTAGATATTTTAGACTTTAGTAATGGCAATACTTCCCAACCACAAAAATTTTACAAGCACGACATTTCTTCTTACTAATCAAGCTTTCATCAACTTGTAAGCCAACTTGCAATTGCTTCCTTCCTCTGCACTTCAGAGCTCCAAGACCAGGTCTACAGAATAAAAATAAAAATAAAAATAAAAAAGCACAGTTACTGAAGCAGGAACATTTTCGTATATTCAAACGATCACATTTGTTGTTGCAATTTTCTAATACCGATTGACGTGATAGGCAAAACTGTCATCATTTTATTAATATGTGTTTAAAGAGTTGTTATATCAGAATGGCATCAGAATATTCTCGTCTCTTACCAATAGAAAGATGACAAATCACTTGTCGAGTTAGTTGTTACAATGTTTAAATTACGTGTTGAGTTGTCCCATAACTAATTAGAATGTTGAAATGTGTGTGTGTATGTATATAAAAAGGGTCTTACAGTCTGCATCAGTTTTGATCCACTGCTCCCTGTTCCCATTAGAGTCAATGCTGCTAAATGTGAATTGGGGCGGGTTGGATTGGCTCCGGTAGCGCCGGATTTTCTGCTTAAGAAAGAGAGCTCTCTGAGGGCATAATGCGATATCCTCGTCTGGGTGAACTTGACCTCCATAGTTGCCAGTGTTACTTCCATGTTCATGTGTAGTAGTTGTTTTCTTTTTCTGTTCATTATTCTTTTGGGGCTTGCCAGACTTCGGCACGGATGCTGTGGTCTCTGGGTGAACTTTCCTGTGGAACATATGAAGTATCTACAACCAAACAGTACCATGAAAAAGCATTAATTAACTCAACAAATAATTACTATTTTGCAGTTTATGTAAATTAAAGGGATTAAAGACTGATCTAGTGTAGGGGTGTTCATGATCGGTTCGAACAGGAAAACCCATTAATTAAATTAAAAAAACCATTGTGCTCTGAATTCGTCCCATTATCATCTTTAAATTCACGTTTTATTAGATGTCATATTTAACATTGTTATAATAATTGAGTTATATATATATATATATATATATATAATTTTTTCTATTTGGAAACCATGTTGTGTGGGCCATACCTTGTGCAGTTTTGTTTCGGTTGGAGCCGAATCAGCTGGTCCACCACCACTACCAGCAGTAGTAGTAGTTCCTCCTGCTGCCGTCGAGCTTCGAGAAGAAGCATGGAGCATTTTCTTCTTCAGCTTCTTCTTCATCATGTTCATGGCGGATTTATCACCACCACCACCACCACCACCGCCACCGACACCGCCACCTCCACCGCTGCCGCCGCCGCTGCCTTCCTTCTCTGACCTGATCTTCTCCAGCTCCTTGTCGTTTTTCCCTCCAGCACCACTCTCCTCCACAACTTTACTCCTCTGGAACAGCTCTCCAAGAGAAGTCCTGTGCTCCTTCTTGGCCTGCCCGACCGTCGTCGTCGTCTCCGACAACTCGATCGCAGACCCGAAGAGGTAACCCTGTAGTGGACAGACAGTAGTCCCGTTCCCATCATCACCCTTGCCACTGAGTGTTATGATGCTGCCATGGCTGCTTCTTCCGTTGCTGACATGGCTGTTCCTTCCAGAGGAGTCATTGAAGCCGTCATCCGGTGCTTCGGCAGACAAAACCTTCTCCAACTCATCGTTAATCAGCTTCAGTTCGTTCTCGGTAACCTCCGTTTCCTTCTCGGTTATGTTCTCGACAGAGATGGAAAATGTCGGAGTCGCAGGGTGGTCGGCCATGATCTGGTCGGATCCGAGGGTTCCGATGGCAAGAAAGCCATGGAAGAGGTCGGAGATTGCGTCGGAGGATTCGTCTTCGTAGTAGTCTTCTTCTTCTTGACCAGCCCTCACTGCTTCGAGACCGGTGAATGATTTTCGGAGGTGGTGGTTGTGGTTGTTGTTGTTGTGGTCTCTCTGGGCTTGTTTCAGAGGTCTGTTACTGCCGTAATTTGGTTTTGGGAAGTATTGTTGGTCATCAAGTGATGACTGTCCTGAAAAAACCAGCAGTACACAAATGACCTGTCTCAGAATGTATACATCCATATATATATATATATATATATATATATCTACATATTGATATCCATACACATACACGAGGTAGCCTGAGGCATAAGCTTAGGCATAACCTTTGGTGAAGAAAGAAAGAGAGAAAATAAAATGATAACAATGCCATAAAATTAATTATAGAAGATGAAAAGAGGAAGTAATCCCTTTTTTTTTTTTTTTTCGAAAAATTGATAGGAAAAAAATGAACTAAAAGGAAGATTGAATAGGAAGTGTGAATTAAAGGTTAGTTTCACTTTGAAAAAGAATTACACTCGTAGAGCAATTGGGGAAACTAATAACAATTAAATTAAAAGTTAAAAACTGAAATATCCTCAGTAAAAATATTATTTTTTAGTTATAGACATAATCTAACGATAATTTTACACCTAATTTTATCATAATGTGCAAAGTTCAAATATATCCCATATTATATGTCACTCCACACATGACTCTGTCGAATAATAATATTTCGAATACACATATGTATAGGAAAATATAGCAAATTTTATTAATTGTTTTGATTAGAAAGTTGAAGAAGTATCAATATTTAATTATAAACCTATAACAATCAATCACCACAACATATGGCTATTTATTGTCTACTTAAGGCCTAGAAGTATCTTGATTTTAACGGCTCTTGGTGGCCTTACCCTTGAGCCAGCCATGTGTAGAAGGTAACTTGAATGATAGCAAAGTTAACTAAAAAAATTATCCTAGACATATGTATTATATGGCACTTAACACCACATGGGGTATGTTTCTCTTTATAAGTGTATCCTATTTGTTCGTATCTATTTTTAATTGGGTTCCAAGGATAGATCTGTTATATATGTGTGTAGAGAGTAGTGCATAGAATATCAAATTTAACTCTAATTTTTTTTTACATCAATTTATGTGATAGTGAGTTTCATATTTCCACTAATAGCTAATATACTATTTAATTAGAAAAATGCTAACAATGTCAACACTAATTTCAATTTTTTAGAATTAGCCTATGTAGTATGTGAGTTATTGTTATTTATTAGTAGATGTTTAAAAAATCGTCACATTAATTGAATATACCTACCAATGAAAAGATGACAACTCATCATTACCTGAGTTGTTATTCAAAAGTCAGAATTAAACTTGGTGTCCTTAACATTACTCCATTAATTATTATAATGGAAATTTTTTAAACATCTATTAGTAAAATAAAATGACAACTCACATATTACACTATATTAGTTTGTATTGAAAAACCTGGGATTAAATTGGTGGCCATTATTCACATACACATGTAGAGAAAGAGTTCGGCCATGAAATCATTCTTTAGTAAGAAATGTAGCGAAATCAGCCAGCAACTTAAAGAAATTGATGGCCAATTTTGTTATCATAATATATCTGATTTACACGCAAGAAGATGGTCATATAAAGAGACAGACTTGCTGATGAGCATTTTCTCCTAATTGATCTTCACGTTCGGAAAACAAATAAGCTAAAAGTAGTATATCTGGCACCTGATCAACACTTACCAATGACGAGAGCTTTAAGAGCTTCATTGGTATTCTGTCGAAACTTCCGATGCATCCAACAAAGTAACTGCAACAAAAGAAGTAAACCGATCGGCATATTCTGAGTTTGATCAGTTTTTTCGGCTATCCTAACTATAAGATCGGCCGTTAAAAAAGAGGGGGAAAAAAAAAAAAAAGAGAAGATTTTACCTTCATCTTGTTGTTGTATCAGGAGAAAAACTTGAGAGAGCTTTGATCGCACACTTCGGTTAGTGAGGAATTAAGGAGATCCAGTAGTAGAGAGATAAAAGAGCTTCTTGTCCTGGTTGGTATTGAGTGCAATTTATGAATCAGATGTCAAATTCTTCCTAGAAAGGACGCCCTACGTTCCAAGAAGTGGTAGGTAGGAGGATACATGGAGATAAAAACAAATAGGATCATGTCAAGTGGTCAAATGTGTCTAGCGAGAAGTGGACCCCACCAAGATTTTGACTATTCCCCCACCTCATGCACATGATCATCATTTTGTCCCAAGAGATCATGAGTCGCGTAGGGGTTCATTTGAGATGTTTTGTTACATAATTCGGAATTAATCATTATGCACACTGTCGTATAACAGGAGAATTATGTGATAAGTTATTAAAAAACACGTTATGTCTTTATCAATTTTCTTTTATTAAGTATTTAATACAATGTAATGATAAATTATAATACGATTTGTAGAGAAGATACTCTTTCATATCTTACTACGTAGTTTTTAGTGTAGATAATATAAAGATGTAATTAAACACATTCCTTATTGTGTGAATTGAGTTGAGGTTTTCAATTCTGATAACATGTTCATGCACATGTACTTTTCTGGGAAAGATCATGAGACGTGTTGAATTATTATATAATAATCATCACATAATGCCTAGTGTTACTTTTATTACCGAAGTATTTGGTGGGAGGAGCCCACATACAATTACAATGGACACCTCTGTAGGGAATATCTCGTCAGAAACCAATGGGGTCAAACATAATCCGACAATGATTTAGATCTTTTCTTATTTAAGACGCATGAACCATGATAATCTTTTATATTCCTTTGATAAATCTCTTACTATTTGGCCTTTATCAAAAATATTAAACCTATCATTTTCTTAAATCTTTGTAGTCAACTTGGCCCTCCGAGAGCCATTGGACGCTTTTCAACTATACTTGTAGCAGACCAGCTGTTATAGAAACGGAGGTGTAGAAGGAGCAGATGTGAAAAGCGACCAAAAAAAAACCCCCATTGTTCATGAAAGTTTTTACAGAAAGACCCTTCGCACTTTCAAACGGATCACAATTACATGTATTTGGGAGCATATCGATATGGAATGAAGGAAATATGAACAGTTAATTAACATAGTATAGTCATAGATTTTAGCCTGTAATCTTATCATGAGTGAATTTGTATTATTTATTTATTTATTATTTTAGTGTCGTATTAATTATTTTAATGGTCAATACAATTTATGTAATATTTGATAACCAAAAAAAAAAACTTGTAATAACTTTCCTTTTGTGATATGTGGAAATATAAACATATATATACTATACATACATATGTTGCGTATAACTACAATAAAACATGCATAAATGTTCAAGCATCTTTCTGACATGAAAAAAGTTATAGTTCCAAGATTTTGTGACTTTGTCTTAAAAAAAAAAAAAAAAACCGTCGTGATAGTAAAGTTGCCACATGGGGTGGTCTACTTTTTCCCCATTATGGGCCACTCATCTTTTCTTTTTTTCTCTCCATAATATTTTTTTTAATTTATGCAACAATCATACTCGAACAGGGCTGTGTTGGCTTTTACAAAGTTGGTGTCCCACGAGCATCTTTTCGAGTAAGAAGGTATTGGGAAAAGGGTTTTAGGCTTAGAGACAAGGTGATAACGTGACAGAACCATATATTTGATAAGATTATTCAAGTATATATTCTCATTATATTTCTTTAGAAAATAATTTTATGCCATAGTATAAAAAAAGATAATATTCAGTTAGTATTAATGACTATATTTGTTCTGTTGGATGACTAAAAAACTACTAATATAATCATAATATCTTAAAATTTGACGGTGATAAAAAGAGAACATTATATAAGTGAGGTATTTTTAAGTATTTTATATAATAATAATAAAAAAAAACCTCTTGTTGTTTGTGATTAATAAAAGAATGAGAAGAACAATATATTTCATTTGCATTAAATAATTTCATGCGATATCTATATTGAAGGCTGTTTTTGAGTCATAGCAGAAGTGATCTTTAAACTATTACAACTTGATTTGTCAACTCCTGAGAAAGGACTTGTTTTCATCAATCTATCTCAAAGGTAACTAAGCGATTAACGTGCCTAATCAGTTACCAATCACTTCTTCCTCTCTCTCTCTCTCTTATTTTTTTTATTTATTTTTTTAATTCGCAGATCTATCTATTTGCATATATATATATATATATATATATATATATCTCGAGAGAGAGAGAGAGGAGCTTAAAGACAGATTACATTTTCCCTTTTCATTAACCTTCTTATCTACAAGTCATTTTTATTTATTTACTTATTTTTTCTTGTGTTGATGTTGTAGAATTAGGAAGGTGTGGGGATGAACAACTTTTCACAAAAACGGACTTTTATGATCCGCAATTTCAATAATCTTATTGCGTGAAAAGTTCAGATTAAGATTTTCAGATTGATAATGACAGTAATAACAAAGGACAGATATCCAAATTTAAAATAAATTACAGTTCTGCTTATAGATTGTCACACTCGCATTTGTTTTTCATCAAACATGATCCAGCTAGATATTGATATCTCACTTTTCTTGTTGATTAGATTAAGTCATCAATAGCAGGAGACACACACTCACACACACATTAAACTGGGAGACAGACTATATAATAAACACTAGTGGAATTGAAGTTGTGATAGTTGAAGCATGATACAGTAATATATATGATTAAAAAGATCAAATTAATCTATATGGCAGACTATTTATCATAAAAGTAGCCCGTGTATGTACAGTTTACCGGACAAAAAAGGAAAGGAATAAATATCTTAGTATATAAGAACCGTCTTGTAAAGGTAAAGCCTTTTTTTGATAGTACATGTCAAGATGATAAAATTGTCGTGGTATAGTGTGTATATATATATATATATATATAGTATTTGATTAATTTATTAAATTGGTCGGCTCACATGACGGAAAATATCTCCCCTTTAGTTTTCCATCTGTATTCTTGTAATCCAAATACAAAAAGTTCATTAATGTTTGCATAGTTAGAAGGCTTTTTAAGTGACTGCTTTTAGAGTAAAGATCAGAAAACTATTTTAAATGCCCTTTTTTTTTTTTTTTTTTTTTGGAGTGTGTGTGGTGCGTGCCATATTCTCTCTATTCTTTTTATACTTTTTCAAATATGAAGAATGACATGTATTCCTTTCCCTACGTAATGATAATATCTCCTACAATTCCGTAATGATTGTTTCCACAGTTACGATGCTATAGATATACATACACATATACATATATATATATATATATATATCATGACAGTTCCAATCTCCCCTGGACTTTTGTTTTCCTTAACCATATATATGTGTGAGCATTAAACATTATATATGGTTCCTTTTGTTTTTTGTTTTTTTTTTAATTATTATTTTTGTTTTTTGTTTTTTGTTTTTTTTTAAATAAGGGATGTCGGCATTTGATTTATTATGAGAGATCTCAGAAAAAAGGTACAGAGAATTTAGGGTGTGCAAGTTTTCTTGTAAACAATTCTCTTAAGCATCATAATGAATTATATATTGAAGTGGTTGAAAAAGAATGTAATCTCATACTAAGGTGAATCTCTATAAATATTATGTATTTTTTGTTAATATTTATTTTTCCTTTATGAGTTTTAGTCACTCTCATTAGTATAGAATTATGGTGTATGATTCCAAATATTTTCTATCACCCCTAGCTAGCTAAATACAATTGGCTGTTGACACTTGAAGTACGTATCATCCCTATTAGACCTTTTGTACTGTCGTTTGCCCTTTTGAAGTTGCAGTTGCATGATATAAACCCAACAGTGACACTCTTATAGGTTTGGCCAGTAGTACACACTACTGTACTGGATCATGAGTCGGTAAGCTTTATATATATATATATATATATATATAGATATAGATATACATATACATATAGATATACATATATAATTGTTATGTTGGGGTCATGTTGTTTGTCTTAATTCCTTAACCACCTTCGATATCTGAGAGATCACTTTAGTGTCCAAGTGGTTTCCAGGGGAGCATGGATGTGAAGATTTTTGCTGGCATCAACAATATCCAACACAATATTAATGGACAAGTACCCTTGATCACCACCTCCTTCAACACAATAAATATATGTGGGCGGTGCTTTTTCATCCTCACAATTAATGTATGGTCCTAAATTGATACACCTTATCTATCTTTGATGAACATGAAGCATAACATTTCCACCAAAGATCATCTCTACCAATATAATCCATGAGCTCTCTAGGTACCGATGTGTCGTTATCAATAGTAACTTGTTATCATTTTCTTTTCAAGTACGGACGAAAATTATGTAAACACATTTAGTTGAATAAATTATATTACAATTTCTTTAGCCAAAAAAATTCATTAAATTAATTAAAATACTAAGAGGTTATGATGTTTCCAATTTTCTAACCCTTCTTATCTCTTTTGATCGAACGGTCCTGATCTGATTCTCTTTGATCGAACGGTCCTGATCTGATTCTCTCTACAGACAGTGATCAATAATCAATATCACCAACAATTGCATTGCATCAGATTCAAGGATGATATCCCAACGGACTGTTGATCTGACGGCTGACGTTCCACATATAGAAAAGATCGACGGCTGTTGTAAGGGAAGCAACTTACTACTACTAGGCTCCAAGGAAACGACAAATCAACGACTGCGTTTCAGATCACTGTTGGTGGGGCGACCAAGCAAAAAAAAACCACGTGGCGGATTCCCAGGAACTACAAACTTGGTGATGCCACGTGGCGAGTGTTCATGCTCAGAGGCTCAGCTTGTGGCCTCCACCAGGTTCACTTCTGTGGATGGGACATGCATGCATGGTTCATGCCTTCCCGTGGTGAATATGTTTTCTCCTCCAAAATGGAATAAAAATTATTGCACGTAATTTTTTTAAAAATGAAAAAAATATTATTAGATTAATCACAGTTCTTCGTTTTTCTTTTGACACTCAAGGCTAAAGATATTCTTTTTGGTTCGCAATAGATAAAATAGCAGTAAAATATACACATTGATGAGAATTAATGATCCTATATATATATATATATATCAGACAAAATACAACATGCCGAGCTGTATAGGAATTTGTGAAACAGTGAAGTTTAATTTATCAGAATAGTGATTTAGTCATATGAAAGTTCCCTTAGGAAAGATAGGTACTATATTAATATAATAATATATAGCTATATGTCTTTCTTACAAGAATCGTTTCAAGTAGATAACAATTACGTATCTTAATTTTGAGTGAGTTATTGGAAGGTGGTATGCAACTATAGGCCTAATTCAAGGGAAAAAAAAAACCAAATATATATAAAACCGGCATATTGCGATATTGTCAAAAGTTAAAAAAGAAATCAAAGAAAGATTCGGTTGAGGAGTTATAACTACGACTGGATCATGTTAGTTTAGCTACCAGCCTTACGTTTTAGTGCTGTATTACCGTCCTTCATGCCAATATTATAGCATTGCAAGTCTCTCTCTCTCTCTTTGTTAATTTCTTTAATGTTTTTTTTTTTAACTAATTATCCCAACCCCCACCATATGATCACTTATTGATTGGTTGCGGGTTAAAAAAAAAAAAAAAAAAAGGAAGTGGTGGTAGTGTGAGGAAAGAAAAATTTACAACTAAAGTATTCTTTGGCACCTTCTTTTTGGTTTTCAAGAGCAAAGCTAGATATGGTAGTACTATTGCCTGGGATTGAAAATCTCAAATAGCTATCTTTTTCCTTTGCCGACTCAACAGTCATGAATCCTTTTTGGTCCTTAAAAATATTTATGTATGTATATATATATATATATATATATATATATTCATGTTTTTAAATGTCAAATCATATCAAAATTATATCTGAACAAAAAAAAATTGACTGAAATTAATGAAGATCTATTTGATTGTCAAAATTAATGTACTACAAAAAGTAAATACTCAATTAAACCACAGCTCTAGTTGGAAATGTGTACGAACAAAGTGGTTTTGGATGTTGCTTTATGAGTCAGTGTCCATTGCTAACGAACAAGTATGCACACTATTTCTCTTTTGTTGATCTCAATCAAGTTTGATAATGAAAATTCATGAATGATTCAAAGTTGACAACTAGTCATGTCAGATTTTTCATGTTTTGAGATATCACCTGCTAGTACATCTTTTTACCTGCAAAAACAATTGCCGAGTACATATATTGGCTATTAGGGCTCCGTTTATCATCCCTCAAATCCGTATCAGAAATTATATGTTTTGTATTACAATCTTCTTTTTAATTATTAGCTTGACGTGATTTTGAGCAAATATATTGTACAATTAGAAACATACCCTAAGACAATAATTGTTACACCCCACTTCAATATTGTTTGGTAAGTTATGTTTGATTGATTTTGGATAACAGACAACACGTCGAGAGAGTTTGGATAAAAAAAAAGAAATACAAGGAGATGCAAAGTCTATAAGATTCCTGTTGTATAACACAACCAAAGTGATAAACAAATGAGAATGGTCCAGTCATATTCTCCTGTGGGAAAGAGGCTGATGAGCTGACCCATCCATGACTGCACAGCTGAGGCTGATGGCTGAGCTTGTCTGTGACAAACCAAACAAGACATAACAGACAAAACGGTCTGTAGCTATAATTTAATTCTTTTGCCTTCGTTTCCTGGATTTTAAAAGCGACCCATTAATTAGTAGATATTGCCCAGCTAGCTCTATTTTATAAGGATAAGGGGAACAAGCTTGGGACATTTTACAATTTATAGCGCTTCTTCTTGGAAACGTCCCTAATTGTCCAAACCAATAAATTACTAATCAGCCTTCATTATCACTTGAAAACCGTGCCATACTCTCATGATTTTTACCTAATCTTACAACCATATTGCAAGAAGAAAATAATTTCTTGGGCTGTTGTAGTGTTATGGGTATACAAAATAAACACCATCTCTACCTAAACTAGCTTTTTGAGGAAGAATTATAACAAAACCCATTTAATATGGTATCAAAACTGGACTTTGCATGTAATGGTGGGTTTAGACCTTACTCATTTGCGAGAATGTTAGATTTTAAATTTATTTCATGTTATAAAATTATTAAACTATTACGATGTTTACATGTGAAATGGATAATGGACTACTAAGTACTGAAAGCCCCAAAATGAAATTGGAATGATTGTCCTTGAATGTAATTATTGTAGGGGGGGAAAAATGCAGTAAATCAGAAGGTCCACTGAACTGGACCACAACAAATTAAGAACCAGCAGGCGCAGACAACATAGCTTAACTTGGCAAAGGGCCCGCTTCATCATTGGCATTATGTTACTCGTAATGTGTCTGCATGTTAGGGCCTTATGTGAGCCCATTTCCAATATCAATAGCAGCATATCAGAATAAGTAACTGTCAATAGTATAACGATCTACCACCCACGCTAAGTTTACATCTTATGCCTTGCAAGGTGGGGGGGAAAAAATAAAAAAAAAATATATATATATATATATATATATATATTGAATGTGGCGGAGTGTCGAACCATCAAGATTTCGTCAAATTTTATCAAACACATTTAAAAAAAATAAAAAATTATACAGTTCACATGATCCAACAGTTTAAAACTCCGTGGCTGAAAAAAATGTCTTTAAAATATTGAATGAAAGTATAGAATGCTCAATTCTTATAAATAAAAACAAGGATAATTAAAATGAACACCTAAGAAGTTTTCGGAAATTTAGATGAACTTGCTTCATGCAAATTTAATAATAGCATTTCATAATATGAAGAATAATTTCTCTGCTTTTTAATTTTTTGGAGGAGTTTTGCTGCTAGCCTCTTGTACATATAGAGCCTGCCAAACTTTTTTTTTTTTTTTTTGGGTTAATAATTTTGTAATAATTTTAAAAATATATTCTTAAAACCTGTAAATTGGAAAAGTGATATTATTCCTTATATAAATTTTTCTTTTTTGGATTAGAAAATTATTGCCCGACTACGGCAAAGCAGAGTTAAACGTTGAGAATTTAACTTTATATATAAGAAGGTTGCACAAAATTAGTACGTGTCATTCAACAAAACGTAGTCCAATTTGTTGGGGTTGGTACAAAATTCCAACCGTTTTCAATAGAAAACTACATAGATTCTACCAGACAAGCTTAAATAAAGCCCCTTCAAATAAATAATTGTAATTAAATGACTAACCGTTCGATTAATATGGTCAATAAATAAATGCATACAGCAACCAGCGATGTGTTACAACTTACATGCAATAAAACTTAAAAAAATCCGACAAATTACCCTATCCTAATTCCTATCCGATATGATGCTGATATATATAATATAACAGGTTAAATTATAGCTACCCATAATTTTTTTCATATCCAATCTTTAAATTAAAAAAAAAAAAAAAAAAAACCTTGGAATTCACTTTAAAAAAAAAAAGGAAAGAAAGAAAAACTGTTTAATTTAAAAAACTTGGGATTAAAAAAAATCCCAATTCACACCAAAATTGAAAGGCATAATTTCATACGTGGGGAGGGGGGCGGGGGTTGTGGTGGTGAACAAGAGAAGGGTATTATGGAATTTTCGCTCCTTTGCCCTTATTATATATGACAGAACCGAAAGGCACCTCACCCAAATTAGTGCGCCTTGGGAGTGTGTATGAATAAATCACAAAGAAAAAGACCCACAATTATTACTTCAAAGTTCAAACGATTCTTATGGCGAAAAACGAATCAAAATCAAAACCAAAACTAAAAAGCATAGAAAACAGCATCCATTGACATTAGAAAAAAGACCACCGAATAAATAAAGGAACCATAAAAGATTAAAATTAATAATAAATTCAATTATCACCATTATTGTACTTCGCTAATCAATATTTTAATACTCCACCATCAACCATTGCTCCATTTTTCAACTTCGTTTGGACCCCATTTCACAGAGACATAACCCGAAGCCTTGTCTCACCCCCAATCAACAATTCACAAAACTAGGAATCGAAATAATTCACAAAACTTGGTTCCTAAGCAAAAACATAAAATAAATCTCAAATAATAATAAAAAACAAATTAAAAAAAAAAAAAAAAAAGTAACAGAAGCGTATACACATTTTCCGTGGAAAAAAACATCCAAACCACCTTCACGGCCGGGAAAATGACTCCCCGCCGGCCACGACTTCCATTTTTTCAAAGAGCTCAAAGGGCAAAATGGGAATGAAAAAAAAGAGGAAGCAAAAAAGATACAGTTTTGCTTTCAACAGGGACCATACCTATATTCCACCAACGACAACAACCTATTACCAGAAATTATAGCACTGCACCTTTTCTTTGTTTTTTTTTTTTTTTTTTTTTTTTAATGAGCTCGAAAAATTAAAGGAATAATATTTTTTGTTGGAAACAAAAAACTTTGTTAAGCATTCGGACTCCAAAGGCTCCATAAACGGGAATTCAATAAGCCCAACACATCCGGTAATACCTTTCTCGCCAAACCCTTGTGGTCGCTCGCCGCCATTGTCCGAAGCACCACCGCCACGTCATCATCCGCAGCCTCGGAAAGCAGCTCCTCCTCTTCCGTCGCCTCCACGATGTCGTTTTCCTCCACCTCATTTCTCTCGAGCCCGTCCGTAATCTTCTCCACTTCCGGAACCGAAACGACGGCCGTTTCACAACCAAACGACGTCGTTTCCGACGAATCTGTGTCAGTAGCAGCAGCAGTGGTGGTGGTTGTAGAACTCTCTGGAAGAGGCGAATCAGGCTGGGCCGGGCCATCGGCAGGAGCTAGCACCACATTGTGGGCCTCACGGGAACGGCCTAACTTGTCCTTCCTCTTTCCCCGGCCGTTGATCTTCTTCGAGGAAGATTTCTCGCCGTTGGTGAGGTGGTCCTCGAAAGCCTCGATGACTTGGTGGATGAGCTCACGGTTGGGCGATGAGTCCCACCGCACCCAATAACTGGTGTAGCAGTCAAAGCAGTCGCAGTCAAACGTCGGAGACCTGTGGCTATGGGACGAACCACCACCACCTCCATTGTTGGTGCTGTTCAGAGCTTTCTTAGAGGATTTCTTCTTCGATTCAGAAGAAGAAGAAGGGGTTTTGAGAGACTTAGTGATGAGGTAAGCGAGGACCTCGCGGTCTTCTAGAGAGAGAACGGAGGCTAGAGCGAGAACAGCCGCCGGGAGAAGCTTCAGCACCGAGAGAACGACTTCTCTGTCGTTTGAAGAAGAAGAAGAAGAAGAAGAAGATGAAGATGAAGATGGAGATGGGTGAACTTTACCTTTGTTCTTTATCTTCATCGTTTTGCTGAGAGGAGCGGGAAATTAAAAAAAAAAAAAAAAAAAGAAGCTTTATCCTTTCTAATCAATGGAGGTTCTTTGGTGTGGTCTGGTGAGTTTGGTTTTGAGAGAGAGGGAGGTGACAATGAGTTATTGATATTATTGTCATTATTATTATTATTATTTGCTAGATACAGAGGGCAGGGAAGTATACGTCGGGCAGAGGGAGGTCACTTTTTTTTTTTTTTTCTTTTTTGGTTTTTTTGAAGGATAGCTTTTTGAGGTTAATAATTCAAGAAGCCTGTTCACGCTCTGACTCAGCGCGTGTTTTGCCGCTACATCATCTTATAGCAATTAGTTTAAAAAATTTTAAAAAAAAAATTTGGGCCTCTCGATGTGTTTTAGAGATTACAGATAAATTAAGTTTTAAAAATTACGTATTTGATAAAAATAAATTATTTAAAATAAAAAAATTTAAAAATTTAAAATATATTTGAAAAAAAAATATTGATGTGAATTTTATTTTGTTGTTCTTGAAATTTTATATAATTTAAATAAAAATTTTTTATTTAAATTATAGATTTTTAAAGTTTGAGTTTCCTGTAAATATTTAAAAATATAAATAATAAATAATAATAATGTGGTGAAGAAAAAAAAAAGAGATATATTTGTAAATATTCCACCAAACACCCTATAAGTTAAATTAATTTTTAGTATTCAAATTTATTGAGTAAAATAATAACAATAATAATAATCTACGAATGTTTACCTTTCAAAAAAAAATTAAGAGTGTTATATTAAAAAGAAAAGCGTCAGGAATATCGTTTTTGAGTATTAACTATTATGACAGTGAGTTATTATTTTTTATTAATAAATATAATCAATTGATATGATGATCATTTCAATAAATAAAATGACAACTCATATACAACACGGATTGATATTCAAATTTTGAAATTAATATCGATGCCTTTAACATTTTTAAACTCATGTACAATATAAGTTGGTATTTAAATTTTGATATTAATATTAATAGCTCTAACACTTTTAAACAATAATTGTGTTTTTTTTAAAGTACAATAATATTGTTAATAATACAAAATAAACAATATTATTACAAAATACTTTTTTTTTTTTTCTAAATATGAAGTTTAGATAGCATGTCCAAAAAAAAAAATGCTTGCCAATAGAATATAACTCAGGGTGGCAATGTTCAACTCTCCACATTTGAAAACACCTATCGAATCTTTACATCTCTTTTTTATGTGAAGGTGCAAGGAGTGAGTTCAATTTTGCTTTGTATATTTTTTAAGAGCTAGTAATTTTATATTTTAGATTATCTTATCATGTATATTCCAGTCTTTTCTTTCTCCTATTAAGGGTATTTATGAATTTGTTTGATATTATGTGGAAAGA
This sequence comes from Ficus hispida, assembly GCA_025413025.1. Classification (NCBI taxonomy): domain Eukaryota; kingdom Viridiplantae; phylum Streptophyta; class Magnoliopsida; order Rosales; family Moraceae; genus Ficus; species Ficus hispida. The sequence goes on along the minus strand of CM046371.1, from coordinate 960,668 downwards.
AAAAAAGAAGAATAGCTTTTATAAAAACTTTGAGTTAAGATTTTTAAGTTTCAATAGTAATTTTTATTGACTTTTTCAGAAAAGATAAAAAAAAATTTCAGAAAAAGATAAAAATTAAGTTGATGGGTATAAGTTTAATTTATACCCCAAACAGACTGAAAGATTACATACATTAGGCTAGGGAAAAAGTTCAAATAGAAATACAGCCAAGGTTTGGTGAAGTTGTGGGTTTTTTTTTCTCATACATGCCTTAGGTTAGGGAAAGTCAATGACAGCATATTCAATTCAAAATTTGACTTAAAACTTGTGGGTTAGATATGTGATACTAGCTTGATATCCAATTATTAATAGCACCTATTCATCAAACTAATAAGGATCCGTTTGGTGAAACGATTTGAGTTGAAAATTTTAAATTTGAGTTGGTTGATTTTAAAAAAATTAATTATAATTTTTATTAATTTTTTTTAAAAAAATAAAAATTAATATGAAAATTTTGAGTTTAAACTTGGGAGAGTCTGTGGTAAAGACCCTTTGAGGGTCTCTACCGATACATCCTTTTTTAGGCCGTTCAGATTTAATTGAACGGTTGAAATATTGTTGGAGTACCATATTATCATACACCTTACCTCACATAATCCTTCCCACCAAAGTCTTTTCCGTCGCTAGCGATCTTTCGGCCGCCGGCAACTCACCCCCGACGTCGGTGACCCACCACCGGCCGGCGGCGACCCCCTCTCTCTCTCTTCTCTTTTCTCTCTTCCTTCCCCTTTCTCTCTCTTATCTTCTCTCTCCTACGGCCCTCCCCAGCCGGCCCCCAGCCTGATGAGCCCCCCACCTCCGGCACCCTTCGCCCCCAGCCTCCCCCCACTCTCGGCCCATCCGACACCCCCCTCCCTCGGCCTCGCCCTACCCCCCGACCCCCGGCACCCCCCCCGACGATCCCCCCGGCAACCCTCTTTCTCTTCCCCTTTCTCTCTTTTCCTTTCTTCTCTCTCTCTTCCCGAACCTCGTCCCCCCCCACCCCTGGCAGCCCGGCGCCCACGCCCCCACCCCCACCCGCAACTCCCCCTCACTTTCTCTCTTCGTCGGAGGGGTCGTTGGGGGGGGGGGGGGCAGGGAGGCCGGGGGAGGGGTGTGCCGGAGGGGCCGGGGGTGGGGGAGGCCTGGGGAGGGGGGTGCCGGAGGTGGGGGGCTCACCGAGCTGGGGGCCGGCGGGGGAGGGCTGCGGGAGAGAGAAAAGAAGAGAGAGAAAGGGGAAGGAAGAAAGAGAGGAGAAGAGAGAGAAAGAGGAAGAGAGAGAGAGGGGGTCACCGGCTGGCCGGTGGTGGGGGCCGAAGGTGGGTTGCCGGCGTCGGTTGCTGGCGGCGGAAAGATCACTGGTGATGGAAAAGACTTTGGGTAGGAAGGATTATGTGAGGTAAGGTGTATGATATGTATGGTACTCCTATAATATTTCAACCGTTCGATTAAATCTGAACGGTCTAAAAAATGGATGTATCGGTAGAGACCCTCAAATGATCTCTACCACAGACTCTCCTTTTAAACTTATTCAACAAATAAGACTTAGGGGGTGTTTGTTGAATGAGTTCAGTCTGAGTTGAGTTAAGATTTGTAAGTTTGAATAGTAATTTTTATTGACTTTTTCAGAAAAGACAAAAAAATTTTTAAAAAAAATAAAAAATATGATAAAAAAATATAATTTAATTTAAAATGAATATAAATGCCAAACATATCCTTAAGAAATATAAAAGAAAAAAGTGTTTTACCAAACAAAAGTAAAGTTTTTTTTTTTTTTTTTTGTTTTTTTGGTCTGAATAGGCTTAGGAAAAAAGTAATTTAGTAATAATAATAAAGACTTTTATCTTGGATTTGACTGGTTGGTGGGAAAAGTGTAATGAGCGCGTGGCTTTGTGGACAGGGAGGAGCCTATGATCAGCTACGGACAGTCCCTCAATTTAAGGCCTCCAGCTTATATACAGTTTATTTAAATAAAAAAAACTATTATTGATTTTATTATTAGTTTTTTAGGAAACAAAAAACAAAAGAAGGGCTTTTTCGCTTCATGGGATAGCGCGCAGCAGACAAAGGATGTACAGCGCCGGGTAAGTAGTTTAACTTTGTAGGGGTAAAATAGTAATCTGACACAATTCCCCCCAGCCCATTTGGATAAGGACAACCGACCAAAATCACAGTGAGCGGTGCCAATATTACTCTGAGTTGGTTCCACTTTATTTATTCTTCTAATTTGCAGAGCGTTCAATCTTTACTTATTTCTTTTAGCAATAAAGATTTATTATTTCATTAATATATTTTTTAATATATTTCTAATATCTCGTTATTTTATTACTTAAATTGTACATTTTACCGTCCGGTATCAATGGTAAAAATTCTCTCTGCCAAGCTTATTAACTTCCCTAGACATATATATCGGGCTTTTGCTAAATCATATTTCTGGTTTTGTCATCGTACACTTTTTGTGGTAGTTTCTTTTTTTTTTTTTTTTTTTTTATTTTAACCAAAAAAAAAAAAAAAAAAAGAGGTTAATCACTGGAGTTTTTGCTTGGAGGATAATCGCTGGAGTTATTGCTAAAGTTGATTGTTTACACTATTGGTCCTCCAATTTTTTTCCTTGCTGAACTTGGTCCTCCATGCCTTGTATTGGCCATTTTGGGTGGGTGACTTTTATTAATTTATCTTTTCAAACGGGATATATTCCACGTGAAAGCAATGTTAACGTTTATATATACCCATATGGTATGTAACTATCAAAATATAATGGAGTTTAATAATTATATTCTACCAAAAAAAAAACAATTATATTCATCGATTTATATAGTAACTAAAGTAATGAAACAGTTCATGGATACTAAAAATCTGAGACTCGTGTAAAGATGGCAACTGGCAAAAGCATCATTCTTTCTTTGGTTCTCCTTTTGTTTTTATTGGAGGCCGAAAGGTATAGTTTATCAAATGCACAGATGCTTTAGTTGAATAATCAGCATCGCATCTTTAAGCATTTTTAATTCAGGAAACTAACCTCTTTGGACTTAAATTGTGGGCCCTTAAAATCATAAAGCATAACAAAAAAAAAAAAAACTATGCATTAACTTAGGGTGAGTTTGGACAAACAGTCCAAACTCATTTTTTCATGTTTGATTCCAACTGAAGACGTTTGTGTTATAGTTCATCTTGAAAGGTCCTCTGATCTATCATACAGTAAATCTAACTCGATTTACTGTTCACCCATGCTCCCCTGCGTTTCTGTCTCATATATCTCGTCTCCTGTTCGCGAATATTGTCGTCCTCCACACCGGCGCCCATGTGCTGCTGTCAGTGGCTCTGTTGGCTGCTCCTCCATCCCATCCGCCGTCTGCTGCTTAGCAGGCGCTCCGATTAGTGGGCCTCTTTCGTCTCTCCGATTTGCTTTTAGCCTTCAAATTTTGGCCTCGTCCGCTTCCCGTGTAGGAGATGAGGCGTTGTGTGAGGAATTCGAAGCGACGACGAACCCCTAAGGTGATTACCCACTATTTCCAAGTTCGGAAATCATCCCGATGACCCGTTAATTCCTGTCCTAATCCGACTTATTCTGCTGTATATTCATCGTCGGGCTTCAACTCGGTAATCCTAGTAAAATTTCTTGCCCTAATTCTCAAGCAATATAGTTTCGCAATCTCATATGTGTTGCTAGTATTTCATATCGAAGCAATTGAGTAGGAATTTTTGGTTAACTCAGGGTGGATCTAGAAACCGGATTTTGACCAAGAAATTTTTGAGTTTGGATGCTGCATCCGGATTACCATATATTTTAAATATATATTGGCAATAAAAAGAAAGCGACAGTGGGAATGACATTACTTTATTTATTATTATTTTTTTCCTTTGCTTCCATACATTGTTTGACCAAGTTCTTCAAACATTTGTCTCTCTATTTTCCCTCCTAAAAAAGTCTTTTTAAATGCTAATATGTTGTCGAAGAGTAGATTTTAATATTAATATGATGCCGTGCAAATCTCGGAATGAGACACCATATACTAATCCCTCCTTGCTGCAGAATGATTTCGCAATATATATATATGTGTTTATGTCTCTCACTCTCTCTCTTTATACACATACACACACACACAAAGACACACGTATAATATATATATATATATATATATGTGTGTGTGTGTGTGTGAATTTATATATCTTCAAAAGGTTAGTTGCAGGCCCAATAAATTTCTTTTAGACTCGGGAAAAAAATATTTCCAAGGTTGGACTCCTTTTTTCATAATTAATTATATTTGAAACTATTATTGAGGGAAAAAAAATATTTCGAGTTATTGGCAATAGTTAATTGATTTATCTTAAATAGAAGTGGTGCTTTTTATTTATTTTAAAATTTTATTTTTTGAGGGCTAGCTAACATAACAATCAAAATGTGCAGAACCACCACTCCATTATTCAATAGGCTAATGAACCGTTCCTTCTCTATGATAAGGTCTTCACTTGGAGTTCATATCTCGAGAAGGATGTATATGCCAAGCAAAAATATCTTGCCCCTTTAGAATTATTTGAGGACTCATTCCACATAACTTAATATTCTAATGTGATTTCTCAACAAAAATGTTTAAAACCACTTTTGTAGCTTTGATTAAAAATTCATTTGAAATAATGCTAAACCTTCTCTGAGAGATCATTCAAATATTTTGGGAACAATTTTATGACACACAAAATCGTATTGGAATACTCCTCACAATCATTCCCTAGCACTTTCCCATGTAATTATCCTCATGATATCGTAAGAAAACGTACGCCTAACATATGTATCTCCCTATCGAAGCAGCTATTTTAAACAAACGCGTGCATAACTTAACCACCACCTTAAATTAAAAAAGATATGATCTGTTTTGTCTTTAAAGCTACCAGAACTAGATTGTTAATTAGATGCATTAAATGAACAAAAAGATGACCTAAAATTTTACCAAACGGTATACATAGAAAGATCCGGTTGAATTTCAATCAATCATCTTTCTTGTCCGCTGGCCGGGACTTATTCATGGCTGCAGATCGCTTGTCCTCGGCCATCTTGGCACGAACTTCATCCCTTTCCATGAAATACCTCTCGAAAGCCCTCGGAAGGAACCGGGGAATCAAAAACACAAACAGGTTTATCGAAAAGTACACCAGATTGGCCACTGCCAAGCACCTCCCAAACCAATACCAAGCCACGCCCTAGTCCAATTCCCGGAGATAATTGAAATTTTAGCAAAAATTAACGACATAGAGCTAAGGAAACGATCAAACAAATCAAATAAATGTTTAATGCTTAAATTATGCTTTAACATCTTCAACTTTTATAGGATTTAGAAAAGAAAAAAATAAGTACTTTACAAAATTGGACCTTAAATTTTAACCGCGCTCCTAAATTTAGATGCTTCATATTAATTTCAATTTAGTTTCATAATTAGATTATTTAAGCATCCGACCTACACTATTATAACGTTACTAGGATATTTTGTACCCTATCACATAATTCTCAAACTTTATAACATAAATTACAAAATTATGACTCTGTTTATAATGTCCTTGTGTAGCTTCAATCTTAATTTCTTCCAAATAATATTAGATTAAAATTTGAAAATTAACATTAAGATCCTAATATTATGCAATCACGTACCTTGAGCTGTGCATTTGCAGGCAGGGTCTTGTTAACCCAAACGTCCTTGGTCCAGTCAATGATGACGAAGATCCTCCTCACCGTGTAGAGCATCGGAACCAAAGCCCTAACAGGAGGCGAAAACAGCGACAACCCGCTGATGATATTCTCAGTCAGAATCTGAAACGAGAGCAGGAAAAGATGAGGAGCGGCGGAGCGAACCGCGTACTCGTCACCTCTTGCGAAGCCACCTAGCACATAAGCTAAGGGCAAGAACAGCCCAACGGTGGTGCCCATGATCACATAGAGCCTGAAGAGGTTGCTTCCCTGGAAGAGCTCTTTAGAGGCCGAGGAAGAGGCGTGGCCATAGGACGGGAAGGCGAAGCGGGCGAGGGCGAGGAGGTAGGCGGTGGTGAAAGCCGGGAACACCAGGTCCAGAAGTGGCACCAGGCCGCTGACGGAGAACACCATGATGAAGGCCACCAGCTGCAGCTCTATCATCCGGAGTGACCCCATTACGCCGGGGCCGACGCCTCCGATGAGTGGCTGCTCCGGCTTGTTTTGAAGGCGGTTGGGGGATAGTTTCTGTTGGGGTTTTTCTGTGGTGTTGGCTTGGTCTGGCTCTGTACGTGGAGCCACTGCAAGGGATACTCCTGACATTGTCTTTGTTTTTTTTGTAATTTGTTTGTTTACGTGTGGTTGCTTCTGAAAATGTGGTTTCTCTATCCACCAAAAAAAAAATTTAAATTGATATAGTGCGATTTTCAATGGGGTTATTGTTTATAAATTATGAATCCGAAGGAAAAATGATCAACTCAAAATTTGACTTAACAAATATTAATGTAAATTATATACATATATGTGTATATATTAACTCTGTGTGAGGTGGTTGATCTGGTGGGTTTACTTGTTTTTGTAAATGGAGATAATGGGCATGCCCTACAGTTCTGTTTTGTATAAAATATAAAAAAGAAATTAGTTGGTACAAATTAGCCTAAAAGCAAAATGAACAACTCGACGTGTAAATTGCAAGTAAAATTGTTTAAGTGAAGGATTTAAACTGAAGATCATGATGTACGCTAATGCAGCATTTAAAATAAAATAAAAGACATATATATACTATGTAGTCGAATAACATTATCCATGTCTGAAAAGCCTTATTTTGTTAGACATTAAGTGGGTCGATGAATTTAATTTTGGTCCTGTTTGACAAAATATTTGTTTTTGTTTTAGCTTTGTTAATAAATAAGAGAAGGGGGTGGGGGTAGGGTGGAAAAGCCAGTAAGTGCTTGAAATTACGCTAAAAAAAAAAGAAAAAAAGAAAAAAAAAAAAAAGAGCTTTTATAAATCAAAATGAGTCTAAAACTTTCTAATAAGCTGTAAAAATGCTAAAATAAGGTTTATAATATATTCTAAAACCCTGATACAAAATTATACAAGTTTTTCATGGAAAATTCGAAAGATCTTTTATTCGGATCCATATTTTATGGCATTGAGCTCCATTGGAAATTAAAGCTATAAGAATTTTAATAGATCTTTCAAATACTTGGACTCGAGAATACTCAAGACTCAGGAAGTCAAAAATAGTTTTAGAGGCTCTGCCAAACAGGCTAAATAGCGCAATGGTGGCTAAAGCCTAAAACCGGAGGATGACAAGAGAAACACACGCGCCAGTAGTCTAGCTAGTACCATGTCATTTGACAATAAAGCAAGTAATGATAGAAGACTACATGACCAAAAGGGCGATAGTGAGAAAACAACATGAGGGATGTCTTCAAGCGCAACAAAGGGATTTTGTTGGTTTCTCATGAAGGGAGACATAACAAGTGATTTACATGTCAATTATTCCAAGACACAACACTTGAGAATCATATCTACAGCGATTATACAAAGACATTATGTACGAATTATCTATAAAAATGTGGGCCTTAATTTGAAGTGCACAAGTCACATAAATGGTTACCATTTATATGTTTCTATCGAGTACGTGTGATTATCAATCAATTTCATCCACATATATTTATATATATACAATGTTGCGAATTAGTACTATGCATAAGATAGAACGTTAAACAGAAGACTCTGACGGTTTTAGACTTTTCAAGTGTGTGACAATCTTCCATATATACATGTTGAAACAAGACAACGATGTGTATGGTGACTATGACTGGCGCCAATTAAAGACTTCCCACTATTTGATGCAATTTCAATACATATAGCTGTTGTTCTTCATTCATGGAACACAAAATTGGTCGTTCAAGAAAACCCACCAACCGATTTAGACAATAACCTCACACACACACACACACACCACACACAAGTATATATATGCAAGTATATATTCAAATCCATATATATAAATATGACGAGAAAACAGACAAGGACAAAAGGAAACTATCGGAGAGATAGAAACAACATGGATTAATTAGATGTCTTAACAAACCAAAAAAAAAAAAAAAAAAAACTGAGAGAGAGAGAGAGAGAATAGAAACACATACCAAAAATAATTACCATTTGCAAGAGTGTTGGCATGCAAATTAACGATTCTCCAGAAACCGGAAAAAAAAAAAAAAAAAATTGGAGAAGACGAGAATATGTAGGAGCAGAATTTGATCAGTAAATCATAAAGGACTGACAAATGATTTCTTCAAAACGTTCCCGGGCAAGAGCTAGCTGGAAGTCGGGGCATTCGACATTTTTGCTTAAAAAAGAAAAATTCAAAAAAAAAAAAGCGCTGACTATTTGGCTGTTACTGTGATCCTGTTCAACGTGTCGTTTTCAGCATTTGAACACGTGGAAAAATTGTCAAAGGTGGAAGACATCTGCATACACACGTGTCAGTCGTATTATTCAATGATATTCACTTTCATGGAAAAGATAATGACGTCCAAAAAATATAGAAAAAAGGAAACAAAGAAAAAGAGATAGAGAAAATCAGTGGAGAGTTATGTTTGAATATGTTTTATAATTTTGTTTATTATAACATTTAAATTAATAATTTTATATTATGAAAAATAAAATTATCAATTTTTAATATTATAATAGATATAAATATGAGAAGGTGTTAAATTTAGAAAAAATATTGAATGATATAAATTTAAAGATCTTACATTAAATGATATAAGAAATTAACACTAGATAAATATGATACAAATTAAATTAAAATTAATTAAAATTATATTATTTTAATCAAAAACAGAGAATTTATGACATTAATAAATGAAAAAAGGTGATTATTTAGATAATTTTTCTTGTTAATATTTTGGCAGTAACCCAGGGATAACTGTGTCCAATAGACTGATTAAGCCGAAGAAGAGTGCTGGCCTAGGCCCATGTAAACAACCAGCAGCCCAGTTTATTTGAGAAAAGAGGCCCAATTCCCTAAAAGTCGGCCCAAATTTATTAGTATATCCGGAATATCGGAGTATATGGCATTTTCGTATGGGTTAATTTCACTTTTAGCACCTCTGAAAAAAATAATATTAAAAACAGCAGCACTTTTGTTCTATTCAATTTCAGCACTTACCGTGGGCCCAGTAGCATTAATGTATATCAAAGTACAGATTACCTCATCTCTACCCACGAAATTTCTCTCTCCCTCGCATGGCCGAAAAAAGTTTTTTTTTTTAAAACCACCATGTACAGTGTTTAGAGAGAGAAAACTGAAATCTAGAGAGAGAAAACTGAAAACTATTTCCCCTAGCCCCCACCACCCATTTGAAACCCGAAGCTTCATATAATATAGATAAACTTCCATGTAAAGAGAGAAACTTCCATTTACAGAGAGAAACTCCATTACAGAGATAAACTTCCATGTACAGAAGAAACTTCCATCGAAAGTTCTTTTTTTTTAAATTAGAATTTTTGACCTTTTTAAGTAAAGGTCATAACCATTATGACACACCGTCATAACCGTTATGACCATAACCTGGCTTTTTTTTTCGAATTTACATTTTTTACTATTTTTATCAATGGTCATAACCATTATGACCGCCTTGTCATAACCGTAATGACAGTTCTTTTAATTTTTATTTTTAAAGCATTAAATTTTCGTTTGTTTTATTTTAAAAGAACTTTTTTAACTATTAGTTATTTAGCTATGTCATATCCATTATGACACCCGGTCACAACCATTATGACCAGCTTTGTTTTATATAATTAAAATTGTTTTAAGTCGAACTATTTTCACTATTTTTAGCGGTGGTCATTTCCATTATGACCACCGGTCACAACCATTATGACCACCCCTTTTTTAAGTCGAACTATTTTCACTATTTTTAGCGTGGTCATTCCATTATGACCACCCGGTCACAACCATTATGACCGGTTTTTTTTTTATTAAAAATTTTTTATTTTTATGTCGAACTATTTCACTATTTTTAGCGGTGGTCATTTCCATTATACCACCAGGTCACAACCATTATGACCGGTTTTTTTTTATTAAAAAGAAAATATTTTTATGTCGAACTATTTCACTATTTTTACGGTGGTCATTTCCATTATGACCACCCGTCACAATCATTATGACCGGTTTTCTTCTTTTTTTAATTTTTTTAAAATTTTTTGTCGAACTATTTTTTGCGGTGGTCATTTCCATTATGACACCCGGTCACAACCATTAGACCGTTTTCTTTTTTTTATTAAAAATTAATATTTTTATGTCGAACTATTTCACTATTTTAGCGTGTCATTCCATATGACCACCGGTCACAACATTATGACCAGTTTTTTTTTCCTTTTTTTTAAATTTTTTTTCGAGACTTTTGTCGAACTATTTTTTAGCGTGGTCATTTCCATTATGACCACCCGGTCACAAACCATTATACGGTTTCTTTTTTTTTTTTTTTTAATTTTTTTTAAAATTTTTTTGTCGAACTATTTTTTAGCGGTGGTCATTTCCATTATGACCACCCGTCACAACCATTATGACCGGTCATAATTTTTTTTCTTATTTAATTTTTTTAGAATTTTTTTGTCGAACTATTTTTAGCGGTGGTCATTTCCATTATGACCACCCGTCACAACCATTATACAGTTTTTTTTTCCTTTTTTTTAAAATTTTTTTTTTCGAGACTTTTGTCGAACTATTTTTTACGGTGGTCATTCCATTATGACCACCCGTCAACCATTATGACGGTTTTCTTTTTTTTTTTTTAATTTTTTTCGAGACTTTTGTCGAACTATTTTTTAGCGGTGGTCATTTCCATTATGACCAGTTTCTTTTTTTTTTTTTAATTTTTTTAAAATTTTTTTGTCGAACTATTTTTTGGCGGTGGTCATTTCCATTATGACCACCCGGTCACAACCATATGACCGTTTTTTTTTT